>JAPTOF010000012.1:3575000-4302500 GCA_028554755.1 Cordia subcordata | reverse complement strand
GTGAATGGCCTTATTAATAAATCTAAAATGTTGTCTCAAAAGTACTTTCTCCAAATATAGAAAAGGTAAGGGCAGACTTATCTTTTTGTGTTTTGTCAAAAATATGTAAAATCTTTTAAATTTTGAAAATTTGCTAATATCTCTCTATGTTATCAAAAATATTGCCCAAAACTCCCTATTTTCAGGATGATGGTATAATATTTTTTTATAGCACAAGGAGTTATTAGCAATATCTTTTATAACATAGGGGTATATTAGCAAGTTTTAAAAGTATAGAGAGCTGATTTTGTATAACTTTGACAAAACACGGATAATGTACATTTTACTCTAAAAATAATAATAATAAATTAAGAAGCATGGCAGGGCATGTTTAAATATGAAAAGAAAAAAGAAAAAGAAGAGGGGGGGGGGGGGGAAAGAAAAGAAAAAGTGAAAAGAATGTCTCTAAGTGGCATGGCATGTGGAAGGGTTTCGAAAAATTCCCACTCCGCAAAACTTCAGCTAAGCCAGACTGTATAAATGCATATAAATTTCTCAGATTCAAATAGAATACTCAATACATTGGGTAAGTAGAAATCACACTTTCATCTCTCTCCTAATAGTCCATTGTCGACCACTTTGTATTCTTTTATTGAAAAAGTTCATAAAAATTTTTCCACCATTTACACAAATACTGACAACTTTCCATTCCCTTGTCACTCTGGAAAGCGTCCCTACATTGTTGACATTACAGCAAAACCCCCCATTCTAAAACTTCTTATAAAACTATGCTTAGCATTGCAATGGCCGCAGTTATTATCATTCAAGCATTCCGCTTTCGCTTCTTTATTAAACCCAAAGAGGATTAGTGATTTTGCTTTGGGAAAAAGAGAATCTTCATCTTTCCATATAAGCTAGATAAAGAGCAACAAGTGTTTATTGCTTCTGCCTCTCATCAGTTTTTATCTAATCATCTTGCTGCTATAGAAGAGAGCACCAAGGGCTCATCTTCTTGCTATCAGTATGCAAATGTTGCAGAAGCTGGTGTGCTTCATACTTGCTGCCATTCTTGTTAGTCTCACTTTTCTACCATTCGTCAGGTCATCTCAACAACAGGCGGAAACAAATATTATTCACACAAACAACAATAACAAAATTCATGAGGTAAATACAATTCCTTTTTTTTTTTTTTTTTACTTTCAGCATCCTACTTGTTATAGTTTGTCATAAGCGCATGATATTTTATGTGCTTTCGAAATAAACACAGAACTCTCCTACAATGGGCTCAAAAATGTATATCACACTAGTCTTGACCTAAAATATACATAGAACCTTCTAGTAATCTTTAAATGTATAATACACATATTTCTTTGAATAGGCACAGAGCCCTTCAGTGGTCCTTAAATATATAACACACATGGCCTCTAAAATGGACATCCAAGTCTATTTTAACAGTGATTCTTAAATATATAACACACATGGCCTCTAAAATGGACATCCAAGTCTATTTTAAAATTATAAAGTAATACACACTTATAGTAAACCGCAAAAGTAGAGTACTATTTATCTAATCTTTTCTTTTTATCTTTGATGATTATTACTTGTTTAGTGAGTTTCAGGTTATTCTTTTATCTTTTATTACATATGTCTGTTTGTGTCTTATATGTTAGGTGATGAATCCTAAACGATCATCTGAGATTGCTGTGCATGGATTTCTGTTCTGGGTTTCAATGGGTTTCTTAATGCCTGTTGGCATTCTTGCAATGAGGATGTCGAAAAGTGAGGAAAACGCAAGAAGGCTAAAACTCATTTTCTACACTCATGCTACTCTTCAGGCAAGTCCAATTTGTTTATTTTGATCATTTTGCACTGAGATTTCATGTTTTAGTTTATTACTTTAACAGCAAAGCAAAGTTATGATAACATTCTTTTTAACTTTGTTAATTAGAAATATACCCCACTGTTATCATTAGATGGATAAGGTAGGGTTTGAGAATGAAAATAAACTCTTCCTAACGCAGATGATCACTTTAGCGACGTCACTATATAGAATACAAATTAACATGTTAACGGTGTCATATTTAAATTCCCTTAAGTTTATATGCTTTAATTTTCTCATAATTAATTAATTATTACCAGATCATTTATTCAAAGCATGCATCAAAATGCGCCATTGTAGTACTACATTTATAACCTTGGGGTGCATTCCTAATTAAAGTTAATTAATTCCTCGTCATTTTAAGAAAGAAAGATTGGTCATTTTTTATTAGCAAAACGAGAAGTCATTTTCGTTTGTCTTCATCATTATCCTCCAGAAGACAATAAATATAGCGATCTCGACTCTAACACTTGAAATTTTTAAATAAAATAATTAATTGTTATGATGATATTAGAGCAACTTACTAAAATGTGTGTGGACTCGTTTCTCTTCTACCACTTATTTACAAATAATATAGTCATATCGAACGCTGAATTTATTCAATCGGGAGTGTTCATTGGAGATAATTTCCCACCCCAAACTATATCTTTTAATTTTTTTTAAAATAATTTTGAAAAAAAAAAGACCAAATCCCCTAAAGTTCATCAATCGAGCTGCAATGTAATTTGGGGAATAATGGAATGAAACACGAAAATAATAAACTATAATAATAGTTATTTTATTACTTAAACTAGGTAGGGTAATATGGTCAAATCCTTGAAGTGCAAGAAAAAAGCAGTTATGATAATCCCCTGTCAATGTCCCCGAATTAGCTAACTTTATCAATAATTACAATTTGTGGACCTAGAAAATCAAGGCGCACACATCATAATTATCATATTAGTTGTACCAATTTCCTTAATTATAACATGATTGATTGATAACACACATTGTAAGCAACTCTAAGTATGATTATCATCTTAAGCCATGTCCCTCGTTGATTTTTGCATACTCTCACTTAATTAATTAGATAACGCTGTATATGTAGTATATACTAAAGAGATTATTTAAAGTTCATTAATTTTTTTTTTTTTTCACTTCAAGGGAGGCCAAAGTTCATTAAAGTTCATTAATCATTATGCAGATAATCTCAGTGATTCTTGCCACAACAGGAGCAATATTGTCTCTAAGAAACTTCGAGAACTCATTCAACAATATTCACCAGAGGATGGGCTTAGCTTTATACATTGTCATATGGCTGCAAGCGCTTACTGGGATCGTACGACCACAATGGTAAAACTTATCTAACATTCTTCCCTTATTTTTTGTGAATCCAATTATTCACGGCCATTATTTATATAACAAACCTGCCTTGGTTAAATTATTTAATCTTAACAGTAGCTCAGAATGCTAAAGTAGAGGGTTAATATCAAATGAGGGTAAGTGACTCATTTTTTTATTTTTTATTTCTGACCTTTTCGATAATAAAGGTTTCTATTTCTAGAACGTGATAATTTAGTGCCTTATTTTTGTAAAATTGTGAGTTTTAGGTTTGCACTCAAAAAACTTTAAGAAAATAATGGTGTTATAATTTTAAATATAAGAGAGTGACAATGTCAAAAATGATAAAGAGATGACAATGCAAATGTAATTTTTCTTATTTTTTTGGACTCAAGATTAATGAACTCATTAATTGTAAAGATAAGAGATTTAGTTGTCGCATTTTATGTATACGGAACATAGTTACGTCAAAAGGATTAAAAATAGTCGACCAAATGAGTCATTTACCCATTAAATAACTAATGTGAAAGATCCAAGTAACTTTACTGATAAAATGTACTCTATATCACTTAGGTGGCACTTCACTCCCTTTAATTCATATAATCGTAATAAAAACTCTTACTATATAAAAACGAGTGAAGTATCACCAAACTGAGATATAAGGAGGCTCAATCCATCTAGTTTCTTCAGTTTGGTCATCATTTGTGTACAGGGGAAAAAAGGGAAGAAGTATATGGTACTTGGCTCACTGGCTTCTTGGATCAGCAGTTTCTCTGCTGGGAATCATCAACATGTACACTGGTTTACAGGCATACCAGAAGAGAACGTCAAGAAGTTCAAGAGTTTGGACCATATTATTCACCATTGAGATTTCTTTCATTGTTTTCCTCTATCAGTTACAAGAAAAATGGGATTACATAGAGACACGGGGCATGAGTTTAGGCAATGAACCAATACAGCCCACTGATCAAGATTCCTCTCCTGGAGAAAAACAGAAGGAGACATCATCTGAGCCATGCTGAGAAATAAGTGGAGTTCTTTATTTTTAGAGTAAAATGCATTTTACCCTTTCATTTTGTAAAAATTGCATAAAATTTTATGTGGTTTCAAAGCTATACCCTTGTGATTTCAGAAACGTTGCAAATTGACCTTCAGTGATCTTGAAACTGATGCAACATTTAAAAAATCAAATAGGGTGTCTAAGTTTTGAAGCCACAAAAAAATTTATGCCATTTTTGCAAAATACTGAAAATGAAATGTATTTTACTCTTATTTTATACTGACAGAAATCTCTTTCTCTTTCTTTTCTAAGTTTTTTTTCCTGCTCATTCATATATATGAAAGATTGGTACACTTCAAAAATGAAGCATAGTAGCTGATGTGATTAATTGCGAATCTGGAATAGTAACATGTGGTGGTTATTTAGTCGTAAAGAAGTGAATTAAACAGGACTCGAGGTTTGAAATTATTAAAGTTTGGTCAAGGATATGATGTGCTTTGAAAATCAAATGACAGCTGAACTGCCGAAGCATAAACCTTTTTTGTTTCTTTTTTTTTTCTTTTTCCTCTTTCTTTGTTTTCTTTTTCATTTTCCATACCAAAGAACTCACGTCAGACCCACGATACTATGTCAAATTTCTCCAGCAAACTAATTTATTTATCGCCTTCAACAATTAATCATAGTAATTCAGATTGAAGTTAGTTTTCTCCGACCAGGTTATTTATCCTAGTGGGACAATTAATTTATCCAATAACCCCTTCATATTCATTTTTAATTATTTATATTTAGGCTAAAAAAACCAATTTTTGCCATATATATATATGTGTGTGTGTGTGTGTTAAATGTTTCATCAAACTCCACTATAGAATTGATCCCAAAACTTTACGAAATGATAATTTCAACCATTCGAACTATCTTCTAATCCTGATTTTTTGCCAATACGTTTAAGCTGAATAATTGAACGGATACCATGTATTTTCACTTTTCGTGCTTTTATTCTTTCTTTTTGACAAGTGCGTTGCCAGGAATTGATTCCCACTCTCCTACTGGTTGTCAGTGCATTATAACCATCAGTGGAGCATTTCAACTTTTTCGTAGCAAGGAATATATATTGAAATTTGAACTAAGTAACGTTATTCTACTTATTTAGATCCTCTAATTAGCTTCTTCCAATAGCTTCAAGGTGTTTTTGTATTTCTTTCCCTGTGAACACCTATGTTTGGACTATTCGTCTTCAGTGAGAAAAGACTCGAGAATAACTTCGTCGGTTTATAAAGTCGCGACAGACACTAGAATTCAAGAAAACAGAAATTAGAACGGATACTGGAATACAGAGTTCAAAATACGAAAATATAGAAATAAATCAGTTAAATTGAGGCTCGAAATATTCAATATTCTTAGGAGATTTACGTCCGACAGCAGTACTAATGGCTTCTCAGTGCATCTCTTTCAAAATGCAACGGTTCAATTTTCCTTTTTTTTTTTTTTTTTTGGGGTCAAAACAACGGTTCAATTACTTCTCCTTAGATAGCACTCGGGAGCGAGAGTTTGCGAGCTGGTTTGGGCTTTCGACATTACACTCAGCATTACACAGTGGTGCTAACAATTAAGCTTGACTTACAGCTCGAACCGGAAAACATGGTTAATGATCTAAAACATTTCAATAATAACATGAAAATTGTTTTTAAAAAAAAAGTCAAAAACAAATGGACAAAAAATTGAACAAGTTAAATGAAGAAAATCCAAATTTTATTTGACTCCTTCCTTTTAAAATCAGAAAAACTTAAACATCTGAAAAAAGGAGAAAATTTTAGATTAACCATTGGCGGTACTGTTCATGCACAAGTTTTTTCATGAAACAGTAATCGTTCAAAAATAACAATTTCTTTTTGTTAATTCGTACAAAAGTAGACACTTTTTATTCTTTTCTAGGTGGTTCAAAAATTGCAATTGTTTGCTAGAAATTTCCCGTGTCAAAAAATCTTGTCCAACTTCTTTTTTTTTACCTTTTTATCTTTGAAAAAAAGATACGCCGATATTAGTGATGGATCATTCTTAAAGATCGATTCTCAAATGTCATTTCTCAAATTTTCTCAATGGAATTAGATGATTGCTCAATGAAATACACGTGAAAGAAAAATAATAGAATCTGATCCAATAAAGAAATGGTGGACACTTTTTAAGAGACAAGCAAGCAAACTGGGAAAAGAAAATGACCGTAAAGAGCAAGTTTCAACGCTTTACAGAAACAGAAAAACAGGAGTTTCAAGACCCTCTAGTAAAAAGGTTATTAGTTAATGCATAATCTAACAACTTAAAATCAAAACAAGAATCTTCGAATCCGATACCACCAAGCTAAAAACAAGGTATCTCCAGCTCCACTTTGCATTCTCTCTCAGTCCACAATCTTATTGGTTTCACTTTCTCTCTTCCAGATAATTTGTGAGTGGGGATAGTTGATAGATACATGCATATAGATTTATATATACATACATGTATAAGCGTAACATATGCTTATTTATAGACTGCAGCTACATAGAGAGAGAGAGATAGAGATTTGCGCATGTGTGTGTAATTTAAGATGGTGAAAAATGAAGAATTATTGGCAGAGAAAGCAAAAGGTCAGCATCATCAGCACCCAGATGCATTTCAGGTGTCAGGGCCACGTAATTTTTCTTCACCAAACTGGAGAGACCTTATCAATTCTAGTTGGTTTGTACTTTTTCTCCATTAAGATTTTCTTTTACGTTTCTTTTGTGTTTTTCTTTCTGCATATATAGATTCGAAATGTGTTGATTTTCATAAATTTGCAGATAGTGCAAACAGAGTTTGAAGATTTTTAAACTAAAATTCAGATCTTTAGGCTATTTAATTAACCAGGTAGAATGTGTCTAACTGTTTAGGGCATAAATGATTCCTGTGATTATTTTAACATTAATGATGTTGATTTGGCATTGGGTGCAGAGTTTAAGGTGGATTGTTGATTTCTTCTGTATTTTGAGGACCTTGTTGTGGATTCTACACTGTATTTGGCTATGAAGCGTTCAGGACCTTTTGTGCAGCTTCTGAAGAGCTTGTTCAAAGCCTTCCTAGAAATTTTATACTTATAATTCATCAACTAAGGGCTCGTTTGGATTGGCTTTTTTCAAAAGCGTTTTTTTTAACAGCTTTTGAAAAACAGTTTTTTTGGAGAAGCTGAAAATTCTGGCTTCTAAAAAAAACTGTATTTGAGCTTTTTTCAAAGTTTCAGTTTTTTTGGAAGCCAAATCAAATAGTTATTGCAAATTTAATGTAACTTTTTCAAGAAAAAAAAGTATTTTTTCCTTAAAAAAAGCCAATCCAAACAGGCCCTAAATGTCAATACAATATTCAAACATGCGTTCTAATAGGAATTGTCCCTCCTGTTGTTTATTGTGAAAGATAACTAAGTTCTTTTAGCTGAAGTTCAGATGTTTTAGCTTGTTATTCAGGTAAAATCTATTTGGAAGACGCATTATTCAATGATTCAACCCTGTTTGGTTTAAATGCAAGTAATTGTATAAACCATGTCTTTGAATATTTTGGTTGGAGTTTAACTAACTTTTCATGGATGCTTTTGCAAGGATAAGAAATCAATAGTTTGTGTATGATACTGGAAGCTAATACTCTATATTGCATGCATCGGTAGTAGGCAATCTTATCACTCCCAAGTCTCCAAGAGCATTCCTTCAGACTTGTGGAAAATGAAACAAATAGGATTCTGATGTGTAAACAGTAAGTTATTAACACAATATCAGCGGCTTCACATTTACAGGAAGGATGCCAACTTCAAAAGGACTGTAATGGCCTGCTTTATTCAAGCGGTTTACTTGCTCGAACTGGACAGACAAGAAAACCGAACAGAAGAAAATGCACTTGCTCCAAAATGGTGGATACCCTTCAAGTACAAATTGGCCGAGACTTTAAGAGACGATAGAGATGGATCCACATTTGGCGCAGTTCTGGCATGGGACCGAGCTGCAGCTGTGGCTGATTTTGTGCTGATCAGACCGAGTGGTGCACCGAGGGCTGTTCTGGCCCTAAGAGGAACCCTTCTTCATAAGCCAACAATTAGACGGGATATTGAGGATGACCTCCGGTTCCTAGCCTGGGAAAGCCTAAAAGGATCTGTCAGATTTAGCAGCGCTTTAAAGGCGTTGAAGTCAATAGCCAACAAGTATGGGAGCAGTAATGTATGTATTGCCGGCCATTCCCTCGGGGCTGGCTTTGCCCTCCAAGTTGGAAAAGCACTAGCGAAAGAAGGAATATATGTAGAGGCACATTTGTTCAATCCACCTTCAGTTTCACTAGCTATGAGTGTAAGAAATATCCGGGAAAAGGCTGGATTTGCCTGGAAGAGGTTGAGGTCAATGCTTCCTCGGGGTGGTGAAATTCAGGCAGCCAGTGAAGATGCAGCAAAATCTATCAGTTTAGGACTGAAGCAATTTGTTCCCCATCTCTACATTAACAATAGCGACTACCTTTGTTGCTCATACACTGATGCAGACGGACCAGAAGCTGGCCGGACCGAGAAAGAAAGCGCAAAGCCAACGATTGGACAAGCAGCTTCAAAGCTGTTTGTGCTTTCGAAGGCCAATCAGAAGTTTCTTGAGGCACATAAACTAGAGCAATGGTGGTCCGATGATCTCGAACTGCAAACGGCTGTCCATAACAGCAAGCTGATAAGTAGGCAGCTGAAATCTCTATATAGTCTTGCCCCTCCACAACAGAAACAAGGCAAGCTTCAATAAAAGGAAAGATGGCAGCAATCCTGATGATTCCTGCCATTACTGATTGGCCAGTTGGCTTAATAATTGTTGATATGTCATTTCTCTCTTTTAATCAAGAATTCATGTATCTATCCTGATTTTACATTGATTCAAAAAAAATTAAAGATGAATAGCTATTGCGTGAATTTTCCCTATGCAAAACTACTTTTTCTTTTGTTCCTTAGTAAATCCACTCCGAAAAATAAAAATGGATAAACGACTCCACTGGGGATCGAACCCAGAATCTCTGGTTCCGTAGACCAGCGCCTTATCCATTGGGCCATGGAGTCATTTACGCTATTTGTTGTTTCCATCTCATTAAAATAATATCTTAATAGATTAGGGAAGATTTTTTATTTTAGACGGTGTTTGGCTTATGTACAATTGTTTTGCTAAGTAACTTATATACAATTTGAACATGCTCACCTATATATAATTCCTACCGACTAGCTAGTGACATGCTTTGATCATCCATTTACAAAAGATTTATCTAGCTATATTGTTTATCAAGTTTATATACATCTGCATACATGGTATTTACGTACATTTTTTAAAACTTTGAATATATAGTGACCAAGCAAATTGTAACACCTAATTAAAGTTTATGACCTCTTACATTCTATGTAGCACGTAATGAGACTTAAAAGTAATATATATTTGTCCTATGAGAGGTGCCTACAAAGTAATGTTACGTAAAAAGTGATATGTAATATTATTTATTATTAAATGTACAAGATGCATGAAACATAGTTTACGAGGACAAACCAGAGAATTTTCAAGCTTGGAAGGATTTTTGCTATATTGTCTTTACAACCTCGCCCCGCGAGCCCCCCTCCCTTCTCTCTGTTTTATCTTTCTTGTGACTCTTTTTGCACTGGAACTGTTATTTCTTAACGTCAAACATTGTAGTCACGGCCACAGCATAACAATAGCATGGAGGCACAATATATTAACTTAATTTTTTTAAAAAAGATTGCAACTTCAAAATTAAATAATTAATTTAAGAGTTGAAACCCCTCTATAATCACCTGTGGCCTTAAGAGCACTCGGAGGTTCTTCCAATCATCCAGATGATGACAACCTCATGGTGTAAATTAAGACCATATATAATTTATCGACCAATTAGCATATATAATCTTTTACATGTTTCTAATTGCAAATAGAAGTAGAAACATGAATATTAACGATCAACAACGAGAAACATAACACGGAATTATTTGCATCAATTTGTACAAATGTCTAGGAAGATAATAGAGATACTATTTGCCAGTATCTTGGTGTTTTATGTACACGAGAGTTTAATAAAACAGTGGCATGCATAAATGGACAGGACATAAAAGGGAGATCCAGTGGTGATAAATTAATGACACAAACTTTAATAAAATGATCTAAATAATCTATCACCATTAGATCTCCTTCCCAACGTTATATATTTCGAGAACCGAATCCAAACACAACATAAATTGTACCAAATGATAGATGATGAAATCATATCACACCAGCCCGGATAAATCACAATCATGGACACAGACCTCTTGCTGCGGAATCTTTGGCACCATGTAACCATCAAAGTTGTAAGCAAAGGAATAATCCATCTCTAGTAATTGCCAAGAGTACTCATCAGGATCAATATATGCTGAAAACCCCATATCAATATTGCTGAAACTTTCTGCCATGCACATCTCTGGTGAAGTTTCAAAAGCTTTGATAGATGTAGGCATGCTTAATATTGCTTCTGATGATACATCAATAGATGATTCCTGCAACAACCTAGCTTCTTGATAGGCCGCATGATCATCTTCAATCTCTATGATTGGAACTTGATCAAGTGGCTGTGGTTGTTGTGGCGTGGTAGGAGGTGATGAGGATGATGGTATTGGAATATTATTTCCATTGTTACCAGTAAGCTCTTGTACAAGTCTCTTGAATTTTGAAGCTTCTGTAATATACACTTTGGGTCGCAAAACCTTTATCGATTTGTTCAGTTGCAGCTTCTTATTGTCATCCTTCGAAATCTTCAAGGAAGCTTGACCTAGTTTCTTCCCCATGTTTAATTTTTCTTCTTTGGCCTTGAAATTATCCCACACACTTTTTACTTTTTAGCTCCTAACGAGGTATCGTAAGATGTATTAATATGAACACTTGACAAAGTTGATAAATGCTTTCACGTATGGGAGACGAGAGATTTAGAATTTTTTTGTTTAATAGAGATCATAAGATATAATTCAATAGGATGTCAAAATCGTATAAAATTCTTTATATTTTAAAACTCATGAATACCCTTTTATATTATAAAGAACGTCGCTTAAAATAGCAAGAATGATATTTATTTCGCATTAAAGTGTGAAAATATGAATCTTTATTCACCTACTTGTACAATAATCTCTTTTGATCTCCTCAAAAAGGTCACTATTCTTGCCACGACATCACCAATATGCTAAGATTTGTAATTATTATATAGTTATTTAAAGATAGACGTTAGTCGTATTCAACAGATTTGTATTCATGGAAAAATTTATGCTCTTAAAAGAAATTAAAAATCATTATTATCTACTTTGAGGAAGAACAACAGTAAGGGCACGCAGCTAACTATTTCAAGGTTTGTCGATTTGTTCTTCCGGTAATTTCATAAGACGCACGCACATGTGAAGTAGGTGTCATAGAGTATTTTTATTTGGCCATTGTTTATGTCATTTTTCCTTTTGCCTATTTGTTGTCTTCATGTGCCATTTGAATTAATTTATCATAATATTATAATATATTAATAAAATTTATTAATAATAAGTGATAAAATAAATAATCTAACTATTTCATTAGTGGAGTTAATTAAGTACTGAAATATTTTGCTAATTAGTATGAATGAGATGCCTATACGTTACATCAGCCGTATATGTACATCCACTACAGCCAGCCTTAAGCCTTAAGGCCTGATTTCAACATCTCATGAGAATCTGGAAATTTGGCGCTTATTGTCTTTCATTTGATTGTAATTGGAACTTCGGCAAGCAAATAAATGTGTCACATATTAGGGCGACTATTGTTTATGCAGTATAGATCTACGCTTATCGTTATGATATTATATGTAAGCAAAATTTAATAAATGTAAACTATTGATACAATTGATAAAACCAATATAAACAATTTAGAAGTGATTAATTGTGCTCATAATATATATTATAATATGACAGGCAATTCTCACTTTTTAATGAGGATCACTTTCAGAGGTGGATCTAGAAATCTTTTTTATCAGAGTCAATATTAAATTAACAAACTAACGTGAAAAGGAAAAAGAAATGGATAAAACTATTATACTAATAAGTTGTAATTAACAAACTAACTTTGTCTAAAGAGAACTTTGCTTCTTTTGTGTTTATTTATTCTTTGTTTTCTAGTAGTGAAATACATGGATTGCTATCATTGATTAAGGGCTAAAAAATTTTTAAAGTAGGTCAATCAAAAATAAATAAAAATTTTAATAATCTTTATTTTTTAAATTAAAAGGATTCAATTAAAATATTTACATAGAGTCAACCTAAAAAACCTTACCTTAAATGCTCTTTTCCTAAAAACAAGATGGGTCAATTAAAATTTTTAAATGGGGTCAACCTTAAAAAACTTACCTTAAGCTCTATTTCTCCTAAAATAAGAGGGGTCAATTGACCCCCCCAATTGTGCACATACATTCGCCATGATCACTTTAATGCAATATGAGGTTCATGTCGTGAACACACATCATCAAAATTCTAACAATTGAAAAATTAATGGTATATAGCAATATGAATAGTGTTACAAAATGACATATTGATTATATATGAGAGTATTCTGATCCATGTTTTGAATTTTTCTCATCAAGGTTAAATTACATATACTCTTAAATAATTAAGAAGCCACAAAGTAGATGAACATATTTAGTAAATAGATTCTAGATACTAGTATGTATAAAATTGCTTTGGCATTTCTTATCATGCAATTAATTAATAAGTTACTGAATATCCAACACAAAAAATTAAACTTAAGCAAAATATCTCTTAATAAGTTTTCTTATTTAATCGCAACTATTTCTTATGATCTAATTGCCGCTCTAGAGAGACTTTAGCAGCATGTTATGATAAATATGATAAAATTTAGTGCCTCTTTTCCGTTTGCAGTTTTTGTATGGTAGTGTCAACTAGAATACGTTAGTTAACTTCAAATAATAGTCACGATCCAATGAATTTATTATTGTATTTAATAAAAATTTGACAACCTTAAATAAGATGATGTAAATTTTTGTCCTTATTAAGGAAGTTTTACCTGTTTATTTATAGAAAACTTGAGGTGTTTTCTTGAAATCCTCATAGAACATAGAAAATATCATATCATATTCATAAAAGAAAAATTTTCCAAATGAAAATAAAAAAATAGTTTTACAAAATTTTCATGTTAAAGAAGAGTAGCGGAAAGCAATTAAACGCATTTGTTGAGTTTTTTCCTGAGAAAGTAAGAATTTCAATTCTTTTAGAAAATGTAAAGCAGATCCTCTCCAAATTCTCATAATCCAAATCCAATGTATTTATTAGAAACAAACTTTTTCTGCAAACTCAGCACCATGATTTCCCCAATCCTCTCTAAACATATATAAAAAATTAATAAACATAGTAGTATCAATATAGCGGATTACAAACAAGCCTAAACTCCTTAATCTTGCCAAAGCTCTATCACTATAAAAAAAAAAAAAGAAATAAAGCTTTAATGACTGACAATTAATGACGAAAAAATTAGTCAATATTTGTCTACATGCATTAATTATATGTCTTGTAAATAGATTAATATTGCAAGTTAATTAATTATCCCTTCGGCTAATAAATCTGTCAATTTAATTTTATTAGAGATCTACGAGCTAATTGAAATGCAAGTTTTTAACAATTTCTTATACGTAAATCGAAGTCATGCATGATTAATACGTGAGAAAATCAATTCGAGATGTTTATCCACGTACATTAATTAATTAGTTTCACAATTAACGGATGATGGCATATATATATATATATATATATGGCAATTAGTTGAAAGTAATTGGAAGTTTAAGCACAAACTAAGCTAGCATAGCAAAATAAAATTTTGAACCCGTACGTGTCTAATCTCATTCATTTAATTAATTTATTGTTGCTAAAGATTAGTTTATTTAATGAAAGACAAGAACAGCTTTATTTGTAACAGATTTACCAGCAGCCCACATTCACTACCACTCGTAGCGTTTTGCCAACTCACTAGGGGCAAAAGGAGGTGGATGATGAAACCCTACATAAAAACCATCTTGTTGAACCACCCAAACACATAAACCATCCCCATGTTTCTCATCACATCGAGTGTCATCTTTTGCTCTAAACACATCGAATTCTCTGTCCCTTCCACCCCACCAAAAGTGGCAAAAATATAGTGTGCTGCCAGTAAAGTTTGGGCGAAATGACCAATGGAGATCTTGACCTGTGGTCATATTTTGATATCCAAAGTCTGTGTCCTTAGATGCACAATGGACCACTAGTAGCGGAGAATTTGGAGGAAGGTTATTGACGACATAAATAGTGTATTTGGGGTTTCGGATACGTATAACACTTGTTCCGACAAGGCTTGCAGAGATTGTAAACAAAGCAAAAATGACTTGAGACACAGTAGACCTCATATTTGTGTTCGAAAATTGGTAGTGCTTTGACTTGTATGTTTTCACCGATTTATAGTTGCCTAAAGATAACATTTGCATTGGATTCACCAATGTATAGTTGGCTAAAGATAACAAGTGCATTAGATTTTTGAACTTTAAACTTCTTCTTTTGATCCATAGAGCTGTAATAGTAAACTCTCGTAACGTGTTAGGTCCTTTTTGTGAGTTTAAAGCTGAGAATTACTTCTTTGGCCCATTTCAAATTGTGCTTTTGGCTAAAAGCTAAAACTAAAAAATAAAAATAAAAAATTTCAAATTAGAGCTTTTTTTATTAAAAAAAAAAATTGTTTTTGACAAACTCTTTTTATATCAAATGAGAATTTCTTTTTCTTCTTTTTTTTCAAAAGCTCAACATTACCCTCAAAATAGTTTAAATTTCAACATTTAAAACATAAATCCAAACAATTAACAGTTTTTGTTCAATATTACATTTTACCCAGAACTATTATTATTCAACAACTGAAATTTTATAATTGGGCCAAGCAGAATCTTAGTCAACCTCAAATTCTTATAATGCAATCTACTTATTATCTGATTTAGAACTCATTCGGATTAGATTTTTTTTCCCTTAAAAAAGCACTTTTTTCTATAATTTTTAAAAAAGAGTATTTCCTTCCAATGAGCTGAAAATTTTTACTTTTGAAAAAGGTTGAATTTCAGTTTCTTTTCCCAGAATTTTAGCTTTTATCAAAGTTAATCCAGTTACTTATTATAAAGAAGCGCTTTTCTAAAGTTAAAAATTTACTTTTTTTACAAAGAAAAAAATCAATGCAAACAAGTCTTTAGTGAAATTTTGAAACTTTAACTAGTTGATATAAATCCTCATAATATCTTAGTCAACTTTAAATCCACATGATCCAATGTATTTATGATCTAGCCAACTATAAATTAGTGAATGCTTGCATTTTGCCATGTAGTAAACAAGTAATAATTACACATTGATTCAAAAATATCTACGAGTCACTGAAGACTACCAAAGATATATAAGTAGGCTGTGATCCTAGTGCTGACCTTCCAAACATTTCAAATGCCCATATTAGTTATACTATTACAATCCTAAATATTTTCGAATGTATAATTTTTTCTTTATGTAAACAATAATTTTAGAGGAGAAAATGAGTAAAATGTCCTATTTTTTAAAATAAAACAACCAAAATCTCATGTTTTTTTTAAACTAAAGAAGAAAATACCACAAAATCCAACTTTGAGTTTTGAAAACTCGAACTTAGGGTGCTAAGAAGCGAACTCTAGAATCTGCGTGGCACCACGTCAATTTCGAGTTATAATATTCGAATTTTGAAAATTCGAAGATCTACTCTTTTTTTTTCGCATATTCAAGTTATAATCTTAGAGATTTATATTAATTGAATAAAATGTTTAAATTGGGAAAGTAACATAAGATAATCTAAGAAAAAGAAAAGCAACGTAAGATTAATAATATATTTATAGTAATGCTATATATCACTCGTTTTTCTATAGCCCATTTATCATTTCTTGAGTGACATCTTACTTATCATGCCAATTAGATATAATATATTTTTCTCTCTCTTATTTAATATCTGGTCAATCTTTTCTTTCTTTACTTCATCCATATGAAATGTATATTACAGTCATTAATTAGTACGAAACTCTGCTTTTCCACCTCTCATGCGATCTTTTTCCCTTTTTTTTTTTCAAACACCATAAGATAATAATTCTTAAATGTTAAATTTATTAGTCAGATTACAAATTCCCTTTAACCTTCTGAAAGACGAAACTATTTTCTTTTTTAATTTAAGCATATACCAGAAAGTGTTTCTTTTTATTTTATTGTGTCATTGTTTAAATTTCTATTACTTTCTGACAGGTACAATCAATTTATTTTTTACAAGGTTTAGCTGTACAGGAAGATGGTATATCATCGAAATTGAGAATATTGTATGATAGGCTTACTTATCAATCACTTAAAAACTCAAAAAAAAATTAAAATTTTGGTATTTCCTATAATAATGTATCTGTGCTCGGTACTTTTTTTTTTTTTCCTTAACATTAAAACGTTCAAAATTGCTTTATTGTGGATGAATCGAAGATTTAATCAAGCATTCTTTTTATCTGATGTTTAAGAAGCATATCACCTAGCTAGCGGAGGAGAAAAAGAAGAACCATAGGAGTTACAAGAAAAAATGTCACGTGAGATAGATAGTAATATTGTTGATCAATAGTGTGGTACAATTTGCTATATTGTGTCAGATTTCAACATGCATCCATTTATTCTTTGATTTTTACGGTATTTTAATAATAGTGGGTTTACAACTTTTGCAAACGACCAGAACAAGCTAGCAATTCCGACGACAATCATCAAGAAGAAGAACTATGTTGGAGAATAGGAGAAGTTGGAGGTGAGTTGGGAACGAGGAAAGAAATAAAAGAGAGTTTGATATTTATGGTTGTTTGGTTAAATAAAAAAAGGAAAAGATAGAGGGAAAATTAAATAAGGTAAAGAAAAATAGATTAGAAAGAGAGAAAATTAAAAGAGGAAGAAAAAGAAATAAACAGATTTATCTAGTTGGTATGACAAGTAAGATGTCACTTAGAAAATGATAGATGGGTGATAGAAAAAAGAATAATATATAGCATTACTTATATATTTATTAGAGTTTAACTCACTTTAGAAAAGAAAAAAGAAAAAAAAAAGTTGATAGAATTAGGACATGAGTCACTGAAAGAATAAATATGTGGTATACACTTTATATAAAACTAGAATATAAACTAGTGCTCGGAGCATGGATTTATTTTTTGATAGAAAATATCAAATTAAGTTGATTTATTTATTTTTAATAGCATATGGAGAATTTAGTCATGAATATTCTGTGATCTGCATGGATATTTTTAAACAATAAATATTAAATTTTCTCAGGTTTAATTTTTATAATTCACAAATAAAAAATACATTAAGGTTTTTAATTATTAATTAATTAGTAGCTAAATTTTTAAATTAAAACTAATAATTTAATTATATCTACAAAGATAAAAAATAATATAAATAAAATAAATAATAAATAATTGTATAAGCTAATAATAAAATATCCATTGCCATACAAGCGCTGATATGACACTCTCATAATATTCTAAGAAGTATTGTTTAATAGTAAATGTTAAATTTACTTGGATTTATTCTTTTGAAACTCACAAATTAATATTATTTTAAGAATTAATTGATTAAAAACTAAATTGTTGAATATATTGGTTTAATTATGTTTTGATGATGCCATAATTGTGTTTCGTTATCTAATTACTGCTACTTGAAGTATTGATGAATATTTTACACAGTAGCATTATTTTAGCAAAGAAAAAAAAAAGACAGAGCATCGAAGATTGGACAAACTTGTGGTCATAGTTCTTTTTCTCCTTTAGTCTTATGTTAATTTGATCTTAGTATATAAGCAAATATTATGAGTTCAATAAACTTAGTACATTGCATGCACTCTTCATGCATTTTGTTCATAAGTCTTGTTCTCTTATACTTGATCATCTTTTCTCCTTAATACATATTTATATATCCTTTCTATTCTCTTGCACTTATTATTATAGTGCATTTGCATTCAAAACAACTTTTCATGCAGAATGTATGCACTATAGTACTATCTATTACATTGGTACTTGATAGTTTGATGGATATATGTGCTTATATGTATGTATATATGTATATATTTGCATAGCCTTGCAGTAAAAGTGCACTATTTTAATTATAGAGTTTGAATTATAGGTAAATAAGCATTTTTTAAAGACCATTACCCATTGGATAAAATTATTACATGTAAAAGCCTTTTCTCATGCCTAAAGTCTGAAAATCTTGTTTTAAGAAAATTTAATCTTGCATTTATTGTTTGGAAGATAAGTTGGTGTTAACATTTATTATTGAATTGATCTTATATGCATAGCGGTTGCCTTGAGCTGTAAAATTCTGCAGAAAAAACGCTTCTACTGTTGATTTGATGTGTAGTAAGTTTTTTGTAAAAAGTTAAAACAGCTTTTCTCAGCTTTTTCTGCAACTATCGGCCTACACAGGCGGTCGACCAGCTTTGTGTCTGGTAAAAACAGAGAGCAATGTTGCTCTACCGGTCGACTGATAGAGTGTTCCGGTAAGGCTTTTTGCCTTCTGGAACTACCGGCACACCTAGGGGGTTGACCAATAGAGTGTTTCGGTAGCCTCTCTGAGTTGTTTTCAAAATTTGACCATTGAGAGACTTACTTTTTGGGCTTGTAAATACATCACTCTCCTCCTAACTCGGTTATAACTTGATCAAAACATATTTAAAAGCTCTTTAGCACTTAATACATTCTCTTTTTTGCAATCTTACTTCATTTATTATTATCTTCATTGATTACGTATTATTGGCATTCATTGATCAAGTTTTTGAACTCATAAATTGCTTATCTACTTAAAGCAACATAGAAAGGTTTAAATACCTTTGTACACTTATTCAAAAGAAGTTCTTGTATTCTGAATTCTCTACAATCATATTGGGTGTAAGTTTCTTTGCTCTTGAGTAGCATAGTTGTGAGAAACATTTTTCAAAAGTGAAGGGTTGAAATCCTCAAGTATTAAGCTAATACTTGTGATTCTTGTGATAAAGCAAGGATTATGATCGTTGTTCTACACTTCTACAATATACTAAGTAAGAAGCCGATTCACTAGTAAAGTTTCCGAAACCCTAAGCGAAGACCTTAAGTAGTGGATTAGGCCCTTGGAAGTTCGAACACTTTAAATCGCTGTGTTTCATCTTTTAACCTTATACTCTTTATATTTCGAGTATTTACCTTAAATTTTTCATCTGTTTTTGTTTAAAATAATTGTTAAGAGTTTTAAGTGCTTAATTGTGTCAGTAATCCAATTCACCCCCCTCTTGGATTCATTCTCTGGGCAACATAAATTTCCAATGTTAATAATATATATATACACACATAATAGATAAGAAATAATTTTTTTTAGAATTCACAAATAAATTTAATCTTAAGTATTAACCCATTGACCATTTAAAACTAATAATGTATATTCATAAAGATAAGAAATGATAGAAAGTAAAATAATAAAAAATAAAACAATCATGGCATGTAAGCGCTGACATGACACTTTCACAATACTAAAATAAATATAAATTTTATATATAGCATAGATGAGTACCAACAAGTTGTTGGTTGAGGTCGTAGCGGGCTCATCCCTATAAGAAGGAGAACATAAGTTCGAATTCTAGAAAGTGCCCTTGTTGGGAGAGCTTTTCCTTAACTACTCTCAGCCAAATATGAACTAATCTCAAGCCCAATATGATTTGGGAATACCCTAACTCAAAGTATAAAAAAAAAAAAGCAAAAAAAAAAGAATATAAATGAGTAGTTTTAATTTCTTTACTTATTATTGATGGTTAATTTTTATAACAATACAATGATAAAATATAAATATATTTTGTAAAATTTAATTTTAGTAAGTGTGAAACAGATTAGAAATAGTTCAAGTGATTGAAACTATCTTTTTCAGAAGTGAGGTCCTAAATTCAAATTTCATGGGAGATAAGGAGTTGGGTTAAAGGTAGGGGGATTGAAAAAAAATGTCAGTACTAATTATTTTTTTTTAGTTTGTAAGAGATATAGAGTAAATGAATAGAACATTTAACTTGAGGAAATAAATTCAAATAGGATCTGATCTAGGGAAAAAAGAAAGCAATAAAAGATAAATTATATATTTATTGGAGTTTCACTCATTTTTTGAAAGAACAACTTGTTGGACTAAGATGTGGCATTAAAAGATAAAAAAAAACGACTCTACTTTATATGATAGCAAACCTGATTCCAGTGCAATTCATGAAAAAAAAATGAGTATTTTTAACATATTTGATTATGATTTATGATCATTTTTTATATTCTATTCTAGGATAATTAGTATATAAATATATACTTTTTGCACATGGATCCATAAATATAAATATATACTTTTTAAACATAGGTGACTATGGAAATATTTGTAATCACTAGAATAATGTTTTTTGCCCAAAAGAGAGAGAGAGAGAGAGAGAAAGAGAATGCAAAAAACGTATATTCAATTTTTGTATCTTTATTTTTTTAATTAGGAAATAATCTTATATTGATTTGCTTATATATGATAAAATATTTCGATTAGAAAGTTCGAAAATTTTAAACTCTTTCATACTTGAAATTTTTTTAGATCTATAAAATTTGCTTTCATTTATTGGTGCAATTGCATGCAAAGATTGTGGGGGAAAAAATCTATTTTTGTAAAACAAGCAGCTTAATTGGACTATTGGAGGCCGTTTTTAAGTGAGAATTCACATCCAGAATTTGTTGTAAATATATATAAATTCATGACAAGAATAAAATTGAGCATTTTTAGATTACAAAATTAATTTTCTATTGTTTATAAAAGCATGAAGTCAATTTCTTCTAGGCAGTAAAAAATGCATGGCATAGTGACACTTGGCATTATTTGAAAAGGCATGAACTCTCTTTTATCATATGTAGATATAGATACAGATATGTAAGATATAAATATTTAATTGTTAGTAAGTTCTCCATACTACTCATTTTTAGAGATCTATAGTAATTGCATACAATATTTTATTTGTTAAAGGAAAATCAGAAAAGGATATGATCTGAAAAAGACAGAGACAATAAAAGATAAATAATATACCAAACTTTAAGGATTTATTTGGTCTAACTTTGAGATTTTAGCCTTTGAACTGTAGAATTTTTGGTAGTAGAACTTTGCATAAAAATGTTGTAAAATAAAAGCCATTGATTTTTTGGTCTTATATTTTAGTAGAGGAGCTTTTAATTGTTTTAAAGATAACATAGAACTTTAAAGAATATGGAGTAATATATTTTTGAAAAATAAAAGGAAAACAATTTCTGACATTATATAGAAACAGTTAATCAGAAGTCTTCTTTAAAAAGTTCCAATTTGAAACTTCTAGGTTTTCATTTTTTTTTTTTAACTTCAACTTCTATAAAAAAACTCTTTTGAACATGGACCAAACATATCATTTTTAGTTTTTGAAATCACAGAAAGCAATTTTAAATAAGCATACACTCTACTGTAAATAGTATATAGAAATATAGATAATATATAAATATTATTTGACCAAAAATAATGTTCAATTATGAAAACATTTTAGATAAGAAATAACTTTTATTTGACCAAAAATAATGCTCATTTTAGATTGGATAATAACTTGCCATGGGTATTATGCTAGATTAGTATCTATTACTTGACTAAAAAATCATGCTCAATTACAATGTAGTATGAAATTAGGAGAAAGAATTTTGGATTGTCCAAATAGAAAAGAAAAGAAAATGGGCAAGCATCGGATAGAATACACACACACACACACACACACACACACACACATATATATATATATATATATATATATATCTTAAAAATAATAGTGGACACTACCAGCGCCGGCTAGCTGGCTTTAGAGGAAAAGATTCGCAAAAATTATATGGTGAATTCTTGATCGTTACTAAATATATTAGGTTCAAGACTTATAGAGTGTTTGGATTGGCTTATAAAAAAGTTACTTAAAGTACTTTTGATTTTAAGTGGCTTTTTCTTATTATCAACTTTAAGTAGTTACGTGTTTAAATAAAAGTTGTAGTTATAAAAATAAGTATTTACATATTTGATTAAAGTGAGTTGAAAAGCAAGTTATTTAATTAAAGACATTAAAATAGAGTTTAAAAAGGTAAGTATAAGATAAAAGAGTAAAGATATTTTAGTAATAAAAATAAAAAGGTAAGGATAAGATAGTAAATAATTTGGTGAAATTTGTTTTTTTTTCAAAGTGCTTAAAGCCATTAAAAACAAAAGTTGGGATTAGGAAGCTTTTTATTTTCTACTTAACGCCACTTAAAATAAGTACATTTTTAATTAAAACAAGCACTTTCATTAGCTTAAATTAGGCTTTAAGCAGGTTTGATCAAAAAAAAAAAAAAACCAAACCAAACGCCCTCTTAGTAATCAAGAGAAAGCTAGACTAATAAGATAACTAAATAAGGAAATAAACTTGATTATTGCTTAATCTAGTGCTATAATATAAGGAATTACATTAAAAATAAATATTCTTCAACAACTTCAGCCTTAAACTTAAGTGGGCGAATAGAGACCAATTAACTTGAGTTTAATAAGCGAATTGCCAAGTAATCTTGACAACATTGGATGAATTGATCCGAGAATGAATTGATATAGATCAATCCTCAAATTGGAAAAATGGAAAAATCGAGAAGAGAAGCTGAAAAACTTGGAACAGAACTGAGCTTGATTGAAGATGTAGCTATGGTAGGCTGCCTATAGGGTGGTCAGCATGTGTGACCCAAAATGTGAGCTTCGGGAACATGATGCTCATGTAGATGACAACAGGATATGCTAGTATGGTCATGTATATGAAAATACGGTCAGCAAATAACAGTAGAACATGATTACATGGGCATGTTGTAAATGACAGTAGAATCAATAAACAACAGTAGAGTGTAACAGCATACCTACCCGCAATAATAATAGGATTAGTAAACAACAGTAGATTGTGAGAACAAGGTCATGCGGGATGGTTCATACAAGGATAAATGTGTGATAGACAAGACGAGACCAAGAACCCAACTCTAATACCATGTTGAAGTTGAAAAGAAAGACAAAAAAGCAAGTATAGGATAGAAAATATATACATGTTGAAGACAATATGCACAGTGGCTCTAAATAAAAAAGACTCACAAAACCTATATTAATACAATAGGAGAACCTATCTATAGGCTCATATCAATCAAGATTATAAAGATAGACTAATAAGGTAATTAATATACTAAAGAAACTAGCATATTAAGGAAACGCAATAAGGAAATAAATTTGATTACTGCATAACCTAGTTCTATAATATAAGGAATTACATTGAAAACCAAATCTCCTTCAACAACCCTACTCAAACTCAAGGAGGAGAATAGAGACCAATTTGAATTTGATAACCAAATTGTTGAGTAGTCTTGGCTATATTTAATAAATTGATTATAGAATGAATTGATCTAAATCGAAAATTAAATTGGAAGAACTAGAAAACTTGGAAGGGAAACTTAAAACCATGGAACGGAAAGTGAATTCGATTGAAGATGTAGCTATTATAGGCTACCTACAGGATGGTCGGTCAGCATATGTAACCCAAAACAAGAACTTCAAGAACAAGAAGGTCAACTAATGTCACCAAATACATTATGTTCAACTAATAGTTAAACAACAATCCGCTAACAACTAGTTAAACAACTATTTATTAATAGCTATCAATAATCTAACTAGTTATCAGCTATTCAAATGGTTAATAGTTACCCTAAGAACTAGTTGCACCAAACAAGCCTTTGGGTTAAGATCCTATGTTAGCTAACATTCCAAACTTTTCAAATGGCCATATTAGTTATACTATTTCAATCCTATAATACTCTCTCAATGTAGAATTTTTGCTTTAAATGAAAATTGATCTTAGAGAATAGCTACTTCTCCCTTATTGTTGTTAGCTCATGGATTCTCTTATTCTTTTATCTTCAAATATGCTAGAAAATAGCTTCAAGAATTGGTTAATTAAAATTGCTTGTAAAGAATTTATGTTATGAGGAAAATTTGTTCCACGTGCACACAAAAGTTGATAAGAAAACTTCTATGATAGAAATTGAAATATATGTATGTTGAACACAATAAGAGCCACCACTAACTATGGCTCGAGGGAAAAGAATTCATAAAATTACAAGGTGAGTTCTTGGCATTAGTAATACAATAGAAGAGCCTATTTATAGACCTCATAACCTAGTAACCAAAACTATAAAATTGGACTAATAAGGTAACTAATATACTAAGTAAACTAGCATATTAAGGAAATAAGCACAATAAGGAAATAAACTTAATTATTGTCTAATATAGTGTTATAATTTAAAAAAATTGCATTAAAAACTAAATATTTTTCAACAGCCCTCGTTAAACTCGAATGGGCATATAGAAACAAACTTGAGTTAGATAACCAAATTGTTGAGCAATCTTGACAAGATTTGATAGACTAATCCTGGAACGAATTGATCTGAATAAAACCTCGAACTAGAAGATCGGGAAGATTTGGAAGAATAATCGAAAAAGTGGAATGAAAATTGAACTTGATTAAAGATGCAGCTAGGTAGGTTGCCTACAGGGTGGTTAATGTGTGACCTAATACAAGAGCTTCAGGAACAGTAAGGTCATATAGACAACATAATGCTAATATGGTCATGTAAACAACAATAAGGTCAGTAGCTGACAATAGAATTTGACAACATGAAAGATTAGTAAACAATAGTAGGATGTGAGAATAAGGTCACAAAGGGTGTGATAACAAGGTCATGCAAGATAGTTCATACGAGTTTGGATGCATAATGGATAAGACTGAACCAAGAGCCTAGTCCTAATATCATATTAAAATATAAAAGAAAAGAAAAAAGGGCAGGCATAGGATAGAAAATAATGAATTTTGAAGATAATAAGACCTATCACTAATGATGGCTCCAGAAAAGAAAGACTCATAAAAATTACTTGGTAAATTCTTGATCACTATTAAATACAATAAGAGAGCCTATTTATAGGACTTATAACTTGGTAACCAAAACTATGAAGCTAGGTTAATAAAATATCTAATATACTAAGAAAACTAGCATACTAAGAAGGCAAGCACAATAAGGAAATAGACTTAATTATTGTCTAATCTAGTTGTTAGGGAAAAACATGCAAACACAAATAACACGAGAAGAAAAGGACACAAGAGAATTTACATGATTCAGCATTGCAACCTACGTTCATGGGCAGCAGAGAACAATTTCCCTATTGATCAACGAATATTACAAGGCTCACACTTTGGTTTCTCTCCCACACATAATACAATGAGTATTACCACATATTTATCGTGCACATGTTTCCTAAAACCTATTGAGCAGAAAAGGCAACCTATTAATCATGTGCTATTATGGTAACAAGCTAATAAGGTAACTTGTTAATAAGGCAATTTGCTATTCTTATTGCCCAAGAATATAGGCCACAATTAACAAATCTCTACCTTGGCACGTATTACATCTAATTAACACATCATTATCTCTGTTGCCAAATGCTACTAAAGGCTCAATGCTCTGCACCCCAAATAACAACTAAGTCCAAGCAATGCTTGAACTTGCTGACTAGAACCACCTTAGTCATCATATCTATTGGATTCTCATGGATAGAATTCTTTTGCACCAATATGATCTCTTGTGATACAATATTTCTGATAAAGTGATATCTGATATCAAGGTGTTTACTTCTCTCATGATACATTTGATTCTTCGTCAAATAAATTGCACTCTAGCTATCACAAAAAACTATATTCCAATCCTGTTATAGACTAAAATCACGAACCAGGCCTTGTAACCACATGGCCTCCTTCACAGCTTCTATAATTGTCATGCACTTTACCTAAGTAATTGACAATGTCATAGTAGATTGTAATGTCACTTTCCAACTGATAGCACAACCAGAGAGAGTAAATACGTAACCCGTCAGAGATCTCCTCTTATCAAGATCACGTGCAAAGTCTAAGCTACAATAACCCACCAATCTCGCGTAATCTCCAGTTGTCTTGCTAAATAGCAAACCTACATTCGTAGTGCCCTACAAATATCTCATAATCCACTGATGACTCGTTAGTTTGATTCCACTGATAATAAAATTCTTGGTGCCAGTCAAATTTCAATAACCAATTATATTCATGGAGTGAGATGTGTATAATTAGATTAATTGCATATGAAATTAATTCATTTTTTATTAAAGTCAGTTTTCATCCAAGTCATCTTTCTTGTATATAATAACTGGAATTTAAAAATTAACATAATGTAGTAATCTCATTTAAGCCTTCGCCAAATTTTGAGGCAAAAGTCAAGCCCATGTTGGATGTTGCAACCCACGAGATTAGTTTGTCTTTGATTTTTTTTCCCTTGCTCTCTTTCTTCTCCACGAGTTGAGATTAACAATTCTGGGTTGCTGGTTGGCCAACCACTTGTCACTAGCATATACTTAAGATGACTCGTTCATTTTAGCCTTCGGGCTGGTTTCCATTGACTCTTAAAAGAAATAAGTTTTCCTTCTTAGAGCCTATTTGTGCTCTACTTATTTTGTAACTTATATGTTTTTTAAAAAAATATTTTTTCATATGTTTTTTATTATTTGTAACTTATAAGCCACAAATAAACTTAGCCAAATAAACTTTAGAGGAGTACTATTTGATGATTTATTCAGAAAGTTAAAAAAATAAAAGGAGGATATTTTGAATAGAAAAAGGTCCAATATACTTCTAATAAATTACAAAACCCAACCTGCTTAAGGCGAATTTGGCACAATCACTACAAAAACATTTCGAATTTGATAAGGAAATTTTTTGTCTCAAACTTAAAAAATTTCATCTCAAAATGGCTTTCAGTTGGAATTTGAGACGAAATTGTTTCATCTCAAAACCCCTCATCCCAAATTTTGAGACAAAAAATTCTGTCTCTAATTGAAATAGAAATTTTCCGTTTCAAATATGTATAATTAACTTACTAGAAAATCTTGTCCAAATTTTTTATCTCAAATCCGTCTCAATTCCGTTTTAATTTGAGATGGAAAATTTCCCTATCAAATTTTCAATCTCAAATCCAACAATTTCTAGTAGTGAATTAACTATATATTAGGGTTGCTGATAATTGTTATATTTTAACTATTAATTGATAGCTATTCATGGAGTTGATTGAATAAAATATATTTGATAAAATTAGTTATTAGATTATCTGATCAAAGTAAAATGATGAAAAAGACATTGATTATCACATTATTATTGTTATAATAATTATAATTATTATTGCTGTTATTGGCATAAGATAATTTATTTTGTAATTAAATATATATTTTTATAATAATATTTTATTATTAAGACATAATAAAATTAATTTTTTAATAAAACTTTTTAATCTATATTATGTATAAAAAATTTCACATATATGTGTGTGTATGTATACGTAAGCATCATTATTCATGCAGATTGCTGTTCAAATGAGCGAGAAAAAATTTGTCAATGTCCAAAGGCTCGGTAGTCAAATTTCATGATTGCTTTCACAAATCACAATCATCGTGTAGACTAGAAATCCAAATTTGCAGATTAAAAAGAGATTTTGTGGGACCATATTATTCACTACGTGCATTTCTCCGTATATAAGGTCTGCAATCTTATTCCATGCAAGGGCAACGAATATTTAGTAAAATATTATAAGCGAACCAGATATACGCATTTTCTTGTTGTGCACTACACATAGTGCCTTAGTCGACTAATAAATTTTCAAATAAACTTGCATTAACACCTATTTATAATTTTAATGAGTACTTTTGTAATATTAATTTTTTTCAGTCGAAAAAAAGAAAGAAATTCCATTAAACAAGAAAACCAATACAACTAGGTCTAAGTTCGAAAAGATTGGAAAGAGACCAGAGCAACACGAGTAGGCCAATGATACCCACAACCTAGTTAGGAAATAAATAGGAGCCAAACACTAAAACTGTTGGGAAATCAGGACGCATAACACACACTCACGCAGCGGAATTAAATCACGAGTAACGAGAAAAGAATACTCGCTATTAAACGTGGTTCGGCCCTCTGCCTTCGTCCACGATCCCCTCTGGGATAAATTTCACTATTTAACAATAATGGAGTTACAACTCAGGTGATGACTTTTTACAAGGACAGAAAAGTCTAAACCCTTTCCCACAGAGTTCTTATAATGGTTCTATCCTCAACAGGATTAGAACGAATATAAGATACTCTTGATGCTTTCAGGCTCTCTCTCTCTCTCACCCTAATTCAGGTGATGACTTTTTACACGGACAGAAAAGTCTAAACCCTTCCCCACAGAGTTCTTATAATGGTTCTATCCTTAACAGGACTAGAACGAATATAAGATACTCTTGATGCTCTCAGGCTCTCTCTCTCACCCACACCCCCATGGGGTGTGGTCCTAAGACACTCTCCTAAGGCACACCTTATACAACTAATGCAAGAGTCCTATTTATAGAGGAGATTTCCTTGTCCTCCAAGACAAAGGATTTCCTCATCTATCAATCCTACCATAATTAAGACTCTTACCATAACTAGAATTTTAATTCTCATTAAAATTCTTTCCTAATTTGTATGGGCTTGGACTTTGAGCCATAACCCAACAAATTCCTTCCTTGGCGAAAAGTCCGAAGCTTCTTTGCCGCAACTGGAACCTTTTCACAGTCTTCATGCTGGAGCCCTCGCTCGACAACACTCTTCACGGCAGCAGCTACCAACACATCCTAGCAGGTTTTCGGAGTCATTCTCAACATCCCTCTTCATGCCGTCTAACCTCGACCTCTCAAGGTTGTTTACGTCCTCCCTCGACACAAGGCATCTCAGACGTTGTCTTCTCTTCCAACAGTAGCATTTCTTATCAGTCATCTGGTCTGGCCAGGACTCTGATCGTTCAGCTACGTAGACTCTCTTCGCGCGACTCCTCCCTCGAATCGAACCTTCTTCAACTAGTCTTCTCATCCAAACTTCTCTTCTATAGAAGTTTGTTCACTAGTCGGTTAAATGTGTTTGCTCACACAATGCTTCAAAGACTTTCGCAGAATTTCATCACCACTTTATTGTTTTACCAAATTTCAAGGCTCACCCACGATACATCAAGAAATTTGGCAAAACGGACCTAAAAAACGAACTCAGGACGTCGGAAAACGGTGAGGAGACCCTTGGTCAACGCGGTCAAACCCCTGCAACCCTTTGGTCAATGCTAGTCAAACCTTCCGTTTGACTGTTTAACCACAAACTCACAAAACTTGACCTGCTTGTATCTCACAATCTGACTGTCGGATCGTCACGAAATTTTAGCAGCTACTCTCCTCTACGAGACAAAAACACAGCAACAAACGGATCGTCGATCGGACTCCGGAAAGGCCGCCAACCGTGACCAGCAGATCAGCGAATTTTTTTTTACTCCCCTTCGGCGTTTCTTTTTTCGTTTTTCATGCAAACCAGCGTTCTCCCTCCAACCAGGCTCTGATACCACTTGTTGGGAAATCAGGACGCATAACACACACTCACGCAGCGGAATTAAATCACGAGTAACGAGAAAAGAATACTCGCTATTAAACGTGGTTCGGCCCTCTGCCTTCGTCCACGATCCCCTCTGGGATAAATTTCACTATTCAACAATAATGGAGTTACAACTCAGGTGATGACTTTTTACACGGACAGAAAAGTCTAAACCCTTTCCCACAGAGTACTTATAATGGTTCTATCCTCAACAGGACTAGAACGAATATAAGATACTCTTGATGCTTTCAGGCTCTCTCTCTCTCTCACCCTAATTCAGGTGATGACTTTTTACACGGACAGAAAAGTCTAAACCCTTCCCCACAGAGTTCTTATAATGGTTCTATCCTTAACAGGACTAGAACGAATATAAGATACTCTTGATGCTCTCAGGCTCTCTCTCTCACCCACACCCCCATAGGGTGTGGTCCTAAGGCACACCTTATACAACTAATGCAAGAGTCCTATTTATAGAGGAGATTTCCTTGTCCTCCAAGACAAAGGATTTCCTCATCTATCAATCCTACCATAATTAAGACTCTTACCATAACTAGAATTTTAATTCTCATTAAAATTCTTTCCTAATTTGTATGGGCTTGGACTTTGAGCCATAACCCAACAAAAACAAACCAAAAGCCTGTACCAAACAATAAAATAGACCATCGACCCAAATACACACAAAGGCCTAAACATATAAAATAACCCTAAACCTAAACAGATGCTAGAAGGCTATTGCCGCGATTAGCGACTCTACAGAGCAACAAACATGACGAACCTCCGTCAACAAAAGGCAGATCATCACCTCACTACACCTCGAATCTCTTACCAATGTTATCAAGGAAAACACATCACCAAACTCCAATAGATCTAAAGATAGGCCTGCCAAAGCAGCGAAAAGTGTGCAGCAGTAAAAAGACAATTTAAAGATGAGTGTAACAGGACTCACCAACTCGGTTAGAGGTTGGGCCACGAAAATATTCGACTTAGATGCTTTAAACGTCCTTAAAAAAAGGACGAACCCTCTAGTCTCGTGACTTAAACAAATAAGATCGAAAACTATATTATCGCCTCTGCAAGCAACAGAAAAGGATCAAGAGCACGTAAAATAAGCTTCTAGCATCGCGTGGCAAGGGAGATCAGAGGATGAATAGTACTGATCTGAACAATTTTCTTTACATCATCTGTAGTAATGACAGTGTAAGATTATTGGAACCTTTGAAACAGAGCCGCACACAAAACAACACAATATACCACAAGAGAATGGTCACTCGTCAGATCGCAAGCCTGAAAATCAAGATGAACTAATAGATGTGAAGGTGACCTAAATCCAGAACACCACAACAAACAAAGAGAAAAACTAAAAACATAATAAAAATGAAAGACACAAAAAAGAGAAAAGAGATTAAATGGTAAGATTCCGGTGATAGAAGAAAACAGCAAAAAAAACCACCGAAAAAACTGAATGTTACTCTAACTACCTAATAAAACAAAGAGAGAATAGAGAGACTCGTTTCTCCTTTTGTTATATTATTGACAATGGTTCCTAATGATCATAACGATAATGCTTATACGCAAATGAGCAAATAATTAAAAGAAATTAATTGACTCGAATCACAAAGGAATAAGATCTAAGTCCGTACAAAAATTTTGATGTAGACACTTCGCTTCCTCCCTTCCTATTCCTTTCTTTTTTCTTTGATATAATTTCGAAGGAAACAGCCAAAATTGGTCTCTATTTTATTTATTAAAAGTATCAATTTTGCCTCCATTATTTTTAATTACTTGATTTTTAATATTTGTAAAAGTATCATTTTGGTTACCATATTTCAAATGTGATTCACTTAGTCCTTGATATTTGTAGAAAATATTAATTTTGTTCTCATTAGTTGGTTATGTGTGTCAAGCACATGACCATCTTTTAAAGGGCCAAAATAGAGGTTAAGTGGGTCACTTTTACAAATACTAGGAATCAAATTGTTCCCTTTTGAAATAATTAGATTTAAATTAACAGTTTTCTAAAAAACATTGAAAACTAAGAGCCCATTTCAGTCTGACTACTTATAACCAATTGACACTTATAAGTAGTTTTTATAAGTAAGTTAGATAAAATGTGCTTATAAGTTATTTAATTATTTGGTAAAAAAGTGCCTATAAGCAATATTGTTTGTTTCAATGATCAGAAAGAACATTTAATTAAAAAAAATTTATACTTTTCTTAAATTCCTATTAAAAGCGTCAATCTCGTCCCCATTATATTTGAAAGTGAATTACTTGATACTAAGTATTTGTAGAATTATCAATTTGGTTATCATATTTCAAATATGATCCGCTTAATCCTTACTATTCGTAAAAAATATCAATTTTGTCGTCACTAATTAGTCATGTATCAAGCACATAACTATTTTATAGGATTAAGGGTAGTTTAAATGGTTAAGACTACATTTTACTAGGAATGAGATTGTGGTTTCAAATCTTGTGGGGTGGGATTTTGTTAAAAAGAAGTTAAAAAAGCACATAACTAAAAAAGTTAAAAAAAAGCACATAACTATCTTTTAATGGGCCAAAATAGGGACCAAGTAAGGGTTTGTTCGGCGCAATTAGTAGATTAGGTAGTGAATAGCTATTTGAGTAGTGGATAGCAGTTTAGGTAACGGATAGCTGTTGTGTTTTAGCGATGGATTGATAACTATTTTACTAGCGGATTGTTTTAGATGTGTTCAATAAAACTAGCTGTTAGATTAGCTAATGAATGCAAAATGACAAAAAAGACATCAGTATCAAGTTATTATTGTTGTCATGATAGTGATGATGATGATGATGATGATGATGATGATAATAATAATAATAATAATAATAATAATAATAATAATAATATTATTATTATTATTATTATTATTAAAATAATTAAAGATAATTTATTTTATAATGAAATATATTTTTCTTAAAATAACATTTTATTAATAAACCATAATAAAATTACTTTTTTTAAAATTAATTTTATTAATATTATAAACAAATATTTTTTGTTATAGAAACATTTTAATTGATTGAAAATTTAATATTTTCAAAAAAATAACAAATAAGACCTATACTTTTTAATATATTTTGATGTGGATAGAATTTCAAATTAATTTTTGAGTTATTTTGTATTTATATTTGTGAAAGAAAATGTAAAAATATAAATAAAATTGGATAGAGGGTGCATGAATAGTGTATGTGTTCAAAATTGTATTTATATTATGCATGAATAATATGCGCACACAGTACATGTTTTCAAAATTCTTATATTAAACTGCAAATATGTTCAAAATTATAAACTTAAGTGCAAATTTATGATCATCTTTGCAGCTTAATATAAGAGTTTTGAACATATAATATAAGAATTTTACACATGTAATATAAGAATTTTAAATATAGAGTATAATCTATGAGCATGTAATAGAAGAGTTTTGAACATAAAGTATAAAATTTATGAGATTATAATTTTTATTTTGTGAACTTGATTTTAAACTTTTGAACTTATAATATAAGAATTTTGAACATGTAATATAAGAGTTTTGAACACAGAGCATAATCTGTAAGAACGTAATATAAAAGTCTTGAACATAGAACATAAAATTTATGAGATTATAATTTTTATTTTGTGAACTTGATTTTAAACTTTTGAACTTGCAATATAAGAGTTTTGAACATATATATTGGGGGCAAATAATCTTAAGAAGGAGGTGAATTAAGATTAGACCAAGTTTTACAGCAAAATTCCAAATAATAAACAAAGATGGTCACACAAACAAATTATCAAACCCCTAGTAAAGAGAATAGAGAAGATGACACTGATTTGGCCTCACTTATGTCCACCATTCAAGGATGTTCCCCTTCGAACTTGACAACATCTCCACTACATATCAATACTTCTTCAGATATTGGTGAAGGACAAACCAATTATCCAAATCTTTGACGCTTCTTTTCAAAGAACCCAATTGTTCCCTACACTAGGATTCCTTCACACTCTTGCTCACACAAGATTCTCACAATCTATTCTAGCCCAAGAGTGTGTAATATGATAGAAATTTGAGAGTACAAAGTGATTACAACAAATACTCCTCAATGAGTAGATATAACAAATGTTAGCTCAATTGAATGCTCAATAGATATGAAGATTTAGTTCTTGAGTCTTGCTGATGAATTGGGTGAGTTGGATATAAAAAGGAATGAGTGCAACGTTCAAATAATGGTTAGTTTTACTAATAGCAGTGTTGTCAGTCAACTGACAAAACTAGAGACCTTACTGGTTATGCTAGAGGACTAAAAATAATTTGCCAGTCGACCGACAAGTCCAGAAAGCACCGCTGGCTTGCCCTTGTTTTGCTAGATTGTCCGATAGATTCTTTGGTCAGTCGGTCGACCGACTAAGGGTGTCCGGCACACCCAGAAAACATATTTTCACTCCTATAAACATGTTTTCTAAACTCTTTGAAGATCAAATGATTTCTACACTTTAAGAACACTTCAAAGAACTTTTTGAAGCACCATTTGAAGGAGAAAAACAAGTATTTCAAAAACTTTGAAGTTCCAAAGAATACAACAAGTAAAGATCACTTCAATGAAATTTTAATCCACAAACTAACTTTGGAAAAGCATTTTAAATCAAGTTTGAAGATTAAAACTATTTTAAAAAGATAAACAACAAGAGCTAGAGCAAAGATGAACATATATAGGGCAAACGACAAAAATATTACTGCTACCCTCTATGTCACCTCTTCTCCATCCTTATGTTACCACACGATCTTCAAGTCTTGATCTTGAGATCTTCACATCTTTAATACGTCAAGACTTCTTCTTCTTCTCTTATGATGATCAATTGGCTCCATCCACTTGCTTCTTCTCTTGATGAAAAAACGTTGTTGCTCATCATGCAAGTTTGCTTACGTCTTTCAACACTAAGTACTTCAAGAATACTTTAGCTCACAATAATATGATAATATAATTCACAAGCTAAGCATTCAAATGATATTTTGGCTATAAAGATGTAAACAATCAATCCAAAAGCCAAACAAATGTGTATTAAATCATATAAACACATTAGTGCAAGCACAGTTGGTAAACTCAATTTTTTTTATTTGTTATTATCAAAATCATATATTTATGTATGAACCCAGCAATATAATATAAGAATTTTGAACATATAATATAAAAATTTTGAACATGTAATATAAGAGTTTTGAACATAGAGTATAAAATTTATGACATTATAATTTTTATTTTGTGAACTTGTTTTTAAACTTTTGAACATGTAATATAAGAGTTTTGAATATGTTTGCAGCCTAATATAAGAGTTTTGAACTTATAATATAAAAATTTTGAACCTATAATATAAAAATTTTGAATACATGTATTATTACCTATGTGCGCGTACTATTCATGCATAATACGGTATATGATGCTTATATGGTGTAGTGTGCATATGGTGCATATTGTGCATATTGTAGGTACGGTATGTTCATATGTTTTCCATTATATTTTTTATGGATTTTGTGCACTTTGTTGTATCTATTCCTTAAAATTATATAAAATTTTCTGTGTTTTAACTTCTATTTGCACTATAGAAAGCATTTCTCTGAAAAATGTTTGTTGTAGTTTCCTATGTTTGGCTGCTACAACTAAAGGAAAATATTTTTCTAGTCAAAGAAAAATAGGTTGATTTTTTTAGAAAATATATTTTTTTCTCAAAAAAGGAAAACATTTTCCACACACTTATTGCTAGACCACCCCACCTACCCCCAGATTTGCCAGTCCTCGGCACCCCAATTCTCCCTTGCTCCCCTGGCCCTCGCCTCCACCAATGCATATAAATATATTTTTTTGGTGTCATTAAAAATATTTTTCAACCAAACAATTTCTTGAAAAAAAATTTCCATGAAAATTTTTTTCTAGAACATTTTATCTCCTGCAAAAACAAACGAAGGCTTAAAGTTTGTAATAATTTTTATATTATAAATAATGTTAAATAAATATTTCAATTTTTTAAGTAATTGTACAACATCTTTTTTAAAATAAAAGAAGTATTAATAGATTTCTATAATATGAGGAGTATTAAGCGAGTTTTAAAATTATATATTAAAAAAATTATTGGTGTTTGCCAAACGCAGGATAAAATGCATTAATTTTCTCATCACGTTATAAATGCCATTTTTTAATTCACTTCGTTTTTTGCTCTTACTTTACTACTCTCTCTCTCAGTGTGTGATTTCCTCCATTGCAAACCAAGCTTTCTTTCCAGCTTTCTGATGTGTCTCTCCTTTCCACATTCTCAGAACCCCACCAACCATTTTACGCACCCTTCTTTTAAAATCCCCCACCCCACCTCCGTAATCACAAAGTGAAAAAAAAGCAAAAAATAGGAAAAGGGCAAAAAAGCCCACAATAAAAAAAGAAAATAAATAGAGTAAATCTCTGTTTCTGTCTATTTATAGCAATTGTTTTATAAAGATTGGATTTTTGTCTAAATTTTTTTAAATATATCATTCTCTGAAAAATTCTATTTGGCCCACTTGAGGCCACACCATCTTCTACTTGTAAACTACTCTACTTCAGCTTTTGTGGGTTTTCTTTTCCGTTTTCTTTTTGTGCATTTCATTCTGCATTTTCATATCTATGCTTATTGACTCTCTGTTAGTAGATAAAAAAGCTTCTTTCTTTGATTCTTTGGCTTCTCAAGGTGGAAGATCAAGTTGGTTAGTTTCAGCTCACTGCAAAGGTGAGATCTTTCTCTTTGGAGTCACATTTTTTTTTTCCATTTTTATGATTTCTATCTTTGTCAATTTTCCTTCTATTTTAAGTCATGCTTCTTTCATTATGTGATTTAATTATTGCAGATAAATAGCTGTGTTTAGTTTTTCCATTATAGCAAAATGTACAGATTTTTCTTTTCCTTTTAAAGTTAATGGATTTTGCTGTAGGTGGTCTCTGTAGAACATTCTTTTCTTTGTTTTAATGGATTTTGCTGTAGGTGGTCTCTGTAGAACATTCTTTTGTTTGTTTTAATGGATTTTGCTGTAGGTGGTCTCTGTAGAATTCTTTGTTTTGACAATGCCTGAAAGAGTAGCTATGAGTTGTCCTCTGATCACATTTTCCTGTGGAACTCTTTATACTAATGTGCTTTAGTGTCTCTCAATCACCATTTGGGTCTATTGTATATTAACCGTGGTAAAATTTTCTTCACTAAGTTTGCCTTAAGGAGCCATGGTTCAACTGAAAAAGACTTTTTCTTTTTGCCAGTTATTGCTTAAATTTTGATGTTGAATTGGAATCTTGGTAACATTTGGCATATATTGGTAGTAATGCATTTGCAATTAGCAGAAAGCACTTTACATACTTGCTAAAACCCTGGATACACGTTGCTATTTGGATGTCATAATCTTTACATAACATGTTTCCTGGATTTAGGAGGCAATGAATTAACTTAAAGTTCCGACTTCCGAAGCTGGAGGGTGCAGCACATTGTTTCTTTCTCTTATTCATTTGAGTGAAGATGTCATCCGGGAAGCTCGACACAGAATTATCAAAAAAGACATCTTTTTTAGGCCTGAAACTATGGGTTGTAATTGGCTTGTGTGTAGGTGCATTTATAATCTTCATTCTTGGCATCTTATCAGTTTGGATCACATTTCGAAGAAAGTCTAGAAGGACCCTTGATACATACTCCCGCTGTCAAATACCTAATGTCTCGAAGGAAATTAGGGTTGACCGAGTTGGAGTTCCAAATTTTGATGATCATTCGGAAAGTGTATTCCTTTCAATCAATGACAAGTTGAGTGATAAGAATTCAGAGAAGATGTTAGTTCATGTGGGTAGGAGCAAATCAAGGGATGTTGATAACATTAGCCAATGCAGCTCACTGTATCATCATGAAAGGGGGTTTAGTTCACAATCAGGGGAGGAAGGGAGTTCCGCTACTGTTCGTCAACAATCTTCAACGTCATATGGAGTTGCAATGCCATCTCCTTTAATTGGTTTGCCAGAAATTTCTCATCTTGGTTGGGGTCATTGGTTTACTCTTAGAGATCTTGAGATTGCCACAAATCGATTCTCAGCAGAAAATGTGATTGGTGAAGGTGGATATGGTGTTGTTTATATGGGCAGATTGATCAATGGGACAGAGGTTGCAGTGAAGAAACTTCTCAATAACGCGTGAGTATGCATTAAATTCTTTTACATTACTCAGAATGTTTCTCTTTATGCTCGAGTGACTGAGATATACAACTGACAAATATTTGCCTTTACAGGGGTCAAGCTGAGAAAGAATTCAGGGTGGAAGTAGAGGCAATTGGTAATGTTAGGCATAAGAATCTTGTTCGGCTTCTTGGCTATTGCATAGAAGGACTACACAGGTTAGCATTTTTAAATATTTGCCATGTCTAGCTCTCCGATTGACCTGCCTCCAACGATCCAGTAGTAACTTCCAATATGCTAATGTATACGAGCAGTTGTTATTTGGAAACTCTAGTTGTCTTTTCTTATCTTATTGTTGAGATATGATGTCTGGTGCTATAAGTCATGTTATTTTAGCTGGCCCTATTTTGTTTAAAAGGATGTTGGTGTATGAATACGTGAACAACGGCAACCTGGAACAGTGGCTTCATGGAGCTATGCGGCAACATGGTATTCTGACCTGGGAAGCCCGTATGAAGGTTCTTCTTGGTACAGCGAAGGCGTAAGTTCATCATTTATTACTTCTAGTTGAAGAACTTTGTGGCTGTCTAGCATTTATGGTCATACTATGAATCCAAATAGTTTGAGGAGATTGATATTCATGGAAGTTGTTTTGCTCTACTTGTCATGTTTAGAAGTAAATGTCATTTAATGGAAAAAGAACTTTTCACCAATTATTAGAGCCTTGCTTAGTTGGTTCACGTTTGAGGTGAGAGTCAATGAAAGCTTAGACTGGTTTCTAATATATTGATCGGTGCATGTTTATATAAATAAAGGGTCCATTGGAAGAACGAAAGCCAAAAGAAGAAAATTGATTTCCTCTGTTTATGAGAAATTATTGGGAATGTGTATATCATAAGCTTATTTTCACATATAGTCAAAATAATACCTACTTTATACTATTTGTTTTGTCTAAAATTTGTTGATACAGAAGAACCACATGTCAAAGTTGTTCTTTTACTTCGCTTTAATTTTAAGTTAAATGCTCTTTCACATGTTACTTCCTTTCACTCAAATGGAGTACTTGCATTGCAGGCTAGCATACTTGCATGAAGCTATAGAACCAAAAGTTGTTCATCGAGACATAAAATCAAGTAATATCTTGATTGATCATGAATTCAATGCTAAAGTTTCAGATTTTGGATTGGCAAAACTCTTGGAGTCGGGAGAAAGTCACATAACGACAAGAGTAATGGGGACATTTGGGTATGTGCTTGTCCATGTTAAGTCCGCTTACATATTGGAGCATCTATTATTGTGACTATTTTGGCGGGGGGACACTTGAGAGTGGTTAATACTCATAGATTGGTCTCTCGTGTGAAATTTCAGTTATGTGGCTCCAGAATATGCAAACAGTGGCCTCTTAAATGAGAAGAGTGACATTTACAGTTTTGGTGTTTTACTTCTAGAAGCTGTCACAGGGAGAGACCCTGTGGACTATGGTCGTCCTGCTAATGAGGTACTGCAATATAAAAACTGATGCTAGTTTTGCAGAATATGCTTCCTCTCTCTCTTTCTCTCTATGTGTGTGTGTGTGTGTGCATGCGCACGTTTTTGTGTCAGTGTACACACCCATGAACATGCATATCTTGTGTGTGCGAATCCCATTTGTCCCGCTGCCAGCTTGAGAAAACAGAGTAGAGTGAGTGACAAGAGATAATTATTTATCTACAGGTTAATCTTGTTGAGTGGCTCAAGATGATGGTAGGAAATAGAAGAGCAGAGGAAGTTGTGGATCCTAACCTTGAAGTTAAGCCCTCCACTCGTGGCTTAAAGCGTGCGCTTTTAGTTGCACTTAGGTGTGTTGATCCAGACTCACAGAATCGGCCCAAAATGAGTCAGGTTGTACGAATGCTTGAAGCTGACGAATATCCCCATCATGAGGTGTGATCCATCTCTGGTCTTCAATCTATAATTTTCTGCTTTTTTGTCTCTACCTAGCACTTGAGTACTGATTACTTGAGCTGAGGTCAAACTATTTAGAAAAGAAATAGTGATTTCACCAAAAATTGAATTTTATGTTTCCCACAATGCTTCCTCATACTGCTGGCCTGTACTTGGAAATATTATTAGATCATGGCATGGCAGGGCTGCATTTTTTTGTGAAATCTATTCTATCAATACTTTATTTATGAAAAGACAGATTTGTGTAGTCCTGAATTCCCCATGTATTATAGGAACTCATTTAAATTTAATGACTGAACAAAATATGCATGATATTAGTCAAACAACTGAGTCTTGAAATCCAATGTGTGCAAAGGAAAACTGCTGCTATCCAATTTAAATGAGATATGTCGCAAGGCTTTGGCAGCGATTATATCTCTCAACGTCAATTCATTTGTGTTGAGCTGCTGTATTCATAGATGCATGTCTCCTTGTGGTATGGATATAAACTCCCATCAACTTTTGAAAAAGATTCCATGTTTTGTCATTTAGTTAAGCTTAGTGCACGAAGAGCAGAAAATATATTCATCTAGCACCATAAACTATAAGCTGATTTATATTTGTCAAGAAAGAACTTCCTAAATCTTTTATGTTCACTTGTAAATATAGTCCTTATTTGAGATGAGTGGACTTTTGTTTTTCTGATATAACATAGCATTCCACAAAACCAGTATATCTATGCATCCTTCACGCATAGGGAATTGGAAATTACTTCGGCATTCTTTTTTTTTTCTCAGGTGACCACTAATTTACCCACATGGATAAAATTGTTTGGAAGTGAATATTTGCTGCTTACTGGCATCTGTTCAGTTTCATATTACTTGAGTAGATGTATGTGCAGAGGGGTTCATGATTCAGTCTCTTGATCTTTCTGTAGGATCGAAGGAACAGGAATAATCAAACAACCAGCATGGAGATTGAATCTGTGAAGGAGAGTAGGCTGAGTAGCGTGTCAGCTGACATGGAAGCCCGAGTAGGGCAATCGCAGAGTCATACCTGAGGCAATTCATGGATAGGAGCGACAGGACGTGTGACTTGGGTGAGGACACCTTCAGAGCTTAATGTTCAAGTCTCATTGTCGAAGGAAAGATTTGCGTATAAATGAGAATAACTTGAAATTCTTGAAGAATTCTGTTGGTGCCTCAGCTGGTATTTGGGTAGAAACGGGAGAGAAATCATTTGAGGGGGAGAGAGAGGTTGCTGTACAGTTTTGTTTTTGGGGATGTATGGGCTGTCTTAAGTACATGATTATCATCATTCTATTTTTTTGCTCTTTCAACTCGTATTTTCTTGAATATCGTACTTGGGTTGGCCAGCCTTTGCAGTTGGTTTCACATATTTCTTTTAAAATACATATTATTAATATTATTAATTCGTTTGATTGTTTTTCGTGGGAGCTTTGTGCAACGACTACGACTCCATGATAGATGAAATAAGATTATTTGCTGCCAATTGATTCTCAGTAATTCTTGATGAAATAAGTAAAACTATGGTCACCATCTACTAGTTTTACATTGATTTGAGCTCTCTGTTTCTCACTGATTTCTATTCCTTGTGTTGCATACCAACAATGATGTTACTTGTAAGTCCCTCAGGATGTCTTTAACGATAGGCACCGGAATTGGACGTAACTCGGGAACTGAGTCCAATTCCTACCCCTTGTTTTAGATTGACTTTAACTTACTTGGTGATTGATATGAGGTAGGTTTTTTTACTCAGAGTTTACTAATTAATGGTCAAATTTTGTAGAATGTTAGTGATCGAGCTCTGTTAATTTGGTTTTGCTTGTATTGGTAAAAAAAAAAAAAAAAGGCACCTATAAGTCATATCGTCCTATCTTTGCCTTGTGTTGCCTTTGTGGCAGGACATATGGTGAACTTCAAAATACATTTCTTTTTTTTTTTTTTTTAGTTTGAAACAATGAAACTTTAGCCTATGTCGAAGTTTTATTCTTGGTATTATTGATCTCAAATTCGAAAAGAAAAAAACAAGAATGGCATCATATAATGTTGTTAAATTCATATAATCTAGCGCAACTATAATTGAGCGCACACGGAGAATATTTCTACAACAAATTTTCTTCTATGTTTTTGGTCAAAGAATATTTCAACAAGAATGAATAATGTGGTTTAGTCAGTCAAAGTGATGTGTCACATGGTGGTGTCATGTATGGTGGGTCACCTAAATCAGCTCCGGAGGCAGTGCCTATGACCACGGCGGGCCTGAGAGCTTAATCTGCGTAATTTGTTTCAGCTTTTTTGACTTTCTCTCCATAAAGTCTCTTAGTCTTCGACATGTAACGGTCCTGGTCTTGTTTCGTGTGTGGATAAATTTTCATTGTCTTCTCCCTAGAGCTCTGCATTCTTCGTATTCTTGATCACTTATTATTGAGTAATGGAAAATTCTTAAGAAAACACGTGTGCGTTTCACAGTGACAACTCATCCACCTGTAAGTTCTGTGCATGCGAAGTCTCACGTTGATAATTCAGTCCCGTGTAAGTTTAGTTTAGCGTGCACGTGAAGTTTACACGCTCTCTAGGTTAAATGGATTTAGTGGTGTCCAAAAAATCAAGGTTTTGTCCGAATTTAGCTGCTAGAGTAGTTAATAGCTATTTAGGTAATTGATAGTTGTTGTATTTTAGCTGTTAACAGATAACTGTTTAACTAGTTGATTGAATAAAATGTGTTCGGTAAAATTAGCTGGTAAATTAGCTAATGAATGTTAAATGACGTAAAAAGATATTGATATCAAATTATTATTATTTTTGTTATTATGATAATTGTAATTATTATTACTATTATAGGAATAAGATAATATATTGCTTAATTAGATATTTATTTTCATAATCATATTTTAATATTAAAGTATAACTAATTTTTTGACAAAACATTTATATCAATATTACAAAAATTAATTTTAATAGATTCAAGATTATTTTGTTAAAAAAAATTACTAATAAAATTTATATTTTTAGTAATGTTGATTATATAGAAATTGAAATTTATTTTTATATTATTTCTTATTTATATTTAAAGAAAAGGTAAAAATGTAGAGAGAGATTGGAAAGAGAATAGAAAAATCAAAAAAATGTAAAAGGTTAAAATTGTCAAAAAAAAAAACATGAAAAGCTAAAAGTTACCTCAAACGCTAAAGTTTTTAGCTTTAGAGAAACGTTAGTTGAAACGCTAAAAACTACTTAAAAAGTTATTTGAAACACTAATTTACTAAACATCAATAATTTAACAAAATAATGTTTTAAAACGCTATTTAAAAACTTGTTACTGAACATGGAGTGGGTAGTGTGTCTTGAAGCTTGACATGTATAGGTCAAATTACAAATTTTAATACTTGCCAGTAACTTTAGTGTTTGAAAAAAAGATTTGTTTCTCATGTAATTTTACTGGAGAGATATCAATACACGTAATTCAATAATATTGTTATGACAAAATGATTTGAATCGCCGAAGGCAAAATAAACAACAATTCATATATTTATTTCGTTGTTTTCGCTTTCTATAGTCTGACCCAACACTAGAATCAAATCTCATGCCGACTTTAAATTATCATAGCTTACTTTTTTTTAAAATAAAATTTCAGGCGGTTAAGATTTAATGACCAAGTTATAACATTGAGTAGGAGTCTCCATATCCATGTCAAATTTATCATTAACTATGGGAGTCAATCAGAATTAGATTTTAAAAATAAAAATAAATTGAGAAGCACTTTGATAACATGTCCTGTTATTGTACCTGTAGCTTCATATAATTAAATTAGAGTCCTCTAATAACATCATAATAAAATGCGTGAAATTTAATAATTGTATAGTGATCATAACATTTCATTATAACTATATAAAATATAACTGTTAACCGTTGAACCTCACTCGTAACGTCATTCTCAATAAATTCATTCTCAACAGAACGTGCTTCTTGTTTATCTTCTTTTGTTTGAGTGCATACTTTCCTTTTTCTTTTTTATGTACACAGTCCACCCTGGCAGCCACATTACAGCAAGTTTCTTCTAGTATATAATTTGATGAATGACTATCAACTGGACTAAGAAACCCAACCTTTAATTGGCCCAAACGCGGCCCAATTTAAACCGGCCTAATTTGAAAGTTTGGGGCTAAAATTGGGGTCAGTTTGCATCTTGAACCTAAACTGTAACACGAAAAGAAAACAGTTATTAGGGGCAAATCGTTGATTGTCTTCGTCTAATTGGCCATTTTTCTTGTGGTATATGAGGTTTGTAAATTTGAACAAAAAAAAATATATACATATAAGGCTTGTAATTATGGATATTATTATTATTTTATAATAACTAGCTATTATAATATTGATTCACAACTGTTAATTAAATCTTGGCAATAATATTATGAGCAAATTCATTTTCATTTGGAGAAAGAGAGGTAATATATTCGAAAACATGCGCCTTTTTCCTTTCTTTTCTTTTTTTTTTGAGATAGTTAAGATATTTTCAAGATACATTGAACTTGAATACCTATCAGATCGGAACAATGAAAAAAAGTCTTCCCAATAAATACACCTACCGAAATTCGAATTTATTTTCTCCTCTTTGCATAGGTGAGACGCTACTTGAAAAAACTCAAGAGTGTTGAACCCTATTTTATGCACGTCTACAATAATTATACACTTTTACTCATTTCCATCCATGTGCAAAAGATTATGTGAAGGGACCGCCAAAAAGTGCATAAAAACAGGACATAAATTTCCACCTTTTAATATGTTATGGTTTTGCCACATAACAACGGCTGCGAATCTTGATTACTTAAATGTATAAAATTCTTGTCATATAGAAAATTATGAAAAAAAAACAGAATTGAATTTAAAGTCTATTATAAGACTTATCTTTTATATAGTAAACAGCCTTATTCATTGCTCTAAAGATTTCCTTTTCACCTCTTTCATCCAAGATCGTGACTAACAAAAATATTTTAAAGAAAATCATACTTGTATTAATTATATATACGTAGCATTATGAATTGAAAGAAATATTATTTTTGTTCCTGCGTGCATGTGAATCATGCAGCATCAATATTATGTTACGATATCATGGGATTAAAGGGCAGCATTATCATATGAACACACACATATATACATGCATATATATATATATATATATATGTAGATATAGATATAGATAGATATATAATCAACGTTCAACAACGGTGTTCTCGATGCGCATATTGGATACTGTATAGAGATTTTAAATAATGCTGACTAGCTTTTATATATATAATTGGCCACAAAATTCGGGGGATAATGACAGGTGATGACATAAGTATCTTGTCTGAAACGTCAAATGCATACGAAACCGCAAATCAGTGGAACATTTTTACCACCTCTTCTCATTCCACGTTTTCCTTTTTCGCCTAAGGAACTGTTTGGATTAGTTGTTTTCAAGAATATATATATATATATATATATATATATATATTTTTTTTTAAAAAAGTTATATTAAATTTACAATACCTATTTGATTTGGCTTTTAAAAAAGTTAAAACTCTAAAAAAAATTATTTTTCAAAAATTATTAAAAAAATACTTTTGAAAAAACCCAACTCAAACAGGTCCTAAATTAGGAAAGTAGGCTAGATAGATTATATTAAGTTCACTATAAAATTATAAATTAGTGTTACCATAATATTTGTCATTGGTGAAAGAACCTTGTAGTTTAGGTATTAAATTTTTAACTGTTTTGAGAGTATATTTAAGTTCTAAAAATATAGAGTGGTGTTTTTAAAGAATTTTTTTTTTTAATATGATGTGAAGTCTTTTCTCAAATGCTTTTGTTGACAAGCTCTAATTTAGAGCTTCTAACTTTTAGCCCTTTTCAAATTTGGCTTTTACCTAAACTCGTTAATTAGAAATGGATCAAATAAGTTATCTCTTAGCTTTTAAACTCAGAAAAAACTCTTTCAAATGTTAAAAGGTGGACCAAATTAGCTAAGCTTAAGTGGTTAAACATTTGGACCAATTAGTCATGCATGCTTTCAGTAGTGACATTGTTAAGTACAATAAATAAATATAATCAAATCCTATCTACTAGTTTAAACTTCTAGTATAGCGGTCGTGGATTTGAGTGTCACCATTACCCATTTAAATATATTAAAATTATCCATATATAAGGTTAATTATCCACGTGTAAAGTTTAAACCAAATCAAATATGTACATAAGAAAATGTGTTAAGTATAATAAATAAATAAATAAATATATATAACTAAAATCTTTTTATAATTTTAATTTTTAAATAAAATAGTAAATATATATGTATATATGTATGTATGTATATATACACACACGTTCAGAATAAGTCAAAATTAATTAGAAGTAAAATAATATAATTTCCGACAAAAAAATAATAATAATATAATGAAAAAAACATAAGTTATGATGACTTCAAGAGGGGCCGGCAATTTAATGCTTCGTCACTTAGGCTGAGTTTGTCTTTCCTCGTTACTTTTTCTTTTAAATTGTGAAGCGTAATAAATAACCTAGGTTAGCTTAATAAATACTGAAGGTTACATTTTTTCTTTTTCTTTTTTTTTTTAGTTAGTTTAACCCCAAATTATGTTACATTTTAGATTAATTTCTACGAGGTTGAGTGTGGTGAAAGTAAAGTCCTCCTAAAAAATGCACTTTTTAAAATTTAATCTTGTATTCTTTTCTTTATGAGAATGAATTTGCTATCACTTTGACTAATAACTTATTACTTGTAACTATAACTTTTTTACGGGAAAAAAAATTTGGAGAGCTTCGACGGAAATGATGATGTGAATATGCCATTATTTAATAATTATGTGAAAATTAGCCCCTTTGTCATGTGACAGCAAAATGTTGGCAATTAATAGGAATGTTGTATGTATACGGCACCTTAGCATTTTAAGTTGCCATGCGATGACAACAGTGTTTCATACTGCAATTTTAATATTTTAAGTTGTCATGCGACTAATCAAACAAGCATGTTGCATTTACTAGCTAGATGGGTAATCTCCTAAAGTCATATGTTTTGTCTAATCAATAATTATATCGAATCTTGACAAACTTCAGTATAACTCCATAATTTTTTCCCCCTTTTGAGCCATGCGTCCAAGTTTATGGCCCCTTCTCTTTTTGGGATTTGCATGGAACATCAAAAAATGATGAGATAGTTATTTAATTTATATTTTCAAAAGAGAATTTATGATCAAAATTAATGAAAATAAAACTGATAATATTTACATTTAATTTTTACATTTACGATTGAGATTATTTTATTGTGACAAATATCATTGATCCGGCCACGATGTTATAGAAATTCAAATCCATTTTTATCTAAGAAAGAGAAATTTGCCCTATGCAACAACATTTATATCTGCTTATTTATATTGTATACTCAAACAATAATCAAATGTACCAAAATACTTTCCTCCAAAACTTAAATATATAAAATTAACTTTTTATATATTTTTAATTATTCTGTTGTAGGTCATAAGAAATTGCTACAGATTGGCAATGGAATTATGTCGATAAGTATTTTTCAATGAAAAAAGAAACAAATATCAAATAATGCCAGCTTTCCTATGACTTTTCGTAAGAAAGACGTGGAAAATTTTTCGTTGTAATTCCGTAAGAAATTACCATTTTTCTTGTAGTGAATTAGATGCACCAACTTCTATCATATGACTTTGTTACTATATTCTTTTGCTTGTCACATATATGTCATGTAACATCTTTTTCAGTATATTATTAAAAGAATATATACACACAGATTCCATACACTTTCATCTATTCACAAAGTGTTAAACATTCTTTTGAACAAAATATTAGTATAACTTATTATCAAATCATTAATCAAATTTAGATTTTTATAAATTAATGAATACAAAGCATAATTTATTTTATTAATTAAACTGATATCTAGAATAGTGCATTACACGAGTTTTAGACTAGCATTACATAAAGCAAAATCTAAACAAGCTTTCTTGGACTTTCTAAAGCAGCTATTGCTATTCTCTCTCTCTTGCTCTCTCTCTCTCTCTCTCTCTGCGCCGAAAATTTAGCGCACAAAAAAAGCTCTACTAAAAGCTAGTCTTTCTTTAACACACACACAAAAGAAAGATTAATTTGCTGCACATCAGAATATATAGTTTTGTGTTCTCTCAGCCACTCATTTTCCTCCCTCTTAAAGCTTATTCTAGTTAGCCATCATCATAGAGAATATGTCTGCTGAAAACAAGGAATCTTACAACCATCCATTATTTTCATTCCTTGGTACTGATCAAAATCCCTGGAATATTTTCAATAATCAACCACCATCTCCATTAATATGTAACCTTGAAGGATTTGATCCTCCTCCTCACTTGGGCTTCACTAATGAATGCTTCACTACTCTATCAAATAAGAATGCAAACATGGACTTGTCTTCTACATCATCTGAAATTGTTTCATCCATGGATGATACTTGTAAAAAGAGTAAAGAGCAATTCAGTGCACAAAATTGTTCATTATCCTCGTCTTCTGCTGAGGCTGGTGGTGAAGAAGACTCTTCAAAGGGCAATAAGGATGAAGAAGAACTCTCTCTTGAGCCAAAAGTGTGTGAAACTGGAGTTGAGGAGCCCAAGAAAGTGTAGGTTTTCAATTTATTCTTTTTAATTTTTTTAAATTTCTTGGAATCTTATTTATTTGACTATTTGATGCAGTAATAAATTGGACATACATAATTCTTCCATGGTGGACTTTTAAATGGCTTAACAATATATTAATTCAACTTAGTTTAATTAGCCTCAAATGTTAGACTATTTCTACGGTTTAAAATAATGCTTAGCCTCATATCTTAGACGGTTTCCATGGTTTAGAATAATTGGGGTTTCTCAAAATTGAATTGGTACAAATCCGGAGGAAGAAAGAAAGAAATTTTTGTGCATTTTTTTTTAATTTTCGGTATGGTTCTTTGACATGAAGCTAGCTAAAAACCCTAATTATCTTGCACTCGTAAAGGAAAAACTGTTTTATACTTTATGCTGAATTGTCACATTCTCTCAATGATGAGATCTAGTCTCAATCATGCATTTTGTTGTTTATTACATGTCAAGTTATATATTTTTCTTGTTAATTGACATTAGATATGACCTCGAGCTTTTCTAATAATCTCAGAAGCAAACCGAGAAAGAAAGCAGAGAAGAAGCAAAGAGAACCAAGGTTTGCTTTCGTGACCAAGAGTGAAATTGAGAATCTTGAAGATGGATATAGATGGAGAAAATATGGACAAAAGGCAGTCAAGAATAGCCCTTTTCCAAGGTAGTATCTTGCGCAAATGGCAGGCAACAGAAAAAATAGATTAAAAGTATTGTAGCATATATATGAGAAGACTAAACAAACTTCAAACTTAATATTCCATCTATTTTCATTATGATCTAAAGTTTAATTTACTTGTTAGCATTAATTATTTGTGTGATTGGGATTTACTTGTAGCACTGGTTAATCTGTAGGAGTCTGTTTTATATAAAGGGAATGTTAGTTATGTACTAACCTTAGTTAATTGTTTGGTATATATGTGGGGATTCTTATACCAAGCCCTATTTCTCAGAATTTATATACTTATTTTCGGAAATCCTAGGAAGACAAAATATGGTAGGCTGGTTAAATAGTGTAATTAGTATTATTGCTGTATGCTTTTGCGCCGGCAAGTAAGATTATCTCATTCATTTACAAAAATGTGTACAATATACATTTAGATTTAAATCCTCCATGCTGTACACAAAAAGGCTATTTTTAAAACAAGAGCTTATAAGTTCTATTTTATATTCCCCATGCTGTATTAAAAATCAAATTATTTCATATACATGATAAACTTTCTATTTTATAATATGAAGTGATGATGATACATAGTAATATTGTAGGTCTCTGTTGGACTACTGACAATATTAGACTATGGCTACTGCACGCTTGACGATTAATTGCTAAATGAGGTTACCAAGAGAAACAATTCACACAAAATATGATTGATCCTCTAGTCTAAATATTAAGTGTCTAATCAACATTAATTAGGTAAGCATAAGTAGTAATATTAAGTGAATTATATATCAAAAAGGACATATATATAGCAACTATAATTTGTTAGATGTTATTTTGGTGACAATGTTTCTCATCAGTTGTCATCCGCAGGAACTATTACAGATGCACGAGTCAAAAGTGCAGCGTGAAGAAACGCGTGGAGCGATCGTTTCAGGACCCATCCGTCGTGATCACTACCTACGAGGGTCAACACAACCATCTCAGTCCATCAACTCTTCGTAGCAATGCGGCTGCTGCAATGATGTCCCCTTCTTTCTTATCATCAACTTATAATGCATCCACAATCCCAAGCTTTCCTCATCATCAAGAGCTTATAAGTTCTACTTATCCTCTGCAGCATCTACTACCTCAATACAGTTTGCGGCAAGCCATGGAGCCCTCGTTCAACTACTGGCCGCACCCATGAGGGCCGTGTTAGATAACCGACAACTAGTGTAAATTTCGGGTACTTTTATCCAATCCTTGGTATTATCGGTCCCCCAGTTCAGATACCCGACAACTAGCGTAAACATGTTGGATTGTTCATATCATGAGTTTGATTCAGTGTATGTTATCCGTGTATTATATGTAAAGTGCTAAAAATGGTATCGGTTTGTTAGGAGCATTGAATGCAAATCTCTGACCTTAATTAGTGGGAGTGAACATATTCGTACCAAGGTGGAAAAAGACCTTCTTTATGTCTTTTCCAAATTAAAGTGAATATGGCACACACCCATTATGGGAAATGAAGCTTTCAGAGGAGCAAATAGGGTTGATAGGGATACTAAGATTTTTAGTATCCTTAAAGTATGTATGGAACTTTTCATTATTAATTGCATTTATGTATTAGAATTATAGTTTGTTCATAGCATGGATGTTAAAAGTTTAGGTTATTAATTATGTAACGATGGGATGTTTGATGACTTTTGAAGCCCCTGGCTTCTTTAATATGTCTGCATTGTCTTCATTATTTTCAATCTCTGGTAATTGTATTGAGAAATCAAGCGCGTTTTTGCTAGATTAATCAACCCCATTCCCATCACCTACTTTTTATAATCTTCCAGGTGTATGTTTGGTTGCTATACCAAAATAACGAACTTTTTTATTTACTTCATTCTTTTCTTTTAAGCAGAACAAGCAAGAATATACATAGAAAGCGATATATGAGTGACAAAATTAGAGTAATATATAATATTTCTCTATTTATATGTGTTGTAGTATAATAGAGACTTAACATATAATTGAATGCTCAGAATAGGGTCTCCTTAGTAAAATGTTTCAAGTTTGATATAACAAGATTGTTAGTCCATCAATGGCATTACATATGAATAATATTACGAAAATTGAACCATAAATAACAAGTATATAACAAGATTATTTACATATGATCATTAATACTATACAGTTGCAAGCATGTAAAAATTTCAGGAATTACCATCAGAGGAGCGTCTAATGTTCCATCTGAAGATGCACAGATTGTCTCTAATTAGTTCCACCTTATGGAGTGTTGGATACCGCTTAGTTCATAATATACTTGCTCCTCATAACGTTATAGGAAATTTGAAGCGGTACTTGTTTGATTCAACGATAACAAAACAAAATTTAAATAAACTGATACTTTTAATTTGTATTTTTCAATCGATGTTTCATCACATTGGATCAAATAATCAATTGTCCATATACGTAGACTCTTAGTGTTATGAGAGAATTTAAGTCCATCGTAAGAAGGAAGTGTATAAATTTTTTTGAATGAAAGGAGTTAAGATCTTATAGAATATCCTCTATAAATTCGTATTGTTTTCCCTGTGTTCTATGTAAGTACTATAGAAGAATTTGTTTCCTCAAGTACAAACTTGATTAATTACGAGCCCAACATGCTTACTAATTAGTAACTTTCTTCAAAGGAAAAACTATAGCATGTAGTCATTTTCTTACACTTATTTTAGGTGGGGGGTGTAGGGTTAGGTAAAATCAATAATCTTCTTATGAATTGTATAAGATATGATCAATAGTACTATATATCAACGTCGAGAACGAAAAGTAAAAGAAGATAACAACGTCTAGCTCTTCAATAATTAAAAAGGCAACTGATTTGGACGGTTAAAATTGTTTTGCTAACGATAAAGTAGCTGACACTTCATCTAGTTGCAAGCTTCTATACACCCGTCTTTATCATGGTTGCTAATTATCCAGTTTCGTTTAAATATCTACGGAAGTATCTCTATCTCGCGTGAGCGTGCACACACATATATGTATTTACAAAAGAATCTCACTTCGAGTAAAATCATAAAGTTTCAAATACATGATGTAGTAATATGATGTACTAATATATATTTTAGGGTTAGTGAAGCATTAAATAATGTTTTATGGTATAACATGAACCAAAATTTAGAACTTTTGTAATTATAAGGGTCGCTATTTGTCCACTCTATATAATATTTGAGACATGCACATTGTACATATACATTATTATCGAAGAATATAATTTAATGCTTTAAAATGTTGTCTATATATTTGATGTGTGTGGGTGAAAGAATAACAACTGGCACACTGCACATGCACGAAGAGCTTGACATTGTTGACCTTTTTATGCATATGCATCGTGATACGTAGCGTGTAGAGCAGGGTTAGTTAGGCCCTAAAGAGAACCAAGGATGTTAAAATTATTGGAACTATTGGCTTTTACAACGTACAAACCTCTATGATAATATTAAAAGGTTGTTTAGCCGCGTCCCTATTTAACTATTTAAAAGCATATAAATAAGCACAACTAAATAACGTATAGGAATGCGGGAGTAACTCAAGTGGTTAAAACTACCCATCTTAAAATAAGGTTATAGGGAGTGGAGGGTTTGAGGGAAAACAATAAAAGACAAACAACTTCTAGGTTTTGTGTGCATGTTATGTGTGTCTCTACCTGAACCCCTAATTAATACCATCACTAACTCCACCACTAGCTGTAAAAATTAAAATTTAAGCATCGTTATACATCACTACGCTTTTACCCATTCATCCATTCTCATATAAAGGAAATTTTGTCATATTCGTTGATATACACATGAAATCTATATATTCATATATTGTTAAATTATGTGTTATAGTCCCGACAAATAAGGAAAATGACCACATCTAGGAGAAGTTTGATGTTTGTATCTTACAAACTATTGACTATTTGCCCATCTGAATTTTATTTAAGTGAAAGCTCAATTTCAAATTTAATTGGTACATTCCTAATTAATAACTCTTAATTAAATTCTTGCACAGTTGGATTCTAACTTTCGATTTTAAACACTAAAAATATACGTGTAGCTTGAATTTCTCAAAGGTAGGCTAGCTTTTTGACCTTGACTGCAACAACTAAAGTGCCTTTAGACTAAGAAAATTCTTGTTGATCCCAAGCATTTTATGTGCATTTTTTTAGATCTTTTTTTACAGTTAGTTACGTTTCATTTTCACCCGCCTATATGTTGCGTGTGGATAAGACACTTTTGTAAGTCAATGAATGTTGTTGGTGATGATGAAGACAAAACGCCCATTGGACAAAAGTCGAATTGTTTTATCTTTAATGGTTGAATCATCAATGGGTGATTATTTAGTCAAATATGCTTTTAAGACTCTTCTTTATTGTCATGTCAATTTCAAAGAAAAATGGTCAATTGACGCAAAGGTGGGTTAGATAGATTAAATCACATTTAATTCTTTAATTGTCATTCTAGATATAAAAACAATGAGATCATGGATGATGATCAGTCTGCAAAACAACAACCTAAAATTCTACATATCCCGTTAGAGGAAGCACGGAAACTCACTGCTCAAGAAAATTCAGACAGCCTTGTAATGAAATTGATAGGTAGGAAATTATATGTTGCGTCCATTTTTTGTATGACAACTACTGACCATCCAATATACAATGAACACACAATAATACAAATATCTTTTTGATGACGTAAAATTTGAAGATTATTGTAAAACTTCAATATAATACTTATCGTGCACACAAATTGATTATATGATATGATATAATAACTAATTAAAGGATAATTTTGATCAATAATTAGTTGCGCCGTCACAACTTAGCTTTATAAACAAACGGAGAAAAACCCTAATTAAATCATTCTCCACACTGGCTTTATGAGAGAAAAAGGCATAACCACATCTTCATTGGTACTACTAGAAAATAGGATTTTAGTGACCACTAAATCAATTTCTAAATTGAGAAATCGTTTGCCAATAGAATTCGTTACATATTTTACGACTGCAAAGGGTGGTCGCAAAAGGTTTAGTGGCAAAAAGGTGACGCTAATTTCGGTCATTAAAAGTGGTTTGTCTAGTAATAATCTCAATTAACTGACTCTAGTCATAATTTACATTGGAGTAGATATGAACGAATGGTGATATGCTTATTTACAAGGGGTGCATCACCACTCAATTTTCATCATCACTCGAGATGCTGGAGAATATTGTCATGCAAAAGTAATTACACAGATAATATTAATGATTAACAATTGTAAGGTAAAATTATTATATCAATAATTATATAATTCAGAATAACTAAGAAACAGTGAAATGGTAACGAATTAATGATAATAATCACATCATTTGCAATATAACTATGAGAGTTATAATTTATGATAACGCCATGATTATGATAATTATGCTCCGTTATTAATAGCCTTTTGACTGTGTTTGCCTGCTAAATGTGTTTTTATATATTTTATATAAAAGTCATCAGGTCTTTAATTTATGTCAAGGAAACACATCTTGATGTCACCCTATTTTTATCATCTGAATATCACCTCTTATGAGTATGCTTAGTTGGCATGATGAAAGAAAAGAGAGAAATTAAAGAGTTTTCTAAATTATCATGCCAACTAAGCATACACATCAAAAGTGATATTTGGGTAATAAAAATAGAATAATATCTAATATTACTCTTGACAATAAAAATAATCTTACACTTTCTCATCACTCCCTAAAAATGTTATCATTTTTAATTTGATCACTTTTAGTTGATATATACCAGACATATTAATTGTTTCATGAGTATTTATTAATAAATCAATAAGCAGTAATAAAAAACACAACTATCCCTACTGACCCTACAGATTATAGGATCAGCTTCCTCTCTTAAATAATGTTCTCTCTTAACCTATTAACATTATGCCTCAGAAATTCATTTTACCCAAAATAACTAAAATTTCGTCTGCGCTGGATTTATGCATGACAACAAAATACTTCCCCCGAAATTAGGGGTAGTTTAAGTAGTTCAAACTACTTTTTCTAATAATGAAGTTCTGAGTTCAAATCCCGTGGGGGATTGGGGGTGGGGCTAGGAGTTAGTTAAAACAAAATTAAAAACAAAAATAAAAACACTTCCCCTTGCATTCTTTTAATTTAAAAATTAAATGTATAATCGAAACACATGCAATGTCAAATTACAAAAATAATATGTCAAATTATATATAAACGTGTCTCCCTAAACTTCGAATCTTAGCTCCGTCACTGACGTCGAACAACCCAAGAGTCAAGTACGGAATCTCAATACCGCGTGCTCCGCTTAAACTTGGCAGAAACCATTAACAACCACCAAGAACAACACTAAGCTAACCACCCAAGGTGACTCGGGAGGATGGTGAAGATGACATTATTAATTGATTCGACAAAAGAGAGACCACATCATGGGCGCGTAGTTTTCCTGGAGTCTTATCACTTGTGGTCCTAACTAGAAGTCTAGAACCTCATTATAGAACCATACATATTCATCATAATAAGATGCAAAAGGAAAAAAATAAAAATAAAAATAAAAATAAAATAGTCAAAGACCACATCATATATAGGGCTCAGTATATGTGCTATAATGTGTGGTTGATTAACATAATCATGTGTATATGTCTGGTAAAATGATAAGGAATATGGGGCCACCAACTAGTTCATTGAACTTAATCCATTTTTTCCCATCTCAATTCTGGTACCATTCTTTTCCTCTTCTGCCCAACCCCCCACACCCCTCCGCCCCCTCCTTTTCTTTATCTGTTGATAATTTTTATCGCAGGTTATGTTCGTGGAAATCACATGGTATACTACATTCCACTAAAATAGATATCAATGCTACGATACAATTTTATCCGAACAATCTTCTTCTTTTGAACATAACAAATAAGCCACCGCAATTGCTCGGAAATACTAGGGTACTAATGGCACAAAAATAGAGGGAAAGTTGAAAGATATTGTCAAAAGAATACCTCGATTTACTATTTGTACCTGTTATTATTTTTAAATAAAAATATCTGGTAATAATTGTACACGGGGATTCACACGAGAAAAGATCTAAACAAAATGTTACGATATTATGAATGGGATCAAGAGTTATAAATTGTTAATGATTTTTAATAAAAAGATATAAATATTTCACAACTGCTCAATTCTAATCTCACACAATTGTGACATAATAAGCAGATCCTCGCACTAATAGTTATTCTAAACTAGGCCAGAGGGGACCTCTTTATTTTGAACTGATTGAAAGTATTCCAAATCGAAATGCTAATCATTCTCTCCAGCTTAATTTTTTTTCCTTTACAAGATATAAGCTTATAATTATACAAATATATTTATTTTACACTGTAGTGAAAATCATGAATATACATTTTCCCATAAAATCATTTCTTCGTGTACTTGCAAACATTCTTTTGCCTGTGTGTATGTGCCATGGAGAGCACCCTCTATTTTGCTTAAGACTTGTGCTCTATAGTGCTAATAGTAAGTATATTCATCTCAGGCTGATAAATAAATACATATGAGCCGACTTAAATTGCAACAATGGCATAGATCTTGACTGCATATAATGAAGCTAGGTTCCCCTTGCCCCTTCTCTGTTCCATTTATTTGAAGAATACTGCTATATGTCATTACTTTCGCCTCGCCTATGTAGACGTTTGGTTAGTATATTTTCCATGAAGAGAAAAATAAAAAAATAATTAAAATAGTTTAGCGACTAAATGTACACATGAAATATAATAAATAGATAATAACAAGTAAATAATATCTAATATTTCTCTTATTTTGATGGTGCAATTTCACTATTGGACCACAAAAAAATTAGCAGGACTGCCTATTGATCACTTAGGTGCTTTTGGGTTGTGGACTTCGTCTGTTGGAATTGGGTCGAATCTGTAGTTTTTATGGTAAAAAAGGGCGGGCATCTTTAGGCCCCAATAGTCAGATAAAATATTTGGAGAATCCAACAAAGTGATATTAACCATGAAATTCAGCAATCTCATGTAGGATGAGAATATCCGTTCCAAATTTTAATACAAATCCGTATTCAAACTCAGTCAAATACAAAAGTTTCGAATTCAAATACATTCGAATTTGATATCTGATAAATATACCAGATATTATATAGGAATTCGAATGACTTTTTCCTATCCAAATCTGATTGTAGAAAAGAAAAGTGTATACACAAACTCAGCCTTATCTCTTATACACACAACCATTCACCATAACATTCCAATCTAACACGTGTATAATACATGATACGTGGACCGATCGTGTGTCTTTTGTCAGCGCCAAGTGGAGACAAGGGACCATTTGTTTTTTGAGTGTAGCTTTACTCATCGCCTCTGGTGTAAAGGTGCGGGGTTAACTAAGTACTGTAGTAGTTTAAAGGACTGGCAATGAATAGTTAGCAGAATCCATGTAGTAAGCAGGCAAAACTCTTTGCAGTCACTTGTTCTTCAGCTGCTATTATCAGCGCTTATTTTTAATATGTGGAAGGAGAGAAATTTGAGGATGCACCAGGATGCGGTTACTACTTAGGAATGGATGTTTGGCCAAACTGAGTTTGTTATTAGGAATAAGGTTAGGAAGGTGGGGAAATTTAGGAATTGCAAGTTGAACAGATTAATTTGTAGGGGTTGGGGACTAGACATGAATGTATTGACTTTGGTACTCCGGATACTTCTTGTCGGAGTATGTTCTTTGTAATTATGATTGATTTGATTAATTAATAAAAATGCTCGCTTACTTAGCTGGAAAAAAAAAAAAAGTAACAAAACCAGAAAGAGAACAAAAATATTGAACAAAAATAATGAGAAGTTAACTAATTCAATTAAGTTGTTTGTGAATAGGTTAGAGATTAAATAACTAAATTTAGTAATATAATTAGAATTAAAAAGTATAATATTTAGTTTGAGGATAAATAATTACTTTGTTTATGTTAGGTAAATATAGAAATATATTTGTATTGTTAATATCTATTAATTTTTCCTTTTTATTTGGTTGATAGTTGTAATGGAAATATCTTTATAGTTTACAAATATTTGATTTGTATAATCATTGGAAACCATCTTATTTCTAATATTAGTGGTTAATTAAGAATTTAATGCGCTAAAAATCTAATATGAACAATAAGAATTTAATGTTCTATTTTTTTAATTTTTTATTTAGCGTGATTTAGTATTGTTGTAATAGTCTCAAATTAATGTTGTTGAATTGGTAAATAGTTAATAAGTAACTCAATATTTTCTAACTTAGCAAAATATTTGAAAATCAAAAACCTAAAAGAATCCAAAATACATCTGATATCCGGCTTGATATTTAAATTTTTTCAATATCTAATTGAATTTTTTAACTCCAATTCAAAATTTGAATGTCCAATTATCCGAATATCTAATTCCATTGCCACGGCCTAATCTCATGACTCAAAATTTTGGCTATTAACTTTTGTCCGGTGTAATTTGTGGTTTGTTCGCGCATAGAGTTTTACACGAAACAATTAAAGATGGAAATGTAAGCCTTTGTTTTTCAATTTTTCAATATAATAAATGGCATGTCAAATATAACACTTGATGTGACATACTAATTAACAACGTGTTTAGAACAAACAAATTTCATAAAATTTTTAGAATTCATTTGCAAATTCAATTTCTTATTTTTGGTACTATCTTTTTAAAATATGGAGTTTATTATATAGTGTTAAGACGCACTTGTGTTATAGAATTTGTTTCATTTATAAATGAAATAAAATGTATTCCATGAGGAATTGCATTTTCAAAAGACTTCTTTTATTTGGATCTATTGCAAAACTAAATTGTATTTGAAATACATGTAAAATTAAAATTAATATGTATATTTTATTTAAATAGCCTTTTGTTTAATACTTTTTTATTATAATTTGTCATTATAATCTTTCTGGAACAAAGAGATTAGAAATAATTTTATAAGTAAACTTGCAATCAAGAAGATCCTCAAACAAGTAATAGTTGACTTCACAAAATAATGGCAAAGTTATACCTTAAACATAGTACTATAAAAATAACTATGGGGATATTTTTGTCTTTACATGATTGTTTGTGGATTTGTCTATCGTGTAATTGCAAATTTTACCTGTTGAGTTAGGATTTAGCTAAATTTTGAGTAAATTCTATATTTGCAAATCTTGAAATTTCAAATAAATTTTATTTATTAAGAACATGCTACCAAATATAAAAAATTATATTTTTAGATGAATTCCAAAAATTTTTATGGAATTCATATGTTCCAAACACACTTAGAAATCAATTTTGGATTTCCTCAAATTTTACTCAAATCATAGCACAAAAGGTGGAATTGTAATTCCACAAAAGTCAAATCCACAAAAAAGATTAAAAAGGTAAAAAAATACCCTTGTAACATATAACATAATACTATATTATACTTTTTCATTTCTTTTTTTGGTAAGCCCTAAAACGATTGTAAATAAAGAACAAGAAAAGTTAACACTAACCACTGAGGGAAAATTTAATAGCAAGAAACAATAATAAATAAAGATGATAGTCCTTAATTATATGGCAAATTTAGTGCCAATATAATAACTAAAGGGTATTTAAGTAAAATATACATGCTAATTTTAATTCTAAATATGCTCCGAACACAATTTGAATTTTATAAATGACATAATTGATTAAAAACTGTTTTCTAGTTGTAAATAACATAATTTATTTGAAAATACAAATTCCCGTAAAATTCATTTAAAACACAGCATTCATATATCAAAGGTTAAAATCCCACCTTGTTAAAATAGTTTAATGTAAAAATAATTAAAAATAAAAATTTTATATTAATAAAAAATGTTAATGTAACATTAATGAATATAATATGGTACTCGACAAAAAAAACTGTTACTTTTAATTCTACGTTCACAAATATCAGATTTCAGCAAAAGGGTAACTAGATAATGCATGTTAATAAAAGATTCCTTTTTAATGAAAAGTAACTCTCCATATTCAAATATTAAGTTCCCCTTTTGTATGATTAGACTTTCTATACATCATCAATGACCGATAAATGACCGATAAACAACGTCAAAAGATATCGAGCGATTAGGAGGTGAAATCCTATACCTTTCAAATTGTATGATTGTGATTTGGAGAAAATAAACAAAAAAGGAAGGGAGTATAAAGATAAAAGGAAATAAAAGAGAAATTCAAAATTTAAAATTACATAATTGAGATCAATTATTTTATGATGTAGATTGATGAGATTTTACCTCTAAATCACTTGAGAAACCAATGACTAAGAGAAGATTCTAATTATGGTTTTGAAATCAATTTAAAATTACATAATTGAGATCAATTATCTATAATATATATGGTGATTCTCGAAAGAAAATCATGTATTTACATTATGTGTATACTCCTTTGCCTTTTGACTTTAATGGCATTTTCACGTCAAAGAGATAAAATACCAATCTTTATGCTTTAATTCTCTTTTGGTCAATCATCTTAATTTTTCTGACCAAAAAAAAAAAAAAAATCTTCGTTTATGCTATAATAAAGGATAAATTTCGGCGCTCCATATGCTGCTATCCGTGACATGTAAACTTGCGGTGCTCCATATGCTACTATCCGTGACATGAAAGTTAACTTGAATCTCCAACTTGTACTTCATATTATAAGTTAGAGGTCATAACCATTCAACTTCATTCGTTTTGTAACATCATAATATCATAAAGAATTTAATATTATAAATTAATTGTACAATTATAATTTTAATTAGATCTTGCCATTATGAGGAGATACAAACTACCTACTTTTTTTATATCTCTATCAACTTAAGCCGTCCCGCTTCCTTTATTTCAGTTACACACAGGTTATTAATTAAACCAATCGCTAAGTTAGATAACACCTACCAAACAAGCTAGTATGTACAAGTTGCTTTGTCCCACCAAATAAGCTGACCTTTTGTTCTCTTTGTGACTACATAAGGAGTTTCCATTTGCAAATTTGATTTCATTTCTATATTCTTATTTTTAGTTTTGGGACATTTGTCAAGTCGCGGCATTATGATTTGGAGTCATGAACCGGATAATAAAGCTTGAAAATAATTTTTCTTCGGCCAAATGTAAGATAAGACTACGGACAATAGACTTAAAATAAAGTTTAACCTTTCTGGAAACTTTACACACTTTCAAGTGACGTTTTAGTTCTTATTGCTTAGGTTTAATTTTTTTTTTTTGGCGGTTAATTTGTTACAAGAGAAATTGTTAAGTAAAAGGTAATTTTTTTTTTCATAGTGATTACAATTATATCTTTCTAAGATTGCATGCCTCAGTGATGGGCGCTTTAATTGTTGGTAACAATATCAATCTTGTTTTTTTGTCAAAGTTAACAATATCAATATCAATCACTATATGAAGAAAGGCAAGTTAATCTCAAACTTGGAGAAAGAATATCAGAATAACAAAGAAATGAGAACATCTTTTGGCTCATTCTATGAGTGAATTAACCTAAGATCGTGTGTGTGTGTGTATATATATATGTCCAAAGGACATAAAGGCGAATGCACTTAGTCAAGAAATGGCCTCAAGATCAGCTTTTGGAGTTGTTTTTGGGTTTTTGAGTCTCATTTTTGTGCCAATAGCCAACGCTAAATTTTCATTACAATATTTAGCATCACAACCCAGATTCTTCAATGTATTGGCATATGGTGCAAACCCCGATGGAAGAGCAGACAATAGTCAGGTAAGTTCGAAATTTTGCACAAGAATTCACTTACACCCATTAAGACATTATGACAGAGACTCAATGTTAGTAAACTAACAATATAGTTTCGATAAAACAATTTATAGAATTCACATTTTCGCTTGTATGTCCAATATTTACATGCTATTTGCTTTTTTTTTTTTTTTTTTCCTTCGTAAAGGCGTTTCTACGAGCTTGGGGGGAGGCATGCCAATGGAATGGAAAGAGTATGCTTGTAATCCCCCTGGGAAGTTACATGTTGAATTCATTGATATTTAAGGGTCCATGCAAATCAAGTGAGATGGTGGTACAAATCCAAGGGGTGTTAAAGGCTCCAACTTATCCTTCTTCCTTGTTTGGGGACACTTGGATTGGCTTTCGTTATGTGAATGGCTTGGTGGTTGAAGGGGGTGGAGTTTTGGATGGCCAAGGTGCTGCTGCTTGGCCTTACAATGATTGCTTCAGGAATCCTAATTGCAAGCCTCTTCCAGTTGTAAGTTTCTCTCTCTGTAGAATTAGATTGTAATTAGAATTTAACTACTTTCTGAGACGTAATATCCTGAGTTCGAGTCCATTAGGGACAGCGGGTGGGGTTATAGAAAAAAGTAGATTATAATGTAATTGTTTCATATGTGGAAAAAAACTAATAGGTTGAGTTTCATAGAAAGCAATAAAATTTTTTTGATATATATAGTGTAAAGTGACAAGGATAGGAAGCATTTTGTATGTAACAAACTATGGAACAAGTTAAAACATAACAGAAATCTCCACTAACATCGGAGATGCTGGAAAGATTAATGTGGTGTGATATAATCATTTGATTTTACACTTAAATGATTCATATCATTTTGATATCATTCCATAATCAATTTATCACCGTTTATCCTACGCATAACATTATATTTTTACGAGCAAATCCAAATATTGACGTGTGAAAATAAAAACGAGCTTTATACAAGTTTAGGCAGAGATATTCAGTTTTGCTAGTCCCATGCACATTGAAGTTAGCCGCTCTTGATAGCCTATACCCAATCCCGGAAATTAATGCATACATCTGATAAGCTTGTTAAAAGAATTAACAATTACTTCAAGGTTTCGCTTGATAGTATTTTCAATCCCCAAAAAGTATTTAAAATTTGGAACTACCAATGTATTTATGTCTGCTGCCAAATTGTATTGATGCAGAATATGAGGTTCGATTTTGTCACGAATGCTTCGATTAACCACTTGAAATCACTGAATAGCAAGAACGCTCATTTCGACCTCTTTGCCTGCAACAACATGGACATTAGTCACATCAAAATCAGTGCGCCTGGAAACAGTCCCAACACGGATGGAATAAAAATTGGAAGCTCAACCAACATTAGAATCTCAAATTCCATTATTGGCACTGGTGATGATTGCGTATCAATGGTCTCAGGCAGCCAAAACATTGACATATCTGACGTTTACTGCGGCCCTGGCCATGGCATTAGTATTGGAAGCTTAGGAAACAACTACGGGAAAGAATATGTAAGCGGAGTAAATGTTAGAAATTGCAGATTCACTTACACTCAGAATGGTGTCAGGATCAAAACCAGGCCTTCACCTTTCCCAAGCTTTGCTGCTGATATCGCTTTTCGCGGTATCATCATGGAAAATGTTAACAATCCTATTATTATTGATCAGCAATACTGTCCAGGAGGTCAATGTCATTATCAGGTATTCACATACACTTTCGTGATCAGCAGGAAAATATTATTGGCCTACTTATGCTGTGTTTGTTATATGCTAATCTAAAATCTGAAAAGCATCTTATCATATAAGAACTTAATAGGCAAATAAGCATCTTATTTGATAAGACTGTTTGGTATAACATCAATATTACTTTAGCTTAAATGCTGAAATAAGCATTAATTACATGTATTCATCTCTGTTTTGCAGCCAGGATCTAGTGCAGGGGTTCGAATAAACAATGTGACATTTGACAACATATGGGGCACTTCAAGTTCGAAAGTTGCAATCACTTTAAATTGTAGTGCATCGGTGCCTTGTAATGATGTTAAGCTTGTGAACATCGACTTGGCTTACAATGGCCTTGGAAGGCAAGCAACTTCTGTATGCTCTAATGTTAGAGGTGCTTCTTATGGCAAACAGCTGCCTTCCAGTTGTGTGTAGTTTCTTCTTCTGTTGCAGTTTCTGCTCGTATAGGGCTAGTTTACTTCCTCGATGTCCACATTCACTTATGTAGCACGCTAGTTTATAAGGCCAAAGGCCGGGAAAGTTTAGAAAGTAATTTGAATAGAGGCATTTTAATTTGGAGGATTTGCAATTAGAGCAGATGTAGTTCCTGAATAGACTAATCACGCGTGCTGCCTTGAGTTTTCCATGGTAGCATCTGCAATTTATAATGTTATCCTTTCTCTTAATTTATGCCAAGTTTTAATTTTATGATTACAACCTTTCCTTTATATCTTATAATTCACGGCATGACAAATGTTCACCAGAGAACACAGAAAATTGTCTACAATATTTGTACTGATGACACATTGACTTGGAGCAATTCAGCAATGAGAAAGAGAAAGATAATGTGAAAGCTCTAAGACTTTGATGTCTTCAAAGTTCCAACCAGCCAAAAACTCATGAACCACCCCATTCACTTCAATTAAGCTACATCCTGGTTGTTTCTTCATATTCTTCTCCTTCATTATGGTTCTCTCCTGCACAGCTTCTTCAAATTCACCAGAGGCTGCATAAGCATTAGACATCAGTACATAGCCACTGCTCTCATTTGGATCCAATGCAATCAAATGTTCTGCTGCCCATTTGGCCATCTCAATATCCCCATGATTCCTAGAAGCTGAAAGTAAAGAACCCCATATGACTGCATCAGGCTCCATTGGCATACTGCTTATAATCTCTTTTGCTTCTTCAACGTGTCCTGCTCGGCCTAGGATATCAACCATGCAGCCATAGTGCCTAATCGAAGGTTTGATTTTGTATGCTTCAGCCATTAGTTTGAAGTAATCTTTTGCTTCATTAACCAAACCTGAGTGATTACAGGCTGTTAAAACACCTATAAAACTCACTTCATCAGGTTTGAGGTTAGAAGATGCAAGCCTGGTGAACAATTGTATTGCATCATGTTGAAAACCATTAGTTGCTAAGCCTAATATCATTGAGTTCCAACATGATAAGCCTTTTCTAGGAGCTGTCTCAAAAAAATGCCGCGCCATTTCAATGTTTCCGCACTTGGAATACATGTCTATAAGTGCTGTAGTGACAATAATGTTCAATTCAACATTGTTTTTCTTGATGTAATCATGAATCCACTCGCCTTGTTTCAGTGCTCCCAATCTCGCACAAGCATTTAACAAGCTTACCAGGGTGAATTCACTTGGCTTGATGTTCTCCTTCTGCATTTTGCTAAACAGATCCAATGCCTCCATGCATTTCCCATTTCTGACACAACTGCTTATCATACTGTTCCAGGAAACTGCATTCCTTGATGGCATTTTATTGAACAGCCTCCACGTATCATCGACACTTCCAGATTTAGCATACCCCATGATCATTGAATTCCAGGCAACTACATCCAGCATTTCATGTCCATCAAACAGTTTTCCAGCTTCATCCAGAAATCCAGAACCAGCATACATGTGTATAACCGTGTTTCGTATAAATGCATCAGATTCCAGGCCTAATTTTATCACTCTTCCATGAAGTTGAGCTCCATCTTGAGCTAGACCGAGGCGAGCATACGCCTTGAAGACCGAAGGATAAGTGAGGCTTCCAGGCTCAACTGTTGAATCAACCAACATGTCAATGAAGAGAGATATTGCAATCTGTGGACTTGAGCTCTGAGAAAAGCCTCTAATGATAGTGTTCCAGATGAAAAGATTTGGATTTTCAATCTGAGTGAAGAATAAGTAAGCATAGTTGATGTCACAGGCAGGGGATGTGGCAGAGAAAGCCAAGACACGGCTAGCTGCTATTTTGTCTTTGATTAGGCCTGTTTTGATGAGCTGAGCGTGAAGCTTTTGCAGGTCTTTCATGGTGGTGCACTTGGTTTCTAGCATTGAGAGACATGGTTGGTCTGAGATGAACTTTGAGATAGACATTGATGGTGGTGTAGATGAGCAGAAACATGATTGCATGTTTAAAATCTTTTGTTTTCTGTTGTGATGTAGTATAAAGATGGTGTATTACTGTTTTAAAATTAAAAGATAAGCTCTACTCAAAATCTTATCCATCTTTCACAAAAACCAAATATTTTATTATTAAAAAAAAAAAAAAACCCTTATCCAGCAAAATAGATAAGGTGTTTTGGACATGTGTGGCCTTGACATGCTATGATGTTGAAGCATGCATTATTAGGGATAAAGAAGATCCATAACTATTGGGATCTTCAAACTAAAGCAAAAAGAACAAGAAATTAGATAACAAAAAGAAAGATTCTTGAGATTAACCTAATCATATGGTATTCAAACTGAGTGAAAATTTTTTTATTTTTTGCCTAACTAATTTGAATCATACTTCTTTCGAATAGACTTATATATTTTGCAAAAATGATCCACAAGACAAATTCACTAACTATAAAATAAAGGAGAAAAAAGGAAGAACCATTGGTGCTTAATTTTTAATATATAGTATCATGCCACCATTGTCCATTGGTTTCTTTATTTGCAATGTCTTGATCGATAGCTTCGCAACTTCACCTTTTTGGCCATTTTCTTGACCCGTGCCTTGAACCTTTGCTTTACATAATTGCATAATATTCAAAAGAGAAAAAATTAAAGCAACACCTACAATGGCATTATTATTCGCACAATTAACTAACCACTACTAATTAATAAATCATTTATGGTCTCTATCAAACACAATCTCTAAGTTTAAAAAATTAAGCCAATGGGGCAGCAACCAAGAGGCAAGAAATCACTTTTCTTGTAAACCGAAGAAAGAGTCTAAAAAGGTTTTTCTTATATGCAGCCTCTAGAGTTTTTGGAATCAATTTGGTCAAAAGCTAAAGGTTTAGGCCAAAGATTTTTGAAAGATAAACCACTTTCAGATTAATTTTCATCATGTACTTTGGTGTATATGGGGTCCCCTTATCTGTGGCCCAAATGGCACAATCATGGCCGCAGCTTCACTAATCATTCACACCTAGAAAGGTTTTTTTTTTTTTTTTTCAAATGCAGAAATTACTTTAGCAATGATTATGCTGGATTTATTTTAATATTACAAATATTGAGATGTAGCGATTCATCTCGATATATATTCTGAGTCAATATTGAAGAAACATTCGGGATTGATCCAACAAAAAGGATCGAATGTATTAGACTCTAAGTTGAGGTGCAAGCGGTCAATGTAAACCACCCACCCATATCCAATGGTGAGCAGGAGTTGAGAGCGGCGTAAGATTCAAATGATCAGGAGTCGCAGTTGGGTACTTTGAGATAGAGAAATGTTTGTAGATGGATGGAGAAGGACCAAAATACTTAGGAACAAAAGAATTGGAATTCTTGAATGCCTTGATGTCGTAAGCAATATTAGCCTTTTATTTGTTTCTAGAGCTCTTTTCTTTCCCTAAAATGCGGTTGAACTGCTAGTCAAGATATAAGGAAAGAAAAAGGGACAGTCCTGAAAGTTTGGATATATGAGATTACAATATCAGTAATAAAATAACACAAGTTCAAATTTGAAACTTTTAACCATAATGAGTCGCTACAAGATCGCGTCGCTACAAGATCGTTTGGACAAACCTGATAGAGTGACATCCATCAAGATTTAGAACAGTGAAAACAACTGTCCAAGCCAACTTCCATGTCTTTAAAGCAGGTACAAATTATTGTACACATGGGCCTTTTTTGTCCAAAGTTGGATACCTAATCTACCAAGAGGAAAAGTTGATGTACAGCAACACTCGATGGGCACAAAACAAGGTTGAAAATGTGAATTATCGTTTAGCATCTTGCAGGGCACATTTAGGTGTTGTGTAGGATCCATTAGAATGACCCTTTTGCTCAATAAGCTAGCACTAGTTGGGTAAGGTCTCTCAGAGTTGTTGCATAAGAAGCCACAGGGAGTAGCCTAATAGAGTGGCGTTACTTTATATGTATAAATAAAATTCAAGCTCAATTTTAAATTATAAATTATTAAAATTTGACATTAATGAATACCAAATAGGTTGCACCACCAAAATTTTTTCGTGTCTAATTAAATCAAAGGGCGTGTTATCCCACTAAATTAAACATGATACATTAAGATTCTAAATAAAAAATAACTGGACAAAATACTTATAATTGATATACCCGATCTCTCAAAATTTGATACACAAAGGTCCTAGAGGTGGCTTGAAACACTCAATGAGGTGCCTTCGTTTGTTGTTCTCGATGGCTAATTTTCACTTATATTGTTCATTCTGAACCTCGTTGCCAAAACCTTTTCTACACAGGCTCCTTCCAAATCAACTCCTCAAAGTAACACCTGAGACGCACCCAATATGGGTTTATTAGAACTTTCATGTGTATATTATTTATTCCTTATTTTAACAACTATTTTTTTTTTAGTATATTACACAAATTACGGACTAATTGATGTACTAAGAGATGGACAAAAAAATGATAACTGTCACGTGCTACTTTCGGAAGCCATAGCCCCCATGGGGACCGCGATTTAGATGAACACAAGAAACTTTCTATGGGGACAAATTAACACCACTTTTTACAAAACGATTTGAAAATTTGAGAGAGGAAGGTCTATTTGAAAAGTTTCTTTTCTTTCTTTTATTAGAACGAGAAATATTGACTTCAAAATATTTAACCACTGTTAATGAGAAACCAGTGTTTTAAACCAACCCTATAAGCTGGCATCAACTAAATTAAGGAAAAAGATTAGGAAACGTTTATTAGTCGAATGCGAGAAAACAAAACTTCACGTGCATGCGAGATTATGTAATCCTTCCCACGATTAAGTAGTCCTCTTTATAAAATGTTCCCCCTAATTGCCATGGAGAATATCACATCAGGTCTAGTCAGAAACAGAAGAATCACAATACTTTCCCCCCACACTTTTGGCTACTGGAGTAACTAGATTTTTTAGTCATATGAAAATGATAAAAGTTGAACCCACAAAAAAGTAGAGAAAAGTGAAATTGCACCATGGCAATACGATCATTACTTTCATCACTATTTCTTGCCTTTATTTTCTTCTCTTCTTTCCACCTCTCTTTCCCCCACTTTTCTTGGCCTTCTTTTTCTTTGTTTCCTCTCCACTTCCCACCCCATGTACTCAACTTTCTGTGTGTGTGTGTATATATATATATACACACAAACATACAACTATTCGAGATATATTTGTATATATATCATGAAGGATACAATAACCTCTCCTTTTCAACATGTAATCATGCTACCTTGGTTTGACATGGCTTAGCTTGTCTTGCTTTTGTTTCAAAGCAAAAGTAAAGCGCAAAGACTTGATTGGATAAAATACACACAGCCAGAGGAGAAGCAAAAAGAAGCAGCACAAGAAGAACAACAATAACAGCAAGAAGGTGATTGTATTAAACTTCAAGAATGGCTAGAAGGATCATGATCATCATCACTACTTGTTTCATGCTCATTCAAGTCGCAGTTTTTTCAGGTGATTAGCTTGGCTAAAATTTTCACTTCCTTTTCTCTTTTTCTTTTTCTTTTTTTTTCTTCCCACTAGTCGCAATGTTACCACGATACTTAGTTTCATTAAAACAAAAAATACTCGAAACCTAGTCAAGTATGGAGACGAGATTTCATTCATTACAGAATTCTCCATTTTATGTTGTTGATTAACGTTGTAGTGCTATCAGGAGTATTGATCTTTAGTCTTCGCCATATGAACTAAGGAGCCCGGGAATCTATGCTTTTGTTTCTTCTCTTTCTGCTTCCATTAGAAACTTTGAATCGTGGATATGAAAATGTGCATGCGAAATGTTGACCATGATGGTTGATCAAATAAATAATTTGTAGTTTGTTTTATATATATATATAACTTAAATTACGTGTATACTTGATTAGTTTAATATTTTAGACGTATTATTCTTTTTTTTCACGACAAATGAGGTTTTGAGCTATAGCCTGATTCCATTTGACTAGCATTTTAAATCTACATTACTAAAGCCAATTGCACTACCAGGATTGCAAATGAATGCATTTGCTTTTCTGGTTTCTGTATGAATTAAAAAAAATCATTTAATGCTTTGTCAATCCAAATTTTGAAAATGTTCTCCTATTTTATATTTGGTCTAAAAACAACTTCTTTTTTTTTCAATAACGAGAAATTCATCTTAGATTTTACATATTCTTCCAGTTCTTTTTTTTTTTTTTGTTTCTTCCAGTTCTTTTTTTTTTTTTTGTCCTTTTTTTGGCTTTCTTTGAATTAGTTCTGGAGCCCTTTTCGGTAATGTTCCAGGCTTTTCAGTTTCCTTTCTTGTCAAAAATATCACCATTCAACTTTTGCTGCAGAATTTGATACTTACAGATCCAGGTTGAATTTCTAATGAAATTTCTTCTCGTAACATGATTCCGCTTTTCAATAATTGAAGTGTCTCCTACACTTATTGTCACTTGCGGCAATTATCCTTTTTTCTTTATATGGTAAGAAATAGATACAAAAAAGTAGTCAAGTGTTTGTGAAGTTCATTCCCCTTAGATAATCTCGTATTGACAGATCTCACTGAGTTATTTCCTATAATGCCCATGTGTGTGAAATTTGTGTTCTATTTATAATGATTTGATTATTGTCATCATGTGTTTAAGCATTTTGGATTAATTGATTAAGTTTAATGTGATGGCAAACCATTAATTCAGCTTGGATCGTTAAAAGTGGTATCAGGCTCTTGACAAATTCTACGCTGCCTGGAATCTATTTGTGTTTGGCCCTTGTCGCATCTTTAAGGAGGCGTTAATTGTTGTTTCCAATTCCAGTTTCAGGTGCCAAAGTGAAAGAAGCAACTCTGCTACCTCAACAACCAAACCCAGGAGTGAAGAAAATACAAGTTTCTGTGAAAATTTCCACCAGGCAGAGGGATATCACAACTCCTATAACAACGGTTCCAACATTAAACCCCGCAACAACAACTCCATTGCTTAATCCAACAGTGTCGAACCCGGACTCGCCTGCCAGTCCTGTCAATCCCCTGATGTCCCCTGCAACCACATCCCCTGTATCTTCAGGCGCTAGCTGGTGTGTTGCTAGCCAATCTGCATCGCAAACCACCCTGCAGGTTGCTTTGGACTATGCTTGTGGCTATGGCGGAGCTGATTGTAAAGCGATCCAGCCTGGTGGCATCTGTTACAATCCTAACACGCTGCGTGACCATGCCTCGTATGCATTCAACAGCTATTACCAGAAGAATCCAATTCCTACTAGCTGCAACTTTGGTGGCGCTGCTATTACTACCAGCACTGATCCAAGTAAGCTTGACCTTTTTCACTCAAAATGCAAATTAGAGATTAACACACTGCAATATGCAACAAGTAGAGCTACCATATAGGATTTTGAGGCATATAATGTTACCTTTAGTGATCAAGATTGCAGAAGTATTTGCATCATCTACTTTGTTTAAGAACTATATTTTTCTTGCAGGTTCGAGAACATGTGAATATCAATCCACTAGGTAAACTTTCATTCTCACTTGTTAGTATTTTGGCTCGTTTGGTGTCACTACCAAAATATCATGAACGTAAACTAGAATCATAAACAAAAAAAACTGAAAATGGTAACAAACAGAAATCATGAACTTCTACAATTATCTTGAAAAGAAATCTCATGACTTGTCGAATTTGCAGCATGAGTTCATCTCTGTTGAACACAACTAATTCAAGTGGATCAAGAGTGTTTGGTGCTGGCCCTATAACACCCTCTACCTCATCAGCTTCCACAACTAGTCGCTCTCTGCATATTTACAGCATCTTTATAAGTATTGCAATGTCGCTGGTGAGAAATTATAGCTAATTGCTTTTACAAGATTGATGGTTGAGTAGATTAACATAGCATAATCGCGATGATGTCAAGTTGGTTATCGTTTTAATCCATTGCCAAATGACATCTTATAGAAATGAGAAACAGCAAGTTGCTGCAGGTTTTGCACTGTTAGTGAACTCCACTGCTTTTGTAGTTATAGCCAGAAAAAATACAGCTTTTCAGAAACATTATCTTGTACTTTTTTAGCTTTGTGAAAATGTCAAAAAAGAAAAAAGAATGTGAATCTTTGTTGGAGAAAGTGTGGACCAATCAAATTTCTTGAGAATCCTCACAGCCATTGGTGTAAAGAAACAAAATTAAAAAGGCTAATTCAAAAGTAGGGGGAGGGGGGGGGGGGTGGAAACGAAAGCAAAGATTCCTAAATATGGACCGCTCTTTGGAAGCAAGAGATTTCATAGGAGTTGCACTATGAGCAAAAATGTAACTTTTCTGCAAAGAAAAAAAGCCATGCTTTTGTTCTAATATATATGCTTTTGATCAGCTTCATTGGTGTAATAGATAGCGTTATTTCTGCAAAAATTGCAAAACTTTTAAGTTTGGCACTGGCAAATTAAATCTTCTTGTCAAATACCAATTGAAGATGAACTGTTCATGCATCACCTCCAGAAAAATATTGGAATTTCAAATATTTATTGAAAGCCTCTATTGCCATATATATACACTTTTTGTCATTAAGTTGACAAAAAATCATTTCATTTCACAAAGTCTTTAATCAGAAAATTAATTAAATATCACGTGAAATCACAAAATATATATATATATATATATAGCATCTCACTGATCCACAGTTGGATTATGATTGGGCTAGTTACTCTTTCTCTCTCTCTCTCTCTCTCTCTTTTTTTTTTTTGTCCTTTTTAAGAGGGTCTTTAATCCAAATATATACAAATACATGAGAATTAATGTTGAGACGTCTTGGATAAGAGGTGAGAAGCAAACCCGAAGACCACAGGCCTAGTAATTGGGCTAGTTACTCTATGTGCTGAATGTATGATTTGGGCCGCAATAAAAAAAAACAATAAGAAGAACAGTGCAACACAACCATGTTGATAGTATATAGCAAAGCCTTATAGTCCAACCCCATAGTTCTTTTAATTTTCCGTTTCTCTTTTATTTTCAGTCTAATATGATTCTTATATTCATAATGACTTTCTATTTTTAATTCTTGAAACAAATAAGTAGCCACGCCAATTTTTAGAGAGAGGTTCAATACCAAACCAACCTCGTTATTTTTGGCTAAGTAGTTAAAATAGGGAATGTACAAGTATTGGTCTTATTATACGAGAATTATTATATATCATTGCATCACCTATCCGTTCTTTCCTATGTAATACGATTTTTTACAATATAATCAATCATCTTGAATTTCCTGCTAGTCATCTCTTCAATCTTAACTCTCCTCTTCTTTAGGGTACTAATGAATAGACAACCTAAACATCTTTGAATTTGACTTTATTTAATATTCTTTTTTTTGGGTCGAAATCTTTAGTTTGTATACTTAGGCCGTTTGGTTAGGAAAAAATAAAATAAAATAAAACTTGTAAGTTGGAATTCACAAACTCAAAAAGAGCTCGTATACCTCTATACTCAACTTACATAGCCAAGCTCAATACAATCTTAAGTGACTTTGCAACATTGTCATTATTAACTTGTTGATTATCTGAATCAACTACCTTAATATATATGAATCTAGATGCAGCAACACAGGAGTGAGATTAGACCCTTTGTCCTATGCTTTCCTTTTTTTCTTTTCTACTTTTTTGTTCTTCCTCTTGAACAATTTTCAAATTAAAAAGAATCCGAAAATTATGTGATTTCTTGCGTATTTTGTGATTCTCCAATTGCTCATTCATTAAAATAATGAAAAAAGAATTGTCGTAGCAAATTAGAGCCAACAAATTATATCAGTGTAAACATGGGCAATTTTTAGAATTATTTTTCAGTAAAGGCTATTACTCATACTTTCAAGACCATGCAAGTAGCACTTTTTCATGGATTAATTACTTTCTTATACTAAAATTGCAAAAAAAAACACATATTTATTTCAGGAAAAAAAAAAGTTGGTTATCCTGACAATAGTGTGATTGTTTCGGCTACAGTGTAATAAATGCACATTTTCATGTGCTTCTCTATGTCGTGGACCTACACATTTGCTCAAATAATCTAACGCCACAAAAAATAGAGGCATCAATCAATGTGTGTCTGCAATGGCCATCAAGTGGGCCCTTTGTTATTTGATTTCCACTAAAAATGCAGAACTAGATTGTCATCTACAGTATAACGTGACATTGATTATAAACCAAACCTCATAAAGACCAATCTTAATGATGACATATCCCACATAAAGCTAGATCTCTAGCTAAACCATGGCCACTAAAATTAAATCATTGCTTTTCCGAAATTGAAGAAACATTCCGTATTGAATTATAAAATTTAGTTCAGGAATGTAACCAAGTTATTATTACATTCAATTATCATGGGTGCAAATTAAAGTTGCAAAAGAATGTATTAATTGAAGGAATAAAATAAAAAGGCCTTGAAATTAATATATATAAGTGTGTGCGTGCGCACGTGTTAGAACCAATAAAAAAGAACGTCTAACAATTAAACACATGGGGAAAAATACTTGAAATAGCAGGGGAACATATTAAGGTATATTATACTAATACCCAAGACAGGGAACATGCGACTTATTGTACTATATGTTATACCTCCAGCTGAAATGCAACGGCTTCTAAAATCAATTTCTTTTTCTTACCTTCCTGTTGAGGTTTTTATTCTGGTGGTATCTTTTAATAAGAGAGAAAATAGCTAGGATGAAGGCTAGCAGAGAGTAGAAATATCAAAGTAAATGAAAACTTTTATATTCGAGTAAATACTAGAATAATGTTCAATTCTTGTAATTCCCAACCTAGAAATGTTTGATATGTCAATTTCCATTCACTGAAGAAAAGGACAAGCAAAATGTCTGTAAATAAGTTGGAGAACAGTGCTTTTCTATTCGAGTAATACTAGATATATATATAGAGAGAGAGAGCCTAAGTATTATTTTCTTATATATATATATATATATATATATATATATATATATCTAGTTGATTTTATATTCTCATTGAAATATATAGTTATATACAGGTGGAATTAATTGCGTGAATATAATTATATTCTTATTTTCCCAAGAGGAGGCTATATATCTAACTCAAAAATGGCATATTTCCATGTTTCAATCATTGAAATACATGACAATATAATCATTTATTAAAAGTTTGACTAAGTAAACCACAGCACAGATTCAAAGTTTAGCCAAAAACCAAGATCTCCATCTATATTCTAAAAATAAAAAAGATTAACATAGCATGTTTTATAGTTTAAAAATTTTATTGAAATTGAAAGCTGCACATGCACACTCCCCACAGTGCATGTTAGATGACACATTTCTTTACCAAATTAATCAAAACATAAACAATTGGCCAAAAAAAAAGCTGGAGGGTGTCCAATCCATCCATTTTGAACCATTCATTATAATCCTTTTTTTAGCATCCTTTTCTCCATTATTCAACTTATTCACTACTCAATTTCAACTTCTTCAACAATTATATTCTCTCTACATGGAGGAGGGGAACCAACATTTACATCAACCTCTCTTACACACAACCACCACTTACTCCGCCGTCTATGGCTCCTCCTCCACCTCTTCAGCCGCGGCCGGTGGCGGCATAGCCGCCGAGGGTGTAAATGATTGTCCTATCAATAATATCAAGCTCGTGTTATCAAACTCAGGGATTTGTGTACGTCTTGTTTTCATCATCTTCATCTTTGTAGTCTCTGCATGGGCAAATTACGAAGCTTCAAAAGGCTTCGACATCACCATTGCCAACGAAGCAAGCGACACGCCATTAGGGAAACGCTTTGATCTCTTCTATGTATCAAATGATGAAATTTCAAGACTTGTCATCAGCACAAGCAAATTTGTTGAAAACATTCTCTACCTTAATGAGACCTACCCCAAAAAGCAAGTCAACAGCGTCGCCGTCCGGCTGGTAAGCAGGAATCTCACCTCCCCGGTGATCGTCGACTCGCCGGAGGTCAATGAGTTTGTTCTCACTATTAGCCCGTCGGTAATGGAGGATGACAATTTCAGGCATGCCATGTTTTCAGCAGTGCAACAAGGCATGGCACGCATATGGCTATGGGATGGCCGAGGGAAAGCCCCATTAGGCCTTGTGAATGGAATGGTTAAGTACATAAGCAGCTTAAACTCTTTTTCGGGTAAGATTTTAATTGCTTATTCAAGTGGTGATGCGTTTTGCTTGAAGGACATGAAGAAGAAGATGAAGCACGAGGACGCCATAGTCATGGCAGAATTCTTGAGTTACTGCGAGGACCAAAAGCATGGATTCATCAGTGAGTTGAATCAAGCCATGAGAGATGGTTGGCAAGATGGGATTTTGGATGATGCACTGTTAGGCATGCCAGCTCAGCATCTATGTGTAAATTACAGGTCATCAGGTTAAAATAATATTATATATTTGATTAGTTACGAACTTGCCGTCTTTATTTTAAGATTGGGTGTTTTCGATTAAACTACGTTCAATTTGAGACTAATTTCTATCCGAAGGAACACCAATTTTTGTCTTTTGTTCATCACAACGATCTTTTGCCAGACAATTATTGGATGGGATTCAGAAGAGAAACTGTTGCTCCAGCTTGGCATCAAATATGATCCCACGTGGCACGCTTACCACGAGACAAGTATAATTATTGTGGGAAAAAAGTACTTTAAATTATTTGAAATGTATGGATAGGAACTTAGACGTTCACATGTATTCCTACGTTTTTTTTTTTTTTAATATTGAAATGTCATATTTTTTCCTTCAAATATTAGTTGGACTTTGTATTTATTCTGCAGTGTACTTGAGTATATCAAAACTAAAAGGAGAGAAGAAGAGGAGAAAGAAACCAAGAATTTTTGAAGTTTAAAGTTAGAGTGAGTTTTTTATGAGAGATTGCGCACTGGACTTATATAGTTAGTGATCATTTTCGAAAATCATATCTTGAGAGATGATCTCCTCCTCGTATCGTGTCCAGAAAAATTTTATATTAAATAGCTTAAAGTTAGAGTTTAGTATTCACTTTCGCGCATTAAGATTTTTTTATATCAAAACTTCTTTCATATTGATATGAGAAAAATCTTGATCATTTATAATTGGATAAAAATATCTCAACTATTTATGTTATTTTTTTTAAAGAAATTTTCTCTCTTCCATTACTCATTTTTTTTAGAATTTATCTCAAATAAATGCTTGAAATAATTTTAACCAAAATATGAATAATTAAAATAATCTCTCCTATTAATATTTAAAAAAATTTTAATATGAGAGAATCTTGATCACTTTCACAACCAAAATAAATATTCAAGATGGGGTTGTACTTACAAAAATCATATCCATTGAAAGAAGATCATGCCAAAAGAGGACGAATGTGAGATGGTGGCACACCACCTATTATACAAACGTTCTTTCACCATTTAACAATATAAAACAAAGAAAAAATAATAATGCTAGTGAAATAGAATTAAATAACTCTATAAAAAAATAAAAAGCTAAAAATATCTTTCAATATAAGATATTGCTTAACAAAGGTGGACATCACGAGGAAAAATAAATAAGACTAAGATCTCATAAAAAAATTGAAATTTAAACAAAAAATTCATGTGCGACATAGAGATTATATTTTCTTGCCGTGTATGAATTATCTTACTATATGTGAAAGATGTTTTATAATTTATCGAATTTTTAATTGGTCAAATGTGATGTCCAAGCTGAATAATCAGCTTTAGTTAATCCTAGTCCTGATAGTCATATTTTTGTGATAATGATCTATTTGACTCGAGTAATGGTGTGCATTGCCCGAAATAATTTGGACAAATACTGAATAATCAGCTTTAGTTAATCCTAGTCTTGATAGTCATATTTTTGTGATAATGATATATTTGACTCGAGTAATGGTGTGCATTGTCCGAAATAATTTGGACAAATATGTGAACTAGATTTTTTTCAATTCATTTCAAGATTATTAATTTTTTCATAATATATCTATATACATACATACATACATATATATACATACATACATACATACATACATACATACATACATACATACATACATACATACATACATATATATACATACATACATGCATATATATATACATACATATATATATACATACATACATACATATATATATATATATATATATATATATTGTTGTGAGAGAAATCAAAATGCAACTCTTTACCCTGCAAATAGACTAATTCACACTCTATATTTAATTTTGACATGTTTTGCCTCGTTGAATATGTTAGAATGACCTTAAAAAGAAAGATCATTTCAGCTTCTTATTTATTCTTTTTTTTTTTAATTTGGTATAACAAACTATAGTTAAAAAGCTCATCCCGCTAAAGAAAAGCCATTTCGAGAAAAAAAGTTTTTTTTTTTTTTTAAAAAATCTCATTACCCAATGAGCAGCTCCTTGATGAAGTGAAAAACATTATTGAAAGAAGATGAAAAAAACAAACGTATCCCCCATATACCTTATCACAAATTCACAATCATTTATCTCACCTTATCAAGCTCCTTTATGTTTCTCTTTCTTCTCTTCTTTCTCGATGGCCATGGTGCTACAAGAATGGCGCGAATCCCCTATAAACATAATTTACGTGAAATCACAATTAGCATTATAAATATTTACATCATCTGAAACAAGTGGAAAGTATATATGGTAATGCTAGTAAAAGAATATATTACAAAAAGATTGGATTAAGAGCCCATTTGAATTGGATTTTTTTAAAAGTATTCTTTTAAATAATTTTTTATAAAAACTGAAAATTTTGATTTATAAAAAAATTGTATTTGGACTTTTTTCAAAACTTCAACTTTTTTTAAAACCAAATCAAATAGTTATTACAAATTTAATGTAATTTTTTAGAAAAAAAATCTTTTTTTTTTGAAAAAAAAAATCCAAACAGGCCCTAAAATATATATAGAGATATGTCACTACGAGTTTATAAACTTGGATATGCCCGATTTGGATGGTGTTTGGATTGTCTTATAAAAAGGCTACTTAAAGTACTTCTGGCTTTAAGTAACTTTTTTTTTATTGTCAACTTTAAGTATTTATGTGTTTAAATAAAAGTTATAGTTATAAAAATAAGTATTTAAATGTTTGATTAAAGCGGATTAAAAAATAAGTTATGTTAAAATAACTATTAAGGAGATTAAAATAGAATTTAAAAGGTAAGTATAAGATAAAAAAATAAAGATATTTTAGTAATAAAAATAAAAAGATAAGGATAAGATAATAAATGATTTGGTCAAACTTGCTTTTTTTAAAGTGCTTAAAGCCATAAAAAGTAAAAGTTGAATATGAGGAGCTTTTTATTTTGTACTTAAAACCACTTAAAAAAATACGTTTTTAATTAAAACAAACACTTTCATTAATTTAAATTAGACTTTAAACAAATTTAACTAGAAAAAAAACCAAACCAAACAACCTTTTGATCTTGTGAGTTATTCGTCATCAAAGAAACAAAATAAGCTATACCACTGGGTTTATAGCCTTAGATATACCTGATGTAAGCTCTGTTTGTTATAGTCTTATTTTAAGATATTTTATCCTATTAAAATAAGGATACATTATAAGATTGAAGAAATCTTATATTATTAAAATGAGGATACATCTTATAAGATCAAAAAATTCTAATCATGCATCTTATAAAAATTCAAAAATAAACCATACTTTTTATTTTATAATAAATAAATAATCTATCATATTTTATTTTTTACAACTATAGAATGCATAATACATGTAATAAGATATCTTAAAACTTATAAGATAAATATCTCCAAATTTCAATAGAATAAAAATCTTAAAATAAAATCATTCCAAACATACTAGTCATCATGTAAATTTCTCGTCATCAAAGAACCAAAATAAAAATTGCACACGAGGACTCTAGCGTGGCCCCTTTCATATTTGTTCACAATTGAGATTCACTAAGATTCTTCTTCAAAGAACCATATATTTACGTCAAGAACATGAAAGCTACATTAATCTCCTCGTAATACTATAATGTTACAAAAACATTCAAATTTAGGCGTTTCGCCTTTGTAATTGTCCCCTACCAGTACCTCCGGTCCAAATCTAAAAACATGCAACAATAGGTACCTTTTAAAGAGATGGAGAGAGCAAGAGAAAGTATAACAGAATGCCCAAGTGCGATCATACCAGCACTGAGGCACCAAATCCCATCGGAACTCCGAGAACAAAACAAGAGAGTATTAACAGTAATGTCCATATTGATAGTTTAAATACAAAATTTCCTTGAACACAAGACCACAACAGTTGCAGCACTAAAGATGCAGGGCCTGTTTGTCTCCCTATACACTTCAGAAACAGCCCCGATCTTGATGATGTAATCCCCCAACCCCCCACTATACAAAGTATACATCCAGACAGCGAAAAGGACCAACACAAAAATATTAAGAACTTGAGAAACAACAGCAAAATGAAGGAGAGGTCACGCATATGCTGACACAACATATGGTAGCTTGACTTTCCCATATTCGCTGAACACTTAACGCCTTCACCCCTTGTTAAATATCAATTTGTTGCTCTACATATAAACAAAATGTCGTCTCTTGCCTCTTTGGATACTTCTTTAAGAATACAGAAGAGCATCCATCGCTCGGAAGTGGACAGTATGTAGCATACAAACAATCATACAGTTCACGGTTTCACTGTTATGTACTTGAATACCTATTCAACAGTTAGCATCCCTTGGCACCATGTCTTGACTTTGAGAATCAGCTAGGTCCAGTAAAAAAACTTTTCTCAGCATTACCATCTAGATGATCATCCTTCGGGCTATCCAGAGCATCTCCAGAGTACGACCCATCAGGCTGTCGGATACAGATATTCAGGTTGCTGGAAAGCAAAGCATCCTAGAAGGCCCGTAAATGCCACTCAATAAGGTCAGAAGAACAGAGTCAATTTATGTAAAAGACAACTTCAGGGAATACCGTTGTCATAATTTATAATGTCTACTCCATTGATAACTCGCAAATGAAGCTCTTTGTTATATTACGTTAGTCCTCAACCACAACCAAAAAAAAAAAAAGAAAGAGCAACATCATTTTAAGTGATTACATAACCAAAAAGGCCCTTCAGACTTGTAAGAACCGTGGCCATCCCATATAAGTCAGACTTATAAGAAAGTCCACCTACAAAGTAACGCCAAAAATTGTATATGTATAGAATGGTTCTAGGGCTACAACATATTGCTGCATATGAACTATTATAAATAGATATTTATCATGGATGGCAATCATACAAATAGAATGTGATACAACTTTTCCTTAAATAATTTCGGATCGCAAGGACTCCGGGATCAGTACAAGACTTATAGTCACACTTAGGTGTAAGTTGTCAGGAATATCCTATATAGATGTTCATTTGATTTAATTTCTCTTATTTTTGCATTGATTGTTTGCTTCTAACATTCTGAAAAATGAACTTGAGAGCTGGCAAAAGGGAAATAATCCCCTCCGCCACTAGTAATTAGCTCTTCTGGAATAGACCAAAGGATAAATGAACTACCAAAGGAGAAACTATACATTAAAGATGACGTCAAATGTGAAAAGTCCAATAAATTTCCTTGACCAAAAGAACATGGAAATTTGTAAACAAGAAACATGCTGCAATAAAGACATTTATTACCTGATCACCTGTCTCTTGGCCCTCTGAGTGGAAGAGAATCGGTCGGCACCGCTTGTCTTCATTCATTAAGCTTGAATTTTGGAAGTGTGCAACTAGTGCTGTCTTTCCCTGGATACGTCCATATGCCAAGGAAGCAACTTTTTCACTGTTGAATTTTTCCCACTTTTTCCCATTGAATGCCTGCTCAATTTTAAGTAATAGTCTTTTTAATATCTTGCATCTCAAAGCCAGGGATGATGCAAATTAGCTGGCTAGTTAGGATCAAATTACCTTTTAATAATAATTAGCAAACTTAGTAGCAAATATGGAAGGGCAAAATAGGAATTCATACGAATTTCTAATAAGCAAGCACCATTGCAAAAACTTAACAAGGGAATAAACAAGTACCTCATAGAAAGTAATGATATGCGAAGGCGAGACCATATTAATGAAGGCATAGCCAACATTGCACTTATTCTGGACAGTAGGACAAAAAAAGTTATTGCTGTTGTAATTAAGGAAAATGAAACGCAAAAGGAAAGTAGCCATGAGGCAAACTAAAATACCTTAAAGTCAATTGGCAAGTAAAGGAAATCATAAGTACCCTTATGAGTTTCATCAATAGCTGCAAGTAGCATCTTTGAAGTGTACCTTTTAAATTTTAAAAGAAAAAGGCATAAGACATTAAATATATGTGTGATGCATATAAAAACATTGAAAACATTCAACCAGTTGTGTGGCTAAAGCTTCCCCCTCCACCAACGAAACTACCACAATTAAAAGGTGTTTACTACGATTCCCAAAACTACTCATTTATGAAGAACGTTATGGGACTATTTTAGAGTAAGCTTACTTGTTGGGAATGTTTTTAATCATCAATGTAGTCCTTTTGTCTTCCCCACTTAATATTTTTTCCAAATCAAGCTGATACTGCTTTTTGTTATCAATCTGGCTCCCACTCTCAACCCTTCTAGTTCGGCCACGATCAGTCAATCCATCATGGTTGGTGGTCCCAATTCCTCCATAGGAACCATTCCCAAAAAATACAGGACCATTTCTAGATAATGACATCATTCTGGAACTAGGAGATCCACTCTCAGTGAAATTTCCAGCAAAAGTGACACCCATGTTCATAACTCCGGGAACACCCATACTCATTACACGGTTTGTGCTATTGCGGCTTAAAGAAGCAGTGCCAAATGCAGCCGGGCCCGTGTAGGATGTTTCTGGTGATTCAGGGAAAAACCCAAAATGCCTCTCAAGGGGACTCCCAGATGGAGCAGATCCGACATGATGATGTGAACTAAGGAGGGAGCCATGTCGACTGGAATATGGATAACCACGTCCCTGACCACTGGATGCAAATGGATTTCCCATTGATGATGTTGACCAGGCAGAAGAATTAGAGTGCTCTGAGTGAATAGTTGGACTTCCCCAGAGAAACTGAGGACCAGAAAGTGTTCCAATTCCAGATGAATTAGACTTTGAATCAGCAAATGGTGATACAGGGCCAGGACTCGTACTCAATTTCTGCTCAGAAATTGAATGAGAATGCTGATAAGGCACTACTTGTGTGGAATTAAAATTATTAAGTATGTGGTTAGCATGACTAACCCTTCCAGACTCTTTACCAATTGGAGCAATTTTTGCTGGACTTGATGGGAGAATAGACGCCAATCCAGGCAAATGATTGCTGCCCACAGGACTAAGATTTCCCAAGCCAGGTGATTGACTATAACCATGCAATGGAGCATGTTCAACTGGACTGCCAAAAGTTGGCCAGCTCCCTATCACAGGCAGCCAGTAAATCTCAGTTTGTGCAAATGAGAAATAAATTACAAATCACAAGCCTAGAATATCAGATTTATAGTTCTAGCCTGAATCATCCATAGCATACCTGGAGGAGAGTTGGCTATTGGCGAACCAACTTGATGTGGAAAAGCTCGAGCTTCATCTCTTTCCAGGTCTTGACTCAGTTGCTGCATCAAGCTAGACAACAAAAGAACAAACAGTGACGTAACTCCCAAAAAAAATATCAACGGAGACAAGAGTAGCAATAACTACTGAGAGACAAAAGACGAGCAGTTAAGAAGGAGAAAGATTATTTTCTTGAGAACTCACAGGAACATTTCAAAAGAATCAATGTGCCAAAGATGTATAACGAGTCTCAGCAGTTTACCCTACTTCATTTTATTTCCCGATGAAACCAATAATAATGGCCAAACAGCAACAAGAAGAGCAGGCATACTACAACTGTCAATATAAAAGGCTGAAACAAGAGTTATATTTGATATGGATCTACTGCCTCATGGACAAGATATAAGTATATACCTTCGACGGGCTCCACCAGGCCGGCTAGGTTCAAGCTTTATGCGCTTCCCAGCTATGTCGCTCCTATTTAAAGCCTTTAAAGCTGCCTCTGCAGCTCTAACATCATAGAATTCTATGAACTTATGATGTCTTTTGTGAGGAGTTTCCCTGATCTATGGTTTAAACATGAGAAAACTCATAAATCTTACAGCCAAATCTGACAGAACTCAGAAAAATAAAATTCATAGAGAAACAAGTGCAACATCATCAAAGTCTAATATATTTAAAAACAGGATTAGAAAGAATATAGCGTATCAGACATAATTAGCACCTCCTTGACTTCCCCATGAGCCCCAAATATCTGGCGAAGGTCCTCATTCGATACCGAAGGGTCCAGATTGAATGCTACAAGAGTCCCTTGGTTAATATCTTTTTCTGAAGGGTTATCCTGGATTAAGGAGGATAGCTATCAATCAGAACCAGATGTATCTGGAAGCCAACGGTTTGAGAAAAAGTCAACTATTAGCACAAACCTTAGGAATTGAGAAATGGATATCAAGCTTTCTTCGCCTCAGAGGCTTGTTTTGAAGAGCGCGCATTGCAGTTCGAGCAGCTCGTATGTCATAGTAAGAGATCATCACAAAACCCCTATGCTTACATGCAGTATATAGAGTACGGATATCCCCATATTGCTGCAAAGACAGATTACATGCAAATTAGTTTTCCCAATCGAAAATGGCAAACTACATATTATTGAGGGAAACAAGGTCTTATAGAGCCCGGAATCAGAATCTCTGTGAGAAAAATTTAATCAAATAGGAAAAGCAACTAAGCAAGCCTGTAACCAACATTTTTATTCTTTTCTTTTCAAAGACAGGTAACTTGGACCTGTAACCAACGATCACGAGATCTCAAGTATTGACACACAAAATTGACAAAGCATAGGAAACTAACTTGATATCTCGTTTACTTTAGCTGAGTTTAATTTATAGTTCAAGCAGCTAAAATTCTTTTCTGTGACATGCAATAGTAACCCCTAATTATGTTCATCATCATGAAACCTACAAACAAATTCATCTTGAAACTCTATTGTGACTGGTCCTAAGGAGAAGGGGGGAGAAGGAAAAATGACCTGTATCTGAGAGGTTATGTTATATTCAACAAAAAGGAGAAACGTCTACAGTAAAGCTGATAGAATAAGCAAGTATGTATTGAATGCAATAATTCTGCATCCTGTACTTTCTCAGAAGGCATTTTAGAAGCCAATATGGAGTAGATGAGATGAAGCCTACTGACTGGGACTCTAGGTCATAGATGCAGGTTAAAAATATATCTCTAACAATACATTAGCAAAACCAACACAACGAATTCCCGTCCTTACTTTCCCTTCACCATGTTCCCGAGATTCTCTACCAAGAGAAGAAGAAGACAATAATTTGACAGACCACCAGATAATCAGGCATAACACGGAAACACACATGGAAAGACAAATAAAATAAGACTTCAAATTGAATATCATAATGGTTACTTCTGAAGAAACATAGTAACTGATAAAAGTCTAACTTGGAAAGATGCAGCTGTCTTTAAATAAAAAGATTCTCCTCACTCAGTACCTCAAAGAGAGTTCGTAACTCAGAGTCCTCTACATTACTGTTAATATTCCGAACAAATAGTGTCCTTGATGGATGCTCTCCATATGGATGTTCTCCAGAAACAGTCCCCCCACCATTTTGGAATCCATAGTGTCCTATACTGTTTCCAGGTATACCATCAGTCATGCTCAAATTCGATATACCATTTAATAGGTTCTCATGGGATTCAGATTCCAGTTCAAAACCCCCTCCACTGCCAAAGAGATCATCTTCCAAATCTTCCAGCTGAGTAGGCAACCCACTAAGATCAAAATCATCCATTATACCAGCTAAGAGCTCCTCTTCATCACCGGGAAGCAAACTTCCAAGAGGACTTGATTCAATATCTTCAAGGGTATCTTTGACTTCATTCTCGATACGAAGTTTACTTAATTTGGGAAAGCTATCATCCGCAGCTACACCACGTTCTTCAGATTCACTAAAGGTCACTGCACAGTAACAGGAAAAGCAAATATTAGAAAATCTTTTTATACAAGAAGTATAAAACATACAAAAGAGAACCTCATTCTTACATTTTTCATGTGGAAGAACAGGTAAAGAGCTAGAAAACAAGGATGCATCACTGGACACATGATATGCGTCGGATGCATGAGGCGCCCTCCAGTTTCTTCTCTCCTTGTCTGCAGGTGGAATTTTGGATGGACCTAGACAATGACAGACACATATGCGGAAACATATATGTTAAGATAGTGTAATAAAAAATTATTTAATCTAATCTCCAATAAGTTTTTCAGGAAAGAACAATTACCAGAACTGGTGCCCTCTAATGGCTGCTCCATTGCATCACAATCTGCAAACACAAAATTGAGATCAATTACCATAAAATACCTGATTCTTAGAAAACTCAAATCCATTGAATCCAAAGTCAATAATAAGCAAGCAGAAGTCAAGGATCAAACATCGCATACTAGAACTGTAAAGAAATTGCAGAACAGTTAAATGTAAATGTCGGTAACTACTCCAGATTTCTGTCTAATTATGCCAAATTACTAAGAAACATAGCAAAAGATCTCAAAATGCTTGTCACATGAGTTTAACGGGGCAACTTATTGAATCTCACAGGCAATTGCGGTTTCAATTGGCAGAAGAGATAAACAGGTAGCAGACCTCCATGATTTAGGGATATCAAAAGATAAGTGAATAGCTGTTATGTATTGTGTTAGGGGTTTTGGAAACAAATTTGAAAGTCAACAATTGAATAACGAGCCTTCCACAAAAACAAATAACTATGGAAAGCTCTTTATGAAAAAGAAATTATGAGAATATTTTGGAATCAAACACCAAAAAGCACAGGTTGTTGCTTAATGCTCACATTGCATACATCCAAAGCAGTATGGGTATAAGATGAACTACATTTAAATCTAAACTGGAAAGATCTTTCCGTCACCCCTTCACAGCAAAATCCACAAGTGGCAAATTCATCTAACAGGACATAAGGTGGAATCAAGTACACAAATCATAAGCAATAATATGCTTAAAAGAAGCCCGATATCATAGAAGTACCATTAGAAGGAAATTATGTCTTATAAAATCATCAAACCACGCAAGGAAAACGAGGGATTTTAAACCAAATCTCATGTAATTAATCTTTCACAGGCAAATAAAAGAATCAACTAGATTTTAATGCTCGAATAAAAAATTGACATAATATATCAATTCATAAAGTCAAAAAATTCCAATTTCCTTTTCAGAAATTAAACTTTTTACAAATTCAAGCTCAGACTTTAAAGCACAAAGTAGATATTTATTCAAAGCACCTGACCAACAGCTTCTATAAAGAAAGTTACAATTAAATTGCACTAAATTAGCAAATTGACCAATGCAACACTTGACATTGAAAATGAACTAACTAATAAAGTAAACAGAATTGATTACTAAGCGAGAAGCTGTTTCTTTTATCCAACTAATTCAACTACATATTAATGCATGAATCCAACTCAAAAGTATTCTAAAAAAACGATCAATTTGGTCCCAAGTCAACACCATTAAAATCCAAAATTTATATCGAATCAACAACAACAACAACTAATCAGAAGCTGCAAAAAACCAAGACCCATAAGTTATTCAGCACAATTAACCAAAAACAAGTAAAGATCAAAGCTTTACACTAAGAATAGACAAAAAGGTCAAAATTTTATAGTAAAATAGCCAAAAATATCAAAAATTTATGACCTTATTTACTGATACAAGCAATCAAAACCACAATCCAGTTTCATAAAACAATGATTAACAGCAGAAAATAAAAAACACCCATAAATAATCAAATTACTCACATGAACCACATAGAGCAAAAAGACAATAACCCAAGAATCAGAGAGACAGAGAGAGAGATCGTACCGCTATATACACACACAGAGACTATATGAGAAGACTGCTAACTGCCAAAAAAGTAGAGAGAAAGAGAGGGAAAGATAGAGAGAGAGAAAGATCAAAATGGTGTGCTAAAATAGAAGAGAAAGAGAGAGAGAATAGTTTCGTAGAAGCAGAGAAATCGTTTTCTTCTACTCTTTTACTTCCTTCTCTCTCGCCGGAACACTAGCAGCCTTTAGAGAGAGAAAATGGTTTTTCTTGATATAGAAAGAGAGAGAGGATATTTTAGCCCTCTATTATGAAGTGCGTGTGTGTGTGAGAGAGAAAGAGAGAGGGAATATATTTAGTAGTCTAAACAGTGTTGTGTCTGTGTGTGAGAGAGAGAAGATATTAGTAATTTATAAAAGAGTTCAGTGTGTGTGTGCGTGAGAGAGAAAGAGAGAGTTGAAATGAAGCCCACAAGCACAAAAAAGAAAGTGGGACCCACCAAGAAAAGACACGCACAACACACACTAAATGTGGAGTGGAGCATGATTGGAGGGATTTGTGAGTATATCTGTATAATCTCTACAGTTTATTTTAATCATGGGATAATATTAGTTTAATTACTTATTATCATTTCTTTATTATTTAGCAATTAATGATAAGAGGCATGAATTATTTATATTGTTTGAGAAATTATCTTATTGGTCCCCACAAGGTAACCTCCCTTTTGTTTCTCTTTTTTTTTCCTTCCAAAAATCTTTTAGATGAAAGCATGACGTATTAAATAATATCAGACGAGAATTTAATCTTCAGCTCCTAAACTTTTTTAATTTTATTAATATAGGTATTAAGAGTTGTTGGTCCATAGTTTATTGATAATGGTCTCCACCAGGTAGGTATGTTTTTATTTTCCTGTTTTTAAATTCTTTTTAAATGTGGAAGTATGACACATTCAAATATAAAATAAGAATTTCACCTCTAATTATTAAATTTCATCATCTAAGTAATAACAGTAATTCCTCGAACTTTTGACTTCTGCATAGTCATTTGGACAAAAACAATCTTTATAATAAGACGAGTGATAAGATCATAACATTTATCTATATAATAGTATAAAGTTGAATCTTATTTTTTAGGTTATTTTAAGAAGTGCTATATGTCATGATTTAACACGTTTTAAGTAGTATTAAATCAACAAGTTTTAATTTTTGTAAGCTCCATAATAATCATTATTTAATACTAATAAATTACAAAAATTATGTCATTAGTCTCCATTCTTTTTTTTTTCTTTTTTCACTCTTTTTTTCAAGTTAGTCTGATAGTTTGAAACGATCAAAATCAACTCTTAAATTTTTAAAAAGTCATCAATTATCTCCGTTGTTAAATATTTACTAATACATGAATAAAAAGATGTAACTTGATTATCTTATATAAATTCAAACATTTATTAAATAGGATTTTCAAGTTATCATGAGTTTATGAATGTGAGAATATCACATATATAGAATGTTTAGTCAAAATAAAAAATACACAAAAAGTACATTTATAGAATTTTTAAAATAAAAAATACAAAATCTATATATTTATATATAATAGTAATAAAGTTATGCCGCATTGTCAAATTTTAATTTTTGTGGGATTTTTTAATTGATTATGCTTCTATACTAACAAATGAGAAAATTATCCTACAAGTCCCCATTGTTTTTTTTTTAAAATTTAGTCCTAATTATTAAGAAAGGTTCAAATAAGTTCCTATTATTTTTTAAAAAGGATCAATTTAGTTTGTATCAAGAAATATTTAGTAAAAAAATCTGCATTTATATTTATACTATTATATAAAATTAAACTTAAGTGAGTTTAGAGTTCTTTAAATGATACATAAGCTAAGGTAAGAGATGGTAAGTCAAAAATTTACACTTCTATAAATAGTAATGTACAAAATAATGTGAATTTTATTATTTTGACTGATTCTATTTTACAACTTATAACATAATATATTTATTTTAAATTTAGATCTATATCTATATAATCTATCTATCTATTGTTGGAAAATTATAACATGAATGACAAATTATCTCTAAAGATCTTTTGATTTTCCTGCTAACTCATTTAATTCATGAGAGTTATGGATGCTTTGAATCACGATTTCCTACATAAATGTTGCAACTTTTGAATTTTTTTCGTTGTCGTGAAATAGACTTAATTTAAAGGGTTTTGAGGCCTTTTGAGTGTCCTTCATAAATATAGAAATGATGGTTTGATGTCCTCCTAAATTTATATATAATGATTCTTCAAGATATTGCATAACACAACAGAAATCTCTTCTACTAACAAATTTTAAAGCATAAGTAGCATATAGACCCTAAATGCTTATCGTGTTCACTGCTTATCTGCATCAATGTGACTGTTTAGAGAGAAATTATCTATTTTTTCAGCCAATATATTTTATATTTTGCATTTTAAATGGATTTGATAAGGATAAACATTGCATACTTATATGATCTTGATGACAATAGTGGTATGGTAATGCTTGGATGTTAAGTAGATCTTTTTATAAAGATGAATTTATGAAAGTATGTGTTAAACAAGTCTAAGACATTGTTATAATGGTAAAAAAAAATAAAAAAGAGCATTTAATTACAAAAAGTAGAATAGAAAAAAATTCATAGTACTGTGAAATGGAATTCTAGAATCACAATTTAATTTAATTTTTAGGATGTAATTGTTTTACGAGAATAATAGGATTTAGAATTTAAATTAGAGAAATAAAAATTACATTACAATTTGATCTGAAAGTAAAATTGCTGTCTTTCTAAATTTAGAGTTAGAATTAGAAACGTACCTAAATTTAAAAAAAAAAGAGTACCTAATTAAAAAGATAAACCCGTGCAATGCACGAATCTTGAAATTACTAGTCTTTCTAATAATCCTATGATACAATTCTTGATTATTGGATATGAATCTTCCTTGATGGCCTCATATAATTCATAAGGTAAACTTTGAATGATATTTCTGTAAGCCAACTGGAAATTAGACCCCACCTTTTTATATAACTCCCAACTCGATAGAGATTAGTCTGAAATCCAATATAGTTTGGGATATCCTAGCTTAAAGCAAAAAAAAAAACTCGATTTTCTAAGGACATTTAGCTTCCATATAGCCTCCCAAGAAAAGGGAGAATGCATTTGTACATTATGCAATGCTTCAAAGGTTGACACAATCGAAAACTCACCTTTCGGATCACGTCTCCAACTCACAAAGTCCTCTCTCACATCATATTACCAAATTCTAATGCTAGCAATATAAAGAATGGTAGAAGTGAGAATTTTAATTTGAAACTTCTTTCAATACCGCGAACAATCCATACTAGCTTGATATGTGATTTAAAAGTCATTTGTATCCATCAAAGTAATAGCCTTTTGTCTGAAGTTATTTGTAATTCTGACCAAAATGAGATGAAACTTTTTGTTATGAATTTAACTACTTTTACGCCACGTTAAATGGCAATTTTTCTTCAAAATCATTGGGAAAAAATGTTGGAAGTCTTGCATCTATTTCCCTCCCTCCCTTCATAGAAATTTGGCTGCATCCGTTGACACGACAAGATGCATTTATATACATACATACATACATACATATATATATATATACATACATACATACATATATATATACATACATACATATACATACATACATACATATATATATATATATTAATGAAAAGATAAATAATTTAATGACAAGGTATATAATATTATAAAATTGACCTTGAGATTTGAAGGAAAATACAAGGTTTTGCCACTGGTTGGTAAGGGGGCATTATTGGTGGAAAGGTTAGATGTGAGTTGACACATGAAGAAAGTCTTTTACCTTTACTGCTTTGAATTTTTACTTCTCTTGTATATATCTTCTTGCACACATCAAAACGAAAAGTTCACAAGAAAAAGCATATATGTATGATATATCCAAAAAGTCTCCGGATAAAAAGAATAACTAGTTACAAAAGTCTTGGCTTGTTAAATAAATCCCGTCTTTCAATTTCGAGATGAAATAGTGCCGTTTTACTATGAGTTTATGGTGAATTCATCATTATTTAACAAAAAATTATTGCGTATGTATTGTTAGCTTGTTAAATAAACCTCGTCCTTAAATCTCAAAATGAAATAGCACCTCTTTATTATGAACTTATGGTGAGTCCATCATTATTTAACGAAAAATTATTATGTATTTATTATATATAAACATATATATACACTCATGTATTGATGTATATGTAATATTTATGTGCTTTTTCTTGTGTAAGATTGATGTTTTATTAGGCACTTGCTTGTGGATAGTAGAACAAGAATGTCCTTTTGTGGTATGAAAAATATTTGATCAGTCATTAGTTTAATCACACTTTCATACGTTTCGGTAGATAAAGATTCCTCCGTGTGGTGTTCTTTCCACTCACGTTCCTGGATTTCTTAATTCTTTTTCTACTGCTTTTTTTTTCTTTTTTCTTTTTAATTTGGGGGTTTGGACGGTGATATTGATTTGTTTGACATATTTTAAAAGGTGTAAAAATTTATGAAAAATAAAGAAAGTCTTCGATGAAGTGTCTAACAACAATGATATGATTCTTCTGACATGAAATTTTTTTATTTGTTTATATTGAGCAGCAAAACAATTGTTTCAATGTATTATTTTGAACATTTAGATTTCAAATCCTACATTTGCAATCATGGGAATTTGGAGTCCATTATTTGGGTTGGATCCATTAAAATTTACAAGTCATGGTCTTCAAAAGATACTTTGATTTCCCACATTATTTCGACCAAGAAGTATTTGAGTGGTTTATTAAAGAGTGTTGTAAATATAGTTTATAATTTCAATGAATCATTTTGGACTAATTGATTAGAGAAAAGTAGTCATTTGTTATATGTACCTACAATACTATTTTACTCGTGGACTTGGGGGGTTTGATCTTTCGAGAGCGTGGCAAGTTTCATTATTTGTTTTCAACACAAAAATAATTTTTTGATATTTCACGTATAATTCATTTTGCTCACGAACTTGGAGTTTTAGTCTTCAGAGTATGGCAAATTTCATAAGTTGCTTTCAACACAACAAAAGGTCACTTGATATTTCATGAATATCTTTGAATAGCTATAAAGAGTGGAGTCGAATTTGCAAGAACAGTCAAGCACAACTTAGTTAGCTTTAATATATGTGGTTAAACTTCTCAAGGAGAGTAGATTGAGTTGACCCAAATACTTCTGCCATATAATTAGTTAGTAATTTAAGAAAAATTATCTCATTCGTCCATATATGACTTGTCTCACAATAAATCTCTTTTCTTTTGAACTAAATTCTTTTGCGTCTTAAATTAGATTTTTGTAATGCCGTTAATCCTCCTCAATAATTCCATTGAAAAACTGACTAGTCAGGAGCAACAAATTTAAAAATAAAAAATAAAAAACAAAAAAAACAACATTTACCGATATATAAAAGAAGACTGGTTTGAGGGCCGGATTCTCTTTTTGGGTTCAAAAGGGCCTGATGGCTCACCAGCCATAATTAGCCCAATGGGTTAAAAACGTAATGCATGCAATATCCAAATCGTATTCTTCAATGCTTGAGAGAAGCCCATTTTCTCAATGATATAGGGTGCAGCCCAGTCTTGTAGAAGTCTCGCTGGTTTTGGACTCTTCATGTGTACCCAAATTATTCATACAAGCGATTTTAGCTTCGGGGAAAAAAAAATTGTAAAAAATAAAGAATCGATTTTGGGCCCATTTGGATTAACTTTTTTCAAAAACGTTTTTTTTAACAGCTTTTAAAAAATAACTTTTTTTTATAAGCTAAAAATCGTGACTTCTAAAAAAAGCTCTATTTGAGCTTTTCTCAAAGTTTCAGCTTTTTTGGAAGTTAAATCAAATAGTTATTGCAAATTTAATGTCATTTTTTCAAAAAAAAAAAAAAAAAGCCAATCCAAACTGACCCTTTAGCTATTTCTCGTTGAGGTCGGCCATGCATATGCACAGGCTGAGCACACTGGATGTTAATAAATCAACATTAGTGCACTTAAAGGAACTTCCATGATAATTTTATGACTGACCTTTGAGGAAACAAATTCTTCGATAGTTACTATGAACAACGTTGTAATATCTCTTTTTCTACGGTAATCAGGTCATTATGAAATGATGCATTTGGAAGAATTATACACTTATAGCTTGAATGGTCTCTATTTATGCTAGTGATTACACTTGTGTGCAACTAAAGTTTGACGTGTGAATGACACAATATTGCGTTTTCTCTAAATGTGTGTGGGTCGTTTACACTCAATTAATTCAGATGGAAGTTTTTCTTTAAGCAGAAAAAGGGAAAACATGATCTTTTGCAGCCTTGCCAAATGCAGGATTAATATTCAATATAATTATCCAAATACATTAGAGAATAGTTTTGTAAAGTTTGGAACATAGCAGTCAACTTAGTTTTTTGTATTGTTTCAATGTAGTCTGATCTTGTTGAAGTGAGACAAAAGGACTTATTTTTGCCTAGCCAAAAAAAAAAAAGAAAAAAAAGAAAAAAAGGGGCTTTTTCTTTATGCTAGATGGATAAAGCTTCACTGGGCATTAGAATCTACATATCTTGTAAATCCAAAAAAACATAACAAAAATATGAGAAACATCGGTGTCCAACAACTTTTGGACTTATTTGGAAGAATTATTATATTCCACAATCACGGATTGTAAAAATTTAATGTTTTTGTTATTACCTGGTTCAATGTCTTTTGTTGCCACTTCAACTTCTTTAAAAAATATATATATACAGTATTTTATGAATAGTTTTCATTTAAGAAAATCTAAAAATGGATATAACGATCTTCTTTAATCAAATTATATCCTATTATTGCATGTGCATTTATATTTTATTGTTCGCTTTCGATATATTTGTGCCTTTAAGTAAGCAGTTAGCCTGATGAAACGGGTCGACTATATGAATATTCATGGTAATACTAATACTTTTCTTAGCGAGAATATCCCATGTCTAAAATGCATACATAGAGATCTCCTCTATCTCTATTCAATAAACTCTATTAATGTATTTTTCTATTCCTCCAATAATGTATACTAGCATACCTTCATATCTTACTAATCTCTTCTTAACATGTATAGATAACGTGAAATGACACTCCCTCATCTTATTATTAATCAAAATCGTCTTATTCTTACTCAAAATCTCATAATTTCAAATATATCTTACCTTATATATCGTGATATGTCTTCAAATAAAGGATAACAAAAAAAAAAAAAAACAAAGAAATCTTGAGAGAATAGATATAAGCCCAACAGTGAGAAGTGTGACATCAGAGAATAATTCTAAACAGACAGGGTCAGAGGAGACAAACGTAACCCCATTTGTTTTGGTAGTTCGGCAACACTCTTGATGTATACCTCTTTTAAATCTTGTATGGTTGCTTACTTGCAACCGACAATTTTTTTGGCCCTACGCTTAGAGGAGGACCAATAAATTTTTTGATCACGGTCTCAACAATAAAAGGGGATAATTTCACGTGGTGGAAGAGTGACACTAGGATATGCTTATCATTGACCTAAAGAATAGGCCTCTTCTTTTTTTTTTCTTTAATATAACGGAGACAGCGTTAGAATTATAAATAGTCATTTTAAATGATGCAACTCTTTTAACATATTCCCCATTTAGATTGCGTTAGATGAGTCTTCAAGCATGTGTAATTCGATGATCCACATATATATATATATTTTTAATAAATATGCAATAGAAATAAATTTGAACGACACAATATCTTTTTGCATTCTTCAATTACGGTAGGGCAGGGCAAGCCCAAAATGCTGAATACTTCCTATAATCTACCATGTGAGGGCTTGTGAGTCAGTTTTGACCTCAAGTCCTAATGCCTCTTTCTTGATAGCTAATCACAACCCTTCTTAAAGAATACGCCTCTTCAATCTTGAAAGTTGTTGCAACTGTTGATTAAAATGGTAGATGAAGTAAATCAATTTGGAGAATAATAATATAATAATAATATGATACGACATTCAACCTTCCGCGCATGAAAAGAAAAATATGCCTCAAGCATAATAATGTTATACAAGTGATTTATCTATATATGCATGTGTCAGCAAAACTGGAAAAGCATTGTTTACTGTGGTTCATGTGTTTAATTAATTTAATTAACATATTGCAGACATTTTTCTGTTCAATTCTTTTTTACTATTACGGTAATTCACTTACATGTGACACGTGATACTTTGTGGACCAGGTTTAGGTTTGTTGAGCTCTCGCCACTGGGCGTCGGTGGATTTTATTTTATTTTTTACCGACAAAAAGAAAAAGTTTGAATATCAAATAGTGATAATTATATAATTTTTTCCCATTTTATTTCGAGCATGAGTTAATTTCCATATATATGATCATTTAACGTCAATGTGGCAGGAAGAACTTTTTAAGATCATAATAGTGTTAGCACCAATTTGGTTTTCTGTTTTGAAGAGCCAAAAGAAAAAAATGGTGTTTGATTTTATATTTTAAAAGTAGGTTTTAATTAAAAATTAACTGAGCTTTGGATTTAAAAGGGGACTCCATTTGTCATTTCGGCAACGATTGTTTTAAATATTTTCTGGATAAAAATATCCCTTTTAATTTTTCATTATGCTAGTGACTACCCTCTTTGTCTTATCTGTATTTTGGTATATAATTTTATTAAATTGATATAATAGATTGCAATGTCCTTTGGTTGTATTTTTGCTAAAATATATTTATTTTTGTTATTAATATTTTGAATTATAATTATAACTTTTTAGAGAATTTTTTCAAGCAAGTGGAAATAGGAAAAAAGTACTTGTTATAAAAAGCAAAGAATATTAGTTTCAATATGTCCTTTTCAGTAAGTTAGCAACTAACAGTTATTTTTAAATGTAAAACTAAACATATCTCATTTGATAAAAATTCATTTCACATAAAAATAATTAGACACATTTTTTTTCTTTTTTTTTATCTTATACAAAAAGGGCAAAGCCAATTTAGGTTGAAACCAGTCTTTGAGAAGTCACTCGCCTCAGATCATCTCAAAGTAGTGGTTTAAGTTGATCAGGAGGTTCCATCATGTTGTGAGTTCCAAGTGGTAGGCTCAAACTAAAGGTAAACAGACACATTTTTATTTTTATCAAAAGTCCATTTAACAAAAAATTTGTTTTAAAAAGGTTTTTTCACAAAATTAAAAGTTCTCAACTGAATGCCAAATTGACCCTCTTTGAAAAGATTTTTATAAGATTATCTTTTTAATTTATCAAATCGAATATTATTGAAACCGATTCCATAAAAGAAAGTGCATGAATTGGCTAGCTAGTTTTGTCCTGAAACAACCATTGGGCTCCATCTATCGTGGTTCACTGCCTGCTCAACTTCAATTGCTACTCGATAAGTCAGATAAGAGAGGGAAGGGTACCCAAGAATTACCCTTTAAAACCCCGTGGCTTAGCCTCCTTTCATATCAAAAAAGAAACGAACGAAACAGAGAGTTCATACTGAACTGATACTTGATTATGATAAAGGATATTTTGTCAAATAATAAAGGATTAAATTAAAGACTTTGTGCATTATTAATTAATAATGAGGTGATTGACATTACTTATTTGGATGTTCATAAGCACTACCAACACCCTAAAATACCCAAATAATAAGCACCACCAAACACCTTGTCAGATTGACTTACGAATCAAGAAATCAGATGCAAAATTAAATTACATAAATGGTAAAAATTTAAGCATAATTGATGTTCATAATGTCAAAGTAAACTCAGATATCGGCAGAATAACTCGTTTTGGTTAATTAATTTTATTAAATTAAGATTTGTTATGAACAAAAATTAATTAATAAATCATTTTATAAGAAATTAACTAATGGACCGCAGAGTAAACCGTCTACTCAATAAGTCGAGGCACTCATCTTGCTCAACTTCACCACGTGTAAAAGTTTAATTAGGAAATAATCATGCTCAACTCTCTTTTGGTCTGGTCGAACTAGTGACGTGCATGAGATCGATACCAACTCTTTGCTTTTCTTTCAATTAAAAATTAAAAGCCGCCCGTTAGATCTTACTTTTCTTCCCTAATTAAGTAAGATATTTTATATTATTTACAAAAGATAGCCTCCATTCGAGTAAATATAGGACTTGCTTGATTGGTTTTTTTAGGAAAAAATAAATTTTTTTTTCTAAAAAAGTTATATTAAATTTATAATAATTATTTAATTTGACTTCTAAAAAAGCTGAAACTCTAAAAAAAAGCTCAGAAACAACTTTTTTTAAAAGTCAGAATTTTCGACTTCTTAAAAAAAACTAATTTTCAAAAACTGTTAAAAAAATATTTTTAAAAAAAGTCAATCCAAACAAACCCATAGCAGATGATATGCTACAAAAATCTTCCGATTAACTTGTGACTTGGGTATTTTGAACTTTTCCCCCAATGTTAGGCTTCCCCCCCTCCCCCCCCTTCCCCCCCCCCCCTTTCTCTGAATGAGCAGTCAACAAGTCTAACTAAATATCATAATGCTTGGTTGAGGATCCGTTTGGATTGGTTTTTAAGAAAAAATATTTTTTAATAATTTTTTTTTAAAAAAATGAGATGTTGAAAATCAAGACTTATGAAAGAGCTTAATTTAAAAATTTTTAAAAAAATGAATTTAAACACTTTCTAAAAAATATTTCCTTCATATAAGAAATATTTTTTATTAAAAAAAACTTAATTCAAAAAGACCCTGAAATACCTAGGCCCATTCTCCATTAATTGACATTGATGTGCAGCACCATGATTAAGTTGCCACACATACCTCGAAAACAAATAAGCATGACATTGCTAAAATAAATTCTTTGTCGGCATTTTGGTAAATTCTCTATAAAAAGGATTAATCTTTTCCACAGTGTACTACCTTTTTCACCATTGCCCTCCTCAAGAAAAGATAGGTTCTTTCACTTCACTTTTTCTTTCCTCTTTGGTGGGGGGCAATTCATAATCCACTGTGACTTAAGAATTCGAGGTTTTCTTCAAATTCCAACTTGTTGAACATGTCAAAATATCTATCAAGATTGGCATCATATGGCACATGAAATAGGCAATAGCTTGAAATTAAATAGAAGCCTGGGGAATAGCTTGCCACTCAAAGCAGATTACTTTTGTCATCACATTGTCACTGTTAGTTTAACCTTTTTTTTTTGGAATAAAGTTCGTTATAATTATTATTGAACAATAATAGATTATTCTAAAGATGAGATCAGAAACATGAATAGAATATCGAACACGCAAAATCTTATTATTTCTACTTTTTTTTTTCCTTAGATATGAGAGAAACCTAATTAGAGGAGTCCAACCCCGCATACTCAACAGAGTAAGACTACCAATTGGTTAATCTCAGGTGGAAGGAACAACCCCATAATCCAATCACTAACTAAGTCAGAATACTTAATCCAAAATAGGAGATAGAAATCAAACTTAATTCTTGAGTGGCATTTGATCTCTGTTTATTTATATATGTGTGTGTTTTCATATCCCATATAACTCTACAATTTATACATTTGGAATCATATGCAAGGTTGCAGACTCCAAATAGGACCAGATCCTCAGGCCTCAGCAAGGAACAACCTTGAATCAAGATTCTCCAGGGAATCAGACGTGAAAAACATGGTGACTATTTCCCCATTAAGAATAATGGTAATATATGTAGTACGTACTAATATCACGGAAGGAAATGCTACCCAGTAATTTAGAAGCTTTTCTCACGTGGGGTTATCATCCCATGTGTCCAACATAACTATGCTAAATCTAAGGGGCAAGAATAAAGATGCAATAAGAATCCTTGTCAGAGTATTTTCTATCCACCTCAGAGATCGTCAAACTTTAAATTAAATTTGTCATTAGGGTTACACATTTTTAAAACCTAGCTAACACAATCAAAAAACTCATAGAAGAAGATAGTAGAGGGGTCTCCGATCCTCTCTAAGAGTGATTAATGTATAATCTTGGTGCTGCCTCTGATCAATCGAAGAAGGAAGAAGAAATTAATAGTTGAAATTGATTCCTTTTTTATGTTTGAAACTAGAATTTGAGAGAGAATGATCCAAAAAGGTTTTAGTGAATGACGATCATGAAAATTCAATAGTGTAGTCATAATTAACAATTAGAACCTTTTTTTGAAAATATGTTTAGTGATTCAGATTCCACATTTTAATGGTGATATAGTTTTGAGTGTCTCATTAACTTATTGTCTTACTCCGCCTCAGGGCATAACATCTTCTTTACCTTTACGTGCATGCCCCACACCTTTTTTAGGGTATTCCACTTTTATTTTGGGAATAAAAGATAAGTGATTGTTGCCAAGTTTTGCTCAACTAATAGTCCAAAACCTCTTTCATTTGCTAAAGTTGGATGAGACATTTGACTTTAATGTTTCTTTTGGGTTGATCTTCCTTTACATTATTCTTTATTTGAGTGGTTCACAACATAAAGCATTACTCTCGTAACATTAATTTTTCTTTTTCGAAGCAGCAAGTTGAGGGTTTCGAACTTTCATGCTCCATGCAACAAGTTGCATGCAGTCAAATAGAGCATTTCATTGCTTCATTGGGGTTTAGGATTAAGATGCATTAGTAATTCTTTTTTTAATGTATAAACGCTGTTCTATTACTAAAATAGTGTATCTTGCTTCGGAGTCATATTAACACGATGAGGTAATGGAAAAATTCGTTGTTCAATCAATAATTATTTAATTTTGCCATACAAGCAGTATTTAAATACACGTATAATCTACCTGTATATTAACGGATCGAATGGGTGTTTATAAGTGGGAGATATTGTTTGAACCCACACTAAAGTAACATTTATTTTCCCCTTTTTTAATATATAAACGAAGTACTAAAAGATTGCTTGTTGCCGTAGCCATTTCTGTTTGTTTACATTTTTTTAACGGACTTGAAGCCTCGCACAAACTGGAACGTATGATCACCAAATGATTAAATATATTTTTTTTTCTTAAAAAAAAAAAAGCCTCGATAGAAAGCATGGATTTCACTGCCCTGTTACTTCGATTTGGCATGAAGCAAGTGGTGAGAAACGAAATGAAACGAAGCGAGCAATATTGATTATTTTATCTAAAATTAAATTGGCTTAGAGTTTATTTTATTTAATATTTTTGATACATTTTTTCACATGTGAGTACTGCCGGAGCTCTTTTTTTTTTTTTTTTGGGGGGGGGGGGTGGTTGGCGGAGGACCCCTCTTCAAAAAATTAGTTTAGCTCTTAAATAAAAAAAAATTTATTCATATATGAGTATTAAATTGGGTATTTTTCATCTTTATTGGAAAAGAAAATTGTTCTCAAACCGACTCCCCTGGAAGGCCATGTTTAGAGGTGTTTGACTTTGCTTATTTAGGTGCTTAGAAACACCTAAAGAAAAATACCCCATCACATACTTTTTACTATTTAAGTGTTTATAAGCATCAAATAAACAAAGCCAAACACTTTCATGGATGGACATGCTTTTTGAAAAAATGCGGTGACATTAATAATTTTTTTTGTTAATTTGACTCTAATATCATGATAAAATGATCAATCCAAATTAATATACTTTATTATATTTATTTGTTATCTTCAACATGTTAGAATTTTTTATTAAAATTGTGGGCTACCATTGATTGAGATATTTTATGTTTTTGAAAAAGGGTTGAGGTTGCCCAGTAAAGCGTAAGGTATTATTTAATTATGATCCGTTCCAGTTGAGCCTAAGTCTATCTCATGAATATTATTGTTTTAGTGATATGATATGTAAGGTCTACAACGTGTTTAAAATTTTAGAGTACCTTGATGAGGGCCCAATATAATTTTTAAAGCTAGACTCTCTCTTCCATTTAGAGTACTAGCAGTCTATAAATAGGCTATTAGGGTTGGCTTGCCCCATTGATAGCCACTGTACAAGAGTTAGAGAGGAAGAGGAACCCCTAGTCCAGACATACCGCAACACGCGTAGGATTATCATAAAAAAAGTTTTAGTGCCTTCAAATCAAGATATGCTTTAAATGTTGTTGATTTAGTTTATTATTGCAGTGTTTTTATTTTTAGTATTAGTTTTAATTAAGTCTAACAAGTGGTATCAGAGCCATTAATACTAGATTAAAACCTCAATAAAGAATTTTTCTTTTTGTCGATATCAAATTCTAATTAAAGAAATTTTTACAATAAAACTTCAGTATGTTTCATTACAAGTTACAATTCAAAATTATTCCAACTAGATTTATATATATACGTTAAGTTGATCAATTTTTATGGGTCTGCTACGATGAGTTTGTACGTATTGATTGCATTTTTATGGTTCTGCGATCTTTACTTTTTCAAATTTTGGTAATAATTAATAAAGGCAGGCTAAGATAAACGTGCACAATTAACATGAAATTTGTAGTAAGTTAATATCACAATTGACATTGTATGGCTTGTCAAGTCTTTTTTTTTTTTCTAACTGCTTTCAGCAATTATGTTTATTTTATATATATATATATATATATATATATATAGTTGATTATCATGTTGCTTTAGTTGAGGGCTTATGGTTATGATTGGAGTCAATGCCTTGGCAGCGAAATCAACCTTGCTCATAAAAGAAAGATTTTGGGGTTCACGAGAATTGATCAACATTAGTAATTGAATTACAGTCTTGTGTATTCTATGAAGAATCTTTCGCTTTTTTAGGAGGAAATCTTGACAAAAGCCTTAAACAATTTCATCACATATGGCTTCTAATGCATCCGTTTTTAAGCCCCAAATGCTATCTTTTTTCTTTTTCCCTTTCTTGTAAGATCGTAACTTTATAAGTATAAGATTCAAATTTATTAAATAAAAAAATGTAGAGTGCCTATAGTGGTCTACAGGTCTATTTTATGCTTTTCAATAGTGCTCTTTTAAACAGCTTTGAATCTTTTGTATTATAATTGAATCATGCACTTCTTGCTAATTTGCGCTAGCAGTCCCATTTAATTAATATAGCCGTTGTATGTGTGCTATGAGTTCAGCTAACATGTTTTGAAGCATAAAATATCTTGATCAATTTTGGTCAAATATTATCAATGGCTTACGAAAGGATGCTTGGGATGGTAATGTTCTTCACTAACGTTTATAATCGGTCACTCTAGAAATAAGTGAACAAGTAAGTTATACTCTTTTGAAGCTGCTTATCTATGTCTGTATTTGACATAATTTTCATGTGTTATGAGCCAATCATTTGTAGTATATCTCATAATATCGTTATTATATCTACACATGCCCAAGTCAAGATTTATTTTGGAATTTTTGTATATATGTGATGTTCATATATTTCTTTTTATTGGGCATTTATGTTCTAAAGATTTAATTAAAGAATTAATAGTAGCAATATTATGCATGAAAGTAACTTGTCCTAGTTAAATAATTTATGATTGATATAGGCGGTTGCGTCAAAGCGTGCCTCTGTATTAATTCATATTTGATAAGGATCCTGGGATGTTTGTTTCCTTAGATTAGTACATGCAATTGCCTACCCAAAAGGGATAATTGTATGTATTAATTTAAGAGAAGTAGCAGTGGGCAGTGAGGGCGTTTGTTCTTATGACTTTAAATGGATTTATCTGCCCGAAGGAGATAGATCTATTTAAGGTTGTCTCACTATTTCACTTGAGTGTAAGATTCATATTGTATGTTGTATATTATGCCCAAAGAGGAATATGCAGTGACATACTTTGAACTCTCATGAGGATATTGTTGTTACGGTTCATTATAAATATTAATTATGTTGTAATGTTATATTAATATTACAATTAGCAATATTTCTTGAATGATCAATTTGTTTAGATCTTGTCTGGCAATAATTATTTTTATCCTTTTATATTTTGCATCATTTTGACGTTTCAATTAAGTTTTTTTGATTATAAGCTAGTCTGGGTTTCTCCAAGCTATTAAGAAAATTGAGATTATAAAGTATATAAAGTCAAGTGATGTTTTATTCATGTTGAAAGTGTTTTTGACTTTCTCTACATCATGTATCAAAATATTATCTAATTTTATTTATGGAATTACGGAGTTTTTCCCTATAAAAAAATATAAAGTTTATTAAATTTATTTAATCTCTATTTTGTGTTGGTTTCAATGATCATTTATTAGTCTAAAGTGTAGTGAATATTTTTGAAGATTAGAAATTAATTTATATGATCTTTCAAGTTATGATAGAATAATTTAAAAGATAGCAAACTAGTTTTTCGTGAGTTTGTTATTTTTGAGTTTATCACCATTTAAAATTATCGCTTGAAGTTTAATATATAAATACCATTATATTGTTCTATTTACATGCAAATGTTGCTTAAGTTTGACTTTTACAGTGATTAAGTGAAATTTAATTGGACTATGTTCCTTCACATTAAAGCTTAATATTTTGGATAACTTTTGTCAAGTTAAATTAATGCATATATGATACTTTTCTAGTTTACTTGGAGGCACTCCATATATAAAGTAAATGTATTTTGATATGAGATTTTAAATTTGTCCTATTTATTTGTAATTTATCAATTAAGGCTTAGAAAACTCAATAAAGATTCTAGGACATCTTAGTTAGACTATTTTCTAGATCATGTTGGATAATTTTGCCGAAATGGATTATCTGTCGTGGTTAGTAAATTTGTCTAATAAGGATTCTGGAATAGCTTATTTCTTAAAGTTGTTCACAATTATTTTCCCAAAGGAGGTATATGTGAGCTTTAACTTCTACAGAAGCACAAGTAAATGGCAAGGATGTCAAAATTATTATGTCATAATTAATTTTCATGTTTGAAGGTGTTAGATTACTATGAAATCAACTTTATTATTCACTTGTGTGAGACTCTAATATATTAATGTCATATATATTTTGAGAGTGTTTATATGATTTATTGGTCTCAAAAGTGGGAAGTTTTTTTCAATTAGCAATTCAAGTGGCAGATTTCACGACGTATGTATTATTTCATATCTAATAATAAAGTTTGAGTTGAGATTCAAGGTTGAAATTATTCCACGTTATGTGCGATAAGGTAGTTTGGGTACAATTATAATTGCTTACTTCCGTAATTTTGACTTTTATACATCTATGTATGATCTATATATGATTGTATTGGAGTGATAAATCATGACTTTTACATGTTGCCTTAAAGCCAATCAAACCTTGATTTTATAGTGACACTTGCATGGAATAGAAAAGGTATATTGGCTTCATGTACACTTTTTGTAAAGGGCGATAATTCTAATGAATATAAATATGGAGGTATTTCTAAAGTATATGAAGTATCCTAGTCTAAAGGCTATTTTAAGTTTTAAATTAGCAATTTTAAGTGGATACTTCTAAAATATGAAAGAAAGATAAGACTTGAATCATATCTCATATATTGACCATTTAAAGTAATTGTGTATTTGATAGTCAATGAATAGAGTAGTCATCTTCTTTTAATTTAGTGAATGAGGTATTATTGTGGAACATTTTCATGATAAAGTAATATAGGTTAATGACCTATTTTAGTTGTGCATCATTTCAATTTTAAACACTTTAAAGAAAGATAACTATAGTTGTTATTAAATGAAGGTTTTTACTTCTGGCACACAAGTTTCAAGAAATAAAACATAAAGTAAATTAAGTGAACATGAAGGTCAGGGGAGTATTGGTTTTCATATGATTGTGTGTCTTCATGTGTGAGCATGTTTTTATTGTTTAAGAAGATAGTAAGGTTTCGTGCTCAAAACATGTATTGCAGTTTCAGCATAAGAATGATGCATATATATTAGTTAAGTATTTGAGATAAACCAGTATGAAGTTTATTGCCTCCTAAAGACTAGTGTGAAGTTTATTGTCTCATGAAGTCAAGCAAATAAATATCGGAGGTTTATAAAATTACTGTAATATTTTGAAAGAAATTGGTATATTCATCATTATAGTTGGATCACATGTACCAAATACCACACTACACTTTATCACACCATAAAATCCATGTCGATGAAGTATTAGTGTTTGTGATCATAGAAGTCCTATGTTTATAAATGGTATAACAATTGCTATGCTTCGACATGAAGGTCCTTGTTGGATCAGCTTTTGTATTGAGACATCTTTTTTATGTAGCCACTAAAGTTGTGTTCAACCAAAGAGTATTTTTGTGAAACATAACTTTTTGTAATATAAGACTAATCAGTGTTCCCAAGTAGGAGTGTTAGAATTTTTTTATTAAAATCATGGGTTATACTGATTGAGATATTTTATGTTTTCAAAAAACAGATTGAGCCTAACCAGTAAAGCCAAATTATTATTTAATGTGATCCGTTCCTATTGGGCCTATGTCCGTCTTATCAATATTATTGTTTTAGTGGTGTGATATATAAGGTATAGAGCTTGCTTAAAGTTTTAGGGCACCTTGATAGGAGGCCAATAAAGTTTGTAAGGCTAGACCCTTTCTTCCATCCAGAGTATTAGTAGTCTATAAATAGGCTATTAGAGTTGGTTTGCTCCATTGATAGCCAACATATAGGAGTTGGAGAGGAAGAGGAAGTCCTTAATTCAGGCGTACCTACCACAACACGCTGCTATAGTTTTATCATAATATTCGTAGGATTATCATAAAAAAAGTTTTAATGGCTTCAAATCAAAGTATGTTTCCAATATTATTGATTTACTTCATTATTGTAGTTTTTTTTATTTTTGGTATTAGTATTACTTAAGTCCAACATAATAAACGTAACCAAAAGAAAAAATCGCAAGTTGAAGGCCAAAGTTTATTTGTTTATTCTTTTGGTCTGGAACTGCGATGATTCATTATCCAATACCTAATTAAAGCAGCAAAAATGATGTCAAGAAATTGGATTCATTGGACTGTGATAATGGATTAACAGAATCTGAATGAGTAACATATACACACACATACAAAAATTAATCTAGTTCATGCAAGTTGTAATAGCTAAAAGACAACTAGCTAGTGTTTAAAGTGATATTAATTACTTATTCTTCCAAATCATGCTACAGATGTGAGGGAAAGATTTCAAACGTGATTCAAGTGGTAGGATGAGAAATCCTACTGCTATCAAATCAAAATGGGTGTTACCTCATTATGGGATTATATGATAGTATCGACTTTTTTTTTCATATCGACTGAAAAGAAAAAAATAATATAGTCTACGTATCTTCACCACTCAACAAACAGACACGTTAATAATAAAGTTGATAAGCATATCAAAAAATGTCTAAAATATGCCACTGTTAAGGTCAAAAAAATTGAATAAAGATTACTCATTGTGTGAAAGTGACAAGCAATCAGCTTCCCCAGCAAATTCGTGGTTTACAGATCCTTTTCACAAGAGTAACCTAATGAAGAAATCTCTTTTGTTTTTCTATTGCTTTCCTTTTCAACTTAACCTTTTTTTTAATTATTTAATCATTGGGTAGTGCATTTTCCACCATTGGGGTGCGTGGAAAAGGAATATACCATTTTTATAATCCTTTAGACGATGCATATGAATTATAACTTGTTTTTTCCAAACCATGAAAGCCACATGAGAGCAAATCATTCCAGTAAAGCACACTATTGAAATTAAATATGTCTGTCAAAAGTCATTACAAAGAAAAGGCCACCGTTAATCAGTGAGATGGCTAGCTTTCACTTGTCGCCACGCGACTTCATTTGCTTTTTCTAAGCGAAAAATTTACTCAAAATTAATAAAATCATATTAATTTCACAAAAATATTTTAGACAAATTAAAGATCTAACAATATATGTGATAGTAAGATATAAATTCAAACTCAAAACTTTAATTATAACGAATTGCTGTTTAACGATCCACCCATTCCTTGAAAATTATGGATCACAGACGAGTTACGTTGTCGTACGGCATATTACGTGTTGGGTTCCACTTAATTAATCAATTGGATTAACTTTTATAGATCTAGTGCCAGCTGCCAGCTTCATAATAGACAGTGTGTATGTATGTATACGTGTGTCTATATATACATATATCATATATTTATATATATGTTCTCAAACACATTGTTGGTTGGGAGACTTGTGGCTGCATGAGAGTCGAGAAAGCGATTGGGTGTTTTGTTTCTTTCAAACCAAAACAGAAGGTTGATAAGAAGTTAATGTCAGTCTAGAAACTCCAGCAAAATTTTACAGAAATGTTAGGTGTGTCGGCAATTTTGATTAATATAGAGCTAAAAATGTATAAAATTATCTTCAACTAGACCTATTGACGTTTTCAATTAATATACACAAACAGCGATTTGTTATTAATTAAAACAAATGCAATATAAGGCAGTACAAAATGTACGTATACAATGGAGATGCAACTCATCAAGAAACATGTTCTTAATAGTTTCTTTGACCAAAACAAAAAGGAAGGATAAAGAAACTTATCATTAATAGTTTTAAATAGGAAAAAAGACATTTTGATCCCTTACTTTTAATTATTAAACCAAATAAGTATCTCAGTTTTTTTTTTGTTTCTCTCTTAACAAGTCCCTCGATGTTAAAAAATACCATTTTCCCCCTTAATGAGGCAATGACATACCAACAATTCAAATATCTCTTAATTTTTTTTATTTTACATTATTCATACACCACTTGAATTTGCAAAAAAATCTAATATTTTTTATTTATTTATAATTTATTTTTTCACATTATTCACCAAGCACTTTGTAAGAAATTTAATTAAAGCTACAGTTTTTTTTTTTTTTGAAAAAAATAGAATCATGAATACATGCTTGTTAAATTGAAAAACACAATAATTTGTAATTCTTTTATTTCTTGAAACTCTTTTCTTTTTAATTTATCGAGTCCCTAGACAATGATAATCACTCTCAATTAGCTACAAATTCATTCTATGAATAACACAATGGAATAGGCATTTGGGAAGAAATTAGTCTTGACCTATGATATAAGAAAGGGCTTGTCCCTTGTTAGAATAATTTTAAAATAAAAAATATTAGAATTTTTTTTGAAATTCAAGTGGTGAATAATTTAAAAATAAAATATTAGAATTTTAGGTGAATACTTTAAAAAAATAATAGAATTTTTTCCAAAATTTAAGTGATGAATGAATAATGCAAAAATAAAAGATAAGTGATATTAATTTGTCATGTCATTTGCATCATTAAGGGCAAAAATGACATTCTCTAACATAGAGGCACTTGGGAAGAAAAAAAAATTGAGAGATCTATTTGGTCTAATGATTAAAAATAAAGGACCTAAATGTTTTTTTTTTCCATTTTAAATATATTTAGTAGTTGGCAAGGGCTCATTTATGATCAATAACAAAATAATCCAAGAAGAAAATGTACCAAAGAAGCCAAATGTTTCAACGAGGCATCAGTTGGTTGGCAAGGCAGGTTCATGTGAGTAACAAAGGAATATAACAATGTAAGAAATAAACACCAAAACTAAATATTATTGGAGAGTTTGAGGAATAGTACAAAGTGTTGAAATTACTTCTTTAAAAAATGATGATTCGAGTTCGAATCTTACAAGAGGAAATAATTAAAAAAATATTACTTTTCTTTTTGAAGTAGACTATAAGTTATTCTATATTTGGTTAACCACATGAATAAAAGGTATAAAACGTATTCTTCATTTTCATAACTCAAGATTTATTGGGGATAAAACTTACTCTTCATTTTGGTAACTCAAGATTTCTTTTCATGTTATTCTACATTTGGTTAACCAAATAAATAAAGGGTATATAACTCACTCTTTATTTTGGTAACTCAAGATTTCTCTACATATACCGTCATGTATAGTCAGTTTTCACTAGTCTTCGGTTTTATCTTTCAAATTTTAATTATATATTTGAATCTTATGAGAGGAAAAAATTTAAAAAAGTATTACTTTTCTTCTTGGCGTAGACTATAAGTTGCTCTATATTTGGTTAACCAAATGAACAAAAGGGTATAAAACATATTCTTCATCTTGGTAACTCAATATTTCTTTACATATTATTCTATATTTTGTTAACCAAATGAATAAAGGGTATAAAACTCACTCTTCATTTTGGTAACTCAAGATTTCCTACATATACCATCATGTATAGTTACATATACCATCATGTATAGTCAGTTTCACTAGCCTTTCGTTGTATCTTTCAAATTTTAATTATACATCTATATATATTATGAAATAATATTTTTATTTTTTTATTTATGTCATGCGTCAATAAGTTATCCTTTTTTCCTTCTAAAAAGGATTTTAGTCTATCTCCCTTTATTCATACAAAAAGAAAAGAAAAGAAAAGAAAAGAAAAAACTTCCTGATCAATTCATTCCACAAATGTATTTTCTTCCTTTCCATATTCTTCTATCTACTTCATTTTGAATTTTCTTTTCAAGATTGTATAATTTTACAAAAATGCTAAAATGGTGAAAAATGTTAAAAACTTGCTAAAATTTTATTTTTAAAAATATATTTATATTTTATCTTTAAATGAAATGTACAATCGACTATCAATAACAAATAAATATATAAAAAATACCCTTTTTTTTGTATATTGTGAGGATGTAATATACCATTTTTTTGTTACACATCATATCATATTTTTCACTTAGTTAATAAAGTTGATATCATATTAATTTCTAAATTTTATTTGTCATTTTAATAAATATTTAAATTACAGATAATCTATCAATTATTAGATAGGTTTTGTTCAAACTCTTTTATATATAGTTATTGTTGAGAAAAATGGGTTTTTTTAATTCAAAATTAGATATTGAGACTTAAAATTTTTCTTTGGGAATAATTAAAAGTGATAGATTTTACATTTTCGATATAAATATATGTCTATATCTTGGAGGTTAAAAATATTTTTTTTAGAAATATAATATATTACTTCATATATATATATATATTTGTTACAAAATATTTCTAATACATATATGTTCTACCACTTTTAATTACAATCTTTAAAAGTGATAAATATTTAATATTTTGTTAATGTTAATGTACGTACATGTCTATTTCATGCTACATTTGGGTTAATTTCATCTTTTTTTTTTTCTCCTTTTGGCATCTTATATAAAAATGATTTTTCAAAACTTTGTTTGATGGAAAAGAACGCTTAGAATTGTTTTTTTATGGTGGGAGAGAGAGGAAGCGAAGTAGAGGTGGCAAGAGATATGCAACATTTAGTAGAACACATTTTTTCACGACCAAAAGAGGGGAAGAAAAAAACGACATTGTTTTGGATAGAAGTAGGCAGGATGATGAAAGCTACTGGATTTGCTCTTATATATAGTAGTAAATAAAAACAATAATTTATGACTCAAAAAAAGGAAAAAAACTATAAGTTATATTAAGAACACATGAAGCAAGATGTTTATATTAGTTATATGAAAATTTGCTATTAAAGTTCATTAATAGTTTTCAATTATTTACTCGAACTTACAAGTTTGTTTCATTATTGTGAAAATCGATTAGGAATTCTTGTTGCAAAAAGTTATCAAGTTGGTCATCCTCGTAATTCGTATGAACTTATAGCAAATTTGGACAAAAAGTTGCAAGTTTACTTTTAAATTATCCAGAAACTGTATTTCAAAGTTTCAAATTGTTCCAACATAGGGTACGTTTAAGTTGGCTCTTAGAAAAACATTTTTCACATAATTTTTGGAAAAAAAGTATTGTTTTCTGAAAAACTCAATTTTCTGTCAACACGATCCATCTTCAGTTTGATAGCCCATCGACATGTAAAATTTATGCTTTACCAATAGTATTTATCATGTTACATACATAAAGTAAAACGAAAACAAAAGAGTAATATTATCCAAAAAAAAATTATATAAGAGAGGAGATGTAACTATGTTAGATTATGTGGTAGTGCTCAATCTTTTTTTTCAAAACTAAATCGCTAAAATGAGTATAAGCTACCCATGTATCAAACTAGTTTTGTACCAAATAAATGCATATACATTTCCGTAAAAATTGAATTCCATGACTCGTTATATCGTAATATTATAAAAATTGCAAAGATTAAATATAATCAACTTTTTTGTCAACATTTGATTAAAAGAATTGAAATCATGGCACATATAATTTTATAAAACTTGAAAGTTTGCGCGTTTAAATTGGTTTATGACTATTGAAACTTCTTTTTGAAAAGTATTGACTTTTAGACAAAAAGTCAAATGAAATTTCTAACTCTTTTGAAAAATGTTTGAAGTAAAATTTTTTAAACTTAATTCAAATATTTCAAAAAAAATATTTTATAAAATTTTTTATTAAAAAATTAATCTAAACGAGCCAAAAATAATGCACAGCAAATAAATGCATGTTTATATTGATTTTTATGACAATATATACTCTTTTTATGAGGAAAATATACATTTTCTCCAATAACTATATGAAATAAATTTTAAAAAACTAAAAATTATGAGAAAAAAATTCAAGTGCAATTTTTATAAATTAATAATTTTAATTTCTTAAAAATATTTTTTTTCCAAAATTTATAAAAGATACTTAAAGAAAAAGACAATTGAAACTAGGCCTAAATACATACACACACGCTAAATGTGGGGCAGTAGATGGTGTGTTAGTGTAAAAGTGCTAGATTTATGCCTCGTACAGCTGCGATATATACGTACAGTGGTGCTCTGTCTCGCCATTTATCTCCCCCTCTCTCTCTCTCTCTAAAACCCTCTCCTCTGTCTCTCTCTCTCGCTCCCTCTCTCTCTCTCTTCCTTCAGCGTGTCGGTGTCAGATCTTGACCTTCCTCATCAGATAAGCTTGCTTCAGATCCACACTTCCTGTCTCTCTCTTCTCTCTCTCGCTATATATATATATATGTTTATATACAACTCTATATCTATAACTTTTGTTTATATGTAAGAGAGAAGGAAGAGAAGTTGTTGAGGATTGTTGGTATTGGCGGTGGTGGTGGTGGTGGTGGGTGAGGGTTGTGGAAACGGTGCCGTTTGAAGAAGAAGACGAAGAGGAGGAGTTTGTAAAGCTGAGTTTTTTTTTTTTTTTATAAACATTTTTGGGCAAATGTGGCTGAAAATTCTGAAGGAAATAGCCAAAATTCAGTTAAAATTTTGATCATTTTGCTTAAATTCCTTCGAATGTTTATTTAAAGAAGCAGAAATTTCATTATCTCGAAGGTTTTTGGCTGTTGGTAACGTCGTGATTCCGGGCTTGCCTTTTTGTTGGGGGTTCAAGTGGTATTCTTGGCTAGCTTTTGATTGTCGGTCACGTGGCGTGGAGCTTTTGTTTGATCGGTGGCGTTTGATCTTAAATTTGTGTAGAAAATGCAGCCTGATCAGCGTAAAAAAGTGAGCTTTGTTCTTGTGTTTGTTTTCTTAAAAGAAAATAAACAATTAATCTACTTGAAATTCATGAATTTACTTGATGAATCAATATCTTTTCGTGGATATTTTTGTGACTATTAGGTATTTAAGATAATTTAACAGTTTTAATTTATTGATGAGGATATGGTATTATTGGTGATTTTTCAGTTTAAATATATTGGGTGGATTACTAATTCTTTTTTATTGAGTAAAAAGAAATAACTGCTTATGTTTACTTTTCTGTAGACTATATTTAAGGCATCGGTAATTGCCGTCTTTATTGAATTATATTTATTTGTGTCTTTATAGCAGAACCTGATTCTGTTACGCTAGTTTCTATGTTTTTCACAATTTATTTTCTCACCTTTTTACCTGGTGATTGATTTTGCCTTGTTTAGGATTGGAATTTGCATAGTTATATACACATGTTCATGTCTGTGTTGCGTAACTTGCTGTAGATGAGAACTTATTTTATTGTTGGTGTTGTTTGTGCTAGTGGCCCTCCTTAGTGGGATAAGGCTTGGTTTGCCTTGGTTTTTTTTTTTTTTCCCCTGGTTGATGTTGTTTGTGTTAGTGGCATTTGATAGAAATATAGTTATTAAGTTGATCAATTTGGTACTGATCATGGTTTTCTTTCACTTATATAATTGGTCAAGTTTTGCTATTTGGTGCTTCTTGTGAATAATTAATCTTTGTTATGTATCCTGTGGCTTTCACTGTGGTGTATGGGCATTGTTTCTGATGTTACAAATTTTGAACTGAAATGAGGATTTGCATGTTTGATTAAGAAAGCTTACTATGCTCATGCTGCGTTTGATGTAATGGGTTATGATAATCGGTATAAATTTGATATGCTTAACTTGATAAAATTTTTATCACCACCAGAGAAATGGGAATAAATCTTTCCTATTGGTTACGTATGTAATGCAATTCTGAGTCTATGTTATCTTGGTTCATGCATATGCCATTAGATTTTGTTCCACTGTTTGCCTTTTATATTTCAGATTTTGAAACTGCACTATTCTTCATTCCTTTTGGGGGTTGCAAATGAAGTGAATTACTGCTGCAATGAAATTGGCATCGTAGGAGAATGCCATTATATTTCCTCCTTTGTTGGTGAAAACTAAGAACTGAACGGGAAGAAGGATGGAGAGACACAAGTCTTTTCTGAAGGAAGTTTTTTATTGTCACTCTTATTCTGGAAGTTTACTTGTTTCACAATTTTTTTGGTATAAACATAGTGTTTGAAAAATGCCATCTTTTGCTTCCCCCTTGGAGATATCATGAATATTCTTGTTAACATACATTATTTCTTCCCCAAGGATAGCTGAAGTTTTCTGAGAAAATGGAGATAATGAGATATGTTGCATATAGAATTTATATTGGAAGTCTCAATCAACAGAGGGTGCTCTGTGATGGAACAAGTGAAGAAATGTACCTGTTTAAGAATATGACTACTCCATCAACGAGATTTTTGTCTTATTTCTCAGTATAACATGATTTATGTTCTCGAATTTACTTCCCTCTTTTCCAGCCAAGGAACTTATTTGGGTATTTTATTTTATGCAACAGATTTCGGCAGAGATGGACTTCTTTTCTGAGTATGGCGATGCAAATAGGTATAAAATCCTTGAGGTCATAGGTAAAGGAAGCTATGGTGTTGTCTGCTCAGCAATCGACTCTTATACTGGTGAAAAAGTGGCAATAAAGAAAATTCATGATATTTTTGAGCACATTTCTGATGCTGCTCGGATTCTACGTGAGATAAAGCTTCTCAGGCTTCTACGTCATCCAGATATTGTCGAAATCAAACACATAATGCTTCCTCCCTCCAGAAGAGAATTCAAAGATATTTATGTTGTTTTTGAGCTAATGGAATCTGATCTCCACCAGGTCATTAAGGCTAATGATGACTTGACTCGTGAACACTACCAGTTTTTCCTATATCAGTTGCTTCGTGCCCTTAAATATATCCACACTGGTAATTTGATCATCTTCCCATGTTTCACGTAGTTGTATGTAAAATGGAGCAAAATCTACTTATTCTGCATTTTACATTATAAATGGTTGCGATTGGGAAAAATTTACATGATATTTGTGATTTTCTTCCTCAATTTCAAGATGGCTGCCTTATCTTTATAATTCTACATTTGGTTTGATCTGGAAATCTCATGATTCTTGGACAAAATAGCAGCTCTTGCATAAAGAATCATGAATGATGCTTTTTCCAGAAACATCTAAAAATCTTTAGTATTTGTGCAGCTAATGTTTATCATCGAGACTTGAAGCCCAAAAATATATTGGCAAATGCAAATTGTAAACTCAAAATTTGTGATTTTGGTTTGGCCAGAGTTGCTTTCAGTGATACGCCTACTACCGTTTTTTGGACGGTATGCAACTTGGCTCGTGTTTTCTTCCGACCTATGAATTTGGCATAAATCTAGTTTGGAACGTTGAAGTTGATAGTAACATTATTTGTTGCAATCACAGGATTATGTAGCGACGAGATGGTATAGGGCTCCGGAGTTATGTGGGTCATTCTTCTCTAAGGTATATTTTTAGGTTGCTTTCCGCCTCTAATAAATTATGTTTAAAGCAGGCCTTGTTATTTCAGATGATTATTGATTAGCATGTTGCATCGTTCTTGTTGTCCAGTTTAAGGACCTGTATAATCTGTCTTTGCATCTCTGTACTTTCCTAAGCTTCTGGCTTATTTTGTTTGGTGGTGTTTGGAGTACCTTTCCGAGCTGATTTCTAATTGGAAACTGTTCAAGTTTGATTTCTCGGTTAGTGTTTTCTTGAAGCTTCAAAATTGAAATACCTCTGGAAGGAAAAATTAGTTGGGGTAGGGAGCCACAAACGGAGAACTTTATGGAGTTCCTTAAGGGGACTACACTGAGGCCCTTCTTCATACTTGTAGCTGAATGGTGCTTCACGATACTGTCAGAGTTCAAGATTTATCTTTTTTTTATCAAGTAGTGGTTCTTGTCTATAATAAAACTTGGGGGGTTATGAGATATGATATATGAGATGTTTAAGATGATTAAAAAAGCTTAAAACCTTTAGGAGAAAGGTTAATCTTGAATCAGACTTGGTTATTACACAGGCTAATGATTTATTGTGTTCACATCCTCCATTAGGCAACCGATATGCAGTAGTGCTGCCTATCATCATAAGGAAGAAATCTCTAGCTACTTCTCCATTTTAAGAGCAATAGACTTGCTTAGGCAAGGTTATTAGGCCTACTCCAACACCAAGAAGTTCCCCACTTCTCTCCCTACATGTAGAGAAATTTGAGCCATTCCCCTATCCTTAGGGGTGCCCTATTCCAAGTTTCACTGCAATAGCGTCTCTACTTTTAAATAGTCCCTTCTTTTAAGAAAACCCTATTTTAGTTTCGCTGAACAGCTTCCCTATTTTATGGACTCTCTACTTTTGTTTTTCTCCAAATCTCTCTTTATTTTGTTAAACATATTGTTTTAATATATTATAAAATTTATATTAGCAAATTTTTCATGCGAATGCTTCATTTTTGATTGATATTATTATTATTTTTTTAAAAGTTAATATTGTTTACGGAATGGGCTAGGGGATGGGTGCTTCTCTTTTGCGCATGTAGAGATGTTCAAAATGGGTTCAAGGATCCATGCAATGTAGAGGATCACCTATGGAGGCTTACACATTCCTACATTTAGAGAAAATGGCAATATAGGGATGCTGTTGCAGTTGGTCTTACTCTCTATTCACTTTCAATCTTTTGGATGCTGGAAGAATGCCTTCCTTTGTAAACACGCGTTCATCTCAACTGTTACAGCCAGCTGGTGTAGTGCCTTGTTGCTTGAGTTCATTCATTTTTTTCACTTGACCACATTCAAAACAATTATTAAGGTTAATACTGAATAATGTGTGTTCTTCAAGAATCTAACATATGACCCCATGGATATCTTGATTCCCATGGATATACCGAATGTCTGGCTTTCCTTAAGAGAGGTGCTTATAAGCCCTAGGTACTCATTATTCGGGTTGTAGAACTCTGAAATAAATTAATTGTGTAATACTCAAATATGCTTTGATCAATTTTCATTTCTACATCTCAATAGTTCCCGTTGTGTGTGGTGTAGCTTTCTACTAATATCATTGTTTTCTAATTAATGTCCTGTGTCCAGTATACTCCAGCTATTGATATATGGAGTATTGGCTGCATTTTTGCGGAGGTTTTAACTGGTAAACCTCTGTTTCCTGGGAAAAATGTTGTTCACCAGTTGGATTTGATGACTGATTTGCTGGGGACACCATCACTGGATACCATTTCCCGAGTATGTATCAACGCCCTTTGCCAATTTGTTCATCTCACAGGTTAGTAAATAGAAACTCCAGCTCTTGGCAATAACCATATTGGCTTCTGTTTTTCAGGTAAGGAATGACAAGGCTAGGAGGTACCTCACAACCATGAGGAAGAAACAACCTGTCCCCTTTGCCCAGAAGTTTCCAAATGCAGATCCTTTAGCCCTAAGATTGCTGGAAAGGTTGCTGGCTTTTGACCCAAAGGATCGGCCTACTGCTGAAGAGGTTTATTACAGTTTAATTGGACTCAAGGATAATTTTATATTTCCCCCAGTTATTCACTTTACGCCATCAAGAATATTGTGCTAAATTCAAGTAGCCTTTGTTGTCTCCTTTCTTTTAATTTTATTTTTAATAGAATATGATTTTTGTCGTGCAACTAAATTTTATTTTCAATAGAATATGATTTTTGTTGTGCAATTAGATTATAATTTTTGGTGTTTTTCCAGGCACTGGCTGATCCTTATTTCAAGGGACTAGCTAAAGTTGAGAGAGAACCATCTTGCCAACCAATATCAAAGATGGAGTTTGAGTTTGAGAGGCGAAGGGTCACAAAGGAGGATGTACGTGAATTAATATTCCGTGAGATACTAGAATACCATCCTCAGCTGCTGAAGGATTACATGAGTGGAATAGAGAGAACGAATTTTGTTTATCCTAGGTACTGATGGTTTTTTTCTGCCTCCTGTTTCAGTGATTTGTTTAATGTATCTGCTGTTCCCAGATATAAAACTTCCTTTAAATGCACTAATATTTTGGTGCTTTTTGCAATGCAGTGCGGTGGATCAATTCAGGAAACAGTTCGCTCATTTGGAGGAAAATGTTGGTAAAAGTGGGCCAGTGATTCCGCTGGAGAGAAAGCATGTCTCTCTTCCAAGGTAGATAGCAATATCAGTACACTATATTGTTTGTTATTCTGTAATCTGCCACCATTGACCAACAAACTTCCTTATTGGTTAGGTCTTTGTGAGTTTGTGCTGTATCTTGCCATATGCTTGGGTCTATGTTTGACTTTTGCTTGCAATTTAGAGTGGAACCTGACGTCCCTGGTGCAAGCTACTTTATCAGACTTGACATGGATGTCGGACATGGATACAAATCTGAGCTTTGACTCAGAAATCGTCAAAATTTAGAATCTTGAGATTCGGTCAAATAAGTACCTTGACTTAAGACACGGGGACAGGATAGCAACAAAATTGTTTTACTAATTTCTTCATGAACTCATCACTCATTATCAGCGACAAAGCCTTCACTGCTTCCTTCTTTTTCTTCAAAACGTTCTTTTACAAGTGCTGCAGAGTTGTGATGACTCTGGCTGTGTTTGACATGTGGCTAGTGTCAGGGCTGTCGACAGTGACATCTTGCCCTAAATTGCCAAGTCCAATTATGCTAGGGTGCAAGTAGAATCCATCTGTTGAAGTGTGGAAATCAGCCTAAACCATCTCAATTTTTAGGAACTCGTCTTTGGCTTTGTATTGTTACCAGGTTTAAGAAGTAAGCCATCTAGCTTAGCAGAGATTTGGTTTTCTCGGCTATCTTTGGTGATTATAACTACATATATAAATTGCACGTTCTTTTCAGGTCATTCACTTATTTCTTTTAAATTGATGGTGAGGATTATATTATGCAAATCTAAATTAAATTAAATGGAACATAAAAGTGAAAGACTTTGTCCCATAGATCCTTGTGTTTGACTCAGAGGATTGTCATTCATCTGCCAAGTTGTTAAGTTGTAGAGCTGTCATGATATAGAGTTCATTACCATCAAGAACTCTGCTACATGGTCAAGTTTGGAGTTAGATGTTCTTCTAAGTTGTTGGGAAGTCAGATGAAAAGAGAAGTAGGATCATCAGTTTGACTTTTTTGTCTAGTTACATGATTCTTAAGCTGATCTGGAGAATTAGTTCGTACAGAACTGGTTTTGCAGTAACTAATTCCAAATGCTTATAGCATGATCTCAAAAATTATTTCTGCAGCATGAAATTTGCATTATCTGATTAAGTGTAAAATCCTAGCATGTAGTGAAATTATTAGCAGTCAAGAGCTGCAATGGACTATACGTGTCTCTTGGGTCAAATTCTTATGAGCAGATGAATATGATTTGTGTGTCCTGAGGAGGTTTTATTGGATATGTAATTATGTTGATGTGTGCAGGTCTACCATTGTACATTCGAGTATGGTCCAGCCAAAGGAACAGTATACTGTTGTCAATGTGAAGGAACGGCAGAATGGGGAAGAGTCATGCAGTAGAAACTGCAGAGATTCTGAAGGACTTTCTGGTAGTCTATCCAGAACCTTGCAGGCACCTCTGAGGAACCCACTTGGTACTTTCTTCTAGTTATAAATCAGTTACTCTTCATCTTATTAGGAAAGGAATTTTCATCCTTGCTTTTCTTCATCATCTTGATTAGCACCACCCTCATATGGATATTTAATCACTTGCTGCTTCCCCATCTGCAGCCAAACCAGGAAAAGTCATGGGTCCAGTTGTGCCATATGAGAATGGGACTGTCATGAAAGGAACTTATAATCCTAGAACACTAGCCAGAAATCCGACCATGGTTTCTCAGCCCATACTCCCTCCAGCTTACAGTTACCATAGAAATGGCATGGGGGAGCAGGACAAAACTGTTGCAAAGATGGAAAAGGACTACTCTTCGCAGACAAAGCAAATACCCCGTTATAATATGAATGCCAAATTAGCCCCGGATATAGCAATTAACATTGACAGCAACCCCTTTTATATGACACGTGCAGGAATAACCAAAGCGGAGCATGTCAATGACAGAATTTCAATTGACACAAACTTGTTGCAGGCTAAAGGTTCATATAGTGGTCTTGGTGTTGCAGCAGGTGCACGTGCTGGTGCTGGGGTTGTTGCTAACAGAAAAGTAGGAGCTATTCAGTATGGTATCTCCAGGATGTATTAGTCCCAGACTGAAGTTGAGAGGGGTTGGACAGACAACTTAGTAGGCGCTAAGAAGGTTGGTTCCTGACAGGGGAAGAGAACTCTAACATGGTGTTTGGTGAGAATAACGTATAGGTGAAGGATGAAATAAAGACGGGTGGGATGTGGAAAGGCGAGCAGTGGTGGTCAGGAGTTTATCTTTCCATCTTAAGGAGTTTCAGGATAAAACTAAGAGTAGTCCTAGTCAGGGGGTGAGATGAGATGGTGCATTGTGAAAAACTGGTTTCGTGGTCTTGCTCCTAGTTGCTACATGTCATGGAGGGGAGAGCCCTTTGTTTGGGAAACTAGGTCCTGCCCTTGTCTTTCGCAGTGCCCCCTTATATACGAAATACTCTGTTTACCCATCTCCCAGTGGGTTGTATAGAATGGGAGTTATTGTCCCTCTGTGTAAAAGGGTTGTATAGAATGGGAGTTACTGTCCCTCTGTGTAAAGGGGCAGGTGTAAGAATCTTTAGGAGACTGAATGTTTATCAATAATACTTCTACTTTCTGATCCAGCAATGGAGCTTCTTATGCTGCTTCCCTCTCTCTCTCCGTCTCTCTCTACTTTTTAAGTGTCCAGGTTTTTATTGATTTCATTGGTAGGAAGGCAAAATCGTTTTGACGCGCATAACGAAGTGGACGTGTTATCTCTATTTCAGTATATAAATTTTGATTAGCAGAGTACTTGGTATCAATTTTTTAGCATGGTATTAGAGCTAGGTCTTTGTTTAGTCTAGTGTGGCAACGAGGCAAGGTAGGAGGTGGTTTGTTCATCCTTACTCCGGACGTGGAAGAAAATTCCCCGTCTCTGCTCTGATTTTATATCTGGTATTGGAGTACGCTCTTTACACCATTCCCAACTCTTTCAAATGAAAAAAAAATCCGAAGTTGCCTCAGTGGGCAACAGTCAACAAAGTCAAAGTGGTATGTTTTTCACATGAAAGCTTTGCTTAATGTTACTAAGGAGATTTTGTTGACTAGGTAGAATTTTAGCATTTTAGGCCAAAGACCTCGCCTAGTCCCCAAGTGAAATCGGATGGAGTACCATTACCGGTACTAGTTCAGTCTATGATTCACGTGTTGCTGATTGCTTCTCAATGGCTTCGCTCAGAGCCTCAGACCTCTGATGCCAGCTGGTGTTTCATGTGTGATCAGCCACGGAGCCGATCCTTTGCTTCAATGTTTTAGCTTTCGGTATAATGAAGAACTAAAAGCACCGAAGATTTTTTTTCTTTCCTTTTTCTTTTTATGGGTTGGATCTAGAAGGTGGATCAGTTACAAAGTCTTTTTCTTTTTTTATTTATGTTTATATTTTTTTAAATCACTGCTTCACTTGTTTGTTCTCCCCCTGTTCTGTATGCTTAATTGCTTTGCCGTGTTGCTTGGACAGACCATGGTTGGTGTAGTTAATACGGCATGGCGATGTCGCAACCAACTTTTAGTTGCCAGCTCAAATCTTTTGAGGTATATTAACACCTACGTTATGCCCAACAATCTTTTTCAGCTGCAAGAAATATTACAACAAATCAACAACTAGACGAGGCATGGGCATCAAACTCAGAGAGAAATACAACAGAAGTAAATAAGTTTGTCAGCCACTAGTCCTCTACCCACCCAACGCCCTGAAAACAAGACCTGACTTGTACCATTCCTCTCGTGACTATATTTATGCCCCTTCACTTTTAAATCTATCCTCGCTGTTTGCATGTGTAAATGTGTGTGTGAGTGTGTGTTTTTCCTTACCCATTTTCATGGTTCTTGTTCTAGTACACGTCACCGGTTTTTTTAAAGGCAAGGAAGTACGTACAGAATATATCACATCGGATCCGATTTCGACTAATTAATGATATTGTTGTAGTAGTAGCGTGTCTACATGCATGTTTTAAGTTTATAAATGGCTAAACAATATAATATTCTAGTGATGGATGGACATATGACTAGAGTTACTACCTCATCTAAAAGTTTAAACTCGTAGAGAATATATTAGTTTATTTATTTGTTGTATTAAGTTGTCGTGTCATGTATAGGAGCGCTTTTTTAGAGTTTTTCACGTGAAAAGTTTTGATGGTTTACGTAGGTGGCGGTGGGTGCAGGTAATGATGAATTTTGAATTTGAGACCGTTTGATTTTTATACTGTTATACCATGTTAAAGTTACCATCTTATATAAGAAGAAAGAATATTGGTACATTTGTTTATTTTATTCATTTTATTGACGTATTATAGGTTGGTTTTGATCATAACGAGTTGTTAACCAATTCCTACACATATATTAGCAATTTTATCTTCTACATGTTTCTACAAAGCATGCATACCTTGTCCCTACGATTCCTCCAGAAAACTGATGATGATGAGTCCATGTCCATCAGGTGACCACAATACTAACCAAAGAATCCCAATATGTTAATGTTTTTGGTTCATGCGAGTATGGACTCGACAGAGATATCAATCACGGTTAGCACATTCGAGTGATAGTAGTGCTTTCTTACACCACCAAACACCTAGAACCCCCAACACATACGCGTGCGCACACAAACACCAAGCAAAAGAAATAGTGATGATTAGCATGGAGATGTAGATGTAAATGATTAGCTTACACATTTTGTAAAGTTGGTTTCGGTGGAATGAATTGAATTACTTGCCGAGCAAAATAAAAACCGTGATAATTGATGGAAGGCTAATTAATTAAGTGTTCGGTATGATCTAATCAAAAAGCTAATTTGTCTCCGTTCATGAACTTATCTAATCAGTCATAGAGTTTGAAGAAAATTAAAGTCGCTTCGAAAATAACAAATTAAGCAGCTAATAAAGGTCGAAGATTCATGAACGCTGCTCTTTGGAATCTGAAGTGAGATATTCGAAGTCCTAAATGATTACATTTTGTACAAAATTGTTCCCCTGGCATATGAGTTTTTTTTTTCCGCATCTAAACGTGGATTGGAATTTCGTATTGATCCACTAGCATCATCATCACTTCTTTAAAAAAGGGAATTGTCTTTGAAAGGATTAAAATTATGTGCAGAGTTCACTAAAAATATGAAAGGTGTTAAGCAGCAATAAGTCGGATCTCTTTTCAGTAGTAACACAAACAATGTGCTACGTTGAAGAAATTTTCTTGTAAATTGAAGAAATTTTCTTGTAAAGTCTCTTGAAAATGTACAAGAACAGATTGAAGAATTCACGACATCGCACATCTTGTGATATAACAAAAACAAAAACTCAAAATGGGAGTTTTAAAGTTGATTCTTGAATTGCTACGACCAAATTTGACCTTGCAGTTACCATTGTAGCTTATTTGGCATTAATTATTTGTTGAAGGTAACCAAAAAAGACTGAATTTGGTCATGAATGTTCTAAAGATTATCCCAAAGTTGAAGCCCACTAGCTTGAGAAGTATATAATATATCATTGTTAAAATGGAAATGAAAAGATAGAATTTTTCTAATAGACCTTATCCTAGAATTTTTCTAATAGACCTTATCCTCACTTAACTTTCTGTTTTTTGTTGAGGATTTAGAATATCATCTTCAGGGAAAATAATTTTAATTATTTCAATTATTCTCTAATTCTGAATTCTTCATGATGGTATAAAAATATTGACCTCTACCTCTTGTTTTGAGATGGAATCAATGTGGCAAATTGTGACCTCGAATAAATTATTTTGAGATATACAATTGAATAATTTTAATTATTTGAATTTCTCTCTAATTATGAAGCTTTTATGATGGTATAAAACATTGACCTCTACCCCTTGTTTGAGCCGCGGAATCAATGTAATAAAAAGTGTGACTTCGGGTAGATTACCTTTGAGATACGCTATCGATCCAAGAAAATTTGTACTTCCAATGTACGTCCCAAGTAGCTAATAAAATAGTAATAAAAATGCAAGAAGCTGTAGTGCGTAGCATGAACAAGAAGATTTCGTCAGGTCTTGTCACATGGAATCCTAATTGCCCTGCACTTAACCACCACATTAATGATTTAGATTCTCGTACAATGAAAAATTTTATAATCATGAGTAATACACTTTATTACTGTTCTTATAATTAATTAGATTTTTTTTGAACGTTCTATAATTGTATAAAACTAATAATATTATATGACAGATACATTTAATTTACTATTACAGTTGTACAATCTTACAAGCATTGTGGAGGCTTCCCCTACTCAAATCTCCCATGCACACATTGCCCACACTCAAGAGAACGACATCATTTTACTCATAATTATGTTATTATATTATTAGTAAACTTTATGATTGTAATTGCTAATATAATTAATTATAATTCGTTGAAGATACTTATAGTGATAAGATATTATAAGAGAATTATTACCATAAGAAGCCCTTAAGTGTAAAATATTCTATCACCAACACACTATCCCAATAATCATAAACCGCCGACTGCTGTTCCCCGTCAAGGAAACAACACCTCCCAATCACACCACCAGTCCACCTTCCACAGTCCACACCCTTCCCACGTCGTGAAGGCTGTTTGTGGGGCTCTAGGTGGCCCCATCAAAAAGCAACACGTGGACTCAACATATATATACATATATATATATATATATATATATATATATATATACACACACACACACTACTGATTGTATCATGTGTGTGCAAAGAAAGGACGAGGGGTGCACATGGCGGTGTGGTAGGTTGAAGAAATTCATGTGATAACATGTGCTTTTCTCCGTCGGTTTTTATGAGTGTGGACCCTTTTGACACGTCTGCTTAGCCTATCCGGTTTTCTTTCCAGCCCCATTCTTAATGCACGTCCCGTTCTACTCTGCCCTACCACTTCACCTGACCCTCATCACTTCCTCCGTTTGTCATGGGACTAGTGTTGGCCCGTTGAACCATTCATCAATTTAAATTACATACATTATAATGAAGCAATCAGGATATAAATCTTCTTATAATATATACCGTTATACAAAAGAATTTAGTTCATTCTTTAAGTATATGGGTCAAATCAAGTCATATGTCTGTAGACATGTTTGGATTGACTTTTTTTTTTTAATAAAAAAGTACTTTTTTTCCTTAAAAATTACATTATTTTTGTAATAACCATTTGAATTGGTTTTTAAAAAACAAAAACTCCAAAAAAAATTCAAATATAACTTTTTTTTAAAAGTTAGAGTTTTCAGCTTATTAAAAAAAATTATTTTTCAAAAATTGTTAAAATTAAAAAAAAAAAAAAAAACCAATCTAAACGGGCTTTATATATTGCCACTTTAATGTGTATTACCGTGAGGTATATAGAATTAATAACAAATGTACACATTAGTTTGTCAACTATGGCTTTAATAACCCTCTTGGTCTGACCATCATTGATTCATCAATGAGGTTCTAAGACAACTCTAACCCTATTGAATATGAATCAAGCAAGTATCTCTTAGTTCCTTGGCTTCACGATCCTAGGTAACAAAAGAAAAAGTACGTGCTAAAACATATAGTGCGTAAAGAAATGTAAAATAATTTTTTAAAATAGATCACTCTAGACTTACCCATCAATGAATATGAGCAATCTTGACCAAAGGAACCAATTAGAAAAAGGGAAAAAAAAAAGAAAGAAATGATGAACACTGAAATAATGCATGTAAAAGCGCGTGGGTGTATTAAGTCCATGCAATGCACATAATCAATGGGCTTAGTAAAGCCAATCCCCAAAAATTTGTAGGGACAGCTTCGATGTCATTGACATTTCTAGATACTCAATTCAATAATTTAACACCGCACCACACCATGCCACCACCTTCATCTCCATAAGCTTCTCCTGTCTTTCACAAGGTCGTGAGCCTCTTACCCCCCCCCCCCCACACATACCAATGGATAATAGTACTAGTACTAGTTGTACTGGTAATTCTGTAACCACATTGTCAAGAAGAGAGAAACTAGCCATGCAGAGAAGCTCAGAAGATGGAAACATTTCAGTTCAAGATTCATTGGGCAGGTTCTGCCGTGTACGGCGGCTGGAGAGGCTGAGGAGGAGCAGGAGAACGAGAACCAACCTGAAGAAAGTGTTGAAAGATGTAAAAAGTGGTGCATGTGAAGAAGAAGAAGAAGATGATAAGGTTGAGATTGAGAAGAAGATCATGGCATTGCAGAAGATTGTGCCAGGTGGTGAAGAGCTTGGTGGGGTTGATACCCTCTTTGAGAAGACTGCTGGGTACATATTGGAGTTGCAGTTTCAAGTCAAAGCATTGAAAGCTCTTACCAGCTTTGTTGAAGTGTCTGGCAAGGAAAAAATGAAGTTTGGAGGTTGATAATATTGTATGGTTTTCCATATGATTTTTCAATTATGGGTACATTAATTAATTCTCACTTTTTTCTTTAGTTTTCTTTTTCTTTAATTAACATCTTTTTTATTTAATTTCTTTTTTTTTTTTGTGCATTGGAAGTTTAATATGATCTAGAATTTTTAGATTTTTCTTTTTTTTTTTCCTCTAGAAAAATAGGATTTTGGATTTGGATTATAAGGTTACGAGGAAATCCTGCAGGTTTGCGATAGTGGGGCTTGATTCTGGTGATGATTTCCAGCAGTGGCGTAGGAATTTACCTTAAGATGTTCGTGGAGAAATATTATTGCCATGTTCTCATAGCGTGTCTTCATGCAAAGTACTTTGATTTAATTTTCTTGCTTATTTTGCTATATGTCTAATTTCCAATGTTTTTTTTTTAATTTGGGACTTCTGATTTGCAATGTTAATTCATCCCAAAATGAGCTCGTCTAGCTCAATGCAATTTCTAATTGTTTGACATAACTTGTGATGTATATATAGATATATGAATTTGAATTTTGTGATAACATTATAATGTAACGAAATTAAAGAAGTCATAATTGTAATCAGTCAACACTGTTAGGAAAGTGCAAGCCAAGCTGGACCCGTTTTAATTTTTAGTAATTTTTTTGACTAATAATTACTTAGGACTTGGTTCAATAAATTCACAGTATTTTGTGGCTATTAAATTTCAAGGAAGAGAAACAAACAATCTCTTTAATTACATCAAAAATTAAAGAAAAGAAAAAAGAAAAGACAGAGGGGCAAACAAATGATGTATGTGGTTATTAAATTTCGAGGAGGAGAAACAATAATCCCTTCAATTACATCAAGAAAAGAAAAAAGAAAAAAAGAAGCATTTTTGATTTTTCTAAGTGATTGACTGTAATACATGTTTTAAAAGTAAAAATATAACATATTCTACTAGAGTTAAGATGTTCTGCTAAAAATTTTCAATTTATAATATACATATTATAGAGGATATTGAATTCACCTAGACTATACTATTTCTATGTGCTTGTTTAGGAGCAATTCAATTAACAATAACTATTCAATTCCCGATGTCGTGATTCGTAAACAAAACACAAAGTTCAATTTCCGATTTGCAATTTGAGAGAAAGCTTTTTAATTTGCCAAATCTAAAATTAAAGCCCTAGAAAATTTGAGGTTGTGGAAGAGATAGTCTTACCTTGAAATGAATGAGGGAGGTTATGGCAATTTGAGGGTAGTTTGCTAAGCAATTTTTGTTTAATTTTGCAAATTGAGGACACAATAGAAAGCAGAGTAATTCTCTTTTTTCCTTTTTCAAGTTCTTTTATCTAAGTTATAAAAGCCAAATAAAATATTAACAAAGATCTAAAAAAAAAATCATATAAACAAAGAATCAACATTGTGTAAAACTGAATCATAAGTTTAACCGCGTCTATTAAAGATTTTGAAATTCAAACCTGAATCCTTTATGCTATATCTTGGAAAATTTAGATCTTAAACTACTTTTTTTTCTTTTTTTTTTCTGAAAAATGGTAATTTTATATTAATAATATACATACTTTTATAACAAGTTTTGCCTAAATTAGGATCCTGAATATTGTGGTGGAGACGAGGAAACAACATCAACATTCCACGTGCAAACTGACAACATTCCAATAAATTTGTGAGTGGGACATAAATTCCTCAAGCTAAATGAAAGCCACCATGAACCTCGTGTTTACCAAGCTGGCCATTCCCTCGTACGTCTGGCTTTTACAGCTTCCATTTTGGGCTCATTATATGCTTCCTGCTCCTCCTTCCCTTCTCCAGTGAATCGCATTGCTACAAATTTTATTCATGAAATTTAATATATAGTGATAATTAGTAACAAGATAATTATATGATGAGCCTAAGCCTATAAGATTAGAGAGTTCACGAAAAACATTTACTAACCCATATAATAAAAAGGAAACATGATCTAATAAATTACTTGTAATCTAATCAATCCATCTCTTAATCTCATCTGTTTGAATAGGTTTAAAGTTTGCTTGTCAAACAGTAGTGGTCAGTGAATTTAATGTGCTCTACAATTGGTCTAGTACAGGTCGCTTGCTTATCATCTATCCACCATGATTGGATGTGATTAGCAATGCATCTTAATCATGATCAGCGCATGTTTGGACCTTTCTTGTTCTTGTCTAATAGATTTTTTTTTTTTTGGTCGTAAAACTCATTAGACGTTTTATTAAAATAAAACATTAGCAAATCTCAACAACTGATTGGCCCGACACAATAACAACAGTTAATAACTAGTTAAATTACAAAGTGGTCAAAAGTGGAAATTTTTAACATCTAACAAACTTAGCAACCTAATCGACAATTTGTTTAGTCGTACGTACGCTTGATTAAGAGAAGATTTAGTGGTTGGTGTCGCCCCATAATTAACACAATCTGCTTCACCAAATAATCAATTCGCTGATTCCCAGAATAATTAGTTTTATAATGAAAAGGTAACTGTTATTGCTTACAGAAAAAAGAAGAAATCAAAAGGTTGCTTTTATGATGGAAAAAATCAAAGTTAACCGTCAATAGAGAATAAACTCTCAATTTAATCTTTCTGTTGATATGATGTGCCAACAACTTATCCTTTTTTGCAACATTAACGGAATTATTGTCAATAAACTGCTTTGAAATACCTTTTTCAAAGGTTTCTTTTGAAGACAGAAATGGGCCCAGAAATCTTTGTTAGTAGGGCTAAATAATTTATAAAGTGTGATAGTTTTCGATTTTTCTTTTTAATCAGAATGCACAAGTACGTATTCTTGAAAATTAAATATATTTTATTTTATACAATAATATAAAATATAAATAAATACTTTAATTGTTTCAAAACCAAAGTAGCCATTGACTTTTTTTTTTTTAAAAAAAAAAAATCAAATTAAACTTTCCGAAAGAAAAATTCAATGTTTTATCAAAAGTTTAATGTTATAGATCTCTTAATGAAACTAAAACTAGAATGGAAATACTTGTGAAGCGAAATGTAAATTTGCGATAATTAAAAAATATATCGAAGGAGCAAATATTCAAGGAAACTAAACCACAAAAAAAAAATAGAAAATAGAAAAAGGAAACTCATGTGTTTTCAAAACTCGCTAATAAACCTCTGCGATTTGAAAAATGTTGCACATTAGATCCCGCCATCAGTTTTTTCCGTTAAAGTTAACCGAAAGTATAAAAACACACCTAAAATACATTTTGACTTGTTAATAATTAAAAAAACTCAAGTAAATTGTTCCAAATTCCCTCCTCTGATTTTAAAATTGAGGCACAATCCCCCCTTTGATTTTAAAAATAATACAACATCCCCCCTTTGGTTTCAAAATCTGTTAACTTTAATAGAAAAACTAATGGATGGGGACAAATGTGCAACATTTTTTAAATCATAGGAATATATCTGTGAGTTTTGAAAGCACAAGGGATTTTATGCGACTTTCACAAAACACAAGGGGGTAAAATACATTTTACTCATTTTAATATTGCTATGGGGATAATTGAATTGCAACTTATATCATGGTCCTTCAACAGAATTATCTGTAGAGTGCTCTTGAGGAGCATTGTGCTCATCCTATACGTGAATAATATGCACTACTGTTCACACGCAATTGTTCACGCACAGTGAAACTAAAAAAGAAAATTTCTTATGCTCATCCCACATGTATTTGTTCACCAACCCACAATTATTTGTTTACTAACTTTGATATAGTATTCAAATATTTGTTTATTACCCCACAACTATTTATTAACTGGTTATTCATTCACTACTCACAATTATTTGTTCATTACTCGACAACTATTTGTTCACTGACTTTCATATATGTATTAAATATTTGTTCATTACCTCATAATTATTTGTTTATTGCTCTCATACACACAGACACACAAAATTAGACACGTTTATTTGTTCACTAGTTCACATATATTCGTTTACCACTCCACATATATTTGTTCATCATTTTATATAGAAATTGTTCACCACTCTTTTGCGCACATAGACATATACAAATACATCAAAAATTTGTTTATTACCTCTAACTATTTGTTCACTGACTTTCATATATACATCAAATATCTGTTCATTATCCCACAACTATTTGTTTGCCACATATGTATGCATACTTGAAGGTAAAGTGAGTTTTAATGGCGGATTGAACTTGGAGCGTCCAAACACCGCATGAGAGGTATGGTTAGAATCGTGATAAGAAGAGGAAGAGATTGGTGGTTGCGGTACGGCAAAATGATGCCGGAGTCTTTGCCTACATGAAGAAGAAGACAACGAGGGCTTTGATGGTGGATCAAAACTTAAAAGGTTTTCTTGGACATGATGCATATCATTACAATCAATGAAAAAAGACAAATTTTATGGGGTCTTTATCCAACATGAGATGACCAGTGGTGTCACCGGTAAAACAAAAAAGAGAAAAAGAGAGAGAGTAAAGGAGAGGAGAACGAAGAGAGAGAAAGGAGAGGAGAGAGAAAGTCATGCACGTTGATGCTGAACTTTTTTTTTAAAAAAAAAAAATGTCATGGAGCATGATGCTCCATAGAAACATTATATGAAGGACCATAATATAATTTATAGCTAAATACTTTTGGATAGAAAATACAACTATAATTTGAATTACTATGTGGGCCTATACACTAGGCCTCATTATGAATCCACCTTTGTTTGAAAATTTTATGGGATTTCAGAGTCATGTAATATTATGAAAGAGATAAATAAATGTTAGAAAATAAATAATATAGTTATGATAAAAAAATTTAGACCAGTAATTCATCACTATTGGATTATCTTGCAACATAATCCTAGAGTATAACTTGCATGATGCATGAGAGAAATAATTGTATAGAAGGTTCTAGAAATTTCTTGTAATTTTTTTTATTGAAATATCATTAATGAAAAAGTATAATTTTATTATACTCAATTTACGACAAATTTAGAGGTAACCAATTTTATATTATTGATTACCATATATATAGTTTTATAATAGTCAAATTCGAAATATTATTTGATATACTTTTATATATAAATAAACTTATACAATTTATTATAAAGGACTATTTGAAAATTGAATTATTTTGTTTTCGTAAATATAAACTTTTGAAGGGAAAAAAGTTACCACTGCATGAAAGTAACATAACAAAATAAATCAATAACATTAATTTATATAATATATAGATTACAACATCAATAAAAATACTTGCTCACTTAGTAAAAAAAAATAATATTACATGCGGCATCAAAATCTAATTTTATGAATTCGTTCCTTCCATATGTGATACACTATTGCTAACAACACTTGTCCCTTATCCTTATTGCATAGTCTCTTGTGGAAGTTGGGTTTAGCTATCAAATATTTTGGATCCATTTTGGCTATCAAATTCTCAACATTTTTTCACTCCCCACTGGCGCAATATAATCCATCTGTTCTTGAAAATTTCCTTTGACAAAACAACCACAACATAAGTGCACAAGAGTGTGACATTTTAACCATACCACCTCATACCAAAATAGCATTGGGGAATTCCTCTTCTTGGGGGAAGAAAAACAGGTTGGTTTAGTATCTTCATTATAATTAACTCAATAATAGTTTTAACACTTTAGTCGGTTATTCTAAATTTAGTTATTAAATATTCCATTTTTCTTCTTTTTTTTCTTATATAATGTAAATCGACCATAATTAATTAATATTCTTAGAAAAGCACTTACTTTATTTATTTTCTTCACCATTTCATCAAAAGAAAATAAATTATTGAAGAGATATTATTTTATCTATTTATTGATTTCAATAACTTATATAAGTTCAGCATGGTACAATATAAGAGAAAGAACAAAGAAAAACAAAAAGAGGAAAAAGAAAAGAAAAAGAAAACACAACAAGATAACGATGTTCAAAAGGCTACACTCCTTATTGAATTTTCGAAGAAACTGGGGAAGCGTCACCCTGCACGCTCAGCAACAAACTGAATACGGTAACATATCGTATATTTCTGCAACACAAAAAAGCTCATCATGAGGGCATGTCCCTTGCATTCTGGTTTTAGGGTTATAGAATCATATCTAACTATAAAAGAACATGATGCCACTAATGCTCTGTTTGTTATAGTCTTATTTTAAGATACTTATTTTATTGAAATGAGGGTAAATCTTATAAGATTTAAGAAATCTTATCATGTATCTTATGTAAATTCAAACCAAAACCATACTTTTTATCTTATAAGAAATAGGCAATCCATCCTATCTTATTTTTTACAACTATAAAATGAATGGTACATGTGATAAAATATCTTAAATCTTATAAGATATATCCAAATTTCAATAGGATAAGTATCTTACAATAAGATCATTCCAAATACACTATAAATCAGGTCGATTATATTAATTGTCTCTAACTAATTAATGTGTAATGAAGTCAATGCATAAAGGAGTACAATGCATAAAGGAGTAAAAAGAAGTACAATACATCACAATTCTAAGATGTTTTCTACAAATTGTTTTTCCTTTTATTTATTTATTTAATTAATGAGAACTTCACCCTAAACTGCATGGACTACATCTCAGGTTATAAATCTTGTATATTGAATAGCAGCACTACATCTCAATTTATGCATCAATTCAATCAAGAAGAATCTTCATTAGCAATTTTTGGTTCACAAATGAATACCTTTACCATTTATTCTCTATTTAATTTTCTTTCTTCGCTGTGGTTTAGAAGTTAAGGTTGATAAATGGACACAGTTTTTTTTTTCTTGTCTGTATAATTTCAGGGACCTAATGTCATGGTGCTAGTTTTATCATGGGTTATCACACTGTATAAGTCAAGAAAAATGGTTAAAATGCATGAAACAAAAGATGAGAAGTTTCTGGACAGGTACCATGAGTTGGGGCGGTATGGTTTAGCATTTAAGGTCCAAAACATATTAATCACCCTATATATACCAACTTCTAATCTATATCTATATATATAAGTTAAATCCAAATGAGCTCAAAGAAGAGTGTCACATCAGTACCAATCTATTTGCCAAATCATCATAAATTATATTTTTTAATATTATTACATTATTATAAATATAAATATTATAGTGTTTAATTATATTTATGCACCATTTCTTAACTTTATCATTGGAATGGAGTTACAAGATATTTAATTATATTTATGCACTACCTATATGTTTCTATTTAATTAATTTATGCATCATATCCTAATTAAAAAATAAAAATAAGAATAAAAAATAAGAATGAAAAAGCACTAGAATTAATTTTTATATATATTTAGAAATATAAAAGTTAAACCAAAAGAGCTCAAAAAAGGGTACCACATTAGCACTCATCTATTTTCTAAGTCATCATAAATTATATTTTTAATATTATTACATTGTTATAAATCCATATATTATAGTATTTAATTAAATTTATAAACGACTTCCTAACATTATCATTACAATTGAGTTACAAGATATTAAATTATATTTATGCACCACCTATATATTTCTTTTTAATGAGTTTAAAGTGATAAAGTCCAAAAAAACACATTAATTTAATTAATTTATGCATCATATCCTAATTAAAAAATAAAAATAAGAATAAAAAACAATAAAATTAATTTTTATCTATATTTAGAAATAATAAAAATGCACGAAAATTTAAAAATAATAAAAATCTATATATATCTGTCTATCTATAGATCTATCTATAGATTCCATAGATAAAAGTTAAGTCCAAAAAAACTCATTAATTTAATTAATTTATGCATTATATCCTAATTAAAAAATAAAAATAAGAATAAAAAATAAAAATAAGAATAAAAAACACTAGAATTAATTTTTTATCAATATTTAGAAATAATAAAAATGCATGAAAATTGAAAAATAATAAAAATCTATATCTATCTATCTATCTATAGATTCTATAGATAAAAGTTAAATCCAAAGAAACTCAAAGAAGGGCGCCACATTAGCATTTATCTTTTTGCCAAGTGAGTAGAATTAATATAAAATCTTTTTTTTCCTTTGAGAAAATTTATCTCATTTGAAAAATTAAGAGTTGATATAAATTTTTTTCATATTAATTATTTTATCATAGTATGAGAAAAAAAAACAAAAACCAAAAAAAATAGAAAATTGCCCCAAAATTGAGAGGATGATGTGTCGAAATTGGGCATAATGTTCTGCTAGATAATTGAACCTTTTTAACTTTCTTTACGTGCAACAAATGCACCAAGAGGGAAGATAAAGTTGTATGGCTGCCCATATATTAATTTTAAATGACCAACAATATAGATTTGAACTTATTGAATTAGAACTTATAGAAAAAAATAAGTCAATAAATTAGAAAAAAGAAATAAGCAGGGGTTTTGGCGATACTAGTATATATAAAAGTTAAACTCAAAGGAGCTCAAAGAAGGGTGACATATCAGCACCTATTTATTTGCCAAGTCATTACAATTTTTCGTAATATTATTATATTATTATAAATTAATACATTATAGTGTTTAATTACATTTATGCACCACTTTCTAACTTCATCATTGCAACGGAGTTATAAGATATTTAATTATATTTATGCACCACTTATATATTTCTTTTTAATGAGTTTAAAGTAATAAAGTCTAAAAAACTCATTAATTTAATTAATTTATGCATCATATTCTAATTAGAAAATAAAAATAAGAATAAAAAAATACTAGAATTAATTTTTATAGATATTTAAAAATAATAAAAAACACACGAAAACCTAAAAATAATAAAAAATCACATATATAAATATTTAAAAAACTAAAGCATACACAAAACCTAAATAAGCCAGTGCAAAGCACAGGGTATAAAAGCACTAGTTTTAATACAACTTATGATACATGTATGCATGATACCATCAATTATACACATCAAATTGAGCACAATATTTTTTAGCTAAACAAAATATTTTCATAGAGGAAAGTTGCATTAATCATATATGTTAACTAAATTTACTCCCGTTCAATGCACGTGATATTTTTTCTAACGGAAAAATATTTTTTTTACAAATAAAAATGGAAAAAATTATAAAAAATAAACAGAATACATTAAAAGAATAATTTCTTTATAAACAATAAACTATATCAAAGCATACAAGTCCTAAAAAAATTGTACTAGAAAAAAATACATATAAGGCATGAGTTTGATGAGGAAGGTTCTTTTTTTTTTTTTTTTTGGTATGAATAAAAGAAAATAGTTTAAATTTCTTTTGGAGGGAAAAAGAAATATGACATGATACGTGACATAAATTAAAAAGATAAAAATATTACTTTACAATATATACGTATAGATGAATGCAGAAATCTACCATAAAGTATTCGTCCGAACTTGTTAGGCAATTAAGCAACCCACAGCAATTCTTCCAAGATGTCTCAGTGCGCAGAGGTACAAACATATGCGGCAGCCAGAATTGAATCAAATGAAGTTAGCAGTTAGTTAAATGTTCACTAAAGTCAATTGACAAAAAAAGGAAAAAAATATGCAATATAAGTCTAGGGGTACAATCTGTACAGCAAAAAGGACAATGAAATAACACCAATATCAGATTCAGGGGGGAAACGAGGGGTTGAATAGGATATTAAAATCCGAGATTTTATTATAAAATCAAATTGTACTAGAGAATGGCTCAGTGAACTTTTATTAGTGATCTTGTGAAGTAAATAAATTTAGATTGGGTCAAAGGTTCAACTCTATTACGGTAGCTTAGTCACACGTGCACGAATTAGTCTGGTTCAAAATCCAGGCTCTAATATAATACCATGGCAAAGATCATAGAAATATTCCTCCTAAAAGTAATTAGTTCTAAGTGAAAACGCCAAGAATCTTAATATAGTTGGTTTAGACTTTATGATTTTCCTACTCTCAAAGAAAAAGGTATCAACAAACCAAATATATTACCTGATATTCTGCACTTCCGGGGGCTTCTTCGGTGCTGCCGGGATCTATTTGTCCAGATATTCTTTTGCTGAATGAACCACTTACTTCAGTCTTTGCCAGCACTTCTTCAGTCTTTGACAGCCCTTGTATAGCCATTGATGAAACAATAAACTTGGCATCCTTAACTTTTACTTTAACCTCTTCATCTTTTTGCTCATCAATGGCTGATTTAGCCGCAGCAGCAGCAGCATCATTCAACTGATGATCACAAAGATCATCATCATCAGCCGCCTTGCCTTGATTCTCATCAAAAACTTGCATGACTTTTGCAGCTTCAGCTGTCGCATGAGACCCTCTCTTGTCTGCATATTCCTTTGCCAGGTTTTTACCCTTTGACAGCCCATGTTTAATGAATGAGGAAACGGAATGCTTGGTTTCCTTTACTTTTTCTTGAACCTCTTCTTTGCCTCCATCTCTGGTGGCTTTCTTCAGTGCTTCATGGATCTCAACGTTAATCTTAAGCTCGGCCATTTTAATTTGAAAGGAAAAACGGACACTCTTTTTCTGCAATTGATCAGTTTACTAATTCTCTCTCTCACAGTTGGGACATATACATGTCATCCTATAGAAGGAAAAAGAAAAAGTCATCATCAACTCAATAGCTTGCTAGAGAAGGATTTGATTATATTTATTTATTATATTTAACGTGCGCGTGCAAACGTTATTTGTTCTGAGTTTTACACATAAATGATTTTGATTTTTTTAATTAGGTAACAGTGAGACTCAAATTTATTACTTAACCTTAATATTATATAAAATTATCATCTAATTTAAAAATTAAATTTATAAGGAGAGGTCGATTATATTTACTTATTATGTTTAATACAATCTTTTTTGGATTAATGCAATTCTAAGCATTCAAAGCTATCCTCTTGCATTAACTTCTTGCATTTATTACATTTGATGAAGTTACTTAAGCTCATAAATCACTTATTCACTTTGAATAATAAAGGAAGATATTTATACCTTTTGTAAACTTGCTCTTGGGAAGTTTGTACACCAAAATCATTCTCTTCCATTACTTGTTTATTCACTCTTGAGTAGTCTAGGTTGTGTGATAACCTTGGGAGAGTAAGAGTGAAGGATTAGCGCGGGGGGGGGGAAGAGTGAAGGATTCAAATTCTTTAGTGTTGGGTTAACATTTGTGACCCTTGTAGTGAAGTAAGGTTTGTGATCATTGTTTTACACTTTTACAACATACTAAACAAGAACCCGATTATTAGTGAAGCTTCTAAAACTTTAAGGAAGACGTTAGGTGGTGAATTAGGCCTCGAGATTTTGAATCATCCTAAATCCTAACTTTTGATCTTCCTATCTCTTAAACTCTTTTACTTTGAAGTGTTCATTTGCATTTCACTTGTTGTACTTTCTCATTACACCATTGATCAACTAGAAAACTTGAAAAAGAGCTTTAATTGCTTAATTTGTGTCATTAATCCAATTCTCCCCCTTTTAGATTCATTCTCTGGACAACAATATTTCAATTTTTCTCTTTTATTCTATAAAATAAGAAAATATATTGAAAAGGAGAATCATTTTCCAAGTTTGAAAGAAAAAATTCAATAACGAAATGAAAAAAACAAAACAATAACGAGGATCAAATCAAAGACTACTTTCCCATCCCATGAGGGACAAGGGGTTTAAAAAAATTTAAAATTTTAGATTTTTACTCATGTTTTTAAAATTGAGAATTGTTAAAACTTAGAAAATACTCTAAACCTATTAAAGGAAGTCTTGGAAAACAACACAAAGTTGTTCTTCAATACTCTATTTTAATTTAGAAAATTAATTTAAAACTATTTTCCAATTATCATTATAAAATATTTTGCTTTCTAAATATGATATCCCGTTTTCTATATATTCTTCATAAAAAAATCTTAGAAAATAGTTCTAATTTTCTGCAAATAAATAGAGCCTAGATATCATTTTTCCTTTGATCAGAACAGAAGATGACTGGATATTGAAGATTATTTGCGACTAGCAAACGAAAACAGGAAAGAAACGAACCATAGTTGTTACTATATGAAAAGAAAATTCTAACGAACAAAAACGACTTTTGTTAATTCATTTTTCATTCTCTTATCTTCTAATTTAAATCTTCTATACGTACAACCAAATTATTGAGCTATACATATACAGATTAACCAGGATAATAATAATTTAAAGCTTGAATATCGCTGAATTCTTTTATTAATAAGACTAATATTATGTTAAGTGGTCACTTGGGATTAAGATATAACTCAACTAGATGAAACTATATTTTCACCTATACAACTTCTATTTTCATACTACCTCTGTCATTCACTTTGTTTATTGAACGTGTAACTGATTTGGACATTGAAATATTTTTGGTCAGCTCTACACCTATGTTCCAAATATAATTCGTCCTTTTTGTCTCACTTTACCAGTTGCAACAGGGTCAGACATGTTGAGTTCAAGCAAGCAGTGCACTGGAGTCCCAAAGATACTAGAAAATTGACTTTTAGTGACCTGCCATATTTTTTATCACGAAATATAGCTCGAAATATTTATTGTTCATGCACCATTAGATTACTTATTGTTCATTTATGGATTTTTCTAATCATGCATATAGTTGACGCAGTAAGCTAAGTCAATCTCACTCGGTACTCCGAGGGGCTATCCCTCCAACTGGTGTCGCCCCCACCACCCTTCACACAACAAAAGAAAAACAAAGCATGGAGGCCCCATGTGTTCTTGTCAAGTGCGGTGGGTGGGGCGATTGAAAGAATTTTCATCTAACAAAATTAAGTAAGATCAAAATCTTGACTCAGTCTATTACAGTTGCTCTTCTATCTACTTAGGCAGATGTTAATCTAATTGGATAAAATTTTCATTAAAAAGTTAAAATATTACTTTACCTGTATAAATAGCCCACTTACAAATTCGTTAATCATATTCATAGAATAAAATTTGTTGCCAAAACCACAATTTTTGCGCATGACATTTATAGAACAAGATTTATCGTCACCATCACAAATTTTAGAAATTAACTATCAAAATCAACAAAATCATTGTCTAAATATATTTTTAACAAGAAATGATTTATTAAGATTAATATCTTTTTCTTTCTGGTCGAGAAAGCCAATACTTTATGAATGAATAAAAGTTTTACACATACATCAGCCAACACCAATAGCATCAAAATCAATATTTAGAAGTATAGCCAACTATAAAAGGAAGAGAGCACTTCCAAAGCGAAGGGAGAATCCCTATCTGAGCTGCAAATGCGACCCAATCCCCACACGCTTACTTTGTCGTGCAATCTGCCAAAATAATTGACCAGCTTTGAAGGATAGGAGAGAATATCTGAGTCAATGACTACGCATTTCAGATTGGCGAGCCGCTGCGAGGCAATAATAGAAATGACAAGCATAAGCCTCTGTCTGCGCCGCCGAAACACACCAAATCTTCATAGCATGACCATTCACAATTCTTTCCTTAAAGTCATGGCAAACTGTTGCCACTCCCGCCATATGGCGAGTATCCACAGTTCTTCCCTTAAAAGATCAACATCAAACTTTGATGGATGGGAGCAATTTCATTGAATTTTGACTAATCTTACAACCACGTCAACGTCGATGTCAACGCCGAAGTCGCTGTATAATAACCCCCTGAAAATGTTTATCGCAGAGTCACATTCTGGTATACAATCATGTTTCATTGGGGGTTCCTAATAAATAACATTTTTCCTAGCACGAGATACTTTGGCTACCTATAGTTTTCTTAGAAATTGGTTTTGGATATGGATTTTTTTTTAACATTCCGTATCTTATTTAATTAATTGTTTCAGATTCACCTAACCTTACTTTTGTTTAGAAGCAATCATACTTTTTAACCTTTTCTGGGCTGCTCTTTCAATCGGCATCGCTCCCACTACCTCTTACACACTAAAAAAAATCATGCAGGTCCCATTTTTTATTAGGGGCCGAAACTTGGGCAGGGCAGTTGGAAGCATTTTCAGCCTTCCACGTCTTATTACATAAATCTTTTTTGAACATTCTAGGGGGAATTCATGCGAGTTTATTATCAATTTAGTCCACTTAGGGCGTGTTTGGTAAGACCAAAAAAAAAAAAAAAAAAAAAAGCTTCTTGACTAACTTTTCTCTAATTTCTCCTTGTTCGCTAAACTAGTTTCTTGACTAGCTTAGTGTTTAGAGTAGCTTTTGCTAAAAGCTAAATATGTTAGTGTTTCAAGTAGCTTTTAGCTTTTCATTTTTTTTTTTTTGACAATTTTATCATTTCTTCATTTTTTTTTGACAATTCTACTATTTCTATAATATTTCTATATTTTTATTTTTCACAAATATAAATAAAAAACATAAAAATTAATTTTTAATTATTTCTACATCAACATATATTAAAAAAATAAAAGTTTCATTAGTCCATTTTTTTTGACAAAATAGACTTTGTATCTATTAAATTTGATTTTTCTAATATTGATACAAATACTTATAAAAAATTAGTTAGATTTTAATATTAAAATATTATTATAAATATAAATATCTAACTTACAATAAATTATTTTATTTCAATAATAATAATAACAACAACAATAACAAAAATAACATGATATCAATGTACTTTTACGTCATTTTGAATGTATTAGCTAATTCAAAATCTAATTTTACCTAACATATTTTCTTTAATCAGCTAGTTAAACAATTATAAGCTAAAATATATCAACTATTAACTATCAAACAACTATCAGCTATTGAAATAGCTATCAATTATCCTAACAATTACTTTTGCTGAATAGGCCCTTAGAAGAACATTCCAAGTTCATAAATAAGTGTTTTTTTTAAGAGTATTTTGTAGAGTGAAAGTGACTTTGAGTTTTTTTTCCCCCTATGTCTCTTTGGTTATTTCTACTTAATATTGATGAATATTATACAATTACTAGTAATTTCAAAGCATGGGTTAATTTTTTTATTAAAAAGTTTTCTAACAATAATTCTAATTTTGGAAAGAGAATAATTCAATTTTTATATCAAATTGTAATATTATTTCTACTTTCCTCATCTAAAATGTAATATTCTATACTAAAAATAATTATATTCCAAAAAATAAATTAAATTCTTAAAAAACAATTACATTCCAAAAATTAAATTAAAATGTAATTAATTTTAGAATTCTATTACACAATACTATGACTATTTCCATTTTATTTCTTCAACAAAACCCCTGTTTTTTCTGCCATTACAATAATATGTTGGACTTGTTTTCACTAATACTTTCATCAACTTATGAGCATACAGTCTTTGCACTTTTTTGGATCTACTTAAAACACAAAATGTGAAATATACTGGACCAACAAAATAGATAATTCTACTCTAAACAGCCACATTAATCTATAAAGAGGGTTCAATGACTTCTAAGCCACCTAATCATCAAATACAAACACAACATAACAATCTTAGATCAAAAATACAAATATAATATTACATCTTCACACATCTATAGCGAATACCATAATCATGTTATATATCCAGAACTATTTATATTGTACCAACTCTTTACAATATTTTCTTTTTGCTGTGCAAAAACAAAAATTTCTCATTCAAGATAAGAATTTACAAAAAAGAATCATTGACAAAGAGTACCGTCAAAGAAGCCTATCCTCATTAACTTTACAGGCATGAATTTACAACATTTTCATCAACCTAAAATCCATGTATAGTTTGGCATACAGCAATACAAAATATACACTTTTTATAGATAACAATGTTATGTTCATATAGTTTATGAAACTATTCATCTTAAACTATAACTAAGAATCATAGCCCCTTTCTTTCCTTCATCAACCTCTGTATTCTCTTTCTTCACTTCACTATTCTCACAACTCCTTCTCTCTCCTCTCTTCTCAAGTCTTCTTCACATTGCCATCCTTAAATTTGTGTTTCTCTTTCTTCTCTTCTCTGCCTTTGCAGTGCTTTAAAAAGAAACATCAGATAAGTAAATAATTGATGAATAAAAGTAGGAAAGTATGCAAAAAGAAAGTCATTGTAACCGATAAATAAAAGCAGTAAAATATGAAAAAGTCATCATAATCGATGAATAACTGTAGTAAAGTATGCAAAGAATCACCATGTGGTAAACTGTATCATTTTTACATTATTAGGATTTAATACATAACACATAAAAAAAAATGGAATTTATAAGCAATTTTATGAGCCATAAAACTTAGCCAAAATACAAGCTATAGTGCCATGTGGCACATGCAAAGCTCTTTAAAGTTCTTGTGAGGTACAATTATGTTAGTAGTACTAGTTCACTTTTATCCGTGCTCTACATGGATTTATTTTTTATTAAAAATGTTAAATTAAGTTGATTTTATTTACTTTTAATGACATATAAAGAATTTAGTCATGAATATTCTATTCTTTGCATGGAATTTTTTAAAATAATAAATGTTATTTTACTAAGATTTAATTTTTTAAATTCACAAATAAAAAATACAGCTTTTGAGCATTAATCTATTAGTAACTAAATTTCTAAATTAAAGCATATATATATATATATATATATATATATATATATATAAGGTAATAAATGAACCTTTTGAAGTTCACAATGAATTATATTTTAAGCACTAATTAATTAATTATTTAAATTTTTAATTAAAAATAATCATTTATTACATCCACAAAAATACAAATAATAAAGGTAAAATAATAAGTGTGAATAAATAATAAATAGTAATTTATTATATAAGCTAATAAAAAGATATTCATTGCCATATAAGTGTTCATGTAACACTCTTATAATGCTCAAAAAAGTTTTTTTTAATGGTAAACATTAAATTTACTTGGATTTCACAAATGAATATTATTTAAGAATTAATTTATTAAAAATTAAATTTCTAATGCTAATAATATATATACATAATAGATAAAAAAGTAATTTTTTTAAAATTCACAATTGAATTTTATCTCAAGTATTAATTGATTGATCATTTAATATTTCAATTAAAGTTAATAATATATATTCATAAAGATAAGAAATAATAAAATTAAAATAATAAATAATAAAATAACCATGTCATGTAAGTACTGATATGGTACTCTCATAATGCTCAAAAAGATTTAACTTTTATATATATATATATATATATATATATACATACATAATAGATTAAATTTCTAATGCTAATAATATATATACATAATAGATAAAAAAGTAATTTTTTTAAAATTCACAATTGAATTTTATCTCAAGTATTAATTGATTGATCATTTAATATTTCAATTAAAGTTAATAATATATATTCATAAATATAAGAAATAATAAAATTAAAATAATAAATAATAAAATAACCATGTCATGTAAGTACTGATATGGTACTCTCATAATGCTCAAAAAGATTTAACTTATATATATATATATATAGATATATACATACACATATATAGATAGATAGATAGATAGATGGATACAGATATCTATAAAAATTAATTCTAGTGATTTTTCATTCTTATTTTTATTTTTTTAATTAGAATATAATGCATAAATTAATTAAATAGAAATATATAGGTAATGTGTAAATATAATTAAATATCTTATAACTTCATTATAATGATGAGGTTAGGAAGTTGTGCATAAATGTAATTAAACACTATAATATATAAATTTATAGTAATGTAATAATATTAAAAATATAATTTATGATGACTTGGCAAATATATGGGTGCCAATGAGGCACTCTTCTTTGAGCTCCTTTAGGTTTAACTTATATATATATATATATATATATATATATATATATATATATATACACTATAGGGCACTTTTATCTTTGCTCCACACAGATTTATTTTTTGATAAAAATATTAAATTAAGTTGAATTCATTTATTTTTAATAGCGTATGAAGAAGTTAGTTGTGAATATTTTGTGTTTTGCATGAATATTTTTAAACAACAAATGTTAAATATACTTAGGTTTAATCTTTACAATTGACAAATGAAAAATACTTTAAGACTTTTAAGCATTAATTAATTAGTGATTAAATTTCTAAATTAAAACTAATAATATATATCCATAATAAGAAATGAAACCTTTTGAAATTCACGAATGAATATTATTTTTAAAAATTAATTATTTGACAATTAAATTTTTAAGTTAAAACTAAGAATATATATCCATTATAGATAATAAGTGAATCTTTTGAAATTCACAAATGAATTATATTAAGCATTAATTGATTGATTATTTAATTTTTCAAGTAACACTAATAATTTAGTTATATCCACAAAGATAAAAATAATATAAATGAAATAAATAATATATCACTATATAAGCTAATAATAAAATATCCATTGCAAGCACTGATATGACGCTCTCATAATACTCAAAAAAGTATCTTTTAATAGTAAACATTAAATTTACTCAGATTTAATCTTTTGAAACTCACAAATGAATATTATTTTAAGAATTAATTGATTGAAATTAAATTTCTAATGCTAATAATATATATGTATAATAGATAAGAAATAAATTTAATCTTAAATATTAATTGATTGTCCATTTAATATTTCAATTAAAGCTAATAATATATATTCATAAGAATAACAAATAATAGAAAGCAAAATAATAAAAAATAAAATAGCCATTTATATATGCATTGACATGGCACACTTGCAATACTCAATCATGGGACTCACAAATGCTTAAAAAAATATAACTTATATATATATATATATATATATATATATATATATATATATATATATATATATAGTATAGATTATATAGATGTATCTTTGAGGTGCATATCCACAATTCCAAGAATGTTATTATTCTTAATACAATTATGTACCAAAATATTTGTTCTTTCTCTTTTTCCACAATATGAAAGCAACATTTTTATTGTTGTTCACGACAACATTACATATTATATATTATATTATTCATTTATCATTTCTGATGTGTATACCACTGGGTGTTCCACCCTAATGTCTCATTTTTAAGCTTTGCAGATGATGCCATCATTTTTGCGAATGGTAGTAAAGCGTCTCTTACTAAAGTCATCCAAGTCCTACAGCATTATGACTGTTTCATGACAGAAAGTTAATTTTGACAAAAGCAGTTTTCTGGTGTCTAATAAAATTTCTCACTCTAGAGTGAAAATTGACGCGAGAACCACAGGCTTTCGACGTGGTTTTTTTCCTGCTAAGTACTTCGGAGTGCAATTATATAAGGGACGGAAGAAGATAATGCTGTTTGATGAGCTTATTCAGAAAGTGGCTCTAAAACTTGATGGTTGGAAATCCAAGGTGTTGTTGCTAGGAGGTAGGTTAGAGCCGTTAAAAAGTACTCTTACATCTATGCCTATCTGCCTTGGGAATTTTAATTCAGTATATAAGGTTTGGTCAGTATTTTAATAGTATTAAAGAACATGAGAAGACTTACTATATTTGTTACTGTTTTTTTTGTATTTCTACATTAATTCTATACTATTATATCTTATAGTCTTTGAGTCTTATAAATAGATACTTAGCCTATTGTAATAGGTGTGAGGGAGAGATAGAGACGTGGGCAGGTAGCAGAAAGCATTTAGAGTTAAAGCGAGAATTCATCTTGTATTCATTATCGATGTTGTCTTAATAAAATTCTCCTTTTACTCCTAGAGTAGGCGTTGACCGAACCACGTAAAATAATGTCGTCAATTTATTGTTTATTTCGTTTCGGTTTACACCATGTTTTCCCCAACAATCATAATAGTCAATGTATGTATTACATATTTTTTTCCTTATAGATTAAAATAAATTGAGTTTAAATTTATTACATAATTTTTTTCCTTATAGATTAAAATAAATTGAGTTTAAATTGATTGATTGTTAAACGAATGCATATGGTTGATGTTTAAGGCTTTTGTGTATATAGATTCTTTGACCAAAAAATAGTAAGTAGAGATTCACTAAAATTAGACAAAAGTAACTTGTATCCTAATGATGACAAAAGACAATGATAAGTTTATTGTATTCAAATTATTATAAATTTGGAGGTAATCGATTTTATAGTGTCTATTTATCACACACACACATATTGTTTGATTATTGTCAGTTGAATTTGAAATTTGATTTGTTTTACTTTTATATATAGATAACCATAATTAGAATTTAGAATAAGAGATGATTTGAAAATTGAATTATTTTATTTTCATAGAGAGGGTTTTGGAAGAAAAATATGTAATGACATAGTAACACATGGCATGACTAAATAAGGCATGAACATTAGTTTATATAACTAGTCATCTCTAAGTCCGTGCTTCGCACATATCAATGTTTTTGTATCACTCTCAAAATTTCATAAATTGTTTGATCACATATATAATGAAAATTTGCACTATTTTGAATGAAGAAATTTTGAGTTACAAAATTTGAAGTATTTTCTATAAATTAAAGAAGGAGAGTTTATTTTACCCCATCCCGTGGGTTCCATAAAAGAGAACCCATTTTGAAGGTGACATGCCAAATTTCTCAAACTTCTCTGGAAGTTCCACAGGATATTGAACAGCCTACAAAGATGAAACTAAGTTACCAAAGAACAAAGTTCTAAAAATATCAAAGTATTGATGAAAATGCAGTAGTTGCTCAAATCCAATCTATTTATTTCCATTACCTCTTGAAGCTTGTCAGGTGAAGAGGCCCGAAGTGGAATATGAAAAAGGAAGGGAAGTTATTGGATAAATGAAGATTTAGGCGTGAAGAAGTTTGTAGCATTTGATGGATTGAAACAGGGCTTTAAAGAGCTACTTTTCTTTATTTATTTATTTATTTAAATTTGGTCAAGAGCTGTTGGGTGAAAACGGAAGAAGAGTTATTGGTATATTATAAAGATTTAGGCATGGAAAAGGTAAATTTAGAGTTTGTTTGGCCTAACTTTTGGAGACTCAATAGGGGTGTAGAAAAAGTCGAAAAAATTGCAAAAATCGATTCGGCCGAATCGAATCGACCGTAAACCGTCGGTTTTTAACGTAATTCGGTCGGTTGTGGTTTTAATTTTTAAAAACCGCTTTGGGTAATTCGGTTAACGGTTTTGAGGGATTAAAACCGCGGTTAAACAGAACCGCCCGTATATTACTATTATTTATATTTATATATGTATATATACATATATATGTATATATGTATGTATGTATGTATATATTCTATATTAATAAGTAATTAAATATGTGAAAAATATATAATAGTGTTAGCCTCCTTGCACTAGGGTTTTAAAAAGCACTCTTCATTGTTGGTTTTGCAAATGCAGCATCTATAGCCTGAATACAAGTGAGGACTTTTAGTATAGTTCTTTTGAAGAAATGGGTCATTGATGTTTAATTTTATAGCAATATGGAAAGTTGACACTTGATGGTTCTTCAAGTTGATTAATTAACCAAATCATGGATCAAATAAAGTATCCGTCTATGCAAATTCTAGCTATCTAATCAAATATATGTATACACGTGTGCACACATACATATATATGTGTATATAGACTTAAAACCGACAAAAAAACTGCTTAAACAGCACAAACCGTATTGACCGAAGCCAACGATTTCTTAATTTAAATGGGCAGCTTTGGTTTTAGAAAATAAAAAATCGCAAATTTCAGTTCGATTAGAATATTCACGCAAAAACTGACTGAAACCGCCCGCTTACACCCCTAAGACTCAAAAGTGCTTTCTATGAGTCCAGAAGTTGAAATTGACTTGTTTGGTCCATTTTTAAAAGAACTTTTCAATAAAAACTAAAGTTGAAAAAAGCTGAAAAATCAAAAGCTCCAATTTGGAGCTTTTCGGAAAAAGCTTTTGAAAAACACTTTTTTGTATCATGTCAAAAATTGTTTTTTTTTTATTTTTTCTCAAAAATACTATTTTATATTTTTTAAAGTTCAATATTACCCTCAAAACAACTGACAGCTTAACTTTTAAAATACTGGGCCAAACAATCAAATGCTTTTATTTAACAGCATTTCTACTCAAAACTCTACTGCTAAAAGCTTTACAGCTCAACAACTGAAATTACACAGATAGGCCAAACAGAGTCTTAATAGTTAATAGTAGTAAATGAAATTCTAGTAGAACTTTAAAAAACTGCTCCATTAAGTCGCTTATATGGCATGTTTGTGAATTCCATTAAGCTGATGTCGTACTTGCTAATTTTTTTTAAGATGATAAATGAAAGGTCACATGGCAAAAAGGTAGACTAAAATGCAGGTGGCATGGCATATTATTAGAACTCAACTAAATAAAGTTAATGTGTCAATCACAAAGCATACATATTAGCTTGAAGTATAATTATATATATATACAAAAGTTATACATATAGATACATACATACATACATATATGCAAAAGAGTGATTTGTCATCTGAGTGACATGTCATCTAACCAAAGGATGAAAAAGCTTATGTGGCAATCTCCAAAGCTTATAATATATTAGCATGGCAATTATAGAACTCATGTTATTTTATAAAACAACTTTACATATATATATATATATATATGTATAGATAGATAGATAGATAATGTAAATCGACCACCTCAATGTAATTAATTTATGTTCTTAGAGAAGTACTTATGTTATCTATTTTCTTCACCATTTCATCAAAAGAAAATTAATGATTGAAGAGGTATTTATTTTATCTATTTATTGATTTCAATAATATATATAAGTTCCACTCACGTACATAAAAAGCACGGTACAATACAAGAGAAAGAACAAAAGAAAAGCAAAAAGAGGAAAAAGAAAAGAAAAGGAAAAAAATAAAAAAAAACACAACAGGATAACGGTGTTCAAAGGCTACACTCCTCTTTGAAATTGCGAAGAAACTGGGGAAGAGTCACTCTGCACGCTTAGCAACAAACTGAATGCAGTAACATGCCGTATGTTTCTGCAACACAAGAAAAGCTCATCATGAGGGCATGTTACTTGCAATCTGGTATTAGGTTTACAGGATCATCGAACTATATATGAAACAACCTTGTGCCATAAAATGAGGTCGACTATATTGTCTGTGACTAATTAATGTTGAATGAAGTCAATGCATGAAAGAGAAAAAAGAAGTGCAACACAACATAATTCGGAGATGTTTTAATTTTTACAAATTTTTTGTCCTTTTATTTATTCTTTCAATTAATGAGAAATTCACCCGAAACTGCGTTGAATACATCTCAGGTCATGAATCATATATATTGAATAGCATTACATCTGAATTTATGCATCAGTTCAATCAAAATAGATACTTGACTAGCAATTTTCGGTTTACAAATGAATACCTTTACCATTTATTCTCTATTTAATTTTCTTCCATAATTGTGGTTTAGAATTTAAGGTTGATATATGTGAAATGCTCTTTTTCTTGTCTTTATAATTTCTGGGGACCTCTAGTGTCATGGTGCTAGTTTTATCATGGTTATCACACTGTATACATCGAAGACAAATGGTTGAAATGCATAAAACAAAAGATGGGCAGGTCTCTGGACAGTAACCATTAAGGTTCAAAACATATTAATCAACCTGTACATACCAACTTTTAATTTTAATACAACTTATCGTACATGTATGCATGACAACGTCAACTATATACATCAAATTGAGCACGATATTTTTTTATCTAAACAAAATATTTTCATAGAGGAAAGTTGCATTAGTCATATATGTTAACTAGATTTACTCTCATACAATGCACGTGATAGTTTTTCTTTTTAAATGTAAAAATAAATTTTAAAAAATAAAAAGTAAAAAACTATAAAAAATAAATAAACAACGTTAAAAGAATATTAATAAACTATATCAAAATATAACAAGTCCTAAAAAATAATTGATTATAGAAAATAATGCATCTAAAAATAAGTGATTAATAAAAAACAAGTGATCAAATTAATAAAACAAGTCCTAGAAATAATTGACTATAGAAAAATTAAAAATAGAAGAAAATGGACTAAAATTCTTTCGGAGGGAAAAATAAAAGTGATATAATGATACGTGACATAAATTAAAAAAAATAAAAATATCATACATGTATGGATGAATGTAGAAATCCACCGTAAATTAATCGTCCGAACTTGTAAGGCAATTAAGCAACCCACAACAGTTCTTCCAAGAATTGTGAGTGCGCAGATTTACAAACAGATGAGGCTGCCAGAATGAATCAAATGAAGTGAGCAGTTAGTTAAATATTCACCAAAGTCAACTCATCACAAGGAAAGGAAAAAAAAAAATTATGCAATATAAATCTATGGGTACAATCTGTACGTAAAGAAAGGAAAACGAAATTTTTAGAAATAACACCAAATATAACCCAATTCTATTCCAGTCTGATCCGGGATATGGATTAATAACACCCTTAACCAAATAATATATTTACCTGATTTTCTGCATTTCCTGTTGTTTCTGTAATGCTAACAGGATCCGCAGCAGCATTATCCTCAGATGAAGAATAGGCTGCGCCTGGCAATGCAGCCTCCTCAGTCATGGCTTGATCAGAAACTTGCCCATTTTTACTTTGGGCTTTCGCATCCCTTCTCTTCTCCAGAAATTCCTTTGCAGAATGAACCATTTCTTCAGCCTTCGATAGCCCTTGTATAGCCATTGATGAAACAATATGCTTGGCATCCTTAACCTTTCCTCTTTAACCTCTTCATCTTTGTATCGGTTCATGGCTGATTTAGCAGCATCCTCATTGAATTCATCATCAGCAAGCCCTGAAGATGATTTACTCGAAAGAGTGATGGCAGCTGCAGCTTCCTCAGATGACTTGCCTTGATTCTCATCATCATACGGCAAAGAATAAGACCATGAATCAGAAACTTGCATCAGTTTTCCAGCTTCAATTGTCGCATGAAACCCCTTGTTGTCTGCGTACTCTTTTGCAGATTGACCCAGCTTTTCACCCTTTGATTGCCAGTGTTTCATGAATGAGGAAACAGAATTCTTGGCTTCTTTAACTTTTTCTTGAACCTCTTCTTTGCCTTCATCAGTGGCTTCCTTCACTGCTCCATAAATTTTCTGAACATTACTTTAAAGCTTGGCCATCTTCGAAAAAATGGGCACTCTTTTTCTACTTGATCAGTTATACTAATTATTCTCTGTCTCAGTGCAGATGAGTTTTTATGGAGAGTAATAAAAATAAAATGGATGACTAAATGCCTTCCTGACATCAAATCTTATCGCAAGCTAATTTTACTGATAATGAACAAAAAACTAATGAGACGATATAATATAACTGAGTGGTTGACCAGCAAAATCAAATTTAAGATGTCACATTCCTAAGTGAAGTAAACACGTTGAAGTTTGAATGGTAGCTAGGGGGGTGCATCATCAGTATGCAAATAATTCATATTTTCAAACACACTAGCAAATAAAATACTCATAGGTTTTTAGGTTGTTGGTTGAGGTAGTAATGGTCTTTCTCTTGTAAGAAAACGAAAACAAAATTCGTTTAGCACAAAACACACTTTGTACCAAGGATTTTTCGTTCACCACTTCAAGTCTAAAAGGGATTAATTTTAAGTCTAACAGTTGTCCGTTCTTGAAGTAAAAGCAATTTGTTTCGCTTTATACCCGTCTCACCGTATCATCTCTCGTGCATCGGTAGAGCAGGCATAGACACATTGAACACATCCTATACATGTATAATAAATCTTTAATATTTCTTTTTGATTTCGGTGAGATTCCTCCTTAGATATGCATGTAAATAGTAACTCTCAAATTTTAATAGAAAAGATCCTAGGACGAGAACGAACAGTAATGAAATGCCCAACCTGTGACTAGGTTTTGTTCCCACAGCCTCATTCATCTGTCCGGAAAAAAAATAGCCTAAACCTACGAAATTGGATAACTATTGTTAGCGTTGTCTTAAGATGTATTCACTTGAAAAGCAGAGGGAGATGCAGACGTTAGATTATATATTCTTTTCATAATTAAGTGTTGCACACTTTTTCGTAGTTTAGTTTAATTTATATAGATCTTTAAAATCTATATATTTACTTTTAAATCTTACATGGTTTAAAAGTTTATCAAGAATTAAATTTTATAAAATACTTATATTTTATTCTCAAATAGACGGTAAATATAAAAATTGCACACCCCCTCCCACATAAAGTGCATGTAGAGTCCATATTCATTCTTAATGCCACATATCTTAATTTATCAAATTTTTCCTTCCAAAAATAAGAAAATCCTAATAACATATATTATTCTTCTTCTATTACTTTTATTTTTCATATTAGCTCTTTTTCTAAATTTTCTTTCTCAATTTAAATGTTTTAATTCATTTACTACATATCTCTTATGAGAAACATGATTACCAAAAATTTACCAAGAACTGTATTATATAAAATATATTTACAATATTTTACCCTAGCATTGAGTAATATTGATGTTAATCATATTAATAATAAATGAGCATATATATATATGTGTGTGTATACATCAGAAAAGTCTGTATACATATATTTATATAAGAAAGAAAGTATAGTCGACTCTCATCCTCTAGATTAATCTCTTTATAATCTTGACGTAACTTCTTTAAAAAAAAAAAAAAAGTCTAGTCGATATAGTCTAAATTAAAATTCAATATCCTGTAAATTAAAGCAGGTGAAAGTGAAACATGGCGGACCCCAGAGTTTGACTTTTCTCTAGTATTTGAAAGCAAGATCTAGTTTTCTTCATTTCCTCGTATATTTTATTTTCTCACACTTGGTATCTGTTACATTTTAACTGGTTTCTCTTGTTTCTTTACAATGTCTTGGCGCCAGTATAGTGACAGATAAGAGCTCAAAATGTATGCAGCTTACACGTTGTTCGGCTCCCACAAGATTTCAATATTTTGTTAGACTTGATAAGATAGATTAATTATGCCAAGCTTAGTTGTTAGGTCACCCAAATATTAGACATATATATATATATATATATATATATATATATATAATATGTGTGTGTGTGTGTCTCTGTGTGTGTGTGTGTGTTAGCTCACTCCATACATACTTATGTAGATGTTCACATTTAGTTATGATTGTTGAGTTTCGAGATCATTTTTTTAGTCTATTAGTAATTGTGCTTATCTAGTTTTCCTTTTTCTTTTTTTTTAAACCCCCATTCCTATCCAAATTCTTTTTTTAATGAGATTTGAATTCAAAATCATCCATCTTAAAGAAAATAATTTCAAGTTCTAATCACTTGAACTATTCTACAAACTCTAAATTGTACTTATTTGGTTCATACACGGGGTTTGAGGTAAGAAAAATTAAAGGTCTAGAATAATTTTGAGAGAGTAATGGTATGGTTTATATGATTCTTGCTTATCTCATCAAGGTCGAGATTTATTTATAGTTATCTTTGGGCGTCACTAACACAAGTATGACTACGTGGCGTGGCCACTAATGATGGACAGTGACAGAGCCAAGATCACGTGATCAAGGGGTGCAAATTCATACATAAATTATTTTACGAAAATTTAAAAATTAATCATAAAATATATAATAATTAATATAATGATGATATTTTAATTGACAAAAAATATAAATAAGTAAATAAAATCACAATAAATAGAACTACAGTTTATAAAGGTCTCTCGACATAACTTCATATTTTGAAATCATTGACAATTTAATTGACTACCAAAGTCAAAAAAATATCTTTCTTTTTATAATTAATTATTCATTAATTTTATTTTCACCAAAAAAATTCAGGGGTGCACATTATATAAATTTGCCTCTTATTATAAAATAAAAAATAAATGTAATAGCAATATTTGTTTTTATCAAAAAATCCATGGGGTGCACATATGTGGCTCCGCCGTTGATGATAGATGCACTAGTGAGAATTAATCACAGGACTGTATTGGCCCAAAATCAATTACCTCCTGAGTTGACTTTTGAAGGCTAAGCAAGGCAAGCATCATCACTACAAAAAAATTTTGGATTTGAGACGAAAAATTTTTGTCTTAAACTTAAAAAATTTCGTCTCAAAATGGATTTAAGATGGAATTTGAGACGAAGATTTTTCGTCTCGAAAACCCTCGTATCAAATTTTGAGATGGAAAGTTCCATCTCTAATTGAGACGAAAATTTTTTTGTCTCAAATATGTATTAACTTGTTAGAAACTTTTGTCTAAATTTTCCATCTTAAATCTGTCTCAATTTGAGACGGATAATTTCTGTCTCAAATTCATCTCAATTTGAGAAGGAAAATTTTCGTCTCAGATTCACCGGTTTCTAATAGTGCATGTTAGGACGGTGGTTGTGGAATTGTTTGCTAAAAGAGTAAGGGTGAGGATTAAGGTGGAGGATTGTGACAAAATGCTCAGATGACCTCTTTAAATAGAGGAGAAAGAAGATGATAATATACACAATCTTACGCTCTAAAAAGATTGCCTAAAAGCCATACTTTTAGCCTTGTAGTCTTGACATCTTGTGTATCATTGTTGCCTACATTACAAAGGAATCACTCTCGTTCTACAATGTATAATGATCTTAATTGTAGATTGTGCTAGAGGATCTACCGTGCAGCATATTGCATACCCAACTTCACATGGACACATGGTTGCTTATTCATACAGGTTTAGGCATCCTTTGATGTATAGTGTAACTTTTTTTTTTTTTTTTCTTTTTCTAGCTCTTGTTTACAAAAATGGCTCAAGGGCCACCCAGATCAGCCGAGCCATCTTAAATCCGGTGTATTGTTCCAAGCTTGAAACTACAGACCCATTTTTGAGCTCCTAATCGAGCCTATGACTGAGGTGACTAATAGTTAAATCCCTTCTTCACAGGCATGGCCTCAGGACCAGTTTCCTCTTTACAAGAATTGGGCTGATTTATGGGCCAAATAAATTGTAGGCCTCTATGAAGGCTCATTTGGATCGACTTTTAAATTTTTTTTTTTAAACTTTTGAAAGAAGAATGCTAAAAATTTTGCTTCTGGAAAAAAAATTTTGTGCTTTTTAGAGTTTCATTTGTTTCAAATCTAATATAGATACTTATAGCAAAAAAAAAAAAAAAGAAAAAAATAGTGCTTGTGTCTAAAACAAAGTGCTTTTCTATGAAAAAGACCAATCAAAACAAGCCCTAATTAAATTTTGACTTCTAAATATGTTTAGCGCATTGCTAATCTACTCAATTGGCAAAGAATTAATCAATTCTAACCAATACTTTTGCAACATCATCATCAACTAGCAATGATTGGTTAATAGACTCTCTAATCACTTTAGACTAATCACATGCAAGTGAGATGTAAATGATAAAGTGCCTAACAAAAAGTTACAAGCAACCCAATCCAAGATTTGATTTACCAATCTTTTGACGCATTAAGACCTAAAAAAAGAAAACTCAATTGCAGCAATCATCTTTGCAGGTTCAATAATATGGCTAATATTCCAAGACATGGTTATACTATCTGAGATGATCATTTTGAAGATAGTTTCGATATCACTTTCAATAACGATGTGTGAGATATTTTGCTTTTTAGCAAACAAGTAGGCAAACAACACGGCTTGAGCTTGAGCTTCTTCGGCACTATATGACAGGCAAGAAGGTTTGTGATTCTAAAGATCAAGGAACCCAACCAATCTCCGCGAATACAAGCAATAGCGGCTCTAATCTCAGAATTACAAAAATTCTCAGAAACTCTCAAGAGTTGCTAGGGCAGTTTTCTCAACATTAATCTCCACATGTTCAATAGTTGCTAGGGGCAGTTTGATCGAGGACCAATTCGGGAAATTTCGAGACAACTGATTGTCAAAATTAAAAAGCACTTATTAGCATTATCAATTTTCTTTTCATTTTTTTATTTTTTAAGTATTCTTATTATTAGGCATACGTATACATATACATACATACATATATATATATATATCATTCTTTCTCTCACATTAAAAGAAAAAATAATTTGTTGTTTACTTGACGCTATTTCGGATAGGGATGGTAGTATCAAGGTGTTTGGCTTTGTTTATTTAAGGTATTTATAAACACTTAAAAATTATTATTTTACATACTTTTTATTATATAAATACTTATAAACACTAAATAAGCAAAGTCCAAACACCTTCTATCTAATACGACCAACAATGCTAGCTTATTTGGTAGGCGCATTGTCCAAGCCCCCCCCCCCCCCCCGCCTTTTATTTTCCCTCCACTTATTGTAATTCGCGCCCTGTCGAAAAAACAAAAACCTCTTCTTAAACCCACAGGAAACATTTACACACATTTTACTGATCCAATTTTTTTTTTTGTTTGGTTTAAAATAAAAGAGAGTTACTTTTTCACTTCACACATTCACAAACACAACGAGAAAACCCGAACACACACTCACACACCACTAGGGTTTCTTGAAAGATCTCAGAAGGAGACCAGAAGCTCATCCATTCATGGCAATGGCAATGCAAGCAGAGGAACATTTGTGTTCAAGATTGACTTTTTTGCTCTTCAAAAGGTAAAATAATAAATTTTTATTCAATACCCATATCTCCTTTATTATTATTATTTTTTTCCTTCCTCCCCCTATATGTTTGCAAGCAGTGGCACATTTGTCAGCAAGATTGAATTTTTTTGCCTTTTAAAAGGTGAAGTAATAAATTTTGATTCATACCCATTTCCCTTTTATGAGCACATATGTGTGTGTGTGTTTTAATTCATGGCTTTTGCAAGTAGAGGCGCATTTGTGTACAAGATTGAATGTGTGTGCTTAAATTCTATTTTTTTGGGTTCAAATGTGTGTTTAAATTCATGGGTATGGCATCTACGATAAAAAAATATAATAATTCGCACTGATTTCTTTATTTGCTTGTGTATGCGCGTGTATGTTAAGTTTGAAGTCATGGTCATGTTATTTCAAGTCGAAGCACCTTTGCCAACAAGATCGGATTTTTTTCTTGATTTCTAAAAGATGATATTAGGAAAAAATTTAATTCATACCTGTTCTTTGTTTGCTTTAAATTGTGTGTGCTTAAGGTCATGGTTATGTCATTTCAACTAGGAGTACATTTGTCAACAAGATTGCATACATGGCCATGGGATTTCAAGTGCAAGCACAGTTGCTAACAAGAGTTCTTTGTTTTGGTTTCTAAAAGGTGAAATAAGAAAAATAGCTCATATACGTTGAGTTATTCTTTTGATATTTATTTGTTTACTTTTTTATAGATGTGTCTTTTCGAAGTCATGGTTGTGGCATTTCAAATGGAACCACATTTAAGATTGAATATTTATTGGTTTTTGAAATGAAAAACAAGAAATATTGACTCAAACCTATTTCTTTATTTTGCTTTAACGGGTCTGTGTAACTTACTTGCTTATGTGCATGAAAATGGGATTTTTATGCATTTTTTAACTTATGAGCTAAAAAGTTAGAAGTCGATGCTATTTGCTTATTTAGGTGACATTTTCTTTTTGTCTACTTTTATTGCTCAAATTGTGGTATGTGCTATTTGAAATAAATTAGAGCTTGTAGTTGACAATGGATGCACATAGATAAAATTTTTCTTACGGAGACGATTTATTGTTGAATGGATCTTTAACTTCTGTTGGTAAGAGGATCTATTATTGAGTGGCTCTTTATTTTTAGTTGGTGATAATTGGAGCAAGTCCTTACTGAGGCTGCAGTTAAAGGTTCCATACTTCCATTATTGAGACCAAGAAGCAATGTGCTAAGACAGAGTGGGAGAACTTCAACTAAAGGATGGGATGAGTATTATGTTAAGATGCCTTCTAGATTTTTCAAATGCTTATATATTATTGGAAGGTTATTCTAACCAATGGTGATTTTAAGCTTCGAAATTTCCATGAGTAAAATGCTGAAAACTATAGAAAATTTCAGGGCTTGATGCTATGCAAATAATTGTAAGTTGTACGACAAATTCTTGGGATGGTCTTCTTCTTTTGTCTTTAGGAAATCACAGCAGAGGCATCTTATGTTTATTACTTCCTTGTGCTGCCCAGGAATACGATACATGCCTCAGCCTGGTAACTTGGCTGTTGACATCATGGTTATTGTGTCAGAGCAGAGAGCCTGCAATTTAGAGAAGATAATAAAATCTTTTGCATCTTTCCTACTACATCAAGAAAGTGCTCTTTGGTTTTTCATGTATGAACAGTAGGAAGCCATCTATTGGTGCTTTTGTTGGAGTTGCCTTAGAGTTGATACTTTCCTTTGACTGGTGGGGATTTTGGAGTGAAAGGAGATGTTGTTGAGACAATAAAGAAGAATTTATACCCTTGAGGAGGGCGTTGGAATTAGAGCAGAATGGATGTGAGATTTATGCTTAGGGAGCTGTAGTGCTTGACTTGGAGGAAGGCAGAGGAGACGTAAGAATCTGAGAAGACAAAGGGGAAATAATTGAAACGATAATGGAAAAATTCAACAGGTTGTATATTGTCATTAAGATGTTGAGTATTATATTGTCATCTAGATGGTGATTATTCGAAATGATTGGAGGAAGCCATAAAACTGTTATGGGTGAGTCGAAAAAGTGGATGGATGGTGGTTGGCGGAGGCAGTTCGTCCTGTATCATTGCTGGAAAAAGAATTATTTTGTTTCTACTGGCTCTTGGTTCCAATGGACAACAGCTATAAGTGATGAACAGGCTAGGAAGAGTGAGATTGCTCTGGGCATTTTAGAAGATCACTTCAAGCCTTATGTAAGGAGCCTAGGAGGTGGTTCTTGGGCATTTAGAAAAAAAAGAGAGATGCAAAACTGAAGAGATTGACTAAATATTTTCGGGCCACATAGAATGGTAATCTCTAAGTTGGAACTTTAGGAGCAAGATATTGGCATGGAAAAAGGATTTGTTAGAAATGGCAATGTGGTGAATCCTTGGTGAATCTTTTGAGATCACTCTGGTCTTGTCTCTTTGGGGCATGCATTTCCAGTCTCTCCCAATTGTTTTAAACTGTGGCCACTATCTGTGATTAAGGGAGGGTAATTTGTTCGAAACTGTAATTCTTTTAGATTCTTGGAGTTGTTTGCTTGGTTTATAGTCTTCAGAGCTGTTGTCCTTAATTTGCCAACACGATCCTAAATTATTTTAATTAAATGAAAGAAAGGTTGTGAGTTAAGTGTACGGGTTGTGCCACTTTCTAATGTTCTAGACTGCTAAATGGTGGTCAGCCTTTCAATCCTCAGCCAGTCAGCCTTGGCATAGTACTTGAAAGCACAACTTTTCATTTGCTTCTCAAAATTGGTCTTTATCAAACATGCCCAGAGACGTGATCAGAAATGAAAAAAATTACAAATATAGCATGCAAATCTCTTTATTGTGAAAAACTAGGAAGCAAATGGTGCACATGAATAATTGTTAGCAAATAATTAACCGTGACTTTGGAAAGAGAGAGCTGAAATGAAATCGATCACATGCCTTCTTTCTTTCTTTCTATACACTAGTTTTACACAAAAAATACCTTAGAAAGTGAGTTTGCAAAAAAATACCTCAGAGAGAAAGTGTGTTTCTTTCTTTCTATACACCAGTTAATCAAATTTGGTTGCTTGCTGTAAGCTTTTGACTGTCTGAATATCATCCTTCTAGTCATCTCTTGACTGAATATGTTGTTAGATATAGGAATAAAGTTTGATATCATGGAACACCAAGATAATTTGATGTTGAAGCATGCCAGCAGTATGTGTCAAGAAAATTATCGACTGTCTCCTATTTATATCTAGTTAACTTTGCTATTCGCGGCTTTATTTAGTCTTGAACAATGCCTAAGTCAGTGACTGAACTTTTCTGACTCTTCAATTCCTCAGTGCCAGGTCCAGAGATAGCAGCAAATCATACGTTGAAGATCTTGGGTTCAACTTTTATGCCTGAGTGAATTCCCTATCACTGTGTATCGAGACATGTAAAAACTGATAGGCATTTGATTATTGCAGTAGGGAATGAAGCCATTCGGTCCGTGCAGTATATTAATTCCTTGTATAATATTTATAATTCTATAGTAGGATTTGCATTATCCAAAATCTATATATTCTTTTTGAGGTTTGCATTGCCATCTGCTTTGGTATATGAATGATCCAGTTGAGCCCCTGTTTCTTAGTTTAGGGATTGACAATTTTTGAAGAGGAAATGGTACCAGTTGCTTTTTAAATGTGTTTCTTCTCCAAGATCTTGCTGCTTGTAATTTTTTTTGTGTTCCTTCTCCAAGATGTTGCTGCTTGAATAAAGCTTGTTAACCATGCATCCATTTGCTTTAAACTGTTATCCTTGACTTTGAGCAACAGCCAGAGTGCAATAATAATATGAAAAACATGAGAAATGAAGCTTTGGGGTCTCAGGAATCTTGCCAAAGTGAAGGGCACAAGTAAATAGAGATCCAATAAGTGGAACCAGTCACGTCCTAGACTCAGAAACTTGAACGCTTGCATTCAGGAGAAATTCCTGGAGGGAACCTATTAGTATCAGCACAGTAGTCATAGACCTAGTGCTTAGACTGCACATGTTGGAGCCTATCGCGGCCCTTCGCGGCAAGGTCTTGAGTTTTGCATGTAGGAGTATTAGAAGCATCAGTAGACTAGTAGCTTCAAGTAGGGGTGGAAATCGGAATGGATTTTCGGGTAATCTGATTTTTCGGGTTCGGGTTTTCGGGTTTCGGATGGCAAAAAAATACCCGATCGGATACATAGAAACTAACTATTCGGCCGGTTATCGGATTTTTTGGATGCTGGGTTTTTCGGATTCGGATATTCAGATACTCGACATTTTTATAAAGTTAAAAATACAAAATTGCTTATTATTATTTTGCACTAAGTTAGCAAGTATGAATTTAGCAACCTGTCCAGAAACAATGTATAGTTTTTCATAAACAGCACAATGATTTTCCCTTACCTAATTTCAAATAACATGCATAACTTACCAAAAAAGTTAGCAACCTGTGCTTACTAAAGTTATGCATGTCCAGAAACAACATGCATGACCTGCCTAGAGATTATTAAGTAATGCCATTCAACCTGTCCAAAAATTTAGCCAACACCACTCTACTAGGCTATTCCATCCATAAGTCATGAATAGTAAACAACAATAGACTAAAGTTAACAACTGTCTTGTTTATACCAAATACAAAAACCAAGTTAAAACATTCCAAATACTTTTCCAACTTCAAAGTCTGAACTCAAGCAATAATGATGCCTGCAAAAATAAAGAAGTTGCAAAATTACTTAAAAAAATCAATTATTTTGAACAATGAGTGAACTAGTTAATAAGGCCAAAATAAGAAACAACCTGAATCCTCAAATCATATGTCTAGAATAGTGATATCTGCCCTATTCCTACTCAACTCTGAGACAATTAACAAGAAATTAGACAAAAGAATAAAAACATAGAAATGACAAAATAATAATAACAACAACAACAACATAGAAATGACAAAATAAAAATAAGAATATATACCACTTTCAATGGATTCAATCTCAGCCAAATCCTCCTCAATACATATAAGGAGAGATTCACAGCGAAGCCAGTCTTGAGAGCAAAGAAGTGCTTGAACTATTTTTGGAGACAAAGAGCTCCTAAAAGCATCTAAAACACGTCCCCCAGTACTAAATGCGGCTTCTGAAGTAACTGTCGAAACTGGAACAGCCAGGATATCACGAGCCATCCTGGAAAGGATAGGAAACCTAGCTGTGTTTATCTTCCACCAATTTAAGATGTCAAACTTGGGTTCTTTTGCTTTATCAAGAACACTCATCAGACTCATCATCATCATTCTCAATTTCTTCAGCAAGATATTTATCTAATTCAGACTTTACATGTTCACGTGAACTTCCAGTCTTGAATTTTTTGAACTCTGAGATCAAAGCTTTTCTCCCCTTCTTTTTTAAACTAAAACTTCCACCACTACTTGTTGAATTTTCAGAAGAACTTGATGAAACACCATGATTTGCATGACTATACTTTCTTTTATACTCCTCAAAGAGCTCATAAATGCCATTTCGAACTTCAACTTTCATTGTTTCTCGCATCACAAAATCATCATATAATTTCTCAAAAGCATAGTCCAAGTACTCCAACTTGTGACGAGGATCAAGAATAATTGCATAATAGATGACCTTGTTCATCTTTTCAACACATCCCCAATACTTATCAAAATTTTGTTTCATTGCACTTGCCATCCTACTCAACTTAAGATCATCACTCTCTATCCACACTTGGAGAATCAAAGCCAATGTACTTATTTCATGAAACACAGCATTCGATGTTACATATAAGGACCCTGAAATCCGCAAAGTGAGATGAAAAAATTGCTCCAAAAATCCAACAAGCAACCTAACTCTCCTCCAATCATAACAAGTAGGCACTCCTTTATATGGAGGAGTGGAAAGAAAGTCTCTATACTTGCTATCATCCCTAGAATAACTATCAAAAGCTCTTTCAAGCTTGGATGCACTCTCCAACATCAAATAAGTAGAGTTCCACCTAGTAGGCACATCAAGGCACAACAAATTTTCACTATCAATTTTTTCGAGATCAATGCACTCTTTGAATTTATTGCACCTAGCTGAAGAGTTTTTAATGTATCTAATTGCATCCCTAACACGAACTATGGCATCTCCTTCATCCTTTTGTTTCAACCCATCTTGCACCACAAGATTAACTATGTGGGCAATGCACCTCATGTATGGATATTTTCCATCTAATATAGAAGTACCCCACATTCTCATCCTTCCTCTCAAGTAACCAATGGTAGTATCATTTGAAGAAGCATTATCAACAGTAATTGTAAAAATATTGTCAATCCCTCAATCAAGCAAGCACTTCTCAATAGCTTTCCCAATATCTTCACCCGAATGACTCAATATAGGGCAAAAGTTAATGATTCTCTTATGCAATTTCCAATCATTATCAATGAAATGAGCTATGACACACATATAGTTCAATTTTTGTTGTGAAGTCCAAGTGTCAGTGGTAATGCATATTGTTTGATAGCAATTCCTCAAGAATGATTTTAACCTTGGCCTCTCATTCAAATACAAGGCATAAGTATCAGTTGCAATAGTCTTTCTACCAGGAATAACAAACATTGGACATGCAACTGACATAAATAACTTAAAGCCAATACTCTCAACAAATTTGAAAGGAAGCTCATTTATAATCAACATCTTAGTCAAAGCCTCTCGTGCCTTGTTTTGGTCAAATTGCCATCTTGTAACAGGTGCATCTTTATCACTCGATTGGATGGGTTGACGAGAGATACGATATTGATTAGTTAATTCTTCAAGGGGCTTCTTCTTACAAGCCTTGTAGTGATTTCTTAGTGGTGTAGTCCCATGGTTCGTTGGATCAGCTCTTAATTCTCTACCACAATAACGAGGACTTGTTCTCTCTGGCAAAAGAACTTATCAAAATGAAGCCAATATAGTGATCTAGGTGTAGACTGCTCTTTCCTCCCCTTCCCTTTCACTTTCTCCTTTCCCTTTTCCCCCGACTCATTTAAAGAACTAGAAACTCTTTCAGAATCTCCAAATATGTCAACCCCCATACCGTCATCAAAATCTGATGAATCATCTCGTTGGTCAGATGTTTCAGGACTTGAGATTCCACAAAAGCGTGTTCTTTTAGTAGGCCTTGGTGGTTTAGAGGTTGTCATTTCTAAATCATAACCAATTCAAATTTAATTATTAGTTATTGAGTTTAAGTCTTTCTCATTAGTTTCTAAATATTTGGCTCTTCCACTAAAGAGAATGAAAAGAAGAAAAGAAGAAAAATAAGCTTACAGGTTAGTGATGGCGAGAACGAAGGAGAATCATATTCTGGACTTGTTGATGACGATGTTGCTGAAGATGAATTCGACATCTCTGTTCAATTAAGCAAGCCTGCATAGATTCAAAAGATGATCAAACTGTTGGCTTTTACAGCATCCAATAGAACAACCTAGCTACCAAATATCCAAGGCCTTTAGCTAGATAATATAATAAAAGATGGAAAAAAAAAACTATTCTCATTTTATACACAGCAATGGAAAACAGAAACAGAAAGAAGCACATAAACCCAGAAATGAAGTGCTTACCTACAAAACTTGACAATTTTCCTGTGTGCAAAACTTGACAATTTTTCAATGTTCACATTTGAATCTTAATCAACTTATCCAAAGAAAAACTTAACATAGTCTCTATTATCAGTATCACTTTAGGTTCTCATGAAATATATATAATAAAAATAAAATAAATATATATACACCTAGACCCCAAAGCATAAAATAAAATAAAACAACAAAGATCTTAAACCATATATATATATATATATACACCTATACTGATACATCGATGCTATATCTTTTGATTTCAGAAGCTAGCTAAAACAAGAAAGATCTTAAACCCCATATATATATAACCCTCTAAATTTTTGGGTATTACACTTTGACTTTTCTTTACACCCCCCTTGCGGGCCACGGGTGAACAGCTAATCCGAGCTAAAATATAGCCGAACAAATTGCAATTGGTATTCTAGCCGAGGCATGCCAAAAATGCGACTCTCCCGAACCAGAATCTTCCCCACTTCTCTTCCACGCTCTCTAGGACCTTCTGTCAAACACCTTCCCCGAACTCCACAATCCATTTTACCGCATAAAAACATCCCTAAAACGCTTTACCACCAACACTTCCCTCAAGGCCTCCCATTCCCAAAACTTAACTCCTCACCAGAAACATCAACTTCATCTCTTCGTAGACTCACTACTTCAACGGAACCAGGTTCACTGTAACCTTTCCAACTACACTGCATGTATATATATATTGGGTTCTCTGTGTGTGTTTTAATGTATATTGGGTTTTGAATTTTTCTCTTGTGTGTGTGTATATATATATATATATACACACACACACACACACACATACACACACACACACACCTAGACCCTAAAGCATAAAATAAAATAAAATGAAAGAGAACTTACCGTGCGACGTGGAGGTAGAGGCGTGGAGTTGTCAAGGTCTCGAGGATGGTGGTGCGTTGGCCATCGAGTGGGTGCCGACGCCAGAGGTCGAGCAGGTGGCGATCGCAGTGATGGCGATCGGTCGTGGTGCTGCCGTGCTCGTCGGCCGACCGTGAGCAAGTGAGATGAATGAGGAGTGACGACGTCAGGTTAGAGGCTTAGGGCTAGGGCTTTTTTTTGATTTGGAATTGGGGCTGAATTGCTGAAATGTTTAGTATATTTGCAATATTAGAGGAGTAGCCGAGTTAGGGGAATAAGGGTTTTAAAAAATCTAAAAAAAAATAGATATTGGGTTTTTCGGATCGGGTTCGGGTAAAAATAATGACACCGAAACCCGATCCGAAAATACTGGGTTAATTCGACTATCCGAACCCAGTACACCCTAACCCGATTTTTTTGCTATTCCGAATGCAACCGAATCCGATTGGATCGGGTAAAACCCGAAAACCCGATTCCGAATTTCCACCCCTAGCTTCAAGACAATCCAGATGCTGATCTAACACACGCATGACCATTGAAGTTTACATTCCTGTAATAAGCAGTGAAAGGAGCTTGTGTCCAATCCGTCTTCACTCTTCCACCTTGCATTGCCCCATCGTCTCCATTCCATAAGCTGCAGAGCACTCTCAAGGGCTTTCTCTTCGGGTATGGAATCCCAATGGATTCGTGGTTGTTGAAGGCTTTAATTGGAGTGTTATCTACCAAGAAACTGAAAGCAACTAACATTGTAGACATAAAGCTTAGTCCAAAAAAATCATAGTTTTGGATTTGATGATTGTTTTTCCATGGTTTATTATTGATTTAAAGTGATTACATGATGCGTCGAGGGTTGCAAACAATGTAGTAAATGTGGAAAGCAGCTGTTGGATCAAACCAGTTGCTCTTTGTCTCCTTTTCCTTGGCTATAGACAATGGTGTGGACTGTGTATGGCTCGCCTGTCACGTTGCCTAGGAACTCAAATTCGATCTCATCATGTCCTGGCCCTTCAGAAATCAGAAGCCAACTGCAATAATAATCACGTTGAATCAAATAGCATTCTCCTACTAGGTGAAGTCGGTTATGGATATAATAGTAGTATTCATTGTTTTTTATAGCCGATATAAGCAACTTAATTTTGGGGAAGTCTTACAACTAACGAAGAATGTGGCCACGTGCCAGCCGAGTTGCCAGGGACAAGCTTAAGTTGCATGTTGAATCTACCAAATACACATTCTTGGATTGAAAACCAAAGCCGGAATATTTGTCCAGGTTTAGTGAGAGAGCTGGGCCACCTTCGAGTATCTCGGCACGACCATCACCCCGTGTGATGTCTGCATTTTTGTAGAAGTTACCAGCCATGGCTGCGGCCATTAGTCCAGCCATTACTACAGAATAAATCAGAAGCATTGATGAAGATGATAGGTGTGACATTTTTGGAGGGGAAAAAAAAAAAGAAAAAGAATATGGAGAAAGCTTGTGTTGTGTAATGTGAAACTGCTGCTTTGGGAGTATAAAAGCAAGCTATTTGTAGTTAGTATATGATCGATATTATAAGCAACATCCGATAATTGATTATATATTGATTATGATGATATGACATGAAATGATGAAAAGTTTTCAATTATTAAATTTTGCTCCGTTTTGATTGATGTTACTAGAAAACTTTCATTTGTTATTAATTGAGATGATTAGCTCAATCGCTATTCGGGAAAATGTTCCACCAGTGTAATGTGAAGGAAGTATCAAAGACGGAGAGAGACGTTTTAAGTCGTCGAGCTGGCAAGTTTTTTGGTCAAATTATTGGACACAAAAATTGGTAATTATATTAATAATTAAGGAATATTAATGTGTTTTGGAGTAAATAATTGCATTAATTACTAGTAGGAAAAAAATTTGTGGCTGAAGAAACTTAACCAAACTAGGCCAAAATGGAGACAAATTTGTAATTTGACATATTTATGATCTATTTTACCCTTGACAAGAAAACTTAAAATTTTAAATTTAAATTAAATTGTTTTATTTCTCTTTTATCATTAAATATTCAACTATCATGTATTATCATTTCCAGTGAATTGATTAACAATATATATATACATACATACATATACATACATATATATATATATACATATACATATATATACATATATATATATATACATATACATATATATACATATATATACATATATGTATGTATGTATAGTGGTGGCCGTGTGTTGAAGGGGCAAGAGATGTTGGTGGTGGTGGAGGAGAAGATCACGGCGGGCAAGAGAGGAGGACGGGGTTGACAGGAAGGGTCCTGCTGTTAACGTTGAATATGAGCATTTTTTTGTTCTCCTGATGCAATTAAGCAACAAGCACTACATTTCATCTGGGGTAATTTCTGATGTTAAATGGGGATGACACAAGAGAGAGAGAGGGAATAGAGAGAGTGTGTCGTGTGAAAGGAAGGAGTGAGATAGAGATAGGAATAAAAGATGTAATAATCCTAATCATTGTTATATTAGATATTATCACAAGAAACTAAATTTAGGGCTTGTTCGGCAAATTTAGCTGTTGGATTAGCTGATAGCCGTTTGAGTAGTTGATAACTATTTGGGTGGCTGATAGCTGTTATATTTTAGCTATTAGTGGATAACTGTTTAATTAGCTGATTGAATAAAATGTGTTTGGTAAAATTAGCTGTTAGATTAGCTGATGAATATTAAATGACATAAAAGGACAATAATATCCTGTTATTATTATTATTGTTATTATGATAATTGTAATTACTATTACTATTATAGGAATAAGACAATATATTTCATAATTAGATATTTTTTTCATAATCATATTTTAATATTACAGTATAACTAATTTTTTGATAAAACTATTATATCAATATTACAAAATTAATTTTAATAGATTCAAATTTATTTTGTTAAAAAAATGTACTAATAAAACTTATACTTTTAGTAATGTTGATTATATAGAAATTAAAATTTATTTTTATACTATTTCTTATTTATTGTGAAAGAAAAGATAAAAATATAGAGAGAGATTAGAAAAAGAATAAAAAAATACAAAAGGGTAGAATTGCCAAAAAATAAAAAATAAAAAGTTAAAAGCTACCTGAAACGCTAAAATGTTTAGCTTTTGAGAAACACTAGTTGAAACGCTAAAAGTTACCTAAAAAGCTACTTGAAACGTTAGTTTACCGAACAATAATAATTTAGCAAAATAGTATTTTGACCAGTCAAAACGCTAAATGCTAATTGAAAAGCTGTTACCGAACACGCATTTAGTTGAGAGTCGTGTGGATATGCAAGTAAGATATTCGTATTTGACTAAGAAAAACATAATAGATGTGTTCACATAGACACCAATAGTATTATTAGATTTATGTGGTGAATTATAAAATCCATTTTTTTTAATTTCTTTCCTTCCGTATATGATACAATATATTTACAAAAGTTGCATTGTTTCTTTTCCACTTCAAAGGTAAAAAAAATGTCAAGACAATCGTCCTCAGCGACCTTTAAAAAAAATGTCAAGACAATACATTTACAAAAGTTGCATTGTTTCTTTTCGTGGCCGCAGGCCTAATGGCAGCTGCCTCAGCTGGTAACTTCTAAAAGGATGTAGACATCACATGGGCGATGGACGAGCCAAGACACTTGAAATTGGCCGAGGCCTTTCCCTAAACTTAGACAAATATTCGGGCTCCGGTTTCCAATCCAAGAACGTATATCTATTTGGTAGATTCGACATGCAACTCAAGCTTGTGCCTCGCAATTTAGCTGGCACTGTGACCACATTCTTCGTAAGTTCTGAAATTTAGCTCGTTTTGGATTGTATTTGTTTCTGACAAAAATGAGCGTAGTCGTTAGATTCATATAACCCACTTCATCTAATATAATATTAATACGATGTGATAATTAATGTATATGCTAATCATTGCAGTGGGCTTCTGAAGGACCTGGACATGATGAGATTGATTTTGAGTTCCTAGGCAACTTGACAGGCATGCCATACACACTCCAAACCAATGTCTATATGTAGTCAAGGCAAAGGAGACAACGGCTGCGTTCCACACTTACTCTATCGGTTGGAACCCTCAACGCCTCATGTAAGTTAATTATTGAACTTCTATTAAATCACTTCAATTCATTAATAAACCTTCTAACCAATTGGTCAAGAAAGTTTCTCTAACAGTAAGCCTTTCTGGAAACTTCTGGTACTTTGAACTTTATGATTATATTCCAGGCTGAGCACAACATCTTTATGCACCCATTTCACATGTTTGGCGTAGTTGGGGTAGAAACAATCATCAAATCCAGAACTACAGATTTTTTTTAAACTAATCTCACGTCTGCAATGTTTGTTGCTTTTCAGTTTCTTGGTATATGACATTCCAATTAGAGTGTTCGACAACCATGAAGCCATTGGGATTCCATACCCGAACGGCAAGCCTATGAGGGGTGCTCTGCAGCTTATGGAATGCAGACGATTGGGCAACGTAACACAAGGCGGAAGAGTGAAGACAGACTGCACACAAGCTCCTTTCACCGCTTGTTACAGGAATGTAAACTTCGATGGCCATGCTTGTGTTAGATCAGCATCAGGCTTGCCTTGTGGCTCTCATGATTCAAATGCTCCTGCATGGAAAACTTAAGACCTTGACGCCAAGGGCCCAGTAGGCTTCGGTGGGTGCACTCGAAGCACAAGGTCTAAGACTATTATGCTGATAGTAATAGATAAGATAACTTTGCAGGCAAAGTTAATAAATATAAGAAAGTTAATGCAATTATGAGTTTGAAATAGAAGAACTATTGTAGAGGCAAACATTTCAACGCTCTATTTCAGATAATCGTATAAGCTAAACTTAAAATTTAATTCAGATATATACCCAATATCGTTGGTTAACAAAGCCAAAAATATAGCAAATTGAAATGATTTTGAAATAAAAACCTTCACTCAAATGTTATTTATGTATATATAAAGTCGGAACTGTCTTGTGCAGCTTTTGAAAATTTAAAAAATATACTTTTCTTCTGGAGGTAATATGCAAATGATTCTTTTCCTTTTCACCTTTATCTGTTTTGAATTATAATTCTGTTTCGCCCAACTTTTAAGTAAAAAACTTTTTTTTTAAGAGTTTAAAAGTTGAAATTTATCCGTAATAACTCACTTTTAAAAGTAATTTTAGGTAAAAGTAAAAATTTAAAAACAAATTGTGAAAAAACTTTCACAAAACTATTTTACATATGCAGGAAGGTATTGTTTCCTTCTTAGAAAGTACATTCACATATGTTTGAAAGCTCAGCATTGCCCGTAAAATGATTGAAAGCTTAATAGCCAAAAATTAGTACCAAATAATCTATGGTTTTTGTTCAACAACATTTACAATTAAGGTTTGTAACTCAATAGCTAAAATTTCACAATTAGGCATTTAAAATAAAAATCTCGGGATACCCCAACAGTTATGCCTTGTAAAACTCAAACTTAAAAGATTAATTTATTGGAAGAGATGTGTAAATATTTGGGTGTGTTAATTTGCGCATGTTGACGCATTTAAACTGATTTATTTTACATTTTAAAGTCTGATTATTCATTACATTTTTTAAATATTTTATATTTAAAATTAATTTCTTTATATATATTAGGTTGATTTTACCTATTCCTATTTTATGGTCAGATCAAGCATTTCCTAAATCTATCTGTGCTCCCCCAACTATATTATATAGTTAGGCTCAAATAAAAAGGTTAATCTTTATCGGCCTTTTGTTAACTCTAGTCCATCTCTGAACCTTCGAATCTCTTTGCCCCACTAAGCATCTTTTTAGTCAAGCTTCCCTTCCACAAAGAAAGACCGCCTTCCTTCCAGGATTGCTGCTCATTCATCAAGGGGTATATCTAAATTATTGTTTTTTCTGTTAAAACAAACATTTGTGGTTGAAAGACAAGGAGTAGACTAGAGGGTAAGGGTTTTGTTCCCCCTCTAATTTGTATTTATTTATTTTTTTGTAATAATAAAAAGTAGGGGTGTCGTTCCCTTTCCCTAAAAAAATTATGGTTATAATCAGTGATATTCAAGCCGGGTATAGTTTTGGTTATAGGTCACAATAGACGACTACTGTTAGTAATTTTAAAGTCTACTGGATAGCAGGGTGGGGGTTTAGTCAAAAAAAAAATGTTTCACCAAATGGTTTCAATTAGGGTTAATGTTTCATTTAGTTCCCCATCTTTGACCCTTTTTAGAATTAGGTTACTTTGAAACACGACAAATAAGTCCCTCACTTTTGCAATTTGTATGCCATTAATCCTCAGGTCAAGAATTGTCAAATGACTAACAAGCACTTGATATGGATTATGTATAAATTATCCAATAATATATGCTCAACCATTAGCGAATTAAAGAATAAATTGAATTATTTAATTATTTAAGGACAATGGGTTGGGGATCATAAGAAATTTTGAAATGTAGAAATTCTCCGAAATCCAATTTATTATAACATGGATTATATATGTTTAAACTTTGACTTTATAACCATTTGGTAGATGGATTATGTATAGATTATCTTTGCATTTGAATAGTAATTAACTTTAAGCTTTGCTATTTAGATTTGCAATGATTTAGATATGAATTATGTTTTAAAAAGATTCCAAAATTTCCTGAAAATTAATTACTTTTCAAATCCCTCATTTCCAAAGTATATTCTCCAATACTTAATTGGTGTGAGGATTAGAGTGAAAATCAAATTTTCAAAATTATTTTGGTAATCAAAATGCTTAATCCAGGTGATTTCCTGATCAAATAACTCTTAAATCAGATTTAAACCAATCTAAACGGGTTAGACTAAATTGACGAATCCGGCCAATCGGGTTTTAACTTTGCAGCCAAATCCGCAGGATCTATGTGGATATGCCACTTGGATTTTGGATTTCAAATCCTTATAAACGTTAGATTATTTCTTATGTTGGCGTTGGATGTATATTGATGAGGAAAATGGGCTCAACTTTGACTTTTTTTCAAAAAATATTCAACGTTCTAAAAATTTTGGTCAATTCAATTATTGTACAGAACATTATATGCGATAGATCAATATTTAAATCAGATCCAATCAAACTAAACTTTGTTCTGTTAAATGGTTGGTTACATAGATTTGACTTAAATCATATCAATCCAATCTAAGTTTTATCCCGATCGACCATATAAATATAACAATGCCATTAATTATACATGATATATACAAGTCACCAAGCAAGAAACCTAATTAATTATATATGATATATACAAATCACCAGGCAAGAAACCTAACATGCAAAAGTCAAACTTCAAAGTACACATTAATTCAGAACAAAATTGTGGCTTCTTTACATCTTGGGGGATAGTCTTATGGGCATTCCTTGAGCAGGGAATGGAAGGGGGTCCATGGTAATAGGTTCTTCAGGGTTCAGCAAAGACAAATCATATTGAGTTACAACATAATGCACTAGTATCAGGATGTTCAGCTTCGCCAGTTGGAAGCCTGCACACAGCCTTGGTCCTCCCCCAAATGGCATATAAGCATATGGTTGAACTGGCTTCTCAAACCTACTTGGGTTAAATGTGTATGGATCTTCAAAATATTCTTGGTTGTAATGTGTACCATATGTTGTCCACAGCACCTGCATTGAGTTATGGAAAAATAGAACTTTAGGGTTGGTCCGAATTTACGACGAAAATAAGATAGGATTAAATCTCTTGATGTAATAATATGACTAGTTTGATAAATCGTAAAAGGGGCCTTCTAAAAATAATCGTGCAAAGATGATTTCTCCTGATGTCAATTGCAAAATGTATTGCAGGTGTTTGACTTGATATTAAATACTGACCTTCCACCCTCGTGGAATTATGAAGCCTTCATACTCAATATCAACAATTGCTTTTCTAAACGATCCAAAAATGGGAGGGAACATCCTCAAGCTCTCACGAGCTACTTGCCAAGTATAATTCATCTTCTTTACGTCTTCAAACTCAAGACTTTCGCCCGGCATTTTCTTGCTTCTTATGTCAACATGTTCTGGAATGGAATTACGTACGTGAAAATTGTTAATAATCACGGGATTTAATAATCTTGAAATTTATGGTTTATTCATGAACACATTTAGTGTAAGATTTTCGTAATAAATGGTACCTTGTAGGAGGCGAGTGTAGCAATCTGGATGATGAGCTAACATTCGAAAAGTCATGGCGATGGCAAAAGAAGTGGTATCGTGCGCGCCAAACACAAATAGGATAACATTGTCAACAACCTCCTCCTCGCTAAGCTCGCCACGGATCATGGCGGCCACCAAACGCGAGAGCAGAGTCGTGCCTTCTTCTTTTTCTTCCTCCATCATCTCGGTTTTCTTCCTCCTCACTACATCAACTATTATCTCATTCAACTCCCTTCTTGCATTTTTCGCCCTGGAAAATTTAGACCCCGGAATGCTAAGAGCGGGTGCAAAAACACCTTCCAGGACTCTCTCAAACGTGTTGAAGAGCCCTGGTTTGACCTCAATCCCCAGCAAGCATTCAAACACAATAGTAAACGTCAAGATTTTCGTGAGACGATAGAGGCTGATGGTGTTATGGCCTTGCCAATATTTTTCCAGGTGAAATTTCACAGTGCTGCACATTCTGGGCACCAACGCCTCCAGGCCAGCACAGTTGAGGGTTGTGGTGATGATCCCACGAAGGCAACGATGCGAGTCGCCTTGTTTCTCCATGATGGAATTTTTGCCCATGAGTTGAACACTCGATGCAGGCCATGAACTTATCACCAACTTGAACTCATTGGACAACAAAAACTTGTTGGCTTGAGCACCATTGATGATCACAGTTGGTGAGCCCACGAGCCTGGTTTTGAAAACCTTGCCATATTTTGCAATTCTGGGTTGCACAAACTCCTCGTAGATTTTGTTGTTCCTTTGAGCTTTGTAGAAATCTATGGTTTCTCCAATCCATGGAAGCCCCATGTCCCCTGGTGGTAGTTTTCTCTTGGTTTTGCTCTTAAAGCTCTTGTGATGCTTCAAGAACATGGCCAGAAAAGCCATTAATGCAATGGTGATCAAGGTATAGAACAAAGAAAGATCAAGACTTCTGTCTAGATCCATTGACAAAAACATGAAAAGGGTTGATAGAATGGAAAAAGAAGTAGAAGATGTGACTTATTAGTAGCTTTCAGTTTATAGTTATGAGATAACCAGTTGATCGCTTTATATAGCTATTTGTGAGGGGTCATATCGGTTGAATAATTCGAAGTCAGATATTTTTTTAATAATTAAATTTGAAGATGACTCTAGCTAAGAGTCAAATTTAAAAAAAAAAAAAGAAAAAAGAAAAAAGAAGGGTTCATATATATGATCCCATATTTCGTTCAATGAATAATTATAAGATGTGCCTATGAATCCTATGATCATGGGATGATGTCCGAAGGCGGCATTTTATCTGATAGATTGAAACAGAAGAGTAATAAGCATAACAAATACACAAGTCAAAGTTTTGTTTATATTATTTTTAACAGGTGTAGTATCCCTAAATATCTGGTTCATCTAATGTGTTAACATACCGCAAGTGGAAGTCAAATGAAGAAAATGGTATCCACTCCTATGATTACTCAAAACAAATATTTGAATTAAGAATGATGCAAATCAGCTTACGGAAGTCCGCACACTGATTTTACACAGTTAGCATCGATACTGCCCACAGTTATATTCCTAAACCAGGTTCTAAGAATTCAAAACTACATTACTTAGTACTAATTAATTTTGAATGAATTTTAATTTATTTATTTTTGATAAAGTAAAATTGTTGTGTCCGATATAAGACTAGTGTATGTGTTGACATTTTTATAAGCCGTCACTTCATGTATTGTTGTTTTTTAATTTTTCACATCAAGATACGGGGTACTAATCTTATTTGCTTCCCTAGTCTATGTATCCTAATGTTAGTATCGGTTTAGTAGAATGCTTTCACAATATATAGCAACAAATTAAAATTATTCGATTATTAGAAAAAGAAATCCATGTTTTTAACGTGGAACCAAGATTTGTGATAATGGATTATGTTTTCAAATTTTTCTAACGCAAATTTATTAACGATGCTCAATTTGGTTAATTCTTAACGTTGGGGTGGTGTGTGGGTGATGTATCTCTTAATGAGTTTTTAAACTGCCTGGAGGTTTAGACTATCAAAGACTAAGCAATTGGTGGACAACTTGGAGGACTTGATGCATATCAATCTTGGTGAGAATTGAAAAAAGTTTGGGTATTGCAACAACACAGAACCTTCAAAAGTTGACGCAGAAGGGAGTATGATTCTGTCGATCCGTAAGGATTCTTTTTAAAAATTGAAAGTAATGTTACAATAATAATATAATGTGCAATTACTAGAGTTTTCAAGAGTTAGGTAGAGTGATCGAACAGTGAATTATTATAGTTAAACGTTCTAAATTTGAAGTTATATCTTCCTATCACAAATATCATCTAGTCCTTAATTGATTTGAAGCATGTATTTAGACAGGCCTACACTATGAGATTGGTAAAAGTTACATTGATTTCACACTAAAAGGTAGAACAATTGTCTTAGAGCCCATTTGGCTTTGCTTATTTTTAAGTACTTATAAGCAGGTGCTGCTTATAAGTAAAAAACTTCTTTTAAGCTAGTGAAAAATAAACAAAGATGCGTTTGGATAATATGTACTTATAAGTTGCTGACTTGTTTGGCAAATAAGTGATTATAAGTAGTAATAGTAGTTAAAATGATTAAAAAGGACATGTAATTAATTAAAGAAGAAGATTAGGGTGCAAGAGTATTATTGTAATATGCGTTTCAAGTGTGAGGACAAACATGTCTTTTTAATGAGTTTGACTAATGGCTATAAGCAGAAAAATTTTAAGTAGTTCCATGTTGCTTTTTTTTTTACCTACTTATAAGCAAGCTCATCTGGCTTATAAGCAATTTTACCAAACATGTAAAAAAATTGTTTTTGGAGCAAAGCCAAACGGGCTCTTAATGCATACTCCAAGTCATTCCTTTTCTACATGTATATTCATGGATAATAATCATTTTAGTAATTAAGCCTCATGATCTATATATATATATATATATATATATATACATATATATATATATACATATATATATATATATATATTTAATATTATTATATTATTATACATCTATATGTTATAGTATTTAATTACATTTATGTACCACTTTCTAACTTCATAATTGGAATGGAGTTATAAGATTTTTAATTATATTTATGCAATTACCTATATATTTCTTTTTAATGAGTTTAAAGTAATAAAGTCCAAAAAAATTTGTTAATTTAGTTAATTTATGCATCATATCCTAATTAAAAAATAAAAATAAGAATAAAAAATACTAAAATTAATTTTTATAGATATTTAGAAATAATAAAAAAACACATGAATATCTAAAAACAATAAAATATTACATCTATAAATATTTAAAAAAATTAAAAAGCGCACATAACCTAAATAAGGCAGTGCAAAGCACAGTGTATGAAAGCATTAGTACTTCTTCAAAATTCGGATAATTAAGTATCATGCAAGCCATCGTTTCATTATAAAAAGCCGAAAAAGTAAAAGCTATTTAAAAATATCTTATATCTTTTTATTTATCTTTCAAAGTTTCAATTATCTTCTCTCCATCTTAATTGGCCCGATTTCGTGGTGGGCCTAGTGGACGTAGTGACTTTGCAGACGATGCCAAACTATCCTTATCAGCCGATTCTTCCCTTATCTCTAAAAAAAAATTCTAAAATATGTATAATTTTAATATAAAGAATATAAAGTAAGCTAAGTAGTCTTTATTGGAAATTTTTAATGTTGTATTTCTTCTTAAACAAATTTCACATTCGTTTTTTGTTAATATTTACCAATTAAAGACCAAAAGTTTTTATCATAGCAATTCTTATATCGCCAAAAGTGAGCAAATATTTTTATCAAACACTTTATCGTGGGTACAAGTTCACTGGCTTTTACTTTATGGAACTTGTATATCATATCAGTTTTGTAGCAAAATTTGTTTGTTTTCTTTTTCTTGATTCCGTTTCTTTTAGTTATGCATACGTTTTCTTGAATAATTACAATAAAATATACTAGGGTGCAACCAACAAGAAATTTTGACATTCGCAGTTTCTTACCTTCCCCCAGCTTAGATCTCCCACGTTATTATAACATCATTCATAACATGTTATAATATCGCATAGTGTCCAATAATGCTGATAACTAGACAGCCTAAATATAGCAAAATAATATGTACAACTCGTTTATTGTTATTTACTTATTTTTGGATAAATTACACAAATAGTCTCCTATCTTAATTGTATTTAATACTTTCAACCCTTATCTTTAAAAACGGCAATTTTAATCGCTATATTTCATTTCCTTGCATAAAAAAGACGAGTATACTGAATTTTGAGACATAGATCACTTAGTCATTCACAAGCTAGCGAGTGAAGAAGAACGCGGGATCGAGTCCGTGTGGCGGTAGTACTCCGCTGAAATATTGCGGGGGCTGTTGCTGGATTTCCACGCCCGTTGGTCCTCTCCCTGGTCGGGCTGCCACTCACGCACATCCCTCGATTTACCTCCCGCCTGGTTAAGGGGCCTCTGGCCAGGTGGGAAAGGGGTTCTCCTTTGGTTAACCCTTTTAAAAAGAATTAATTGAAGATCCGATCTACCGACCAAATTTTGTTGTGCTTAGAATCTAATATATTCTAATGGCGTTACGGCGCCCACACACATGGGGAAATTTTCCGGTTTCCATGGTGTTGGAGTGTGTCCCATGATTATTGTCAATATAGTACCGCCTCTATAAGATCATACGCTATAAAAAAATTTTTGAATCTTTCTATTTCGGTCTCAAACTTAAAAAATTCTGTTTCAAAATAGATTTAATAGGAAATTTGAGACAGAAATTTTCTGTTTGAAACCCTTGTTTCAAATTATGAAACGAAAAAATTTCATCTTTAATTGAGACAGAAAATATTTCATCACAAATTTTGTCTCAAAGATTTATTAACTTATTAGAAAATTTTATCCAAAATTTTCGTCTCAAATCCATTTCTAATTAAAATGAAAAATTTCCGTCTCAAATCCATTAGTTTCTAGTATTGATATCATAGCAATGCCTAATCACATTTCCCCTTTTATTTATTGTCATACACAAGAAGGACGTCAAGACGCTTCTTTCATTTCTAGGTTATTCCCTTAATAGTCTTTGGATTAGTGACTTTATCGTATTTTAGTTTATTAACTTTCAAAATGAATCTTTTAGTCCCTAAACTATTGATTTTGTCATATTTTAGTCTCTTGACTTTCAAAATAAATCTTTTAATTTATAGACTTTGATTAATGGGATGTCGTTAGTCTTTGAATATCTAAAATGAACCCCTTTTTAAAGACTAACGACATCATATTTATCAAAGTTCAATGACTAAAAGGTTTATCTAAAAGTCAAAGGACTAAAATGTGACAAAGTAAATAGTTCAGGGACTAAAGGTTTAAAAGTCAAGGGACTAAAATGCAACAAAGTTTATAGTTCAGGAATTATTGGGGAAATAAACTCTTCATTTTTCCCCTTTTTCTACTTTCATTCCTCCCGTTTATATAGGACGAAATTAATTTAGAGATTAATTTTACTAGTTCGAAAAGATGATCAACCATGTTGGGATTGAGACACGACTCGAACTCCTAGAGACTTGAACCAAATCCTTTTAGCAGTGGGTAGAGACTTGAACCTTAGGACCACTATAGGCTGTCGTGTTTTTTTATTTTTTATTTTTAGTTATTGAAATACCTTGAACCACATCCTTTTGGCTTATTAGATCAAGGTTTTTTGTCTTCTTCTTTTTTCACGTTTTCATCCTTATTCGTTTTTTTATGTTTCGGAGTTAGGATAGAACGCAATGGTTAATTTGGATAGGCAGAAAATGCTCCCGTTAGCAATAACAAATTCAAATAATAAAGACAAAGGGGTATAGCTTACTATTAACATCCCTCACTTGAGATTTACGTGTTTGGAATTTGAGTTATCTTTGAGGAATAAGTTTCTCAATAATGTATATATGATGGCTGATGAAATTCTTTCATTTATTTTATGAAAAAATTTAAAAATTTATCCTTTCAATTAAAATTTTAGCTTCACCACTCAAAACCCTAAAAACTTAGAATGCCGTGGGGATTATAAAATGCTAGTTCCCGCCTAAGACGAAATTGAAGTATTGGAGCTGTCATAATTACATGGGTACAATAATAGTACTAGCCTTTGTTTTACATAGAAGTAGGGATCAATCTTAAGGGGGGTTAATCCCTCCAATGGTCCATGAACAGTGGGTTTTGAAATAATTTGGTCCTCAAACTTTTAAATTGTATCTATTAGTCCTTAAACTATTATTTGTTGGACAAACTAAGGATAAATAACGATTTCTGTCCAAATTTAAACGGCATGCTTATGAGAAATGCTTTTGCTTGTAATTTCTTGACCCCTAGACGGGCAAAATGGTCAAGTAAATATCCAACAACTTTAAGAGTTGTTGTCTTGCTCATTTTGATGTTAAAAAGCCCCAATTTTCACCCGAAATCCCTAACACAAAATCCCTAATCCCTCTTTCGAAAACCCTAACCCAAATGCCTTAGCTCTTCTTCAAAATTTAGCTTTAATGCACATGAATTTTCTATATTTTTGCAAGAAACTCTTCGTGCATTGAAATGACTGCAACTTTATAGAGTAATACTCTGTAGAACAAGCAGAGTATTACTAGCTACCAAATTTCCTATTAGTTGCTCTAGAGAGCTTATAACCACATAGAGAGGACAATTAACAACATTAGTGTAAATGGATGACCTAAAAAATGTTGTTCATAAGGCGAGGCCAAAGCAAAAACTCGACAGTACAACTAATGTAATCAACTTCAATCTCTAAACAGTGTCCTCACTTATGCAGATGCTTAATGTAAGTACTATAGCAAGCAAAATTAGGTAGCACATATGTCTAAGTCAAGGAAATGACTAAGAAACTAGAAAAGACCAAGAAAGCTATGCTTTGTTACTAATAATACAAGCATTCACAAAAGAGGTCCATATCAAATTCTACAACAGATGACATCTACAAATTCATTCTAATAAAATTATAATAAACACAATAACTTCGTCGTATGTATAATTTTAATCTACATAAAAAACCACATACAATCTCACAAATCATAACCAAAAGTAACTCACAACGCACATTACAATCATTTTGAGACCAAAAGTAGCTCCAGCTTCTTTGCTTCACTTGGTGTTTTAGTATTGGAAGTAGAATTAGCCATCTAAGCTGCCTGGCAACCTCACATGCTCTCCTGTCAAACTAAATCAAAGTCCTAGTCGCCAAAATCGCTTGTGGATTCAACTAATGTGATGTCCCAATAAACAATGCCCCAAGATCCTCAAAGTTGGCTGCAATAACTCCTAAGGCAACCAAATTCTCACACCTTTTGGTCTCAAACCCTTTGAATCCTCATCAATTGCAATAGTCCCCATCTTTTCCTCAACAATCTAAATCTCATCACCAGTTAATTCCTCTAAAAACCCATGGTCATTCCTGGTTTAAGTCAGTTATTTCATCAAAATCGAGAACAAGGACACTCTTGACTGGACTAATTAGCTGCAAATCAACGAAATTCAAGCTTTGACCAACTAGGCATTTGGGAGTGTTTTTGCGCAAAAATATAGAGAATCCATGTGCATTAAAGCTGAATTTTGAAGAGAAATTAAAGAATTTAGGTTACGAATTTTGAAAGAAGGGTTAGAGATTTTATGTTAGGGATTTTAGTGGGAATTGGGTCTTTTGACGTCAAAATAAGGAAGCTAACAACCCTTAACCTGTTAGATTTTTAATTGACCGTTTTGCCTCTATACTAGTCAAGAAATTACAAGCATGCGCATTTCTCATTCACATGCCGTTAAAATTTGGACGGAAATCGTTGTTTGCCCTTAGTTCGTCCAACGACTAATAATTTATAGGCTAAAAGGTACAGTTTGAAAGTTCAAAGGCCAAATTCTCCCAAAGCCCAAAGTTCAGGAACTATTAGAGGAATTAGGGGCCTCACCAACGACTTAGCTTTTAATTTTCTCTTACTTTTCTCCCATTGTGCATGGATGTAGGAATCTTTATTTATGCTCCATTTCTGTTAACTTTTATGATCGATTCACTCAATCTAATAAGATTATCACGATAGCCATAGATTACAGGGAATTTAGCACCACATCAAATAAAATTAATGTGTTATTAGCGCTCCAAAAGACGTTTTTTTCCCCGCTTCGAGCCCAAAACTTGAGCCTCCAAATAGGCTTAAAACTTAACTAAAACCTTCAATCCACGAACCCAAAAAATATCAAAGTTTTGTTTGGCGTAGCCATAAAATTTCGGCTGTTGAGCTAAAGCTTTTAGCAATAGAGCTTTAGTAAAAAGTCGTTGATTGTTTGGCCCGATATTTTAAGCGTTGAACTTTTAGGTGTTTTGAGGGTAATATTGAAATTTTAAAAATATGGATTAGTATTTCGAGAAAAGAAGGAAAAAAGAAATATCTGACATAATGTAAAAATAGCTTTCTTTTTCAGAAAGTTTCAATTTGGAACTTCTATTTTTTTTTTTTAATTAGCTTTAGTTTTTGTGTAAAAGCACTTTTAAAAATATCCCAGACAAGTTAGCTTCAACTTTAACCTCACAGAAAATATTTTTAAACATCTAATTAATTTCAACTTTAACTTCACAGAAAATAATTTTAAGCATAAAAAAAATGGCCAGACAGACGGTAACTCTACTTGTTATTCGAATCGATGACATTCACTTATCACTTCTTGCATCGATACGAGACCCTACAATAATATCGAAGACAAGCCCGCATGCAAAATTAAGCGCTTGCATGCAAAGATGTTAGAAGAGAAACGATGACACCAAGACATATAACCCCACTGCTGAATTAGGTTATTTGAATGGACAACTCATATCACCAATGGAGAAGGGGTCAGCTTTCTGATACATATATGGATGCACTCCAGGTAGAATGCAGCTAGCATTAAATCGTTCTTACAATCCCTAGCACATTTTGGGTGGGTTAGGACTTGTTCGGATTGACTTTTCTTTTACAAGTATTTTTTATAACTTTTGAAAAGAAAATTATTGAAGAAGCTGTAATTTTAGAATTCAAACTTGTTTCTTAAATTTTAGTTTTTTTTTAAATCAATTTAAATACTTATTATAAAAGATGTACTTTTTTCAAGGAAAAACAATACTTTGGCATTAGATCAAAAAGCCAATTCAAATAGGCTTTTAATGTTCATGAGCTGTAGCTGTCTTTGGACAACCATTAATGGAAGAAATCGAGTTCTCTTTCTATGTTCAAAGACAATCTTGAAAATATGGTTGTCTAAGAGAGATTTACAGACACACCATATAGATGCTGTCTCAATTAATACCACAATTCAATGCTATCACTATCATTTTCTTGTTCCTTCACCTACTTCTCTGTCAAGGCCATTAAGTGAGGTGTCGCTCCATGACAATGGAACTACTCGTAATATTATAACGTTAATTATGAACAATGAAATTCAAAAATTGTGGACAAAATAAAGTTATAAATGAGATTACGTAAACTGTAAATACAACTTATAAATAGTTTTGAATCCCGTCGAGAAGATCCTCACCGTCTTTTACGTCCTTTACCTTTTGTTGTAAATTTTTAATTAGGTCTAACTTTGTTTTTCTATTTCTTCAGGATTATCGAAGTAATTTGGAAAGAAAATGCTAGTTTTCCATCTGAAAATGAGTGAAATTTCCCTACAAGGACTCTGGACTACAGATTGGAAAATTTTAAGACCAAAACTAGTGAAAATGAAAATTTATAAACTAAATAAAGTTTAACTAAGGCTCTGCTTGGCTTAATTATGAAATTTCGACTATTGAATTGTAGAGTTTTTTAACAATAAAACTTTGGATAAAAGCACTAAGCCAAAGTTCTATTGTTAAATAAAGTTTAACTAAGGCTCTGCTTGGCTTGAATTTTTTAACTCACAAAAAGCATTTTTGATTGTGTCAAAATTAAGCCAAACAAACTCTCAATAATAAAAACTATCAACACAATTTGTTTGCTTTTTTCTTTTTATTTCAAGTAGACGCAATCTGAGCCTTTTTAGTATACTCGAATATTTTTGGACAGGGAAAAAGACATTTGAGTCCCTTATTTTTGGTCATTAAATCAAATATCTCCCTTAGTTTCTTTTTTTTTTCCCCCTCTTCCCAAACCTTCAAATATAGCACCTTAGTTATAAGTTAAAAGAAGAGTTAGATATGTTAGAAAATGTCATTTCTGTCCTTAATGAGGCAAATGACTGACAAAAATTATCTTCTAATTCTTAATAATATTTTTGCACTATCTATTCACCACTTAGATTGGCTAAAAAATCCAATATTTTTTATTTTCTATTCATTTTTAATTATTTACTAGCACTTTATTGGCCATTTAAAAAGTTTCAAAAGTTTTTTCACTAAAAATTTCATAAATATTTTTATCATGTTGGAAAAGCTCTTCTTACTTTAACTAAATAAATTACCAATTAATGATATGTAACACCCATTTTTATTAATGTAAAAAACATGAAATATTATACTTTATATGAATATTTACTTTCACGAGAAAGAATCATATATAAATAGATGTCAAAGAATTTTCACGTCAAAAAAGTCCCTTAAACGTATAAACTCATGGAATGTTAGATAAATAAATAGTTCTAGTTGAATTCAAAACTGTTAACTAAATATTCATTATTGATTTTGATGATGAAAATATATATATGTGTTATTTAACTAAATAGCATCTTGTGAAAACGAGATGTTATCAATATGAAGCTTGGAAATATATGAAGATGTGCAAAAGGGTTATTTGAAGAAGAGAAAAGATGAGAAGATATAAGGAGGACAAGAGAAGACATAAGGGGTACCGGATTTATTTTTCTTCTTGCTCTTTTTGTGAAATGCCTATATATTGTATGGACTTGGCTCAAAATATTTTTCTTTATCATTGAAAAAATTTTTCAAGTCTTACACTTTTGAAAATAACATATGCACAAATGTATTTTAATGCACACATTGAGATAAAATAAGTTTTTGGGGTGTTTTTATTCACAACATGCATTTACATAGTTATTCAAAATAACTTGGAGTTGTGAAAATGCACTTGAATTTGTTTTTCTGCAAAATCGGCTTTACTTCACATTCAAGTGGCGGACCCCTGGCCGATCGTCGGCCGACAGGTGGTCGCCTACTGTCGAGAGGTGAAGGGAAAAGCGGACCCTAACCGATCGGCCGGCTAAGGCGTCCGGCCTAGTCGAGAAGGAGAAGGCAAGCCGGACGACCAAGCCGGTTGGCCGGTGAGCGAGCGTAATAAATGCACTAGCCGTTTATTACCGTTACGAAAATCTTCATCCTTTTCACCTACCAAATCCCTAACCCCAAATCTCTTTAAATACTCATTCAAATACACTTTCTAAACATCAATTGAAGTGTGCAAAAGTGTTTATCATCATTCAATCCATCTTTGAGCCATTCTTGCAATATATTTGAGCTTTCAAGAGCTTGTTCTTTCTCTTCTTGAGGAAGATTTCAAATTTAATCTCTTTTCAATCTTGAGTATATACACACTTTGAGAGCTTTAATCATTGTGAGATATATCCATTTAAGCTTGTAAAGTGTGAGGAAATCCTATAGAGAGAATCTCTTGGGTTCTTTGAAGTGAGACTTCAAAGAGGTTGTAAAGAACTTGGTTTGTGCTTCACCAAGTTTTGAAGAAGCATTTTAGTGGAGAGCTTTGAAGTCCTAAGGGGAGATTCCTTGGGCGGTGGACGTAGGCTTGGTTGAACCATCTTAAAATCGTTTGTCTCTCTTCTTCTTGCATCTCTATTTTTATTGTTCTTACCTTGCTTATCTTGTGTTTGATATATTCCTTGTTAGAAGTTGTAAATTTTCTGAAAATTTTAAAAAACGAAAATTAGTATTAATATCTTAATTCACCCCCCTCTTAAAATATTTGCACCCACAATTGGTATCAGAGCTAGGGTTCTACATTATAGTCTAACAACTAGTAGAATTTCTAGCAAATATGGAGGGAATTTCTATTAAACAAGCACCCCCTTTTGATGGAACAAATTATGCATTTTGGAAAATGAGAATGAAAGTATTTATACAATCACATGACTATAAAGCTTGGAAAATCATAGAAAAAGGGGCCTACCTTGCCTACAAAATTAGAAGGTGATAGGAGAATACCCAAACCAGAAAATGAGTGGAATGATGAAGATATTAAATTATTTGAGTTAAATCAAAAAGCTTTACATTATTTATTTAATGCTATGAATGCCACTGAATTTGCTAGAGTAATGGGCTGCACTTCGGCTAAAGAACTTTGGGATCAATTAGAAGTAACTTATGAAGGAACGAGCCAAGTGAAAGAATCTAGGATTGCTATGCTTGTACATAGATATGAATTATTCAAGATGCTTCCAAATGAAAATGTTGAACAAATGTTTTCTAGATTTGTTGAAATCACTAACGGTTTGAAAGCTCTTGGTAAAGATTATTCCAATGTAGAGAAAGTTAGGAAAGTGCTAAGAAGCTTGCCATCATCATGGCAACCTAAGGTCACGGCAATAAAGGAAGCAAAGGACTTGAATACATTGGAGCTCAATGAGCTCATTGGGTCATTCATGTCTCATGAGCTTGACATAAAAGATCATGAAGAAGAAGAAAGGAAAGCAAAGAAGTCCATTGCTCTAGTTGCATCAAAATTTTCATCAAGTGACGATGAAGAAGATGATGAGGATCCAGAAGATGAGCAGATTGCACTTCTAGCCCGAAATTTCAAAAAATTTATGAAATTTAGAAAGATGAGAAAAGGGGCTTCTTCTTCAAGCAACACAAATTGGAAGAAGAAAGGAAAAGAAGGCAAAGAGTTCAAAAAGATAAAAGATACAAAAGATGAAATAAAGTGCTTTAATTGCAACAAGCCGGGACATATAAAGGCAAATTGTCTTAAGCTTTCAAAGAAGAAGGAAGGAAAGGCGCTCAAGGCCACATGGGACTTCTCCGAAACCGAAGAAGATGAGGAAGAGCATCATGAGGTAGCCAATTTTTGCCTCATGGCCAATGAGGATGAGGTACTATCTTCACCATTTTTATCTATTTATTATTCATCTAGTGAAGAGGAGGAAGAGGAATACAGTTTTGATGAACTAAAAGAAGCATTTGCTAAATTACATGATGATCTATCCTTAGCTTTGGCAAAAAACAAGCAAATGCATAAAAGTTTGAAACTTGTTCAAAATGAAAAAGAAATTTTAGAAAAGAAAAATGCTTCTCTTATTGAAAAATTAGACATCTTAGAAAAAGAAAATGATTCATATGCCGAAGATTTTGTAACGATTGAAAAAGAAGTTAAAGATTTAAAAAAGAAAAATGAAGATTTAAATGGAATTGTTCAAAAGTTCACAAATGGGAAAGAAAATTTTGAAAAACTTCTTGGAAGTCAAAAAATGTCTTTTGATAAGAGTGGTATTGGATACAAACCTAGTATTAATCAAAAGTATTTCAAAACCTATTTTGTCAAGGCTTCTACCTCTACATCCCTCTCTTCACCGAAGACAAATGTTATTTGTACCTATTGTGAAAAGAAAGGACATGTATCTACTCATTGTTATTATAAGAAAATTCGTGATAGAGGATCACATATTCCATATTGGCAAAGACCAAAATGGGTGGTCAAAAACAAAAATTAAACTAACGCCAAGGACCCAAGGTGTTGGGGACCCCAAAATAAAGAATTGCATTTGAATTTCATGTGTGTAGGTATGCAATAAAAGAAATTCAAGCAAAATAAAATGGATCTTGGATAGTGGTTGTTCCAAGCACATGACGGGGAACTCTTCACTTTTCTACAAACTAAAAAGGGCAAAAGGAGGAGATGTTACCTTTGGGGACAATAGCAAAGGGAAATTATTGGAAAAGGAAGCATTGGTAATGAAAATTCTCTTGCTATACACAATGTTCTACTAGTAGAAGGTCTAAAATTTAATCTACTTAGCATTAGTCAATTATGTGACAAAGGGCATAAAGTCATATTTCAATCCTCTAAATGTCTTGTGTATGAATGTGGAAATGAAACGTGTTATTTGTAGCTAAGAGAAATGAAAATGTTTACATTGTTGAAATTGATCAACTTATATGTCAACATGTTAAGTGTTTATCTGTTGTGCATGAAAATACTTGGTTATGGCATAGAAGATTAGGACATGCTAGCATGAGCTTATTGAATGATTTATCAAAGCATGATCTAGTTAGAGACCTACCAAAACTAAAATTTGAAAAAGATAAAATCTGTGATGCTTGCCAACTAGGAAAACAACATAAAACATCCTTCAAATCCCTAAATAAGGTTTCAACAAATAGAGCATTACAACTATTACATATGGATTTGTTTGGACCCATTGATGTGGCAAGCTTAGGAGGATCTAGGTATACATTTGTTGTAGTTGATGATTATACTAGATTTACATGGGTCATGTTTCTTGTACATAAAAATGATGCCTTCAATGAATTTGCAAGATTGTGTAGAAAAGTGCAAAATGAGAAAGGCTATTTTATAACTTGCATCCGTAGTGATAATGGCACCGAATATGTGAATACTCCTTTCATGAACTTTTGTGATGAACATGGCATTGAGCATAACTTTTTGGCCCCTCGTACTCCTCAACAAAATGGGGTAATAGAGAGGAAGAATCGTATATTACAAGAAATGGCAAGGACTATGCTAAAAGAACACAACTTGCCAACATATTTTTGGAGTGAAGCCATAAATACTGCATGCTATGTGCAAAATAGAGTATTGATTAGACCTATTTTAAACAAAACTCCATATGAACTATGGTATGGCAAAACACCTAAAGTATCATACTTCAAGGTACTTGGTTGTAAATGTTTTATTCTAAACACTAAGGACCACTTAAGAAAGTTTGATTCTAAATCCGATGAAGGAATATTCTTAGGATATTCCACAAAGAGCAAAGCATATAGGGTATATAATAAGAGAACTCTTATTGTGGAAGAATCAATGTTACATTTGATGAGACTAATCCATTTGAGCCGAGAAAGGAAATTGATGATGTAGGTTATCTTTTGGAAAAGACAACGCTTGAAGATCTAACTCCAAAAGACAAAGAAACGAAGCAAGAAGAAGAACTTCAAGAAAGGAGGTCTCAAGAAAATGAGGAAATCAAACATTGCTCAACCAAAGATGATGAAACAAAAGAACCTCATGAAGATCTACCAAAGAGTTGGAAGTTTGTGAGAAACCATCCTCAAGATCTTATTCTCGGTAATCCAAATGAAGGTGTAAGAACTAGGCGTAATATTAGCACTTTTGTGAGCATCATGCATTTATTTCTCATATTGAACCCAAAAATGTAAAAGAAGCTCTACTAGATGAAAATTGGATAATAGCAATGCAAGAAAAACTCAATCAATTTGAGAGAAATAAAGTTTGGAAGCTAGTTGAAAGACCTAAAGATAGACCGGTAATTGGAACCAAATGGGTATTCAGAAACAAAGTAGATGAAGCCGGAATAGTGACTAGGAATAAGGCTAGACTAGTTGCACAAGGATACAATCAAGAAGAAGGAATTGATTATGATGAAACTTATGCTCCTGTAGCTAGACTTGAATCCATTCGTATGTTACTTGCATTTGCATGTCACATGGACTTTAAACTTTATCAAATGGATGTGAAAAGTGCATTTTTAAATGGATTCATTGAAGAAGAAGTTTATGTTGAACAACCCCCCGATTTTGAAAATTTATGTTTTCCTAATCATGTTTTTAAATTAGAAAAGGCTTTATATGGCTTAAAGCAAGCTCCTAGAGCTTGGTATGAAAGACTTAGTGGATTTTTGGTTGAAAACAATTTCGAAAGAGGGAAACTTGATTCAACCCTTTTTATCAAAAGAAAAGACAATGACATTCTACTTGTCCAAATCTATATAGATGATATAATTTTTGGTGCTACTAATGTTTCCTTGTGTGAGAATTTTTCAAAGTGCATGCACAAGGAGTTCGAGATGAGCATGATGGGAGAATTGACTTTCTTCCTCGGACTCCAAATCAAACAAGCAAAAGAGAGGATCTTCATAAATCAAGCCAAATACACCAAGGAAATTATCAAGAAATTTGGACTTAAAGATGCAAAGGAAATTGGAACTCCCATAAGTCCCTCAACAAAGCTAGATAAAGATGAGAAAGGTAAATCAGTAGACGAGAAGAAATATATAGGTATGATCGGTAGCCTATTATATTTAACTGCCTCTAGACCTGATATCATGTTCTCGGTGTGCTTATGTGCTAGATTTCAATCCAATCCTAAGGAAATTCACTTAACAACTGTAAAAAGAATAATTAGATATCTTAAGGGAACAATTAATTTAAGGCTTTGGTATGCTAAAGGAACGTCATTTGATTTATGTGGTATTTCTGATGCTGACTATGCTGATTGCAAAGTAGATCGTAAGAGCACTAGTGGAACATGCCAATTCCTAGGACATTCCTTAGTATCTTGGTCTTGTAAGAAACAAAATAGCGTTGCTATTTCTACCACCGAAGCTGAATATATTGCAGCTGGTAGTTGTATGGCTCAAATATTGTGGATGAAACAAAATTTACTTGATTATGGATTGAATTATGATCATATTCCTATATATTGTGATAATACTAGTGCAATTAATCTTACTAAGAACCCAATTCAACACTCAAGAACTAAGCATATTGAGATTAGGCACCATTTCATTAGAGATCATGTACAAAAAGGTGATAGAATTCTTGAATTTGTTGATACTTTACATCAAGTTGCTAATATTTTTACTAAACCATTGAATGAAGATCAATTTTGTAAGATTAGGAGGGAGATTGGAATGATAAAATGTGGTTAAATTGCATATATATGTGTTTATGTGGCTTGAGTATAGAAAATAAGCAATTTATGCACTTTCTGACCAAGCCGGTCGACTGACTGATGCCTTAGGCGTCCGACTGAAAGGATTTTTTTTTAGCTCTCTGATCCGGTCGACCCCCCGCGACCAGCCGGTCGACCGACTGAACGCGGACAGGGTTAAAAATTGAGGGTTTTCACCCCAATTTCACCACATTCTCTCAATTTCTTTTTAACCCTAACTAAAATTCGCTCACCCGCATCTCAAAATCTTCAATTTTCAACCGTTTTCTTCCAAATTTCTTCCTAAAATTGGCTTGCCCACTTCAAAAAATAAAGATTTTACCAATTATTTTCACAAAAACAACGCGAAATCATGGTGAATCTTAGAGGAAAAAGTCAAGCACGTGGGAGAAAAGGAAAAAGGGCAAGAACTCAATCTCCTCCACCACCACCATCTCCAGCATCCAAGATTCAAGGGAAGCAATCAATTCTCTACGGTAAATATATCGTGGACTCTGACTTTCTTGTGCGATATCTTGCCACTATTTGATAGATGGAATGCCTTTCTTCATTTGCATTGTGATGTACAAGATGTGTTAGTGATTGAGTTCTATGAAAATCTCGAGATACATTGTAGAAGCCCAAGACTAGAATTAGCTTCAACGGTTTGTGGGGTAAACTTTGTGCTTATGAGGCCATTTTGCATAATATATTTTATATACCTATTGAAGGGAAGGTCATTATAATAGTCAAGGATGGCCAGAAGGAATTAAGGGAACCGCCATCCCGGGTGATGTCATAAGATTTATGTGGGAGAAAGTAGGGCCTAAAGATCCAAATTTGATTCTTCCACTATTAAGAGATGTTGATGTTAATACGAGAATTGCTCTTAAAATCATGAGTGAAGTGATTCTCCCTAGGAATATCAATGATGGGAAAATTCCAATCATGGATGCTTATATCCTTTATAGCCTTAGGAAGAAAAAGGAGATAGCCTTGCCTTTCCTTATCCTTCAGCATATGTTGCATATTAGTGGAAAGGATGGAGGAAAAACGACCACTCCTGGTTATGGTATTGCCTTAATGCACATTTTCTCGTATTTCAACATAATCTTAAATGCTCCATATAAGATGTTTGCTTGGAATTTTGACATGCTATATATGAACTTCATGGGTATTTATTGGTACAATATGGAGCCTATAAATAAAGAAACTTTCAAAAATTTGCCCCAAAGCACTCAAGCTGCAATTAGGAATAGAACTAAGAAGGAGACTACTTTTACCGACCCTATTTTTGGCACCACAGCAGAAAACCTTGATGACATAGTTGGTGGGGTAGATATCAACCTTGAAGAAGATGAAGGGCCGGAAATTGAGGGAAATCCTAACATAGGCATACCAGGAACCATACCCATGGTTGTTAGTTCCTCTGAAGAAGAGGAAAATAATGAGGAAGCTACTCTTAGGCAAGTGATGAGAGAATCTAGGGAGCAAGAGCATATTGATGAGCTACGCCGAAGAGAAATGCGTCAGGGTGCTGGTTCTAGCTCTATGGGACAACAGGAAGACCCTTCTTTGATGGCTCAGATTCTGTCCCAATTACAGGCCTTAAACACTGGTATGGGTGAAATGAGGGCCACAATGACAAGCCAATGGGACGAGCTCACTACTTGGAGGCAACACATTGATTCAGAAGTAGCTACTATGAAGTCAAACATGAGAAACTACTTCAAGGATCATCATGATCGCGCACCTTGATTTTCCTCTTTCCACTTAAAAAAAAAATAATTTTTAGTTGATCTTTACGCTCTCAACTTTGATTACAACATTAATTCTTTTATACATTTCTTTTCCTGCCTTTATATTGATTTTGATGATGCCAAAGGGGGAGAATGAAGTTATGATGTGGTATTGGTATTTATGCTTTGATGATATATGGTTATCTATGATATATGGATTTGGTATTTATGCTTTGATGATATATGGATGATGAAGTTATGATGTGGTATTGATATTTATGCTTTGATGATATATGGTTATCTATTCACATTAGTTTTAATGGTATTTGTTCTTGCAAAAGAGTTTAAATTTGATAATCAAAGCATTTTCTCAAAAAGGCACTTTTTAAAGAAATGCATATATTAAGGGGGAGTATTTTTATCTCAAATCTTAAAAATTTGTCATCATCAAAAAAGGGGAGATTGTTAGCTAAATATTCATTATTGATTTTGATGATGAAAATATATATATGCGTTATTTAACTAAATAGCTTCTTGTGAAAATGAGATGTCATCAATATGAAGCTTGGAAAAATATGAAGATGTGCAAAAGGGTTATTTAAAGAAGAGAAAGATGAGAAGGCATAAAGAGGAGAAGAGAAGACATAAGGGGTACCGGATTTATTTTTCTTCTTGCTCTTTTTGTGAAATGCCTATATATTGTGTGGACTTGGCTCAAAATATTTTTCTTTATCATTGGAAAAAATTTTCAAGTCTTACACTTTTGAAAATAATATATGCACAAATGTATTTTAATGCACACATTGAGATAAAATAAGTTTTTGGGGTGTTTTTTTTCACAACATGCATTTACATAGTTATTCAAAATAACTTGGAGTTGTGAAAATGCACTTAAATTTGTTTTTCTGCAAAATCTGGATTTACTTCACATTTTGAAGTGGCCGGACCCCCTAGCCGGTCGACCGGCTGACCTGGGTGGTCGCCCGGCATAATCAGAGAGGTGAAGGGAAAAGCCGGACCCCCTAACCGGTAGACCGGCTAAGGCGTCCGGCCTAGTCAGAGAAGGAGAAGGGCAAGCCGGACGACCAAGCCGGTCGACCGGCTGAGCAGTAATAAATGCACTAGCCGTTTATTACCGCTTACGCCGAAAATCTTCATCCTTCTTCACCTACCAAATCCCTAACCCCCAAATCTCTTTAAATACTCATTCAAATACACTTTCTAAACATCAATTGAAGTGTGCAAAAGTGTTTATCATCATTCAATCCATCTTTGAGTCATTCTTGCAATATATTTGAGCTTTCAAGAGCTTGTTCTTTCTCTTCTTGAGGAAGATTTCAGATTCAATCTCTTTTCAATCTTGAGTATATACACACTTTGAGAGCTTTAATCATTGTGAGATATATCCATTTAAACTTGTAAAGTGTAAGGAAATCTTATAGAGAGAATCTCTTGGGTTCTTTGAAGTAAGATTTCAAAGAGGTTGTAAAGAACTTGGTTTGTGCTTCACCAAGTTTTGAATAAGCATTTTAGTGGAGAGCTTTGAAGTCCTAAGGGGATATTCCTTGGGCGGTGGACGTAGGCTTGGCCGAACCACCTTAAAATCGTTTGTCTCTCTTCTTCTTGCATCTCTATTTTTATTGTTCTTACCTTACTTATCTTGTGTTTGATATATTCCTTGTTAGAAGTTGTAAATTTTCTGAAAATTTTAAAAAACGAAAATTAGTATTAATATCTTAATTCACCCCCCCTCTTAAAATATTTGCACCCGCAATAACTTTATGTGGGAAATATATTATTCATTTATTTATCTAACATTCCATAATTTCATTATGAAGAAGTACAGTCTAAATTAGTTAAGAAAAAGAATCGGTTTACAAAATATAGTGAATACATATTTATTTAAGGTCATGGCTTGGACCAGTTTATAGTTAATATATTTATTTAACATTCTCTTTCCCTTATTTCATAAACAAATCCGAGCATCATTTTGTTTATTTTGTTGAAAATGTAGTCATTTGTTGTAGGAGCGGTCAAGAGAGCATCAAATAGTGTTAAGTAAAATAACAAGTCTTCCTATCTTCTATATAAGAGAAAAAACAATTCATATATAACAATAATCATGATAACAAAAATTAATGATGCTAGATATTTCAAACTCGGAATGGAGCCAAAAAAATTTTTTACTGGTGTCAATATAAAAATAATTTATATACAAAAAACTTAAATATTTTTTCAAAATATAAATGGTACAATTGACCTCGACGAGGTTTATATTTTGAAAGTATTGAATAATCACTTCATTCTCAATGCTATCAATAACACAACCCTTTCAATGAAATTAACTAAACAATCATTTATAAAGTCCATCTCCATTCGATTTCTCAATCAATTCTTTATGATCTCCATAACAGAAAACGCTCTGTTAACACTTGCAATTGCAACTGACAAAATCAATGCTAATTTGATTAGCAAATAAATTGAAAGATACACAAAATTTTTCTTTATCTCAACTAATTTCTCATGAAGATCACTAATCTCCTTAGAATCATTGAATTCACTGCTTGAACACATATCAATTAGTAAGGTCATGGACTTTTCCTTTTAGTGGGGTCAAAGTTAGTTTTTTTAACATATTATACATATAATTTCTTTTTTAAAAAGTTGAATGGTGTGACACCACTCTTATACACGTAGAGCCGTCCCTGTTTCAAACATAAATAAGTTTAAAAAAAAATACTGCTTATAAAATAATATAAAATTATATAAAGAAAAGTTTAGTGACTCAGACCATGAAATTAAGTTCTTCAATGCTTTAAGAAATTACCTAGTTAGAAAAAGAAATAAATTACATTTGAAAAAAAACTCCATAAATAAATAAATTCTCTATGAAAAACACCCCATATTTTATGAACTTTTTAAAATTTATTTTGCATGAAAAAACTCTAAGTACCAAATTAGCAGAATAACTAAAGTAGGTACTACTAAAATTTATTTGCTAAAATTACTTATTTATTACAGAAATTTGGTTCAAAAAATATTAGACTGTTTAAAAATTATTGTACACTAAAAACACCATTAGTGAGAAAAACTTCAAACAAAAGCAAAGAAGGAAAAAAAACAATTAAGGGGGTTCCGCCCCTTAATATATTTTTTTGAAGTCTGGAGTGGGGTATGGATAATGCAAAAATAAAAAATAAATTAAAAAATATTATATTTTTACCATGTCATTTGCCTCATTAAAGGCAAAAAATAACATTTTACTATCATTACTGGCTTAAGTGATAGTGTTATATTAGAGGGGCGTGAGAATGGGGAAAAAAACACTAAAGGATCTATTTGGTCCAGTGATTAAAATAAGGGATTTAAATGTCCTTTTTTCTTTACGGACATGCAGATCATGGGTAAATTCCACAACTAGTCCCCATTGTTTTCTTATTTTTTCAAATTAGTCCTCTTTGTTAAACATTCAATTTAGTCGTCAATATTTTACAAAAATATTTAAATAAGTCCTCAATGTTTTGCAAATATGTTCAAATTAATCCCTATTGTTTAAAAATATTCATATTATTTCTCAATGTTCTACAAATATAGTCAATTTAACCCCCATTATTTAAAAAAAAAATTCATAGTAGTTCTTAATGTTTTAAATACTAACTCAAATTAGTCCCAATCTTTTTTATTTATATTTTCTTAAAACAGGGACTAAGTTAAGTAAATTTGTAAAACATTGAAGACTAATATATATTTTTTTTAAAAAAAAACCCAATAAAAACTAGTTTGACTATTTTTATAAAAAAATATAGACTAATTTGACTATATTTGCGAATCATTGAGGGCTAAATTGGATTTCTTAAAACAAAACGGATCAATTTGGAAAAATGAACAAACAATAAGGACTTATTACGAAATTAACCCTGCAAACAATCTCACAAAAACTTGACCCACAAAGACTTTTAGGACTACTCCATAAAAGATAAATCCGTGCTCAAACACTTAATCTTGAAAATATGGTATGTTGGTCTAATCGTACAACCATCAAGCTAATCCATCTCCTGACAATATTATATGAAACAACAACTATCCCAAACTAACGTGAATAGTTCAACACCATTCAACCTCCTTCAACCTAGATGTGGTCTTCAGATACAAACATGTTTGGTAGATTCTCTAATTGATTGTGTTAGTAATACACATCGTTTTGAGTAATGCTTATTGGTAACCAATAAGACAATGGATCATAGAAAGCTTAAAAATTTATGAAAGAATCTTGGCATCAAACTATAAAGCACCAGCAACCAACACCTGAGAGTTAAGTAATATGTTGTTTGCAATTTCAAGACCAACCATACCTAGACCCAATTACCTTTTTAAGGTTAACAAAGCTGGACAAGGTAACTTTAAGAGAGAATTAAGAAATTTGGACCATATAGAATGTTTGCTCTAGCCGTAAAAAAGTGAGATCATCGCCATTTCATTACTATTATAGATCAAAACAATCACAATGTTAGACGAGGATCCACATCCGAAAGTCATGCTTCTGAGGGAAATCCATATAGCATCTATAAATTGCAAATAAGAAGTAGATGACGAAGGTACGGACTTAAATCCGCTTCTTCGTAAGATGGTAATCTAATAACACAGTTACGAGAAATGGCTGAATATCTCATCACCATTAAATTTTCCTCGTAACATACACATTACGGGGGATCCAAATTCCTTCTTTACAAGGAGTCCTTTTTTCCTCTGCATGGTCTTCAGAAATTCATGTGGCAAAGGCAAATATCCACACAAGTCAATAGAGGTATAGTGATAGCAAATACCAGAGCATAAATATTGGTTTCAGCACTCCCATAATAGCCTCTCTTGCCTAGTATTTCCACTTGGGAAGACAAAGACAAACATCAAGAAGTTTGCATTACACCATGAAAATTTTATCTTTGAAAAATTCTTGTGAGATTTAAATGATACCTTAAATGCACCTGCAACATATACAACTAACCACACACCTCTTCACCTGTTTATATTTACTTCACTCTCTAGTTTACTCTTTATAAACGCCAGTCTCCTCAGAATCACTACCATTACTGAACTCTCCTTGTCCACTTTCCTCTTGTTGAGTTGTCTTGCAAAGCAGAGAATGGAGAAAATGAAAGGCATGCAGGTTACCTTATTCATGTGGGCTACAGTGGCAGCATTGCTCTCACAGAATTTGGTCATTCCTGTAATCTCCACTGCCATATTTGAAGATCAGAAGAACTACTACTCTCCAGATCCACATGCAGGAGGAAGCCCCCCAACTGGTAAACACTTGTTCTTTCTCTCTTGCAAATGTATCAGCACGAATTTTCACCAAAAAAAAGAAAAAAAAATATATCAGCACGAGTATCAGCACAAGAGGCTCACTATCTGATGCTTCTTTTGATGGTTCATGCACTTTTACTTGGTCCATGTTGCTTCGAAGTTAGCAACTTTGATGTGTCAAAATTTCTGCACTGAGTTTTCAAATGGTTCAGGAAGAAATCTGCTAGTAATTTATCATGTTTTGTCTTAATGACTTTCGGAATTGGGAAAAGGAGAGGGAAAATGAGGGGGGGGGGGGTGAAAAAACCCAATGAATAGGGAAAAGAGAAACCTCTCAGCTGGTTTCACAGCCTTTTACACCTGAAATATAGACAAATGGATACTTTGGTAAAACAAAAAGGAAAAGGGAATTACTGTGGAGAGATTTTGCTGAAAACAAGACATATGCAAGAAAACAGGTTCATGTCTCCAACTTCAGCAGGAGTGCAGGACGATGAGCTCGAATACTAATTTTTGATATCAGAGGAAAATTGTGATCCTAAAGTATCCTTTTTGCATGTAACAGGTTCCTGCCCATGTCCACCACATGGATCAGGAGGCAGCCATGGAAGAACTCCATCTCATGGAACACCATCACATGGAGGCACACCACCTGCAAACTGTGGCAACCCTCCTAGTGGAGGACACTATACCCCCACCCCAGCTCCTCCAAGTGGAAGTGGTGGTGGTGGACACTACCACACTCCTCCAAGCACCCCAAGCATACCCAAAACTCCCACCCCAGGTGGTGGTGGCGGATACTACAACACTCCTCCAAGCACACCTAGTATCCCCAGCACACCAAGCACCCCAAGCACACCCAGTACCCCCAGCACACCAAGTACACCAAGCACACCCAGTGACCCCACTTCAGCTCCTCCAAGTGGAGGTGGTGGTGGATACTACAACACTCCCCCGAGCACACCAAGCACCCCAAGCACACCTAGTACACCCAGCACACCAAGTACACCAAGCACACCTAGTGACCCCACTTCAGCTCCTCCAAGTGGAGGTGGTGGTGGATACTACAACACTCCCCCGAGCACACCAAGTACCCCAAGCACACCTAGTACACCTTCAACACCAACCATCCTAAGCCCACCAGCCCCTCCAAGCATTCCCGGTATACCATCACCACCATTTGATCCAAATTCACCTTTTCCTGGTACATGCAAGTAAGTACAATAGCTGACATCAATATAAGCTGCAAATTTTGTTACTATATGTTACAATGTGAAAATACTAAAGGATGGTTTCTGAACTACAGTTTCTGGTACACCCACCCTGGCTTCATTTGGGGTTTATTTGGCTGGTGGGGAACTGTGGGAAGTGCATTTGGCATTCCTAGTATACATGGCTTTCAAGCAAACATGAGCTTGGTTCAAGCACTCTCAAACACTCGCAGGGATGGCCTTGGGGCACTTTACAGGGAAGGAACAGCTTCTTTGCTGAACTCTATGGTGAATAATAAATTCCCATACACAACCAGACAAGTCCGAGATAGTTTTGTTTCAGCACTCAGGTCAAACAAGGCAGCAGCAGCTCAGGCAAAGCTCTTCAAGCTAGCTAATGAGGGCCGACTCAAACCAAGAGCCTGAAGTATTCGATTTTCCTAGTGTCTGTCAGTATCTTGTTTATTTTGTTTGGTGTATGATGTATTCTCGTAATGAGTACGTGCAACTTTAGGATAGATTTGAAGTTCTTTTTTTTTTTCTTTTGTTAAGCATGATGTTGAAGATGGACAGCAACTTTATGTTTTTATTCTTAATAAATAATAATTACAGTATTCCAGATGGGCTTGTATATCTACAGTTTTGAATTCCATGTAAGAATTCTCTGCCTGAGGCCAAAACCCTATCCGCGGTGTGCACCAAAGGTACGAAGTTCGGAAGCAAGATAGGTCTCTACTACAACCAGGGTAAAATTGTTACTGAAAAGCTTCTTTAATCAATTTTGTTAAGGTTATGAACATTGACTTGCAACTAAGACACAAGTAAAATATCTTAAAGCAAACTTTTTCGTCACCAATCAAATCAATACTCAGAATATACAACCGATGACAATAAAACAAGGTGCACAGAATACTGTTTATCAGAGAAAAACAGTTGTACGAAGAGATGTAAAGCTTAAGCTCTGTACACACAAAAAAAACAAAAAAGAATCCTTTTTTCATTGGTCAAATACACAAAACAAGTTTCAATAACTCAGAACACTTCCATTACAAGGTGCATAACAATAAAATCTGACACGCATTAAGTATGAACGAACAAATGGGACCTAAAAGGAAACTTCATACAAAAAAAAGTTGCAAAAGATCATGAATAGCAGAGCTGTATTGGAGGTGTTTGATAATCTTTGAAAGCAACAATGTTACAGTAACCCTGAGGCCTATTCATGTAGATGCTTTTATTTTCATTCTTCCCATGTATAAAGTTATCATAAACACTGAAGACAATTCAAACAGATGCTCCTGACTCTACTCCTACATTAAAGTGTCATTACCAAACTAAACCTGGTTTTCACATTTACTGTTATATCTGGGGCTAACATGCTAAATCTCCGATTTCTTATTTGCCCAAATTGTATGTTTTCCCTGCTTTAACATCCAATTGGCACTTAGGTGAATATATATCCTACAGAGCCCAACTCATGAAACATTTCTATCATGTATCTTGGCCCTGCAGACTCATAATAAACTGATTGATCAGATTTAGAATCTAATAAGCCTCATGAAGATGGAAAGTAACAATAGTAAATTAAGAATTAAGTGCTAATCATGCATTATTATTGTTAATATTCTGATGTATATCAGCTAATTTATTTTTTGATAGTCTAAACATAAGTTTTGTAATTGTAGTTGACCCTTCACCATCCTAAAACCTTCCTGTCTCAGAATTAAAAAATTGCTAAGGTCAATCTCAGAAGAGTTATGTGATTATAGTCCAGGAAGGCAGCAGCTTCAGTCATATGCACGACAAATGCACTCTGTGTTAGAGAAGTCTTGCAAGTTGGAATAGAATGTGCACTCATTGATTTACAGCAACTCAAACATTAAAGAGTAAAATATGTGCAAAGAAGCTATCAACACAAGCAATTGGCAACAAATTTAGGAAGACTGGTGATTGAAATATAATCTTCCAAACAAAGAGTGATAAGAATACCAAAATTCTCATAAGATCGCTATAGGAAAAATAACCTTTATGTATTAAAGTCCATTCCCATGATGAGGAAAAAAGTAGAGCTAATGGTCTTCATGTCTTTTGCAAACAAGAATCAGTTAAGTTTGCTCTCGACTTGTAGATAAACTATCAACAAGAGCTTGTTTTTAGGTAGGCAGATCTAAGCTTAGGCAGAACCCTATTTCATTGTGTTGCCAACAGCAGGTGAGTTGGTCTAAGATAACAATAAATGCAGACTTGAAGACAGAAAAATCAAATAAAGGATGGACAGGCCTCAAAGAGAGAGGAAGAGGTAAACAAGAGTAGCAACATCTTTGTAAGACAAATAATTGTCTTCGAGAAAAAATGATATCCAAAATTAGGACAAATCAGTAAATACCCTTATGGAATCTAAACTTTGCTTTGATTTAAATGTATCCTAGGCCAGGATTAGTGATGCTAAAAGTGCAAAACAATTTCAACTTAAGTCATTATCAATTTATCCATGAGACCAACTTTCCTCTCACTTAGGCTAGTATCCACGCGTTGATTCTGATGTTTTAGGTACATGATAAGTGTAAAGAGATCTTTTTTCTCCCTTCTGTGGCACAGGGCAATAATGTTGGTAGTACCCCTTTTCCTCAGAAGCCAGAACTTCTAGAGCAAATTACCATCACCCTTTTCAAGTTTCGTCATAACTAACATGAGCCAGGGCAGGGACCTCAAAGGTAAAGCTTAATTACTCTACATTAAAGAATCTCACTGGCATTGTGACATGTGGCCACGAGCAAAGAGTACAGCAGAACTGGTCCCTGTCTTAATGAATGCAGCCTGATCTCTCTGTAAGTAAGAAAAGAAATGCTAATACAAATGCATGCTCAATATGTGTTCTTTTGGGTCATAAATGACTACCTGACATGAGTCCTCCTCATCTACTTGAACTTCCCACATTGACCAGTCGACAGGAGTTTGAACTACAAAATTCTGATCACGTGAACCTGAGCTTTGGCTTAATTCCCAAACTTTTCCATATAATGGAATACCATCTGAGAGAGGATAAATTGCATTTGAAGATTCTCATCCTGAGCTTTCTTTTAATTGCTTATGACCTCACCAAAAGAGCCATTGCCTCATGGCAAACTCTTCCACTTCACCACCTCTATTCCTTCCCCAAGAAAAGAAAAGTACATAGATGCTGAAGACATCTTAGCTCACTTCTCTTGAACAATTTCTCTGAATTGAAGAATGCTTGTATAGTACTCCGCTATCTATTAATTGCACAGACAGGGCTCTGATGGCTTCTTTGAGTTGCAGCAATAATGCTAACCGCTTGAAACTTTCTACTGTAACTAGAACTTCTCTCACATGATTCAGACCAATTGTGCAAGGTACAGTCTGCTTAAAAAATAGGTCATTGTGAATATTACAAACTTCTGTTGTGATAGGTTGAGCTATCCTATAATACCAGACAACACTCTAACTCCAAATTTGGAACCACACCACCAGCTCATACATATCTGCACTCAAACCACTCCAAGAATTTACAAAAACAAGATTAGGTCTTAGAAAGCCAGAGATGTTGGAGCTAGAATTCTCTAGCACTTAAAGCATGAGAAGCATTTTGCCTTTTGCTGCTTATTTCCTTTTCACTGACAAAAGAAAAATAAATAAACAAATCCCTTCTAATTGTTCTCGTAAAATGGAAAACTTACTTTGGCATGACCAAGTCTATTTCAATCTAAAAATAGAGAAGAAAAATAAAGGAAACTTTTAAAGCAATCCACTCGTTACATTCATTCTCCGCCAAAAGGAAAAGAAAGAGAAACCAACACAGTCACACCAGAGGAAAGAGGATAAGAAAAATAATCATCTGTCTTTTAACGGGCAGTCCATGAATATTTAAGTGGAAGCAAAACCATCAGGATTTGTAACACATCCAATATTAAGGTAAAGTGCAATACAATGAGAAGTATTAGTCAACATAAAACCTACATATTATCTACCACATTCTATAGTATATTAACCGCATAACTCTGGGATTTTCTCCATAGTGCAACATAACAAGAGTCATAGAATTATACACTTCATAGATTTCCCATTTGAGCATAAGATGTAAAGCAACAAGATATGGTTCTTGATAACATACCCTAGTTGTCAGTAGAGAATCTTTTAGCTTGATCTAGCTCATAAAAGCTCTCAGTTACTTTCTCACTAAATTCACCACCTGACTGTCAATTATGAAAAGCATCCAGCAAATAAAATATAAACATGGCTTCCCAAGATAAAGAGTAGAAGAATGTGACGGCATGGCCAGCTGATCAGCTCATATGAGATTCAAACCACTTAAAGATTTCCTCAGACTGCAAGCTAGTCATTTCATGATATGCAAATGCAAGATTCATCTCCTCCTGAATGTGATTGGTCAAAGACTTACTTGGAAGTGTAATCTTACTCTGCTCCACTGCTGCTTTCCAACGTATAGCACGTCCATCATACCTCATATAACCATTCTTGTCAATGATACCTTTCACCTTAAATAAATCAAATAGTTTCATAGAGTTGGCCCGATCAAGACCTGGGATTCGGTCAGCGAAGAAATTGGAAGATAGAGGAAATTCCATGCATTTAACCTCAGCCAAGTCAATACCTTTATTCCTTAGAGTTACTAGGTATTCTTCTATCCTCTCCCTTCGAGCTTTATCTTTGGGCATATGCACAAAAAGGGTTGGTGGATAATCCTCCGGAATAATATCCATTTGACCAAACAAACCTTCGGCAATCATCACGGTAATACTACTAAACCTTAAATCCAGAGCAAGACCGGAAACAAAGTATCCACCTGAGGAGGCACCCAATGCCACAAGAGGCAGCTTTTCAAGTTTTTGTTTCGCAACCCACCATTTAAGGATGTCTTTAACAACTGATCTTTCCTCCCTAAGTGACCAGCATTTCCCGGCACTTGATACTGCCACAACAGCAAACTTTCTCACCAAAGCATGTAGGACAATAAGCCTCTCTTCAGGTAAACCAACACAGTTCGAGCACTTGGCCGATCTATCCCAAAAATTAGCTGCCCTACCATTACAACCATGAGCCAGAAAGAGGACTGCCTTAGGTGAGTCCGGAATTTGCCAGATTACATTTGTCCCATTTCTGAACTCCATAGTAGGGTCTAACTTAACTATAGAATCAAAGCTATTCCATTTTTGCTTCAACAGTGCAGACATCGAACCAGATTTTTCTTCACCTTTCCCAGAAAACACCAGTAGCATAACAAACATTAGAAGTAGGACTATGATAATAACTGGCAATTGAACATTCTGGACACCACTAAATACCCTCCATAATCTGTTTCCGCGTTTATATATAACTGGAAAATACAAACATAATACAACAATTATTCCTCAATCATTGCACAACATGCTTACAACACGCATACACACATAAAGACTAATGAACCATGTGAACATGTAAGGGCAGCCCAGTGCACAAACTTCCAGCTGCAAAGAGACCCAGATAGGGTCAGACACAATTTTGGTCTACAATATGCAGCCTTATACTGCATTTCTACAAGACTGTTTTCATGACTCAACCTCATCACTACCAGGTGAACCAAAAAATGACTTCACCATTATACGAAGGCTTCTCCTATACAAAAGATAGTAGATATGTAGAATCAAGAAAGCGCCTTTAAGCATCGTATCAAACTTAGAAAAGCAAAACACTTGATTATTCACCAAACAGAGATTTGAAAAGAGTAGCAATACTCAGCTCATAATAAAGCAATGTTCATTTGAATTGCTATTGACAATAATGTCTAGTCCAAGCTAAGCACATATGCTGTCATCTCAAATTAAAAAGGAACTAAACAGTAAAATCAAAAACCCAAATTTCATTTTCTCTAGAATGTTATACATATACATATAGATATCAGAGATTCGTGCACCGAACTACCATTTGCTAGATTTTACAATGGTATGTGACAATTTGAGTTATTTCTCAATTGAAGATGCAATTTTTATTCACAATCTGATCAAATTAAGACAAAGCTGATGTACATTCTTACATCAAACACCTGATGGGTATCAAAATTACTGCAATCATATTATGAGGAAGATAAAATTTTTGCAGAAAAACTACGGCTAGATCAAAAAGGAATTACTTATTATTAGTAATAAAGATTACCTGGGCCCATTGGTCGACAAATTTTCGTAGTAATTTAAGAAACCCTTATCAATCACAGAGGCTTTTTTTTTCCCTAGGTTCTTCTTTCAATTGGGGTGTGGTGACTGAATCTTGGTGGAAGACTTCGTGAAGAACACGCGCACGCGCCAAGGCTCGCACAAAGTTTTTGCTCTAATTTTGCATTTCGGCTCCTTACATTTTAGTAAATGATACTCAGACCACGTACGAAAGTTTTCAAGTTTCAGTACATTTTTCACAAAAATAAAGATAAAACCATTTAACCATCTGTACAAAATAATAATGAGAATATAGAAATTACTCATATATTCCGTACTTTTAGATTAGCCGATAAAAATAAAAATAAAAAGTAAAACCGTTTATTCCTGTATTTGGTATTTTTAGATAAGATGACATATCAACACTCGTGGCCACCAAAAAAATATGGGTGGGTTGGTTAATATTAAAATAATTCTTGGGCTACAGTCAAAATTGAGTTTCATCCTGGAATAATGAAAGTTTTTTTTTCCTAACTCACCTTTTTTTTTTATTCTTAGGACAAAACTTGTACTTGATATGGCGAGCTTCATGTGTTTCGGTAGTTGGACTCTATCAAGTGGTTTCTCTTTTCATTAACGAGCAGGGTGGAAAAACCTCAATAAATTCTTCCCACAAATATTGAGATATAGGTTTACTTGTATTTTCACATAAAGCAAAATTTGACATATAAAAATTTACTAATTGATGGTCGAATTCTATGTGTCGATGTTTCGATAGTTAGACTCCACCAACTAAGGGCTCGTTTCGATTATATTTTTTTTTAAGTATTTTTTTAACAACTAAAAAAAAAAGACATTGAACTTTCTTTATGTGCTTTCACTTTTTTTTAGTTTGTTGCATAGGTCCTTGATGTTCAATGAAACATACGGCTTGAGTGGCAAAAGGAGAATGATTTTAGAAATTTCCTCATTTTACGCTGTTTGCAACCCTTTCCTTGATATTCTTATTTGATAGGTCTTAAAACTTAAATTATTTGATACTTTTAACTTTGATTTAGTTTTAGTTTTCTTTTTGTTGACTACTTTACTTAATCATCTTATAATTCCTAAATGTGATCGGAGTGGAGAGAGGTGGGTTTGCTTGGGCTTCTCCTTAAAGATGACTCGGGGACTGTTGGGGTAATAAATTAAATGTGTGCAAGATGACCCGGTTTAACAAATAGAACCAGAACACATGTTTTAAAGAGATGTCTGATTAGAAAAGTAGGCCAAATTTAGCGAAAACCAAATTTTATTGCAATTCTAACTATGATTGAGCATCAACTTATAACTAATTTAAATTGCCTATTTGATGATAAACGATGATGTATCTGACCTTGGTGGTTAATTTCTTCATAGACTTCTATGATGATCTGGAAACATCGTAGTCCTTCGATTCTATGTGATGTTAGATTTGGTGTCATGGACAACTTAGATTCTATTATAAATTAATTATAAAAGAGAGAAATATATAGAAAAGATATAAAGAGAGTTAAACTTCATTTTATTCTCTCAAAATATATTGTTCTACTTCTTCTCGCATGGGATTTCAATATTCATTCCAAGCCATGCTATTTATAGGAAAAATTTAGAGACAAATCAATAAATGATCATTAAATGCAAGATGACTAAAGTATTGAATTTTTCTTCATCATCATGTGATGCATGTTTAGCTTGTAATTTTTTTCAACAAACTTTTCCTTTTCCAATATAATAGCTTCCCTTTCTTCAAATATTGCATCCGACACACTATTTAATGCGTTGAAAATGGTCTTTAACTTAATTCTTGAATGTCCATCATTTACAACAGATTTTTGTGGTGTTAGATTTGCTATTGTTGACAACTGAGCACATATATGAACAATGAAAAATAGATAAGATACAATATGTATTTGGTGCCTGTTTTAATACAGTGTATGTAACTATCCACATTGGAGTTCCATAAAAATCTAAAGGCATAATAGAACTGTTTAGTTAGCTCTTATTCAACATTGCAGGAATTTAGTATGATCATTTTCTTTTTCTCTTTTTTTTTTCTTTTTTGGGAATATGGCAAATGATGGTCCTAAAATCTCAGCTTTTTGTTTTCTCTTTTTTTTTTGGGGGGGGGGAGGGGGGGGTGGGGAGGGAAAACAAACATGGAGAATAATATTCTGAGGTATTCAAAAGGTCTTAGATCGAATTGTTCACGGAGCACATCAAATGAAATTCTTATATATGTGATTCATAGTTTTCATTTGGTTTGAATCTTGGTGCTTATAAAGTTTGTAATTACGAATAATAAGTTAAATCTCTTTTGCTTCAATTAAATACGAAATAATGATATTACCAGTTCATCCATACAATTTTCAATTTTGCATTTCTTTAACCTCTGTTATGGGGACGATAGGACTTTCTTTTGAACCATAACTACAATGATGCCCTTTGACCATGTTTTGTTGTATGAAAGAATTTGACTTCATCAAAACACTAAAGGGAAAAAGAAATGTTGATTTCACAAGGTAAAAACATATATTTGAGTTTTAAATATTTTAAGTCAATTAAATTGATAAGCTATTAATAGGATAAAGTTTTTGCAAAGTGGTTAATTGGATCAATAATCCATAAAGGATGAAATTCAAGACTTTATTGGCGAGTTTTAAATATATTATTCCCATTTACTATTCTATGTGAAATATTTAAATGTTGATTATCCTATAATTGTTGTATCGTAAGAATAATATCGAGATTAAAATTTATTCAGGGAATATTTCTTATTTGGATGAAAAAAATTTAATAGATACGTGCCAAGAATTGAAAAATGAAATATGGGCATACGACATAAATTAAGTCCTGATAATGGTAAATTGTTAATAAATATAACCTTCAAATTAAATATTACTTCAATTCTACACCATACACGTCTATACAAGTACCTTATTACAAAATTATTTTATTTAATTATATTATTCACATAATTTTAATATTACAAAAATATGTTTATTAATTACCTATAAAATTCAATCATAAAATTACAACACTATTTGTCCGTGCAACACGGGTGGAAATCTAGCTAGTCATATTATTATAAGTTTAAAAATTGAAAATGTTCTCTACTTGTTTTAAAATAGATATCAATTTATCCCCCGCATCATAAACCCTACAACTAATTAATTCGCCTAATTTTTATCATTTTTTTGAGTCAGAAAGTTTTGCAATCTTTTATCAACTTAACTTCCATAAAAAGAAGGCAACTGGAGGCCAAACCATAGCTTCATTGTAGAAGATACCGAGGCTAATGAACTTGTTTAACAACACGAGAATGCAGCCTTTGAAATGGTGGCCAGATTTCTTCCGTGGCATACATATACATATATATACTAACTTCTTTTCTTTTTGGGTCTATTTCCTTTTCTCCGGCTAGTGACTGCAGTGCCCAAGAACATTTGATTAGAGCGCAGTGATAACAAAACCTTTTTCACTAATATCTTGGTTTTACTAATTGTTATTTTCTAAATTCAACTCTAAATTTCCACCTTCCATTGTTTGTGCAATTGATGAATCCATTATTTTCCCTAGGACTCTTTATTATTAGGACTGATTACGATTATCCACGGACTATATTCCATTGCTGGGCTTTTACCGGTACTTGTGGATTCAAGTGTACTACAAGGGGGACACCATTTGCTGCTCAAACTGCAATGAAAAATGTTATTCGTACAGAAGTAGATCAAAATATGTAACAAACAAAAGTCAGGTTTTGGTCTTAAAAGAGAAACAACAGTACGAGATATCGTAAAAGTAATATACTATTTAACTTTTATATGGGATGTAACCCCTGCACACAATAGTTGTACACCTCCAAAAAGAAATGCAAGTGGAAATGAATATTGACGAGTAAGTATAATATGCAAGAGAAACAAGTGATTGGAATCTCAGAAAGGTTTAGAATGATACTTCGTCTCATTTTCCTTTAGGCCTATCATTGCCTTTACAGAGAGAAGATACCACACTCACAACTCGCCAATGTGATTGTCGATATAATTTATGAACTGAATGAGGATTCATCGGAAGAAGAAATCAACACGGTCCGGATTATCGTTGCAGAGTTATCTAATCGAGAAATTGTGTTTGAATAGATTGATAAATTTATTTCCTTTTCAAAGTATTTAAAAAAAAAATCATTACACACTTCTTTTTCTTTCATTATATTTTATTATTTTCTCCTAATAGACATTTGTCTATGTAATAATTTTGTATACATACCTACATATACATATATACACACACTTATATATACATACATCACATATCTATATCTATGTCTATATTTATACTATATAATAAAACAAAATAAGTTGTAATTTCGTATTGTCAAATGACGCTCTGTATGATAAGTTTCTCATAATTATTTATCAATTAAATATATCTATTCATAGGTCATCGTTTTCCATTATTTATTCAGTTCCATTCTTGTATTAGACATTCTAATTTAATTAATATTATGTCCTTTCTCTATATATATCAATCATTATTTTATTAACTCCATAGTATATAATTGTTTCAATAACTATTTAGTAAGATGCAAAAACTTTATAGTTTTAATATATCCAATCACATATGTCATTTCCCATGCATCGCACGAGTGTCACACTAGTTATATTCTAAAGCAGAACCGTTGCATCATAATCATTACCTCCATTATTTGTTGTGTGTTTTCGTTGCAACACATAGCGCTCCTTATTCTGACACACCTACCTCGCGTCAACCTTCTCTATTATATTTACATACTTTACATTTCTATTTCTCTTTTCAACCTATGTGTTTTTCCTTTATTAATGCTTCACAACCCTAGTCCTGCTTATCATTCTTTCCATATTGCCTACTCACGTGATTACGTTAATCAAATTATATCTTTATAGTAAATATTCCTATCAATTTGCTATTGTGTTTCCAAAATTATGTTTCTAAAGCTTACAAAAATACTTCTATACATTAGAAAAATGATACAATTGTCTCCTTTTTATTATTATCAAAATATTGTTAGCTAAAAATAAGAATGTTTTATAATGCAAAAAGAAACGCTAATAGTATAAAAACATTAGTATAACACACATGCCTTTGCACAGATGATGACATAAATAAATATGTTGTAACCAATACTTTTATAAATGAGATAGCCTTAATTGATTCATATCTTATATATTAATGAGACAATTTAAAATGTTAATATTAAATAACACTTTATACAAATCTATTAAAATATAATGACATATAGCACAACTGATGAAAGGTGAAGAGTTTTTAACGCATGTTTTGAAAAATTGTAAACAATATTTACGGTCTTTATTTGATCCAACACCTATTTCATCATGAATCAATATTTTTAGCCCTTTCTTGTTTGCTATCCTTGAAACTGCAGCATACAGTTGGCAATAAGTTAGAATTGGGTGTGGCAAGTATGAACTAGTAGTTGATAAAGATTTTTCCTGACTTTTGTTAATTGTCATTGCATATGAGACTAAAAAGAAAGTTTCTTCACACTGTAATCGGACTTTCACTTATCAAAATTGTTTAATCTAACTTTTAATTCTATTTAGGGCTCGTCTAGACTGGCTTTTTTTTTTTTTTTACAGACATTTGTTTTCTCAAAATTTTTAAAATAAGGGTAAAAAAAAAAATTCTCTCAATCTCCACCATCCAACGTCATCTTGCAGCACTGCTTTTGTCAAGCTCCTCATCGGCACGTCTCCGGTCTCGTCCCGTCGCGATGAAGATGCCAAAATCATCTCCATGCCGCCGCCATTCGTTTCGCATGCTCCACACAAGATTTCAAGGCTTGAAACAAGATCTACCATTAGCGTCCATGTGAGGCCCTGTAAGCTTTTTCGGCCACTTTCTAGGCCTTAGACACGCTAATACCATCACAGAGACGAAAGTTGCTGGCTTTTTTTATTTTCAATAGGTTGGATATTTTTTTTTTTCGTGTCTGAAAATGGGAAGCTTTCATTAATGAAATAGTTGCTCAACACCAACTTTCTGCTTGCATCAACAGGGAAGGACCCTTTACGAGTTCTGTTGCAAGAAAATCACAGACAATATTAGCCTCTCTTCTAATTTACTTGACAGTGAACAGAGAATTTCTTCCAAGGATCTTGTCTGCATCTATCGAGCAAAGCAGCGGCCTTGGCTTGGCTAACATCTTCAAAGTGATTTCCCCATGAATTGACTAGAAGTTTTTTTTCACATTTTTGGTTTAATAGGTTGAATTGGAATTAGAGTTATGAGAATTAGGAATTTTGATTTTTTTTTTTTGGTTTAGGTATGTTGATTTCTTTTCTTTGTTATTTTTTATTTTTTGTTTCATAGGTTGAATTTGAATTATTGAATTGGGAATTATGAATTTGTTCTTTTTTCTTTTTGGTTTCAAATGGCTGCACACTAGGTTTATTACAATTATTAGGATGAATATACCGTCAAAAAAGACAAAACTAACGGGTACATGCATTTTACATGCAAATTCCATTCAAATTTTAACGTCTATTATGAAAAGAACTAATGGTGGCATAATTTTAAACTGCAGAGACTGAAAAATGGCACTTTTGAAAATAAAGGATAAATTTGGCAAAAATACTAAACATGAGGGACTGCCAGGTAATAAACTCTTCCACTCATTACCCATTCAGTTCACCTATCACCCATGACACGTGGAGTACACGTGTCAGAAAACAGCTGTTCATTAACACAAAACGCCATCGTTTCATTGCCTCTTTTAAATTGCTCTTTAAATGGTATATATCCAAAACATATAAATTTAAAAAATTTAATAGAATAATTTCAAAATCTACGTTCAATGTGGAAGGTGGGTAGAAGATACACTGGACCCGATTTTAGTTCAAAATCTGCGTTCAATGCTGGATAAGTGATGCATAGGGGTTGTTGATTCAAGGGGGCAGCCACGAATTCACGCAAGATCTGGTTGTTTTCAGCCATCTTCTCGTTTTCAGATTCACTCGATGGTTCACTTTGCACTTGTAAATCTTCGGCTTGCTTTTGGAGTTTTTTCCGCAACTTTGCTTCTCTTTTCAAGCTCTTTGCGGTCTTTTCGATTTCAGGATCAAATTGCAACTTACTTGTACGATCTGACCTGGTCAAAAATAAAAATAAAAATATCAGCACCAATCCCTAGCAACGGCGCCAAAATTTGATGGGCGTCGAAACCACCAAAAATAAATTCCTATCTCTTACCTCGCAATTTTAATTTGTGTACACGGTGAGAAAAGGGTCGAATCCACGGAGATTGGGAGAATATTTTATACTAATTATACCAAGTAGATTACTCAACTAAGTTGCAATCAAAAAGGGGGGAAATTAAATTCTAAACAGTAAAACAAATAACGCTGTCCAGACAACTAGTCACACTGCGTGGGCACGCAATCTGACCAGAAAATAAAAAAAAGTAAATAAAAATTAAATTGACTAAAATATGCTATTCTAAATTAATGCTAAGTTAGAAAATCAGAAAATCAGTGAGAATAAAATCTAGCCTGAGGAACAATTGTAATTTTGGCCAACAAATTCGATCATAGATGCAAAAAAACTTTCAGCTATTTTGATAAATCAGTTATAGTTATTGGCTCGACCTAATAACCTCATCTTTCCTTACAGAATTGATAACGGTTTAAATCCCTACTATTTTTTCCGCTATTCCCTTACCTATTAGACGTTCTAATCCCTGGAGGTGCCCGCAGTATCTATCTAACAGCAATAATAAAAATCTAGAAAGACCTGATTCTAAAAGTCAATACTCTCGCAGTTATTGCTCATTTAGATTACGTAATTACTCAGGAAACCTGATTACCACTATATTTAGATTAATTTAATTAATCTAACTGACTACCTATTGTCATACAATTAAATAATCGCGCACAAAATTAAATAATCGCAGATCAATATTGATTATTGAAGCAGTAAATACGCAAATACCGAAATAGAATGAAATGAATAAAAACACTTAGATCTCACGAATTTGATGAACCATAATCTTGATTAGTCCTTGGCTAGAAAATAAAATTAGAATAGCTTGTACATAAATTTCGCCCAAAGAATAAAGAAAAAATTTACTGTCGTCTGCTAAAAGCTGTCTACCTCTAAAGTGCAAATAAGAGGTATTTATATAATAAAAACCCTAACCTATTTTCCTTGGTGGATCAGGAAACATGGCCCAAAAAGAATAAAAAGGTAAAAGCCAGAAATATAAGTTCCAACAAAATAAAAAGTCTGCTAATATTCAATCTGATTCCTTCCAAAAGCCCAGAAAAAATATATTCCAACTTGGTCAACCCAATCAAACCCGCGTAGCAATTATATGGCATTTTTTCACGTGACGATGTCAACTTTGACCGCTGTAAACACGTCCAAAAAGCTTCTATATCCATAAGTAATACAGCCAGCTCCTTTTCCTAAGCACAATTATGCAAAATTACATTAAAAACCTTGATTAAGAAGCATTATATTTCAAAATCAAATGCATCTAACATATAAATTAAATACTTATTTAGAACTTATCAAATTCCCCCACACTTGAACCATGCTTGCCCTCAAGCATGAAAACAATTAAGAACGGGGAATTCACATGCAAAACTGACCAAGACCGAAATTATGCAAAGATACCTTGTTTTACAACCAAAATTAATGCCAGTCCTGCAATTAAAATTTCTGTACTTTGATGCACATAGCTAGCTTCAAAAAATCCAAAGTACAGAATAAAGTCAAGACATATGTCATCAAAGCTTCAACTTCACAGTTCTTCTACCAACTTTATCATTCTTCATTTCATCACGTCATCATTCAATCATAGGAACATAATCATTCAAGCTCAACCTCTCAACATATGCATAAGTCCTGACCCAATTCAAGCATTTATAAAAACAAGCAAGTTAACATGCTGACAAACTAACTTGCAATGTTTCCGCAAAAGAATGTACTAATTTTGCAAATTCCAGCAGCACTTTTTCCAAAAGTAAGACTTGACTTGACTTGACCAAAGATTTTCAAAAAGAAGCCTAACTGAACAAGAAAATTCCCACAAATAAACTTCTTCATAAAAAATATAGCCACAAAGTTCCCTCAAGAATAATTCCACCAAAATTTCCCACTGGACTTCAAACTAACTCAAGCATCCATCATAGTAAACATAGGCACATAAACCTTCAAAAGTTCCTCCACCTTGACTTAAAGAAACTCGAAAGGAAAAACAAAGGTAAGCCAGTTTTTCAGCAAGTCAAAACAAAAACCACCATATGTACAAGTCACCTTGCTAGCACCCAAAACACTATATAAATGAACCTTGCACCATTTAAGCACACAAAAGAGATTTAAGCCAAGTATGATTATGCTAATGCAAAGAATAGAGATCAAAGCACTGCCTTGATGTGTAATTTTTCCTCAAAGAAAATAAGTTTGTGTCTAGGCCCAGCTGCCGGAAAGCCGGATCACTTCAATTGCCCTTTTTCCACAATTTTCATGAATTGCCTAGAATGTCATCCAACTTTTTTACGCGATGACAAACATTTGTGATGAATGCCCCCGGTTACATAGTTGGTCACAATTCCAAGTGGCTTTTAGCTCTACTCATGGATCCCCATTTTTTCTTTCTTTTGGAGACCAGCGGAGTAAAAAGGTACGCATTTACTTTGATTTCATTCATTCTTGCACTTTTTTTTTCACTTCCATGACTTTTGCAGGAGTGACCTCAACCCCGACATAACTTTCCTAGACACGCATTTTTTCACAATTTTACCACAAAAATAAATCAAGGCAAATACCTCTCAAACTCTACCTAAGCATTAGCTTCCAATTTAAGCACATGCACATTTTCAACCCAAGTTAAGATTAAGCAAGGTTCAAGCATAAGCGTGTTCAAGTATCTATCAAGGGACAAAAACAATGGGGATGGATTTACTGTATGTACTAACTTACCGTTGTAACCAAAGCAAGTTTCCCGAGCATGAGGATTAGATTTTTTTTTATAAGGAATGCCAAGTTTACAACGTAGAAAGTAGAGCCAAAAAAATATTTGTACAAGTAAAACTAAGGAAACAAAAACTTGACACACAATTGTGTTTTTGTCAATTTTCTGGTTTTTTTTTCATTTCATTTTTTTTTAAGAAGACAAGGCACAAGAAGACTCAAATAATACTAAATAAAACACAATTACGTATAAAGACTCGAATTACCACATCAAAAACACTTCTAAGCATAAGCAAGACTCAAAATAAAAGACAAAAACACAAACACGAAGTAGCCCTCCCCCACACAAACACGAAGTAGTCCTCCCCCACACTTATCATACATATTGTCCTCAATGTGAAAATAAAAGAAAGCGAATAAAGAAGAAATAAGGACAAAAAAAAAAAAAAGAAAACAAAAAGTCTGAGGACTTCCCTGAAAACACAAGTGAGGGAATGGCCCATGGTACCCCAAATGTCGTGCCCACACATAAATGAACTCCTCCAGTTTAGCCAGCCTAGTGGATTGATCAGCGAGAGATGCTTCAATACGAGCAAGTCAAGCATCGTCTGCAGTCTAGGCCGTGAAAGTGAACGGGCTTGCCAAATGAGAAGCTGAGGCTTCATGAGTCTCCCCCGTAGGTTCACCGTCGTAACGAGCTCCCTGCACAACGAAAATAAACCTATCTCCGTCCTTTCGGACGAGATTCATAGCTTGCAAACATGATAGATCAAGATATGCAACGTCAAAGGCTTTAGTGAGAGCAGTGATGCGTGACCTAAAGCGAGTCTGCGTATTTGCAATATGAGTAATAAAAGATCCCAAAATGAGTGGCCTCCTACTAGAATGAAGAACAATTTGCAAATGCTGAAGAAGCCAATAACCAAAGTTAACTCTTTTCTTATAAACCATGCACCAAAGGAAAAAGAGTTCCATTTTTGTCAGAATTGGAGGGTTGTTGGCTCTTCCTAAAAAGGAATATGCCAAAAAATGATGGATATAAAGTAGTGCAGGATTTTCAAAAAACTGATCACGTGTGGTGCTAGGTTTATAAGGGAGGGGATCTCTAAGAGCTAGTTTCTTATAAGCCAATGCAGCATCAAACTCAGAGGGAAAAGTGCAATATCTGTGCAAAAACTCCTCAGTAGCAGAAAATCTTCCAGTAATGAATTCAAGCATAAGGTTAAACTCAGTCACAGATAGTGAAAACCCATTACTCATCAGACAAAAATGAACACGATTCGGTGTGTTAACAGTCATAGTGCCCGACGTGTCAAATTTGAAAGTGGCATAAAATTCACGTGTAAGTTCATAAAAAGTAGCCTCTTGGATAGATGCATACTTCCTCATACCAACATTATCAAGAAATGCTAACACTTCAGATTGTAAACCAAGTAATTCTAGTGCAGCTAAATCTATAGTTTTACAAGCATATACGTCTCGAGAAAGCATTTCATTATACCTGACACGATGTTCCGCGTTGATGAATAATGGAGCATTAGGTGGAACAGTTGTGTCCGTACCTTGCGAAACTCGACCAGCCGTTATTCGAAATTGGCGGCCTGAAGATGGAAGTAGAGGTGCAACCAGTGGGGCTGTCGTGGCTTGTTCCAGCGTTGTGGCTGCAACCGTGTCATCACTGTCTGTTGAAGATGCCGATGAAGCAGCTGATGGTGTAGAATCACGGGACGGGGAATCCGGAATAATCTTGACAGTATTAGGTGGATTTCTACCCCGAAAAGTGCGCACACGACCGGTTGGAGGTGACTGTACCTGTGATGCAATGCGTTGGCTATGACGACGGGGTGGTTCACCGGTGGATTGTTTCCTGTTCATAACTGGCTTCAAAAGACACGGATGGTGATACAGACAAGAAGAAAAAGTGAATGAAATCAAAACAGGTGCAAACACTGAAACTCAACTAAGTACTAAATCTTCCTCTAAATTTTTTCAACGGCTTTTGCCTTCTCTGTTTTTTTTTTTTTTACGAATTCACAGTACCCAATTTACCCAACAAAAGTATCAAGAATTATTACAATCAAGAATGAGCAGACAAAATTTTGGTTAAGAAAGTTCGACAGTGGCGGCAGCACGAAGAAAGAGAAAGCACCGGCTATGTGCGTGTCGAAGGTGATGATAGTGAATGATGGTGATGCTGGCGTTGTATGGGCGTGTGTGCAGAGAAGATGATGAAGATGAAGATGAGAGAGAGATGGTGGTACCGGGTAGAAGAGGGTGCTACAGTGATGATGATGCTATCGGTCAGAGAAGATAAGTTGATAATGATGCTACCGGTCAGAGAAGATAAGTTGATGATGCTGCCGGTCAGAGAAGCTAGTGGTGCTGTCGGCAGAGTAAGAGAATGGCAAGGAGATGACGACGAGATGCCTGGCAGAAGAGAGAATGTTGATACTGATGACGGAAGAGAGATGATGAGGCGTTGATGATGATTGACGGCAGGTTGGTTTTGATGGTGATGATGACAGTGATTAGTTGATGCTGTCGGCGTATGGTGGTTATGTTGGCACGAAGAAGATGATGAAGATGTTGGTTAGAGGAAATAATGGGTGCTGCGGTTGCTGTTGAAGATGGTGCCATGATGATGATGCTGCCGATCAAGGAAGACAGCGGCGGAGATGACGATGGTGTTTGATGGTGATGCTGTAGATGAAGGTGGTGATGGTTTTGTCGGGTGAGCTCAGCAGAGAAGAAAATAATGATGATGACGGTGAGAATGATAATGCTGGTGGTTGGTTGCTATGGGGGCCGATGGAGAAGATGGTGGATTGGGATTGGGATTGGGAATTTGAAATAGCGTCTGATAAGGATTGGGGAATTAGGAATAAAGGGAAATTGGGTCTTAATTGTTATCTATTTAGGAATTGACCCCCAATTTCTTTTTTGCTTGCAAATTAGGCCCTATTGCACCGTTTTTATTTCCAAATCAGCTCCCTTTTCCTATGTCTTCAAACTACCCTGTTCCTGTAACAAACCAAACTTCCAAGTATCACCATTAGTCCATAATCAGGGTTTCCCATAAAGAAGATGAATAGGAAAATAATAGAAAATTACAAAAATCAATAGAAAAATTCCTAAAAATTGAAAAAAAATGATAAAAATTTGCAAAAATTAAAAACAAACACAAAATAAAATTACGAACTCTGTGGGTTGCCTCCCACCAATGCCTTTATTTAACGTCGTCGGCTCGACGTTTCGGAACGGCTACTCATATTCCAGGGGTGCTTCTAACATCAATTCTTCCACCGTTTGCACATTAAATTCATCATAGAAAATCTTCAAACGATGACCATTCACCTTTAACACTTTATTTGTTTCCAAACTCTGAATTTTCACTGCACCATGTGCAAAAACTCTAGTTACAATAAAAGGTCCTATCTAACGAGAACGAAGCTTACCTGGAAACAATTTAAGGCGAGATTGGTAAAGTAACACTTTTTGGCCTACGGAAAATTGCTTTCTTGATATTCTCTGATCATGATAAGCTTTCATCTTCTCCTTGTAAATCCTCGAGGTTTCATACGCATCGTTCCGAATTTCCTCGAGCTCTTGGATTTGCAATTTTCGTTGCTCTCCTGTCTTTTCCAATTCCATGTTGCATTGTTTGATCGCCCAATACACCTTGTGCTCTAATTCCATCGGAAGATGGCATGGCTTTCCAAACACCAACCGACACGGTGACATGCCTATCGGTGTTTTGTAAGCCGTGCGGTAGGCCCAAAGAGCATCGTCTAGCCGCAAACTTCAATCCTTCCTGTTTAAATTCATTGTCTTTTCAAGAATTGATTTTATTTCTCGATTAGACAATTCAGTTTGTCCATTCGTTTGCAGATGGTAAGCTGTGGAAGTTCGGTGTGTTACACCATATTTCTTCAAAAGGGCTCCAAAGACTTTATTGCAAAAATGCGTCCCCCTATCACTGATTATGGCTCGTGGAACTCCATACCTATTAAAAATACAAGACTTCACAAAATCCACAACTACTTTAGCATCATCAGTACGTGTAGGCTTGGTCTCTATCCATTTAGATACATAATTAACAGCAAGAATGATGTACACATACCCAAAAGACGAAGGAAACAGTCCCATAAAATCCAATTCCCATATATCGAAAATTTCACACACAAGAATAGAATTCAAAGGCATTTGATCCCTATGTCCTAAACTACCTGTCCTTTGACAGTTAGTACATCTTTTACAATACTCATAGGAATCACGAAATAGGTTCGGCCAATATAATCCACACTCAAGAATTTTACGTGCAGTTCTCTTTGGACCAAAATGGCCACCGCATGCATGTGTATGACAAAATCTCAAGATGGAAGGAATTTCAGATTTAATGACACATCGTCTAATAACCTGATCAGTGTAATGTTTCCACAAATAAGGGTCATCCCACACATAATACCTCGCATCCCTTTTTATTTTATCTTTTTCAGTTTTAGACAACTCAGAAGGCAAAGAATCAGTGACTAAGAAATTGACGATATCAGCAAACCAAGGAGAGCTATTTTGAACAACAAAAAGAAACTCATCTGGAAAGTTGTCCTTGAGAGGGACTGGTTCCTCGCTCGTGGGCAACCGGCTAAGGTGATCAGCAACTAGATTTTCAGATCCCTTTTTGTCTCGAATCTCCAAGTCAAATTCTTGCATGAGTAACACCCATCGAATAAGCCTTGGCTTCGAATCCTTCTTTGCTAAAAGATATCGCAGTGCTGCATGATCAGAATAAACAATTACTTTAGTACCAAGCAAATATGAACGAAATTTTTCTAAAGCAAAAATTATCGCTAAAAGCTCCTTTTCTGTGGTAGAATAATTGCTTTGAGCCTTGTCCAATGTCCTAGAGGCGTAATATATGACGTGAGGATCTCGTCCAACTCGTTGGCCTAGGACAGCTCCAACCGCTTGGCCACTCGCATCGCACATGATTTCAAACAGAAGATCCCAACTCGGAGGTTGGATAATTGGGGCTGAAATCAACTTCTCTTTTAACTTGTCAAAAGCTTTCTTGCATTCCTCGTTGAATTCGAACACAGCATCTTTTTGAAGAAGCTTACATAGCGGTTGAGATACTTTTGCAAAATCGTTTATGAAACGCCTATAAAAGCCTGCATGTCCAAGAAAACCACGAACTTCCCGCACATTTGCGGGGGTAAGGCAAGGTTTTTATAACATCTATTTTCGCTTTATCCACTTCTCACCCTTTCGAAGAAACTATGTGACCTAAAATCAAACCTTGATCTACCATAAAATGGCACTTTTCATAATTCAAAACTAGATTTGATTCAAGACACCTTTTTAATATCAAAGCTAGATTATTCAGACATTCATCAAAAGACTCACCATACACCGTGAAGTCATCCATGAAAACCTCAATCATATTCTCCACATATTCAGAAAAAATACTCACCTTACACCTTTGAAAGGTGGCGGGTACATTGCATAATCCGAATGGCATTCTTCTATATGCGAACGTACCAAAAAGGCAGGTAAAAGTTGTCTTTTCTTGATCTTTCGGTGCAAGCGGAATTTGGTGAAAACCTGAATAACCATCAAGAGTTTTTCCTACTAACCTTTCAAGCATTTGATCAATAAATGGGAGAGAAAAATGATCTTTTCTGGCTGCAGCATTCAATTTCCTATAATCTATACATACTCTCCATCCATTTTGAACTCGAGTGGGTACCAACTCACCTTCGTCATTTTCAATAACAGTAATACCTGTTTTCTTTGGAACAACTTGCACAGGACTTAGCCATTTACTATAAAAAATTGGATAGATCATACCTGCATCGAGAAGTTTCAAAATCTCTTTCTTTACTACCTCCATCATCGGCGGGTTAAGATGATGTTGAGCCTCCTTACATTTTTGGTTTCATCATCCAGCAAGATTCTATGCATACAAGTGAAGGGGCTCAAACCTTTAATATCGGCAATGGTCCACTCAATGGCTTCCTTAAACTCCGTTAGGACTCCAATCAACCTTTCTTCTTCTATTTCGCTAAGGTTACTAGAGATAATAACTGGAAGCGTTTTCTTTTCTCCCAAGTACGCATACTTGAGACGATCAGGTAATTTCTTCAATTCCAATTGCGGGGCCTGCAAAATAGAAGGAAGAAGCTTTGTATGAGATGTAGGAAGTGCAAGAGAGGATGAACCGTACCTCCATGGTTTTTGTTCTTCCATAGCATAGAGTATTTCAAGAAAATCACCTTTTATCGCATAATTTGTCTCAATTTCCTCCAACCTTTCAAGAGTAAAACTTTTGCAAATAACCACATTTAACTTGTCATCTTCAAACAATTCAAGAAACTCTTGATCCCATAATTCATGCAAATTCTCAAATAGTGGATCGTAAGCTTCCAATCCAAAAACACAATAGACATCACTAGGATATTTCATGGAATCATAAACATTAAATTTCATTACATCACCATCAAATTCCAGAGTTAGAGTTCCATCATGAACATCAATTTTAGCTCGAGCAGTGGTAAGAAAAGGTCTACCTAGCAAGATTTCACAAGATTTGGAAGATGAATCTTCCTCCATATCAAGCACATAAAAATCAGCAGGAAAGACTAATTTACCCACTTGTACAAAAACATCTTCTAAAACACCATCGAGATAAACCAAAGATCTATCAGCTAGTTGAATTACAACGCCCGTTTCTTTCAATGGTCCTACCTTTAAAGGTCCCTCATTCAAAGTGGAGTAAATAGACTTAGACATGACATTAATAGATGCTCCTAAGTCACACATAGCTTTCTCAATGCCTAGAGAGCCTATTTGACAAGAGATAGCAAACATACCTTGGTCTTTGCATTTTGGTGGCAATCTCTTCTTAAGTACGGCGAAAACGTTCTCCCCTACACTTATCTTCTCATTACCCATAAGTTTCTTCTTATTAGTGCATAGTTCCTTCAAAATTTTTGCAATTCGAGGTACTTGTCTAATTGCATCAAGTAAGGGAATATTTACCTCAACTTTGTGAAAAAGCTAAAAAATCTCCTTCTCTTCCTTCTCTTTTTTGGACTTTGTGAATCTCTTAGGAAAAGAAGGCTTAACCACCAACTCTGCACCATTTTTAGGCTCTGTTTTATCTCTGTCAAGCACTTTTTCATCGCATTCTACACTAATTTTTTTTATTTCTTTCTCTGTTTCAGGTGTTGTCGCATGCCCACGCTTAGCCTAACAGTGGCTGTTCTGCAGCTCTTTGCCACTTCGTAAGGTCATGGCACTTGCATTTTGCTTTGGATTGACCACCGTTTGAGATGGTAGCTTACCTTGGGACTCCAATCGACTAACTGAGGTGGCTAATTTGCTAACTTGGTTTTCCAAGTTCTTAATACTTGCCTTAGTATCTTGTTGAAATTCTTGAGCATTAAGAGCAAGAAATTTTACAATATCTTCAAGAGAAGTACCTGAATTTAGAGGTGAAGGCTGCTGTGGTGGGGCTGGTCATGGTTTGAAGTGTTGCGCATTAGGTGGGTGATAATTTTGTTGCCTCGCTCCATAGCTCAAATTCGGATGGTCCCTCCAACCGGGGTTATAAGTGGTTGAAAAAGGATCGTATCTCTGCTGTGGTGGACCTGGAAATCCTCTAACGGCATTAGCTTGTTGAGGATCCTTTTCTTGGAGTGTAGGGCACATGTCGGTCAAGTGTCCCGCCTTAGCGCAAATTCCGCAAACCTTTTGAACTGGAACATTACCACCTGCAACCAAGCTTTGAATAAGAGCAATTAATTGAGTCAATTTCGAATCAATCGAAGAACACTTACCTCGTTAACTCTTCGTGAGGGTTCTTGTCTCACTCCGAATTGCTACAAATTTGCAGCCATGATAGAAATCAAATCTCTAGCTTGTTGTGGTGTTTTATCAACTATAGCATCTCCGCTTGCAGCATTCATCATTTTTCTCTCTATTGGGAGCAGCCTTTCATAAAAATACTGAATGAGAGATTGCTTCGAAATTTCATATTGAGGGCAACTCGCACAAAGTCTTTTAAATCTCTCCTAATAGTCATATAGTAGCTCCGAACTTCTGCTTAATGGCACAAATTTCCTTTCTAATACCAGCTGCCCTTGAAGCAGGGAAGAATTTGTCAAGAGAAGATCTTGCCATTGCATCCCATGTTGTGATATATCCAGGAAAGGTGGAATAACCATTATTTTGCTGTATCTGCCAATGAAAACGGAAACGCCCTTAATTTAGTTTGATCTTCCGTCACTCCTTGGGGTTTCATGCTGGAACAAATTACATCAAACTCCTTCAAATGCTTATGTGGATCCTCGTTCTCTAATCCGCGGAAGGTGGGTAGAAGGTGCACTAGACCCGATTTTAGTTCAAAATCTGCGTTCAATGCGGGATAAGTGATACATAGGGGCTGTTGATTCAAGGGGGCAGCCACCAATTCACGCAAGGTCTGGTTGTTTTCAGCCATCTTCTCGTTTTTAGATTCACTCGATGGTTCACTTTGCACTTGTAAAGCTTCGGCTTGCTTTTGGAGTTTTTTCTGCAACTTTGCTTCTCTTTTCAAGCTCTTTGCGGTCTTTTCGATTTCAGGATCAAATTGCAACTTACCTGTACGATCTGACCTAGTCATAAAAAAAATAAAAATATCAGCACCAATCCCCGGCAACAGCGCCAAAATTTGATGGGCATCGAAACCACCAAAAATAAATTCCTATCTTTTACTCGCAATTTTAATTTGTGTACACGGTGAGAAAAAGGTCGAATCCACGGAGATTGGGAGAATATTTTATACTAATTATACCAAGTAGATTACTCAACTAAGTTGCAATCAAAAAGGGGGGAAATTAAATGCTAAACAGTAAAATAAATAACGCTGTCCAGACCACTGGTCACGCTGCGCGGGCACGCCATCTGATAAGAAAATAAAAAAATGTAAATAAAAATTAAATTGACTAAAATATGCAATTCTAAATTAATGCTAAGCTAGAAAATTAGAAAATCAGTGAGAGTAAAATCTAGCCTGAGGAACAATCGCAATTTCGGCCAACAAATTCGATCATAGATGCAAAAATACTTTCAGCTATTTCGATAAATCAGTTATAGTTATTGGCTCGGCCTAATAAGCTCATCTTTCCTAATTGAGTTGATAACAGTTTAAATCCCTACGATTTTTCCCGCTATCCCCTTACCTATTAGACGTTCTAATCCCTGGAGATGCCCGCAGGATCTATCTAACGGCAGCAATAAAAATCTAGAAAGACCTGATTCTAAAAGTCAATACTCTCGCATTTATTGCTCATTTAGATTACGTAATTGCTCAGGAAACTTGATTACCACTATATTTAGATTAATTTAATTAATCTAACTGGCTACCTATTGTCATTCAATTAAATAATCGTGCGCAAAATTGAATAATCGCAGATCAATATTGATTATTGAAGCAGTAAATATGCAAATACCGAAATAGAATGAAATGAATAAAAACACTTAGATATCACGAATTTGATGAACCGTCATCTTGATTAGTTCTCGGCTAGAACAGAAAATTAGAACAGCTTTTCCATGAATTTCGCCCAAAGAATAAAGAGAAAATTTACTGTCGTCTGCTGAAAGCTGTCTACCTCTAAAGTGCAAATAAGATGTATTTATATAATAAAAACCCTAACCTATTTTCCTTGGTGGATCAGGAAACATGGCCCAAAAAGAATAAAAAGGTAAAAGCCAGAAATATAAGTTCCAACAAAATAAAAAGTCTGCTAATATTTAATTTGATTCCTTCCAAAAGCCCAGAAAAAATATATTCCAGCTTGGTCAACCCAGTCAAACCCGCGTAGCAATTATATGGCATTTTTTCACGTGACGATGTCAACTTTGATCGCTGCAAACACGTCCAAAAAGCTTCTATATCCATAAGTAATGCATCCAGCTCCTTTTCCTAAGCACAATTATGCAAAATTACATTAAAAACCTTGATTAAGAAGCATTATATTTCAAAATCAAGTGCATCTAACATATAAATTAAATACTTATTTAGAACTTATCAAATAAAAGGTATTTATATTATAAAAATCCTAACCTATTTTCCTTGGTGGATCAAGAAACATGGCCCAAAAAGAATAAAAAAGGAAAAGCCTGAAATATAAGTTTCAACAAAATAAAAAGTCTGCTAATGTTTAATCTAATTCCTTCCAAGAGCCCAGAAAAAATATTTTTCAGCTTGGTCAACCCAGTCAAATCCGCGTAGCAATTATATGGCATTTTTCCACGTGACGATGTCAACTTTGACCGCTACAAACACATCCAAAAAGCTTCTATATCCATATGTAATGCATCTAGCTCTTTTTTCTAAGCACAATTATGCAAAATTACATTAAAAACATTGATTAAGAAGCATTATCTTTCAAAATCAAGTGCATCTAACATATAAATTAAATACTTATTTAGAACTTATCATGATGGAGGGCAGAGCTGTGGAGGGCAGAGCTGAGCAGAGAATAATATTTTTGGCAGAGATCTCCTTTTTCGAACTTTAGAAGTTCGAATTTTTAAAATTTTTAAACTTTAAAAGTTCGATTTTTTTGAACTTTCGAACTTCAGAAATTCAAGTTTAATGTTTCGAGTTTTTAAAATTCGAGTTAGGTTACAAGTCGAACTTCAGAAGTTCGAGATAGATATTTCGAACTTTTAACATTCGAATTAGGGTTCTGCCTTTATTTCACCCAGGCCAACGATTTGACGGTGTGGCAAGGAATTTGACATTTGAAATTCAAAATCCGATTTTCTAAGTTTGAATTTGTTACTATATAATGCACACCCCACTTCTCTCTTCATCATCTCATTCCAAAATCACTAACCCTGCAAACGTTCACACGATAAGTCACGTTATGTAGCATTTTCAAATTTTGGATTTGCTGCTATACCACTAACCACTCCACTTCCATCCCTTCTGCAACTCATTCATATCTAAGTCATGTTATACATTTTCTTTCACCCAAAAAGATGAATGCAAATGTTGATGCAGTTACCATATATTTATATTACGGTGGCAACAAAATTGAAACAGATCATGGGCTCGACTATGTAGGTCCAAACTTACCATGTAAAATAAAAATTCTTCCCGAAATGACATACAATCAATTTGTATCTTGTATATTCACGAAGCTCCAATTGTGGCCTACTATCAATAGAGTTGAGTTGTGTTATCGTGATTCCAAATGGGACACAAACCTACAACAAATATATTATTTCCTGAGTGGCATTAAGGATGACGAAGATGTACATGACATATACGAAACAGCTTGCATAGATATGAATAGGCGATGTGCGTACATTATCGTAGACGTGCAAAATGATGTCGTATACAATCCACAGCCTTCAAATGAAGAAGCAACATTACAAGAAGTTGTTAGTGATTTGCCAAATTTGAACGTGGAACCACCTTATTATGTCAATGCGGAAGTCAACATTCCAACCACAATGGCAGAGTTTGTCGTATTTTCCCTTTCTCCACCGCCATGCCCCACATTTGAAGTTGGAGGACCCTCTTAAGCTAGTGATATTCCGGAGATGTTCGAGGTGGGATTAGATTCTATTTTATCTGAACCGGAAGAAATAGATGAGGACGTCCAGTTAAACGAGGTGGAAGATGTTGTGTCAGTAGAAAGTTTAAACTACCAAAACGAAGAGGTTGATGTGGGGCCAGGCAATGGCAATGAGCCAGAGCCGGAGCTAGAGGAGGAAGAACCAGTAGCTTTCCACACAGCTAGGACAGGGTATTACATCACTTCAAATGAGCCTCTAACAGAGAGACCAATCTGGGACGAGAAACGGATGGAGTTGGCCAAACGCATGGTATTCCCGAAAAAGGTTGATCTTACACGGGCTGTCCAACAAAACGTGATCAAACATAAACGAGAATACAGGGTGGTGAAGTCGAATAAGTCCTTGTGGGACATACGTTGCTACGAATCAAGCAATCCTAGGACACCATGCAAGTGGAAAGTTCATGCAATAAAAAAAACCACACACAAGATGTTCGACATCACGAGGTACCAAAGCATGCATATTTGCATGGGAGATAAATGCGGGCCAAACCATAGAAATCTAACATCTGGTCTTATTAGTTACATGGTAAGGCATTTTGTTGCAAAAAAGCCTGATTTCGAGGTACGTCTTGTCCAAGCCCACATAAAGAAGACTTTAAATGTTGATATAACATACGGGAAAGCTTGGCATGGTAGAAATAAGGCAATCCAACTAGTTTTTGGCGACTGGGACATGTCACACAAGATGCTGCTGCGCTTTTTTGGCGCCGTAATTGTGAAGAATCTAGGAACTGTTGTCCACTACAAGTTCACCCAGGGTTCAACTAAAACAGAAAAAAATTTTCACTATGTTTTTTAGGCTTTTGGTCCGTGTATCATGGCATGGAGGCACTGTCGACCTGTACTCTCGTTGGACGGAACACATTTGGGCGGGAAGTACAAGGGCCATCTACTTGTCGCCTCAGCGACAGATGCCAACGACTATATATTACTATTGGCATTTGCCGTAGTCGATGGCGAGAGTACAAATAGTTAGAGGTGGTTCCTAGAGAAGATACGTTAGTGTTTTTTAAACGACATGTCAACAGTGTACATTTTGTCTGATCGGCACGCAGGAATCGCGGCAGCTATCAATATAATAACATCCGAAGACCGACTTCAAGTGAAGCATCGCATTTGCTTGAGACATTTAAAAAGCAATGTGATGAAAAGATGGCACAACCAATTTGCAAAAGACATGTGTTAGATAGCTAGAAAAGAAAGCCAGAAACAAAAGCACATTGTCGCCATGGACATTATTCATAATATCGACCCACGGCCCACTGGCATTGGTACATGGGTGCACCAGATGTTAGCCGACCTCAATCTAGATTCATGGACCTTGAGCCACGATAGGGGTTATAGATAGGGAATGCTGACGACAAATAATGTTGAATGCTTCAATGGTGTTATTGTCGGAGCTAGGGGATTGCCCATTACAGCATTAGTAAATAACACTTTTTTAAAGCTAAAGGGATATTTCCACGATAGGTTGGCAAACGCCATGCACATGCAAAGAGATGGTCGTATTCTCACGAATCGAGCGAGAGAAAAATATGAAAAGTGGGAGACTTCTTCACACCGGATACGATTGCATGCATTCAGACTAGATAAGTGGTACCAGGTCGGTCGAATGCCAGAACGATGGGACGATGTTCCCAATGAACAAGAGGTAGATTGGGTGGGACGAACATGTACATGTGGTAAGTGGACAGCCTATTATATGCCATGCTCTCATGCCCAATATGTTGCTCGTTATAGGGGTGGAAACCCTTCAACCATGGTTGATCTGCATTATACGGTGGAGTCATTCAAGGCAACATATAATATGACATTTCAACCCTTTGGACATGAATTTTACTGGCCTTCAGGACCTAGTTGAACGTTACTCTCGAACATTATACGAGTGCGTGACAGAAGACGTGGGTGGGAAAGAGCTCGGTGTATACCAAACGAGATGGACCACTCTAACCAAGTAGGCAGAAGAAAGTGTGGTTATTACCGTAACCCAGGGCATATTGCTCCAAATTGCCCCCTAAGACGAGATACGTAGCTTCAAATAGTGATCACGAAGTTGTAGAATGTGAAGCTAATTGGTCTTTTCCACTATGTTGTATAATGTTTTCAATAAAAGATATTGTCAAATCTTTCCATCTCAAAATATTGTCAACATCAACACAATTTATATGAGACATGATAATAAGTACGAATAAACAATGTAAAATGCAAGTTCAATTACATAGAATTACTAAAATAAGTTTGAAATGTAAAACGTTAGTTCAACTACATCAATATTGAGAAGGTGCGTAATAATCGGGCCTCCGACCCCTGCTGGTTCGGTCAGGTAAAATGCGTGGCGCTAGATGCGGTAACTGTGTGCGTCTACGAGTACGACGCAGTAGATGGTCCTCCTCGAGCATCAGCTCAGTAGTCTGATCATCTATCAAATAATCACTGGCAGATAACGGCCCCTGCAGTGGCTTGTTCGAAGTGCTGGGATCTTGATGTGACGGACCACCATACTCAAACTGGCTAAACCTGTCATGCTGTGGCGGCATGTACGAAGTGCTGGGATCCTGATGTGACAGACCGCTATACTCAAACTAGCTAAACCTACCAGGCTGTGGCGGCATGTACGAAGTGCTGGGCTCCTGAGTGGGATGATGATAACGGCCCCGCTGTCCTGACCGATGTAACGTCTGTAGAGGCGGTTGCGGACGTGGGACGTCATACATGGCTGTCGTGTCGTCCAACAGGTGCTTATGCTGGGTCTGCTAAAGTATAGCCTGGCCTCTGATGTGCAGGACCTGCAGATAACTCACCATAAAATCAAGAGTAGCCACATCTACTCGCAAGTCTCTCGCCTCGTACTGCCGTATAATACTCCCACTGTGGTTAACCACATGCCGAGCGTATATCGCCTAAAGAAAAAGTTACTGGCATTGTCAATAGATATTGCATTAATGCATACTAAATTCGAATTTATTGGAAAACATTTATATCTCACTAACCAGACTGTTCTCATCGTGGGCCGACGCAACGTAGCCGTCGTCTGTATGACTAGTCCGAGGGTGTCCAGCATGTAGTATGGTTATCCCTCGATACCATCTCATATACGTCCTCAAAGCCCTAGGATCGGGAAAGTCCTCTAACTCCGTCGTCACAATAGTGTTTTCCCAATTAACCCACACGTCGACCGCCGTATTATAATGTTCGGCTATAATCTTCTCTTTCCCGTCCCGGTGCTTCTGTCATACTGGTGGATTACCAGGGATCGTCTGTCGCATGCCGGACTGCCGAAGTACCCGATCAGGACGGTGCCACTCAACCCGCCTACCAACAATAAGGGGTATGCATGCTTGCCACGCGTCCATGTTTTATAGACAATACTGTGGCAAATCCCCCATTGCGTGCTCAAATGGCTGCCAAATAAATTGCGAACACAACAATAACGGCAGATTATTTTATAAAACAAACAATGTAAATTAACAAGGGAGAGTAAGAATATGAGATGTAAATTTTTTCAAACCTCGCTGGGCTGCAAACGGTCAATCATGTCCCGCGCCTCGTTTGAACCTGCCTGGCCCGCAACCTACCTCAGATCCTTCCTCGCAAAGAACATGTAGCCGCATGATGGGCCCAGCAATGGGAAATCAGGGTGAACAGCTTGCCCATCCCTCTGATTGTGCCTATCCGTCTGTTCACACAGTGTTGGCCTAAAAGCCGTGAGTATGTCCCGGGCAAAAAACTGCATTGCACGAGACAATTATATTATAAGCAATGATACGTCTTCAAATATCATTAACAACAATGAGATGATTAAGTGTGATACCTGAAAGAGCATGACGGCCCGCACATGCCTCTACAATCACGGCAACAAGTCTTACAAAGCTATCTATATAGATGCGCTAGGCCTACTGCCCCCCAATTATATTCATTGATATGATCAAAGTCAATCAAAAAGTCTAACCAATGTAAGGATAATTTATTTCCTGTCATATGAGTAAACATATGGGTGTCAAATAACAAAAAAATCCACAAACGTGCCTGCTGTTCCGCTTCATCCACCTCAGGATTCTCCGGAGTGCCTTGGGCTACGTACAATTCCCTCAGATGGCGTATGTTAATCGAATTTCCACTAATTTTGTCCAAAGATACATATACCCCTATATACTGATGAATACATGTCCACCACTCTTCCGGAGTTCGACTAGTATCGTCGAGCACCGGGACAACCTGACCAACAATCGGCAATCCCCAATATACAGTGACATCCTGGAATGTGATCGTAGCCTCGCTTACAGGCAAATGAAATGTATGCGTCTCTGGCCGCCACCTCTCAATCAGGGCAGTAATAAGAGGATTGTCAACCTGATGGAAGCACGTCGCATAACATCCAAAAAATCCGGCTCTCAACAAAGCTGTCTGCACAGCAGGACGCTCTGTCCATAGGAATAAGTCTCTATCACTCCTATAAATCTTGTGTTCCTCTAACTGATGGAGTGACGATAAATAATTCACCCGGTGGTCATAGTAATAGCATAACATTGAACTATTGCTAGGAGCCAGTCTATGAGCTATAGATCCTACGAGCATTAAGTAAATTAAAAAAAATGTAAAAGTACTAATTATTACTAATTAGTTTAGAACTACAACTTTAATATTTAACTAATTTTGCTAACTTTGTAAAATTCATATTATTTTAATTTTTCTACATTCATACTAATTAAATAACTAGTACCTACATTTTCTAATATTTATAAATTCACACTAATTATATGCACAATGATTAATACATCCCATCATCATAAAATGATTAATATTCCAAAAATAAATCAACATATAAAATAAACCAACATGATTAATATTCCACTGAAATAAACAATAGTCTAATTTTGAAATTTAACGTATTAAGAAACATATAATTAACATATAAAATAAACCAACATGATTAATATTCCACTAAAATAAACAATAATCTAATTTTCAAATTAAAGTTGCACAACAAATAAAATTAATAATGCTTAACATTATCTAAACGTCAAAAAAATTATTACTAATTAGTTTTGAACTACAACTTTAATATTTAATTAATATATCACTTCATCTTAAAATGACTAATAATAAACATAATTAATCTTAACACTCCACTAAAACCCTAACTTTAGTTACTGACTATATACCCTATAACTTTAATTTTCTCATTTCTTAAATTTTATATTATTTAAAATTTATAAAAATTCATATTAAATAGTTTAGAACTACAACTTTAATACTTAATTAATATATAAATTCATCTTAAATTGACTAATAATTAATGTAATTAATCCTAAAACTCCACTAAAACCCTAAAACTCCATATGATTAATTGAATAATAATTAATCCTACAACGCCACAAAAACCCTACCGTTAGTTACTAATTATATGCCTACAAGTTTAATTTTGCTAATTTTGTAAAATTCATATTATTTTAATTTTTCTAGTTTCATACTAATTAAATAACTAGTACCTACATTTTCTAATATTTATAAATTCACACTAATTATATGCACAATGATTAATACATCCCATCATCATAAAATGATTAATATTCCAAAAATAAATCAACATATAAAATAAACCAACATGATTAATATTCCACTGAAATAAACAATAGTCTAATTTTGAAATTTAACGTATTAAGAAACATATAATTAACATATAAAATAAACCAACATGATTAATATTCCACTAAAATAAACAATAATCTAATTTTCAAATTTAACGTATTAAGTAACATATAATTAACATATAATTTCAAAATTTAACATATTAAGCAACATATAAAATTAATATATAATTTTGAAATTTAACATATTAAGCAACATATAAATTAAACAAACAAACACATTAAAACATATAATTCGATACAAAAAAAAAAAGTAAACTTACAAGATTTAGGCAAAATCCTAGGATGTGGAAATTTGTATTAGATTTTCGGGTTGGGTGGGAGAAAATGAGAGAGGGATTAGAGAGAGTTGGAGAGAGCAAAGAGGTGAGGTTTCGAATGGGAGAGGAGGGATTGGGCCGGGGGGGGTATAAATAGTAGAGATGTCGAACTTCAGAAGTTCGACATCGAGGAACAAAAGCTCGAACTCGAACTTCTAAAGTTCCGACATAAATAGATTTTGAACGTATGAAGTTCGACATCAAGATATGTCAGTTAGCTTTCGAACTTCTGAAGTTCGATTTTACCAATTTCGAATTTTAGAAATTCAACATCGAGCTTTGAGATTCTGCTTCAGTTAGCTTTCGAACTTCTGAAGTTCGATTTTACCAATTTCGAATTTTAGAAATTCAACATCGAGCTTCGAGATTCTGCTTTAATGCCCTGTCTGTTACGTGCAGTGACAGTTACTCCGAGACGTGTGTATTTGAACTTTCAAATTTTCAAAACGGTCAGCTTCCTTATCCAGATTCTGAGATACTCGCAGTCGAACTTCAGAAGTTCGTTTTCGAGTTTCTGAATTTCGAATAGTTTACTCGAACTTCCCAAGTTCGAAATCGCATGTTAAAAGTTCGAATTTTGTGAAAATGAATATCCTCCATATACTCGAACTTTGCTACTTTGAGTTCGAACTTCATAAGTTCGAAAAGTCTAATTTTGTAACTTACTTCAAAATTGGGCTATTTTTAGAAACAAGTTAAAAAATAGGGTTAAAAATAAAAATTTTCCCAATGTTGATGGTGGAAAGGTTACATGGAATAGGTGTCTAGTTTGTCGATATATGTGGACTTGTGGCACTACTGATGCAATGTTACTGGTTTGGGTCAAATGTATATGACGTCAAATGTATATGATGGAAGTGTGGACTAGATTAGGTGTCCTTTTTGTTTTTGGGTCTAGTTGTTACTTTGTCTTGTATTTTCTAGATATTTTTTTGAGTCAAAAATGTATCCGAGTCAGCATAGGAGAATTAACTAGAATAATATGAAAAAAAAAGAATAGTTCCCAAACTAACATTCTTTAAAAAGAGTTTCTCAATAGTATGTTTGTCAAATGACTTGGCAACTAAATTTTACTAAATTATTTGGTACAGCGATAATTTCTTTCCCACTTGTTTGCCGCAAACAATTTTTTTTAGCATCTAACAATTTAGTATTTGTGGATATTTTTTTCGCAGTTGTCTATTCGTTATGCACTTATAATTTTATTTATTTTTTGGGCACCTAACCATTTAGCATCAAAATTAATTTTTTATGAGATGCAACATATTTATTCATCATATAATGTTTTTTATGCCACAACTCAATCTATGTATATGTATGGTAAGCTAGCGATAAACTACTTTGCAAAAAGCATGGAAAAAATAGTAACAATGTTTTGCAAAAAAAGAAAAAAATGGTGCCTAATACTAATAGTTAGATGCCTTTAAAAAAATGAAAAAAAAAAGTTGGTAAAAAATGGTTAGGTGCCAAAAAAATTTGTAAGCAACCTAATGATTTAGTAAATACAAAAAAAAGAAAGAAAGAGAGATAGCTAGAATTAAGGTATCCATGCCTAATGGTTAGGTGCTTTTACAAAAATAAAGAAAAGATTCGTATTGGTTTGTACATGCTCTTAGCTTGGAATGCACATTTCTACCTCTTCATCGATCTTTTGAAGATAATTATTAAATTTTTTTGGTCTATCTCTTTTTCTTCCTTTGTCAACCATGAAATGATTTAACACCCAACCACTTTCTTCTTCTATACAAACCCTCCCCTCCCTCAACTCTCTCATTAGAAAATAGAAAAACACTCCCCCATCAGAAAAACGAATATGTTCATTCTTTATATTGATTAAGAAAAAGTTGGAGAAAAACAAATAAAAAATAAATAAATAAATCGCATGGGAATTAAGGAAAAAAAATTCAGATTTTAGCCAAATATTTTGGCGACACATTTTTTCCAAATGATTTAGCAAAAGTTTTCAGTGCCAAAACATTAGTTGTCAAATGATTTGGCAAAATTAGTTGCCAAATCGTTTGGCAAAAATGTGTTGCTAAATTAGTTGACAAAAATATTATTTTGAGAAATCAGTTTCTAAATATGTTAAATTGGGAACTTTCCTTTTTCTTTATATTATTTTGGTTAATTAGCCATCAGCATATAACAAAGGTTATATATATAATTATTAGAAGGGTTTAACATGCATTTTTATGTCCTTGTGTTTTTTTAAAATCCCATAAAAGTTTAAACCTTGTCTTTCATAACCTACTAATATGTCCTTATACTATTAAAAGGTGTTAAACAAAACCCCTAATTTTTTAGGCATTTTGCAACATTCTTTATATTATAAGAAGTATTAATGAGGTTTGAAACTACAAAAAATTGTCTATAAATTAAAAATCAAACTTGACAAAACAATTTTAATTTCAAAATCAAAATTAACATATCTTTTTTTTTTCTCGTTTGCCATATAGTTATCTATATATAGATGATGTGCCATGATTTATCCATGAAAAAAAAAAATTCTCTTTATCGATAGTATTTCGTGTAACCGTGTTATCCAATGTGAAATTGAATTAATGTTCTATTTTCAGCTAAGAAATATGAGTTAGGTTTCGACGAGATTGATTCTTAAACAAAAGGTTTTTCATATAACCTTTGCGAAAGACACATTTTTAAAATAAGTTTAAAATTTTTAGTCCTAAATACTTATTACAAAAAAGAGTTTTAACTTTTTTTTAAAATTAATTTAAAATATACCTATTTCGAGAAAGAATTTTTTTTTTGAAAAATACTTTTATATAAAGAAAAGCCAACCGAAATGAGATGTAACATATAGAAAGCATACTCAGAATTAAGCACATATAAATTCACATATAAATTAAACGTGGACTGTAAGCCAAGGGGTAACAACAGTAGAGAAGAGAGGAATATAGAGAGTTACCCTCTTTTGCAAAAGCTCTATCTCAGCAAACAATTAGAATAAGAATGAGAACTTACAACGTCTTACGGAATAAATTGATATATCACAATATAGTACAAATTAATGTCATTTCTCTATTCTGCCTTGACTACCAAATCAAATTTCATTGTGTACTATCTAATTTCATTTCATGATGTAAAATTTATAATATTATATGTTACGAAAAAGTCCAAATTAATTTGAAATTATATCCTCTCTCTTTCTCTCTTTTTTTAGGGTCAACTACTAATCTCCAATCTCAATTGGATCTATCACCTATAATACATTATATCAATGAAAAATACATTTAACCACTCAGTTTTGCTTCTTTACTACTTTACGTGGCAAATTTTATTAATGGAAACTTATCTTTCACGAATATTTATATTCCACATGGTTTTCAGAGCCCGGTGGTCCAAACTGCGGACAAAATGGCAACCCCAACAGTGTCGGTGATGTTGTTGCAGGAAGCTCAACATCCTCATGACGATTTTTTCTTTCTTTGGTCAAAAATAACCTCATAACGATTTTGGCGATTGTTAGAAGTTATTTTTTTAATAGTGAATAAAAAAGATCCAAGAAAAGAAAAAAATTATTGTTTGTGAATGATAATATGTATTATTATTATTATTATTATTATAAGTCCTAAAACAGTTAACATTTTCAAGACTTTGTCTAGGAGCAAAAGCAAAATATATTACTGCCTGGGTGTTTTCTTAATCTAGTCTTCAATGAATTTTTGCCACAAGATTTAGCTGAATTTTACTTGAACGCTAAATAGCACTAATTGTCCCTTATCTTATTTACTTTTGACAACAACATTGTCCTTGATTCTTAAAATACAACATTTTCATCTTTTTATCTTTTAATTTTATGATACCCGGTAATCTTTCAAGTGATTTTAATCTAAGCATAGATAGATTTATTATTATTTTTCCTTTGAGATTACGTGTATCGTATAATCGGTATATTTTTATAAAATAAAGAACAAAATATTATGTCTTGACAACAAAAAAGGGAGACGATTGATGATATTCACCCTATAAATAAAGTATGAAAGTATCACAGAATCTACTAGCATCTGGGAAATGAAAATCTGTCTAATATTGTTGGGACTCCATCACTCAATATTACAGTACAAAGGCCAAAGACACATACAGTGTGTCTTGCACTTGCATACAAATCCAGTAATAATATTCGGGCCTTAACGCGGCTTCTTTTTTGGCTTTGTCCCCACCGTCTTTCAATTGACTACTACTTACGCTCCACGCATAGTTAAAAAGAAAAAAAAAAAACCTTTTTTTTCTGTTTTTTTTTCTACCGATCTTGTAATCTAGCAATGTGTTACTATTTTTCTCTATATGTATTATTAATTCTAAAAGCCTCATTCAAATTAATAAATTGTTGGTTAAGATAGCCTCACAGTCATAAGAAAGAGAATACAAGTCTAAATCCCAAAAAGTACATATGTTTGGTGGGTTTTTCTTGATTATTCCTACTTAATAGAAATTAGTTTTAAGTTATTTGAGGGGTTTGAACCTTTCAAAAATACAATTATTGGGAGAACTTTTCCTTCCATTAATCTCGACCCTATAACAATCAGTTTCAAGTCACTTAAATTTACTCTAATTCAAAGTAAAAACACGGAAAAAAAAAAGGAGAAAACTCCTTCAAATAGAAAAGAAAAAGAGGTCTCTTTCTCTCATTCTTTACCAACATTAGTGCGTGATCTCATTTTTTTCTTTGACAAAGCTTAGCGCACGTCAACATATACATACATATATATATGTACACACACGCGTAAATGAAAACAACTTGGTAAACTTTACACGCCATATTTTTAAACACACGTCAACTTCAACCTCAATCATTGAAGTTAAGCTGCTAGCTGCTTTTCTATAAATCTTGGCTAAGCCGCTTTTCTATAAATCTTGCACGAGTAGTTTCCAGAAGGATGATGATGCTGAACAAATTTTGTGGGGAATGAGATGAAGTTTTATATATCGGCTAAGGGGATCAAGGGAGTCACAATATCGCATTCTGCCGGTAGTGGCATCGGCGGCGGTGGCGTCGGGTTTCGGGGGAAGGGGTCTGGGGCGGCGGGGCTTCGACGGATAAGTCGAAGAACGGTGGCGCTGCCGGCGGCGTTAGTGCTTGCTTTGCTTTTGTCATTTCTTTTTCTTAGGGCTGCTCTTTTGGTTCTTGAATCAGCTAGCAACATTTGTTCTTCTTCTTCTCCTGGTAAAATTTTCTTTTCAACTTTTGAGTGGTTTTGTAATTTTTCAGTTTTATTGGGGTTGAAAGTGTAATAAATTGATGGTTTATATTAAGCTGCAGCTTGCATGAGATGGAGGTTTTTCGGCGGGAGTGATGCACCTCTGGTAAGTTTTAATTGTTTTTTCCTTCCCAAAGTTATCATTATTTGTATAATATAACACACATGTATAGTGATGCATGCATTATCCTTTTTGAATCTATGAAGGTATTTATAATCAAATAATATACACAACGAGAGTTGATTTTGAAATTTTTTATAAAAAAAATAAATAGCATGCCACTAAATCACAAAATTACTGACACATGCATTATTTTAAATGGTTGATAGAACTATAGAAGTGATTATTAGAAGCATGTTTGAGTTATTTTTGTATTTTCGTTTTAAGACGTATTCTATTATAAGGTAGAGTTAATTATAACAATTTCATCATTGCAGCACATACTCTGTAAAAAAAAAAAAAAATCTTCTCTAATTCAATCCACATGAAATGTAATTTGTATGTATTTATTTCATTCTTTTGGTAGCATTAATCATCCTCCAGGCATCGAAAAAGTAATAAATAAAATAAACTGGAACTTCTGAGTAGACAAAGACAATACAGATTTGATAAAAGGAAAAAGAAGACTTCGTTTTCTCAACTTAGTGGGTAATGGATCTTTCGCACACCTAAATAATCATGTCGGTGATCTTTCGATGATTAATAACTAATATTTTAGTATTCTTTGACAATATTATTATATTATAAATGAAATTTAATATTTGTTCACATTATTATATTATAACTCATTGATAGTTTTACAATTATTAAATCTTACTCAACCTCACCATCAAATTCTAAACTCTACTAATTACAAATATAGTATTAACAGTGTTTTTCTTTTCAATATAATGTCATATATGAGCCTGTCCAAATCAATTAGTTTTAAGAAGCATTCTTGTTTAATTTGCTCAAAGCCGTAAATTCTTTTGGGTTTTCTGGCCTTAATGTTTGTAACCCTGCGACATACTCTTGGCTCCATGCATGACCATGAGGTGAGTGCATTTTGAGGAATTCTGTTTGTCGGTGTAGAATATTGGGCAGTTGTACTGACTTTTAAATTTAGTGCTGACCTGAAAAAACTTAGCCTCGCATTTCACGTTTTCACACATCAACGCGGCTTTGAAAAATTTCAAACCATTGAAAATGATATACCCTCCACTATAACGAACAATGATATACACTCCACTATAATGTTATTATGGTCGACAAACGTATGGGTGTACTCCAATCTGACCTGTGGATTTCTGGATCGAGTAAGTGTCCGATTTAGAGAGGGTTTCAAATTATTTAGGCTCAAGGTCTATTCAGGGTTGAGAACTTCAAGATATACTGTAGTACTATTTGAGTGGGATAATGATATACTATCCACAATAACCATGGATTGGTAATGATATACAGCTATCCACTATAAAGTTATAGCGTTATAAGAAATTTAGATCGCCATCATCTTCCTATTTTTGTTTTTATGTACTACATGTTACTGTTTTAGAATTAATGATGATGGTGGAATTTTGGGCACGTCAAAAAGCTCAGAGAAGAGCTGACAAGAGCATTGCTAGAAGCAACAGAGAGTGACGGCAAAAGTGGAAGCAAAGATGGTTCGAATTCAATTCCAGGGTCATTCATGGAGCTTGTGAAGGACATGGCATCAAATAGTCAGGACATCAAAGCTTTCGCTTTCAAGACCAAATCACTGGTAATGCATGCACGGCACTTTTACTATCATTACTTCAAACGTGTTTCAACTTTCTTTGTTTTGCCTCTCTTGTTTGTTGTTGTTTGCTATTTTTTTATTTTTGTCATGAATGGTATCCATTACTGTAGTACCTACCAAAGAATGTGCTAAAATATAGTTCATTTAGTCCCTTGTCTTTGACCGAACCCTTTGGATTCTCGAAGTTATAATGGGATTTTGACTTGAGCCTTTTGGATGGATAAACCTAAAACGACTAAGGGTGTCCAATTAAAAGAAGTCGAGGGATTAAAATGATCATTTTGTAACCGAGGGACATTCGAAAGAATCAACCCTTTGTAAAGTCGGAGATTGTGATGGTGTATGCAGACTCTGGCCGTCTAGGCAGCTTCTAGAATTGCAGTTTTGGGTTGTGATACATGGTAGTTCTCATAAATTATGCAGAAAGATCCTCCTAATGAATATTTGGCACTATTTGTAATTTGAATGGCTAAGCTCGTAGTATATATATATATATATCAAAAGATTGTCTTGAAATATGTAATAAATTTTAAACTTTAACAACTTGAATGATAAAAATCCTAATTGGTCGTATTTATTTTATTCCATTCCCATACAGATGTAGGATTATATGTATTCATGTTCTGTAATCTTTTGTGTCCTGGAACGAGACTTATCAAGAAATTTGAATGGGCTTCTGTGCTTTCCTCAGATGTTTGAGATGGAGCATTTAGTCCGAGCAGCTAGACGACAGGAATCACTTTATTGGCATATAGCTTCTTGCAGTTTACCCAAAAGCCTGCACTGTCTTTCCTTGAAGTTGGCTGAAGAATTTGCTGTCAATGCCGTCGCACGTTCTCGCTTACCTCCTCCCGAATTTGTTTCCCGCCTCACTGACAATTCGTTCCATCATGTTGTTCTTTCAACCGATAATGTCCTTGCCGCCTCTGTCGCTATTTCCTCTGCAACCAAATGTTCAATTGAACCAGAGAAATTTGTGTTTCATATAGTCACTGATAAAAAAAGTTACACCCCTATGCACGCTTGGTTTTCTGAAAATTCTGGTTCAGCAGTTGTGGAAGTCAAGGGATTACATCAATACGATTGGCCTCACAAAGTAAATGTTGGGATTAAAGAGATGTTGGAGATTCATCGCCTGATCTGGAAGCGTAGATATGAGTTCTTCAAGGCGGAAGACTTTGAAAATGAAAAAGAATATGAGAAGAATTTGGAGGTTCTACAGCCCAGTTATATCTCTATTTTAAATCACCTCCGCGTTTATCTCCCTGAGGTAACTACTAAAGTAATCTTCGACGTGAAATTTCAAAGAACATGGATTAGTTTATCTGATTTTCATGGTTCCTGCAGCTGTTTCCAGATCTGAACAAGGTCGTGTTCTTGGACGATGATGTTGTAGTACAGCAAGACTTATCACCTCTCTGGGATTTGGATCTCAATGGGAAAGTTGTCGGTGCAGTTATCAACTCGCGTGGACTTAACTGTTGCATTGGGAGGAAATACAAGGACTATTTCAATTTCACTAACCCAATGATATCATCCGTCTTGGATTCTGACCGCTGTGGATGGCTTTATGGCATGAATGTGTTTGATCTCCAAGCCTGGAGAAAGACTAACATCACAGCTACTTATCATCAATGGCTTAGACATGTATGCAAATTTTATAGTTTTCTAGATCGAAGTTGCATAAACTCTAGTAACATTTTCACCGATTGTTTCAGTTTCGTGTTCTGTGCCTGCTGCTGAGAACATTTTTACTTCTATTCATACTTTTGCAGAGCCTCAAATCTGGTTTTGAACTGTGGCGCCCTGGAGCACTTCCACCGGCATTGATTGCATTCGAGGGTCATGTACAGGAGATTGATCCTTCATGGCACATGGCCGGTTTGGGATTCCGGGATCCACCGGTTGACACATATACGATAAAAACAGCGGCCGTTATACATTTCAGTGGACCTGCTAAGCCCTGGCTCGAGGCTGCAGCCCCTGAACTACGAAGTCTATGGTATAGACACGTTAATTTCTCAAATATATCTGTCAAGAAATGCGGAATTACAGGCTGAAGAGTCAAAATTATCGATATTTGTTTGAGGATTAAGCTGGAATTGTAGTCTTAGATAGAGGGAAGAGGGTTTTGCCTTCAGTCTCTGCTGAGACATGGCTTTGTACGTTATGAGGATGCTATTCCTTGTCCATTTATAGAGAATTGATGAGGGTAGCATTCAATACATTATATAGTCTAGGTGATCAACCTTTATATATATTAAGCTGCAGAACTCTGGGATATTTAAGATATTTTATTAGTAGTGGTTAAGTACTTTAAAAAAATGGGACCGTGTTTTGGACAAAAAGATATGAAGATATTTTAACACATTTTATGAGGCTAGGGAATCTGCAGTCCTTAGAATCCTATATGTAAATCTGCCTGTGATGCAGAATCTAGTAACTATATGGAATGGTAAAACATCTTACACTAGTAATATCTATTTCTTGATCAGCTATTCAGGGAACTAGTTTAGAAACTACACCAATTTTTGATTCTGCACTTGAGGCATCATTTGAATTTCGCTTTTCATTTTATACGTATAGTTGTTTTATGTATTTTTGCTATTTAAGTAATTACTGTAAACATAGGGCCTGTTTGGATCATCCCCCCCACCCCCCCCCTCTTTAAAAGAAAAAGTACTTTTCTTTTTCTCTAAAAAAAATTCCATTAAATTTGTAATAATTATTTGATTAAGTTTACAAAAAAAATGAAAATTTGAGAAAAGTTCAAGTACAACTTTTTTTTAGAAACTAAAATTTTTAGTTTTAAAAAAAAACTGTTTTTTAAAAGTTGTTAAAAAACGCTTTTTAAAAATTTTTAAAAAACACTTTTTAAAAAAGTCAATTCAAATGAGCCCATAATCCACGTCTTTCCACCATAACAATCAAAATTTAGACACGATATTTCCTAACATTAAGAAGATTTGTTTAATAAGCCTGCCAGCAATCAGGGGTATACACCTCAAGATATATTTCTAAGTGAAAGTCTACCCTCCTTGATCCCTAATAAGTTATAGAGGTGAGCTCTTAGACCATCAGCACATATATCCAGCAAAGAAGATTCCACTTTTAATTGAAGAAAAGATTCACTTTCAGCTGAATCTTCTATTAGAGGGTGTTTGGAATTATTTATAAGTTGGTCAAATTTACTTATAAGTAAAAAAATAAAATTTACACATTGGCAAATTATGCTTATAAGCAAGTAAAGATGACTTATAAACAACCAAAAAAAAGTAAAATCTCCTAACTTTTATTAGTATTGTTTGTAAGCAATGGGGGTTGTCCTAATAAAAAACATTTGGATCCCTTGAAAACTAAATTTGTTTCATGTATCGTTAATTAAAGGCTCTTTTTAATCATTTTAAATACATTTTATCCAAACACTTTTGTTTATTTATTATTTATTCATAAGCATTAATTGCTTCTAAGCAGTTTAAGAAAAAGCAAAGCCAAACAGGCTCTTAGGGCCCGATATCTAAAAGAAAATAGTCAAGAGTCATTTAAGGATATTGAACACATTTGAGTTAGTAAGATGGGAAAATGTCTCGTTTTTGAAAGGTAAATTTAACAAGAATTCTCCACATTGAGAGAGTTAAAAGACTTTTATACAGAACTTGATACGATTCTAAGATTTAAATCTTTCAGAAAATTCTTCCCACAAAGGTGGAAGAGCATGCCCCATATGTTCCTGACAACACAACCTTCCAAGGCATTAACTGCAAAAGAAAAAATAGCACCATTAAACTCTAATAAGTTTCTGAAATTTTGAAGGGCTAAAATTTATTTTACATCCCTTTATTTTATTAAAGTTGTGTAAACTTTCCCTATAATTTTAAAATTCATTAATACTCCCTTATATTATAGAGAATATGGTATAAAGAATGTATGTTGTATAATCGTCCAAGGAAGTTATTTCCAAATTTTAAGACATAAGGAATTTTATACAATTTTAACAAAATATAGGGAAATAAAATGCATTTTACTTTTTTTAAAATACTCAAATACTTGTCTGAATAGGGGGAAGGGGATAATGACTATCCGGTCAGATATTTTGGGTTGGTGAAGACAAACAACTTAACTACATGAGAGAGTCATGCATGGCATATAAATCATAGATATTACTGGTTTGAGATTTAAGAAAATCATGCACTTTGAGTTGTATTTCTATAAATGCTTCATATAGTGACAAGAGGAATAACAATTTTTAAATTTTTTCCTTAACAAGTTTAATTCTATCTATTTCATCAACACACCATATGATTTATTTTCCAATGCAACTAAATACCGATTCTACATATTAAAGTATAATGTCTCGAGTGAAAAGTTTAAAGTATTAGAAAAGAGTTTAAATCTGGTACATGAAAATACTCTTTGTAAACAAGTCGGGGTGAGATTTACGTTTAAGACCATTTGACAATTTGCTTGAAATCATATTAGACTAACCAATTTATCTAAAACTTTACATTTTCAGAAATGATTAGTTTTATTTTATCTATGTATTGATTCCATCACTTTATTCAGGGAAAATGTAATGCATTTTCAACATGATAAACCAAAGAATAAAATGCAGTTCACCTACTTTCTATACTAAACTTTTAAAATTCACTAGTACTCCTATGATCTAAAAAATGTTTGCTAAAATCCCTATACTTTATGTAACATATTAATGAGTTTTAAAACATAGGGAGTTTTGTACACTCTTCACAGAACACAGAGAGATAAAAACGCATTTGACCCTAAATCAAATTGATGGTACAAATCATAAGATGTGATGTGACATTTGCTAAATATATGCAACAAGTGGAAATATATGATGAGAATCTTACACAAGTTGAAGAGGTGTTTGATCCTGGCAGGAGTATTGGTCAGGTTGATTTGTTGGCTCCAGAATGTTTACTGGGAGAAAATTTCTAACATCATAATTAGGCTGCTGCTGCTGCTGTGAGCTTATTCCCTGCTGCTGGTACTGATCAGATCCGGGCATCAAATTCATTTGTTGGGCTGCTCTTTCACTTTCAGCTATCTGCTCCATGTAAAATGTGCAATGTCATTAAATTCAACTAGTAACAAAGTATATATACGTACCCTTAACAAATTTGACAAGTAAAAGGGTGTAGACCTTTGCTCGAAGATACATGTTTGCATTTTGCAGCTCGATTTCCTGCAGAAAATTTGCGCGTAAATCAAATTAATTGTTTAAGATGAATCTTGTTTTTGGATTTGGTTAAGCACTTGAGAGTTAAGATGGTAGACATAATTGATCATTTTATTTTATACATGGAAGAGTTAGCATAATATAATGGATTCAAGAATAAGTATATAATCCAGAACACATGTAAAATAATAATTTAGCAAATTTAGTATATCGATCACTAAATCGATGATAATTATTAAAGGGGTAACATACACTTCTCCTCTTCTTATTTTATTAAAGTCCCATAAAAGTTAAAACCTCGTGTTTCATAACTTATTAAAAAGCCCCTGTACTATAAAAGGTGTTGCACAAAATCCCCTAAACTTTGGAAATTGTACAACATTTTTCATAAGAAATATTAATGAGTTTTGATATTATAAAATTTTTATATAAATTAAATCAATTTTAGTTAAAAAAATTTTTAATTTAAAAATCAAACTTAACATATCTTTTTTTTTTTGGCCAGATTGCCATCTATATATAGATGATGTGTCAAGCTTTAGAGGTATCCCTAAAAACAAAAAAAGAATTCTCTTTATTTATGCTATTTAGTGTTATCCAATGTGAAGCTGTTAATTAATATTCCATTTTCAGCTAAGAGATATGAGCTAGGGTTCGATTGCATTGATTTTTAAAACAAAAGGTTTTTATATAACCTTTGAAAAGAGACACTTTTCTATAAGTTTAAAATTTTTAGTTCTAAATACTTATTAAAAAAAGAGTTTTAACCTGTTCTGAGACCAATTTAAATACCTATTACAAGAAAGAATTTTTTTTAATGCAAAATACTTTTATGTGGAGAAAAGTCAATCAAAATGAGACGTCATAACTCAAGAAGCACATATAGATTGACATATAAATTAAACATGAACTAAGCCAGCAGGGGGTAACAACAGCAAAGAAGAGAGGAATATAGAGAGTTACCCTCTTTTGCATAAGCTCTATCTCAGCAAACAACACTTCATTCTGGAAAAAATTTAAAAAAAGATTAATGTAAGACATAAATTTATCATAGACGCTTTATGATTTAATTATATTATACCATATAATATATTTTACATATATGTGTGTGTGTATATATATATCGTCTGATTAATCATATATGTATGTAGCTTAATTATGACTATGATTAATAATATTACCTTTCTTGAACGAACTCTAGCGATGGCTTTCTCCACTCTTCCTTCAAGATTCTTCAGCTCCTTGAAGCTCAACGACTCAAGTCCCTCAGCAAGAATGTGCCTGCTCATTTTCAATTTTATGGACAAGAGAAAATGTCTCCATCGATATACAATTAATAGATTAAATGCTTTAAATTACCTGTTTGAATTTTGTATCTCTCTTATTTGTCGCCGCAATTTGGTTGCTTCTTGCTGATAAAACTGTATAAAATATTTTTTTTAAAGAAAAAAAAGAAAAAATGGTGTTATTCAGATAATAATGTAATTGGATCATATTTAATTTTGTCAGCCAAAAAAATTGGTGTAACTAATGAGAAAGCTTCACCTGTGTGTTAGCTTCAGAGACAGATCCCGTATTGGATGAATCAGCACATGCTTTTTTGTACCTTTCTATAGTCGCTCTAACACTGCATATATACACACATCAATACATGTAATTTTAAGTTCATTTCCATCTCTAATCAAATTTTCTTTGTTTCTTTTCTTTCCCAACTTTTCAATTTTCTTGTGAGGAACCACTTTTTTTCTTTTTTCAACCCCGAGTCTTCATGAATTCAAACTCACATTATCACTCAAAGTAGTTTCAACTCTCAACTATTTAAACGGCTCCCGAAACACTTAGCCAGAAACCACTTTAGTGATAAAGAGTTTCCAAGTTGCTGAAGATCTAGCTACTTGCTCTCTCTCTTTCTCCTTCTTTTAATTTTTTGGCTAAGTAAGCAACTATTAATATATATACATATAGTGTGTTTAGAATGATCTTATTTTAAGATACTTCTCCTATTGAAATTTGGAGATATCTTATAAGATTTAAGATATCTTATCATATGCATTATGCATTCTATAGTTGCAAAAATAAGATAAGAAGGATTGCTTATTTCTTGTAAGATAAAAAGTATGATTTTGTTTTAAATTTTCATAGGATGCATGATAAGATTTCTTAAATCTTATAAGATATACCCTCATTTTAATACGATAAGTATCTTAAAATAAGACTATAACAAATAGAGCAATAGTCTCAAAATTGAAGTTACAACATACAACCATTGGACAAAGTACTGATAATTCAAAGGAGTAAATGTGTTCCATCTGTAAAATGGGGGCTGCCAACATTTCAGTTGTTTTATCTGAGTTGGTAGCTAACTTGCTAATAATTGCATTAGATTAATTAATATACTAATTTAATTAATCTATTATATAATAACTACTAAGAGGAAATTTAAGGACCATGATCTACGCTTGTTCTTGAGGGGTTACCACAATTGACAATTTTTTTCCTTAGCATAGATTTTGGGTAACAAAAGAGAAATAGTGAGAAAAAGAGGCTACGATTATTTCTATAGTACTATTGTACATAAAGACTATGGCAAATGGTACACAAATTTCAATCTTTAGATTTATTTTCGTATTATTAGAATATTATATAAAATGTTTGTCCTGATACAAAAGGATATCACAACATATATCTTCTGGTCGGTCCTTTATTTAATCACTTTCGAGAATTACATTTTTTCCCCTCAAATGTGATACTTTCATACTTCATCTTTGAGAGATTGTCGTTTACTCACATGAGTTTCTGTTTAAATCCCAAAGACCCTCATAATGTGGTCTTTAAAACTCATTTAAGCTTGTGGCTAAGAAAAGCTTAAAGTTAAGAAGTAGCAGACAAAGGTTGAAAGTTAGATGGTCTTCTACTAAGATCTAGCAAAAAGATAGTGCATGGGTAATTGGAGAAGCTAACAAAAGTCTTCTTGCATTTAATACCAATTGGAAAATGAAAAGCAAAATGAACGGGAGTGAAATAAAATAGGTTGGCTATATTGCATGCTGTCATATTAGTTTTTTTGACAAACCTTGCTCATTTGCATCTATAAGTACCTCGAAATGGATGAAGGCAAACTATCCCAAGCAAGAAGCAACAATAAGCATTTAGAGAGAAAATATATAGAGTTTCTCCAAAGTGTTGAGTTTTTCCACTTATTATATAATAAATTAGTGTGAGGGTGAGTTCCTCTTATTATAAGAGACAGTAAAATTATTCTCTCCTTATTTTAGAGAGAAGGTTATAAAATACTTTTACACATAGTGAAATCCTCCTAACTTACCTGTGATTTTTCTATCAATTTGTTTTAGGGTTTTCTACGTAAAATTTTGGTGTCTCAATTATCAACTTTTCTCAATTTTTATTTTAGCTGTATAATCTTGCTTCGATAACCTTATCATTCTGTTGCGCAATACCACAACAGTGGTATTAGAGCCATAAGTTGAGGGTGTTGTTACTATTCACATATTATTATATACAGTTATGGGTCATTACTATAAACGGTATTATTCATGTATATAGTATTGTTCACAGTGAAATAATGGGAGCAAGTTCAATTCCAGAAGTAGATCGTCATTAATGTTATGGCAGCAAAATATGAAATACAGAAGTTCAATGGGAGTAATTGCTCTATGTGGAAATTGAAGATGAAAGCTATTCTAAGGAAGGATAATTGTCTTGCAGAAGGTAGGCCAGAAGGGGTAATTGACGGCAAGTGGAAAGATATGGATGATGTTGTTATGGCCAAATTGCATCTGGCATTGGCAAATTTGATGCTGTCAAGCATCGAAGAGAAAAAGTTAGCAAAAGAAATTTGGGATACGCTGACAAAATTATACGAGGTCTGGAAAAGGAGTCTAGGCGCAAACACAGGAAGGACAGACTAGAAAGCTCAAAATAAGCGGAGACATTAATGATGACGAGAGACAGACCAATGAAACGTGGCTAAAGTGGGAGTCACAATCTTGGTAGATCGAAATCTCGAAGTAGTAAGAATATTAAGTGCTACAACTGTAGCAAGAAAGTGCACGTCAAGAAGGATTGTTGGTGTAACAAGACAACTCCCGAGGTCACCAGTTCTTAGGGATGTGTTGTGAATACTTCTAGTGATCAAGACGTCTTATACAGCGAAGCAAAAGCAACTTCTAAAGGCAGAAATGAGCTTACTGATGTATGGATAATAGATTCGGGAGCCACGTGATACATGGCTTGGCGTTGAGAATGGTTCCATATATATGAACCATGCTATGGAAGATCTTTGTACATGGGTAATGATCATGCCTTGGAGATTGCTGGAACCGGTACCATCAAAATAAAAATGTTGATGGTACAATTCGCATCATTCAAGGAGTACGGCACTTGAAGAGCTTAAAGAAGAATATGTTGTCTTTTGGACAACAAGATGACCTTAGTTGTAAGACCCATATTGAGGATGGAATCATAAAGGTCATCAAAGGCACGTTTGTGGTGATTAAGGCAGAAAAGATCGCGATAAATCTATTCATGCTTTTAGGAGATACATTACAACAAGCAGACGTATCAGTTGCATTAACCAGCCAAGAAGAGGCAACAGTAATGTGGCACTGTAGACTTGGCCACATATTAGAACGAGATTTGAAGATTCTCGCAGAATATAATCTCTTACCAAGGCTTAAATCGGTAAACTTACCATTGTATGAGCACTATGTGACTAGTAAGTAGCATAGATTCTCATTTGAGAGATCTACTACCAGAAATAAACATATTCTGGACTTGATTCACTCAAACATATTGGAATCGCCAGTTTTATCCCTATGAGGAGGAAAGTATCTTGTATCATTCATTGATGGCTACTCCAGGAGACTGTAGGTGTATCTGATCAAGAACAAGTCAGATATGTTTTCAATATTCAAAGTGTACAAAGCATGGGTGGAACTTGAATTCGACAAAAGAATCAAGCACTGACGGGAGTTTTCTGGCATTTTGCAGGCAAGAGGGTATTCAAAGGTAGTTTACGGTTCCACATACACCTCAGCAAAATGGAGTTGCAGAGTGGATGAAGTCATTCTGGGCAGAAGCAGTCAAAATCGACTGTTACCTAATAAACCGGTTATCATCAACGGTAATTGGATTAAAGACATCAATAGACATGTTTTCAGATGTCCTATATACATGATGTATGGTTCCCAAGGAAGAACGAAGCTGGATCCAAAATCCAGGAAATGCATATTTTTCGTATATGCTGACGGTGTTAAAGGATATTACATGTGGGATCCCGCTGACCACAAGGTTATCGTCAGCAAAGATGTCATCTTTACAGAGAGTAAACTACAAAATGAGAAAGATGATAGTACTGGAAATGAGACTATTGTAGTGAAAGTTAAAGATAAACCAGAATAAGGAGACATTTCTTCTAAAGCTGCACCGGAACACGAGGAGCAAGAACCAAATAAGGCCAAGGTTACAGAAGTCTGGTATTCATCGCGTCAGACAACAAAACTAGTATAGCACTCAGATTATGTCATGGCAAGCAATGCTGCGTTCTGTCTTCTAATAGAAGATAGAGAACCATCAACTCATCATGAGGCTATAAATAGCTACAATGTTACACTATGGATGACAGCAATGCAGGAAAAGATTAAAGCCTTACACAGAAATAAGACGTGGGAGCTTCTTCTACCACCTGAAAGGAAAGCCATCAGTGACAAATAGGTCTACAAGATCAAACGAGATGGTAATGATAAAATGGAATGATACCATGTGAGACTAGTGGTGAAAGAATTTGCTCAGAAAGAAGGTATTGACTTCAACGAGATAGTTTCTTAAGTGGTTAGACTTACAACTGTCAGAGTAGTCCTAGCTATGTGTGCTGCGTTCGATTTACGTCTAGAACAGTTACATGTAAAGACGGATTTTCTTCATGGAGAACTTGAAGAAGAGATTTATATACTCCAACCAGAAGGATTTGTTGAGAAAGGAAAAGAAAGTTTGGTTTGCAGGTTAACCAAATCTTTGTATGGTCTAAAGCAGGCGCCAAAGTGTTGGTACAAGAGATTTGATTCTTTCATAATTAGCCTCAAGTACAACAGACTTAACGTAGACCATTGTATATATTACAAGAGGTTTGGAGATAATGATTTCATAATTCTGATGTTGTACATGGACAACATATTAGTAGCAGGCCTTAGATTGTGTCCAAGAATTAAACGCATAGTTGGCTAGGGAGCTCAACATAAAGGATTTGGGACTAGGAAACAAGATTTTAGAGATGCAAATTCATCGAGACAGAAAAGGCAGGAAAGTATGGATTTTCCAAAAGAACTACTTCAAGAAAATCTTGCGGCACTTTAACATGCAAGATTGTAAGGGAATCTCGACCCCACTTCCTATCAACTATAAATTATCCTCAAGTATGTGCCCTAGTAATGAAGCTGAGAGAATGGATATGTCTCTAATACCATATGCATCAGCAGTGGGAAGTCTTATGTTCGCTATGATATGTACGAGACCAGATATTGTTCAAGTTGTTGGAACGATCATTCAGTTCATGGCGAATCCTAATTGAGAGTATTGGAATACTGTTAAGAGGACTTTGAGATATATCAAAGGGACCTCAAATGTTATATTATGTTATGGAGGATCAGAATTTATTATCAGCGGCTATGTTGATTTAGATTTTGTAGGTGATACTGATAAGCGTAGCCCACTACTGGCTATGTGTTTACACTTGCTGGAGAAGTGGTGAGCTGCATATCCAAGTTATAGGTTGTTGTGGTACTTTCTACAACAGAGACAGAGTATATGGCAGTTACACACGCTTGTAAAGAAGCAATATGGATTCAAAGGTTAATAGAGGAACTCGGGCACAAGCAAGAGAAGATTCCCTCGTATTATGACAGTCAGAGTGCCTTGCACATTGCATGAAATCTAGTCTTTTATTATAGGACAAAGCACATCGGTGTTTAGTATTCACTTCGTCTGTGAAGTAGTGGAGGAAGGAAGTGTGGACATGCAGAAGATTTACCCTAACAAGGACTTAGTAGATTTTATGACGAAGCTAATCAACGTTGACAAGTTTGTTTAGAGTAGATCCCTCTTATGGCCTTGCAGAGATGTAAACAACATGAAGCTGGTAAGTTTGGAGAGATTTTGAAATATAGCTCAAAATGAGCTTTAAGTAGGAGAATGTGGTCTATAAAGCTCATTTGAGCTTGTGGCAAAAAAAAAGCTTAAAGTCAAGAAGTAGCACACAAAGGTTGAAAGCTAGATGATCTTCTACCAAGATCTAGCAAAGATAGTGCATGGGTAATTGGAGAAGCTAACAAAAGTCTTCTTGCATTTAATACCAATTGGAAAATAAAGAGCAAAATGAATGGGAATAAGATCAAATAAGTCGGCTATATTGCATACTACCATATTAGCTTATTTACAAACCTTGCTTATTTGCATCTATAAACACCTGGAATTGGATGAAGGCAAGCCATCCCAAGCAAGGAGCAATAATAAGCATTTAGAGAGAAAATATATAGCGTTTCTCCTAAGTGTTTTGTTCTTCCACTTGTTATATATATAAATCAGTGTAAGAGTGAGTTTAGTCTATTATCGGAAAAAGTAAAATTGTCCTCCCCTTATTTTAGAGAGAATGTTGTAAAATATTTTTACATATAGTAAATAGTTGCCTGTCATTTTTCCTTCAATTTGTTTGAGAGTTTTTCACATAAAATTTTGGTGTCTCAATTATCCATTTTTCTCATTTCCTATTTAGCTGTGTGATCTTGCTTCGGCAATCTTATCATTCCGTTGTACCATACCGCAACACATGATGTTTTAATTTTACCCCTTTTCCCCCATGACATCAAATCTTGCCAAACAATGCCTTGTATTTAATCACATTTTGTCATTTTTATCTTTTCATTTGTTTATTTGACGATTTAATTCTACTTTATTGCTAGTTTTTTTTTATTTATGTTTTGTTTTTAAATATTAGCTTGTTACAGTAAAATTATTATTCTATTTTGGTTTTATATGCGTATCTATATTTTTATGAAAAAGATACAATTTAATCTAAATTTAATATTTATTTAATTTAACGTATAACACAAAATTTATACAATAAATTAATTTTATTTTCATTTTCTATATTCTTAAAAGTTAGTTCATCCTAAAATATATGCATTAATTTAAATAGAAAACATTCATTCTATTTAAGATGTGCATAAATATATTGAGAAAATAGACCATAATCAAATCTAATTTTTTTCTCTTTAATCTCGTGGAAAAGAAGAAGAGAAAAAAATTGTCAATAGACTATTAATATTTTGAAACTATTTTTATTTTATAATTGATTGTAGATTTTTCTTCAATGATTCTATTAAATTATTTTATCTATTTCTTACTTTAGTAAATAAATGAATAAGAAATTAAAAAACTAAATGGTAGTGTTTTGTTAACAAAAATTTTAGGAATAAACTTTTTTATATTTAAATTTAAAATTAAAACTTTTATGATTTGCAAATTGATTGTAGAATTTTTTTGTTGAAAAATTTTACCAAATTATTATATTTTTTTATTTGAATAATTATATACAAAGTACTTTTTTATATAAGGCTTTGTTTGGTAAAGTTTGATGGCATGGAGGAATATGGGCAAAATTATAACTTAATGGGAGAGTTTGGGATTTAAGTTAAAATTCATGGAGGAAAATGAATTTACCCCTTCATCTTTTAGTTTTAGTGACACTTTTTTTGAAGTGATTTTCATAGAAAAGAAAAGAAAATTTTTTTCACATCCATGCATATAGTCTTAAAGAGCTTAGTAAAAATGTTTGTTTTTGTAGAAAAATTATATTATTTAAAAAACCAACGATATCAAAATTAATAAATATATAAAGGACGAAAATGCTGTGTTTTAAAAATATATAGACGACGTTTATGAAACCGATTAAACATGAACATTTTAATGATGACACGAGGACCAACAAAGCCCTATTCTACTGTTGAAGCACATTGCCATAGCAGCAAACAAATTCATTAGTGGTCACATTCTTACAGAAAAAGAAACACACAGTCAAAACACACACATCCACCTTTCAGTCTGGGATAAGCCTGTAACCTTAATTTTGTCGAGCCACTGATTGGTTCCCTCCTGCCACGCTGGCACAAGATCCCACAATATGATTGGCTCCAAAATTCTTGCCCCCCAAGATCACGCCACGTGTCACCCCACCCATTTACCCCGAGACTAATACCCCTTAACATCACCACATTACCCACCTCGAATCCATACAAAATCCCAATATTGCTTTCGTGGTTTCTGTTACTTGCATCATCAAAGTACTAGTTTTCACACACACAGTGTTATATTGTGTGTGGTACGTTTTCAATGTGGGTAAATTTGCTTCTGTTGGTGTGTTGAGTGCGTCAGAGAAGCTGTCTGAGTTGCAGAGAGCAGCCATTGCTGTGGCTGCAACAACAGCTCTCTTCCCCATGAATGAATGAAAAAAGTGACAGAAAAAAAGAAGAAAAAGAGCTGAAACCCAATTGGCTCCTCACCTTGTTCGTACAATTGATTAAATGCAACTCTCTATAAGCACCTTGGGTAAGCTCAGCTGAGTGGAAAAAGATACACACAACATACACTTTCTTGTTTTCTTTTCTCTATGGTAGGTCAAATAATGATTTTCCTACCCGACGTTTCACCTAGGCGACATTTTACCCCACCTAGGCTGGAGGTAGCTCTATGATGATCCTCCTACGTGACATTTCACCCCTTCTAGGCAGGGTTTCACACACACTTTCTTGTGTTTGTGTGTGAAAATATGCTAACTGAGGCTATGAATTTAAACAAGTTGCTTTCACTTGTTTCTTTTAAGCTTTTTTAAAACGTCAAAAAATTTTACTTTTTGAGTTAAAAATTTGTCTGAATTTCAGAGAGATGGTGAAAAAGAATCCCACAAGAAAAAGGAAAAAAATGATGATACACACAGCCCTTGTCTTTTAACTTCTTAGAAACCGAAAAATCATGTGTGACGTGACCAAAGATTCTCCCCCTAACACATATGATGCAAGTCACACCTCATGTCAAAACTTCAAACCCTAAATATAGTACCACACGTTATGTGTTTGTATCTATATGTACTTAGACAATACAAAAGGGCAAAATGATCAATAAAGAGAACAAATGCAGAAGTACCCGTCTTAAATCGGTCTCAAATCCGTCAGTTTTTAGTGATCGTTAAACTAATAACCCTAATAAACTGTGATTAGCTGAAAATGGAAAATAATCAAACCCTGATCACATGAGATCAAGGAATCGTCAATAGAGCATGAAAATGGTTTGGAAAATGAGGATTTGACAGCTTGGTGAGTAAGAGTTTCTAGCTAGGCCGACAATTGACATGTGAAGAGATAAAAGAAACAATGGAGATGGTAAAAGGGAAGCAGCTGATTTCAAGAAACTTTAATATTTTCACAACCCTACTAGTAGTTAGGGTAAAAAACTATTATAAAACAGATCTGAGTGCAATAAAACCAAAGGGAGAGCTAAGGAAGTGAGTACAGAAAAGAAAAGAGAAAAATGTTTTAAAGCTGATAAAGGAAAGAAAACAAAAGAAAAGATGAGAAGAAAGACAAGTGAATCTATTCTGAAGGAAAACTCAATCTAAAACTGTAAAAAATCATATTTTATACAATCTCAAAAAATCCATCTAAAATTCCATGACAGAAGCTGAAATCTAGACTTCTATAAGACCATAAGTATGTCTGCCTAAATTGCGTGTAAAGTTTGTATATCTAACCCATGAAAAAAGAGACACCAAGAAGAACAGGTGAACAATTGGACCTAATTTTTACTGAAAGATCAAGGGTCGAAAAGCCCTCCTCTCCGCGGGAGTATACAATGACAACTTCGGGGTACTCATGCCCTATCCCTAGAATAGTATTGTACAGATATCGCGAAAAAAATTTCAAAAAAATGAAAGGTCAGAGATGAGAAAGATCAAATAAAAGAACTGATCTTCTTGTTGAAAGATAAAGAAAACTAGACGAAAGAAAGAAAGGAAAAAAAAAACACACAGAGACACACACAATCGGGTAGAGTAAAACTTGGAGAAGAGAATGGAAAGATCAGCAAAGAAGCATAAGATCTTCCATGTTACTTCACCTGTTGTTAGCGTATTCGTAGAGGCGGCCACGGGTTGAGAACACAATAAGCGCAACCTCAGCATCACACAGCACAGACAGCTCATAAGCCTTCTTAAGCAGGCCATTGCGGCGCTTGCAGAAGGTGACCTGTCGGTTGGTGGTGTTCTCGATCCTCTTAATTTCAATCTTTCCTCTTCCCATCTTCTTCAGTGAAGAAGACTCTGATTCTTGATAAGGAAACTCCATCCTCGACAGCTGAAACAATCAAAACAAATCCGATTGTTTTTGTTAGTGAAGATAAGGAGAAATGATTAAATTAGATGCATCCGTAATAAGCAAAGCAAAAATTCTAGATCATGGTTGATTATTTCTTTGGCCATTTTTTTGTCTCTAACCTTGTAAGGAAACTATGAAGAAGAAGAAGGTAACAGAGAAAAAGGGAAACAAGAATTTCTTGTTAAACTTGCTCTAAACCAAGCTTATAAGAAGGTATATAGATGTGAAGGGGAGAGTTGCAGAAAATGGAAGTGGGATGTTTGCAGCATGAAAGATAATTATAGATAGAGAATAGACCCGGCAACTAAAATATATTTTTTGTTTGTTTGATTATGCTATATGATGCCATCTCTTTGTAGGTAAAATTGTATTGGAGAAACAGAAAAAGAGGGTATGGGTGAAGTCCATAATCGATCTCCATGAATCATCCATCGTTTTCAAGTGGGTAATAGTGACGTGTTTTGTGGGAGCTGACTAATATTACAGGATGAATCGCGTCATCGTGTTATAACGTTATGACTATAAATTAACTATTTTGACTTATTAATACAATTATAAGGGATAATGTAAACATTTCATGATTGTTAATTGAATCGCGATTAAGGAAGGTCAACTGGAGCGCATTTATGTATAATTTTTTATGTATAAAAATATAAATAGAGAAAAATACATGTTTCTCGATGTGATGTGCCTAATTAGTTAATTGTCACCCTATGCTTTAGAACTTGTTACATTATCCCTTTGTGCTTCTAACAAAGTGATATATAACCTCCTACGCCAGTATTTTCTATCAAAATTAACTTATTTTGCATTATACAATCTTTTTTGCATATATGAGTGTTAAAATTTACAATTTACTATTATTTCACAAAAGTATTATTATTTTCATCTAATGATGTTCAAATAATAAAGGAAAAGGAGGAGATTGTTCTACCTTTTAAAAAGTATAGGGTTATGATGGTAAACATAAAAAACAAAAGGGAGTAATTAGCTAAACAAACAAATCACATGCCTGGTCCCCGGAGGGAGGGGGAGTGGTTGGTAATGTGTCACATTTTGAGAAGTACAAGGAATTAATGCAGTAAGTTTTAAAATACTAGGGAATAAACAACTAATTACACAAATTATATGGGGTGACATGCATTTCACCCCAATATAAATATATTAATTATAAAAATATGTAGCAATTAACATAGCAATGACATCATAATGCACAGAAGAAATATCAACAAATAACTTTAATAATTATAAATAGAACTATATTTTATAATTGTTCTCGACGTGACTTCATTATTTGAAAATCATTAAATATTCAACTTATATCAATGTCATTACATATATTTCTCTTTTTGTAAGAAATCAAAGAATTATTTATTACACTATTTTCTCTTATTTCTATCTTCTTTTCCCTCACTATTTTTACTTGCTCTTTTACTTTTTTGCTTTTCATCACATAACAAATTATAAATGTATATTTTTCTTGTTACTCATTACGATTACGAGGGTTGCACTTGCATACATGCGGCTCCACCAATAATCGCGTTATACGTTATAAGAAAATTTTTAATCTATGATTTTTTTTTTTTTTGCAAAGGGAAAAAGAAAAAGAAGAAAAAACTAAAGTCATGCCTGGAGAAACTAAAGTCATGTTCTTTCTTGTGGACTTCTTTTTCAAATAGCATAAGACTAACAGAAAACATTTTGAGTTCATGTTAGGATCCAAAGTCTGAACTACAAAATACATTACTTAAAGTAATGGTTGAGATTAGGGATAGCGTAACGGATTAAAACTCTATCGTCCAAACATAAGGTATTGAGTTAAAATCTTACTAAGGTACGTTTTAACAAAATAAATAAATTATAATAAAAATAAACCAAAAAAGGATAACCTAATTTATAGTTAGACATAAACCTTGAAATTGAACAATATTTTATTGAAACGTTTGATTTGGCTTCTACTCCGAGATTTTTTTTGCTCATCTGACGTTGACCTTATGGTTGAAACACTTTTCATTCTTTACCATTTCCCTCAGTTTCCCCCATAACTTCTTAAATATTCTCTCTCTTACATTATTATGAGAATTGTGTCGAAAGAATTAATGTTGCGTATTTGAAGGCGACCGCATTTGTGGTCCCAATTCACCTCCTCCCATCACTGGGTCTCATTTAAGGTAAGTAGAGGAAACTCATCATACACTATACTAAAATAGGTTACCATCCATCTATTGAGGGCCATACTTAGTGGGCCCCTCTCCAGGAAAAAAAGATTTGCATCTCTAATAGATTCTCTTTTAGGGTTAGCTAGCGAAACTCCTCTTGTTTGCACCAAAATAATTTTCTTGGGAAAGAAAAAAAGAATTATCTGAAAAATAGATATAATTTTTTTGTGTTTGATTGTTACATCGAAAAACATTTTAAGAGTACATAGCATCATCAACCCTTATATTTTATCATATATGTATATTATCTTCTTATAATTTTAAAATGGGCGTAAAATCCCTCTGTGGTCTTAAAATGTATACCACACATACACCAAGAAATAGGCACAAAATCTTATTATGGTTCTCTGTGTACCATATATGCTCCTATAATATGCATTTATGTTGAATCACAAGGGGGTAGGACGCCATTTACCCTATTTTTAATAAGAGATTTTAATAAGAAAGTACATTTTATATTACAATAGCATATATTTAAATAAAAACTAATATTTTTTCATATAATATTATTTTTATCCCCTTCTCCTTCTTCTTCCTTATATATACATGGAGCATCTTCGAACAATTAACTGTTAGGGTAAATAATAGTTATCTCTATAACTAATAGATATTTGAGTAGTTGATAACTGTTATAATTATTTAGCTAGCCAATTGACGAAAATGTTTTCAATAAAATCAATAGCTGTTGACTTAGAGCAAGCAGATAAATGAAAAACAACGTAAAGGAATTTATATCATGCTATTATTGCTAAGATTATTGTAACTATTATTACTATTATTGAAATAAGTAATTTATTTTATAAATAGATATACGTTTCTTATAATAATATTTTATTATTAAAGCATAATTAAATTATTTTTTGACAAATGATCTATATCACTCTTATAAAAAACAATTTCTAGAATGTTCAATATATATTTTGTCAAAGAAAAATAATAAATAACCTAATAAATTTACACCTTTTTAGTATATTTTACTTGGATTGGGTTCGACATTGACTCTATTATTACTTTGGGAAAATAAATTTGTGAAAGAAAAAGTGAAAATGTAGGGAGATTAGAGGAAAGGTAAGATTGTCAAAAGAAAATCCGAGAGAGAATAGAATATATTACCAGAAAAAGATGAAACACTAAAAATTATTATGAAATGTTAAAATTTGTAACTTTTAGGAAAAATTACTTGAGACACTAACATGAAAAACTAATTGAAACTTATATTATCGAACACCTATAACTAGATCTAATGTTTTGATCTAGTCAAAGAATTAAAAGTTCCCTAAATAACTATTTTTAGGTATTGTCAAATAGGGCCATACACACAAATTAAACGTGAACAAATAGATCATGATTGTTGGGGTAGGGTTAGGAAGGAGGGAAGGAGTGGTGAGGCCAATTATTTGAGTAAAAAAAATGCACTTACTCCTTGTGATTTTATTAAAACATGCACAAGTGTCGTTGTGATTTGAGAAATAGCTCATAGATCCTCTCAATTTAACTTTTCTATTAGAACCCTTAACAAAAAAAAAAATGATACTTAAGTTGTATGTGATACATTGCAAAACACACAAAAGTTTTTAATTATTTTCACTTCAAGGAAGATCAAAGGCCGATTAGAACATGTATCTTGCAAGAATTGATCCGTAGACCTACTCACGCTAAAAGTGATAAACATATTACTTGATCACTAGGTCTTTAATTACTAATGTGTAAAGAGAATATTTTTTATTATTATTATTTTAAACAAATCACATAAGAGGCATTGGTACGTTTATCCCTATATAAATCTAAGATTAAAAAAAAAAAAAAAGAAGAAAAATTGTCATACATTGGCATTGTAGGATGGAGATCCTTTTGTCTTTCATTTAGTTCCCAAAAAGCGACACGTTACTGATATAAATGATTTGACCAGTTAGTTATTGTGAAACGTCTCCAGAATATGAAGAATAGCAAAAGTTTTTGTATGCTTAAACTCAATGCAAATGGACAATTAATAAGCTATGATGGTTGAAAGACGTATTGACCCTTAGACAAGTCAACTTGAATCTCATTTCATGTATCCTTTACGTGCAAATGAAGATTAGCTAATAATTTTTAGATTAAGAAAATATTAGGTTGTGTTTCATTTACCTATTCCTTAATTTTTATAAGAAATAAAAGTGAAAACATGTTACATTATCTGTTTTTATTTTTATTTCCTTAAAAGCTAAAATTATTTTCTAAAAAGTTAGAAAAAAATTTGAAATTTATTTCTATTTTTCAAATGGTATTTCTTTAACATATATACACTAATTTCCACACACATGCCTAAAATTTTCTAACACGCATGCACACCTACATACACACAAAACACAACTAAACACACATGTACAGCGCATATAAAGTTAAAACGCACACAAAACAAGCGCACAAATAAATTTTTTTTTTTCCTAGAAAGTAATTTTCACTTTTGTTAGCGAAATATATTACTTTAGAATTTTAACAGAAAATGAAAACATTTTCCCAAACCAAATGGAACCTAGTTTCTCTATAAAGAGCCGTTTTCATTTCTCAACAAGTGCAATTCAAAATTAGCTAAGACTAGATATATTTAATAAAAGAATATTGCCTAAGACTTTTTCTTTTTCTATTGCTAACTAACCAGTAATTCATTTCATTCCTTCAAACACTATAATTTTACGGTTATATAGGGCTTGTTTGGATTGATCAAAGCTCTTTTTTTCTATAATTTTTGAAAAATGCAATTTTTGAGAAGCTATAAGCTCTAATCATGTTAACCACCTGATCCCATTTGATGCTGCACTTCAAATCCTTCTATTAAAGGTCTATTTATATTGAGTCTTTTTCTTTAAAAAAAATATTTTTTTAATAAAAAAGTACTTTTTGTGATAGTATTTGACTTGACTTCTAAGGAAAACTAAAATTCTAAGAAAAAAAATCAAATTCAATTTTTTTTAAGAAATTAGAAATTAATTTTTTATTTCAAAAGTTATTAAAAAATATTTTAAAAAATCCAAATAAATGAGCACAAAATGTACTTTCGACAAGAAGAAGATTTCTTCTTGCGCTTGTCACAATTATTAATAACGATGATCACCGATTAATCTTTTCGCTTGATGAAGGTACTTTTACTTGAGGGACTCTTGATTAAAACATTTGAAGTTTATGAAATAATGGTAATAAGAAAATGGGATAACTTAGGTGGTAGATATTATCTGTTTTAGACATGAGGTCTTGTGTTCAATTCTATAGGGATGGAGGGACTAATTAAAAAAAATTAATAAGAAAATTCACTTATCTTTTTAACTTTGAGAAAGAATGAATAAATTTTTGCTAAATTAACAAGAAAGAGAAAATTTTTCCACTTATTTCTTGAGATACACATAGTTTTTTCCTCTCGGTAAGTGAATCATTTCTATTCCATGCAACATGTATAAAAAAGATATGCATTGTGCATCAAAGAAAATGTAGAGTCCTCTTTAATTGTTGCATTGGGTAAAGCTACAAATTTGTAATTTGTAGTCCGATCCCATGCCTACAATAGAGACCGGTTTTATAGACAAAATGAATAACTATTTTAGCTTCAAATCAATTAGCCTAAAATAATTAACACGTGTTATTAGTTATACTCATAACATCCACTTATAAACCAATCAAATCAATGAGAGATATTACACTCTCATACTGACCAATTATAATGCGTACTTAAAGTTTCCCTATGTCTTTCAACCTATAAAGCTGTAAAGATTGTAGTTTTGACTTCAAATATGTAACACTAACAAAAATAAAAATGTTGAAACGAACTTGATTTTTTTTTCTTTTAAAAAAAAAATTGGCGGAGTAAGAAACTAGATTGTTAATACTCCCTTTGCCAGTCAAATTAGACCCAATTTGATCTTCTTAGTGAAAATTGACTTTCTTTAAGACACTAGCACCTTTTTCCCAGAAGACATCACTGAAAATATAGGAAGATAAAAGTTACTAATAAATTATATATTTAATTATTTTGGGAATGTAAACTAATCACCAGAAAATAGCTTTGTTTACTTAGAAAAAAACTATTTTATATTTTCTAACTCCAGTTTTTTTAAGAAAGTTGGAGTTCTCTTTCCTGTAAAAAAATTAAAAACACATTTATCAATTAAAAATAGAAAACAATTTTCTCTTTCAGAAAACTAGAAAACATGCTATTGGAAAAATGCATTCTAAAGTTTAAAATTTTTTCAAAATAAAAAGTATATCTCTTAAAGAAAGATCAAGGAAAGGATATAATTACCTAATTCATATATTTTCATTATTAAGTTAATTATTACTCTTTTTTGTTATTATTAATATTAATAGTGTACAAATAATATGTGAGATTGATAAGTGTTAGAAATAAGGTGTTAGGTGATTGCAAAATTAAATTGAAGAATTAATTATATGTTGAATAAGAGTTAGTGACTCAAAAAGGAAAAAAAAGACTATAAGGGAAACTAAACAAAGATCATTAAACTGTTTTCCACAACTCTTTTTTAATTTGAAAATTTTGAAGAACTGTTTTTCAGTTTTTAATTTGAAAAACAATGTTTAGAAAACAAGATATTCCAAAAAAAAAAAAGACATTTCATTTTTTGATTTTTATAGAAAATTTCTCTAGAAAATAGCCCAATTTTCTGTAAGCAAATAGGTCATATCAAAATTGACAGAACAAACCAAGTTATAAATCGTGATTAATTCGCTTCTTATTCAACGAAAGTGTATATTTCTCTTTAAAATTTCCTTAACTCTAAACAATAAGTGTATCCATAAAATGTAATTCTTCTTCCCTATTTCTTTAATTTGCTTCAAAAGAGAATAATTTCATATCTGTGCAGATAAGGAATCGGACATGTATGGCTAAAGTGCCAAAAGAATTAAAAGAAAATTAATTTAATTTAATTTGCTATAAGACTATGCTAGACCAGTTTAACGTGGTCAAGCCTCCAAAATTCACCAAAATCCTTAGATGATTATATCATTAGCGAAGGCAACGTTGAGTTTCATCCAAATGCAAACAAACGCATGATTAAGAAATTGATAGGTAAAAGTACTGTATTCTTATCATCTAAATTATATCATATGTTTCATTTTCTAATGATTAGATCAATCTATTCCTTGCAATTTTAATTGATCAGTAAACCATTTGAAATAGAATTTAGTAAATCACTTCTATTCATTTTTTTCCAAAAATAATAAAAATGCAATAAGATCACATGCATATATGGTACTTATCAAAGAGATATCAGTTGTATTTACCGACACGAATCATATACCAACTCCAAAACCGTGTAAAAATTAAAAAGCCATTAGGCAAAGTCCAGAGTTGGCATTATCAAAAGCCTCCTTAATTTTTTGCAAGTACCTATCAGGTGTGGGGCCAAAGGAATTGTAGAATTTACAGATCTGAGTAAAATATGAATCCCGGATCAAGTATTCCCATCCTTCCCGGATCAAGTATTCCCATATTTATTGTTAAAAATACTGAGGTTCTATCATAAAAAGAATCAAGTATTCCCATCCTTCCCGAATCAAGTATTTCCATCCTTATTGTTAAAAATACTGAGGTTCTATCATAAAAATCAATTGGTCAATATAAGGAGTGATCCAGGACATTATATGGTGATTTTGAATCTTGAGATTTTTCAATGTGGAAAGTCTTTAGATGTTGTAATACCCCCGAGGTTCCATCATAAAAATTAATTGGTCAATATAAGGAGTGGTCCAGGACCTTATATATTGATTTTGAATATTGAGATTTTTCGATGTGAGAAGTCTTTAGATGTTGTAACACCCCCTCACATGTGACCCAAAATAGCAACAGGATTTTTGATGATTAGATGATGCCAAAATAGCAACGGGACCTAGAATAGCAACAGGATTTTTGATGATTAGATGATGCCAGAATAGCAACGGGATTTTTTATGATTAGATGACTTTATATGTTGTATGACTAGATGATGACTTACAACGTGACTGTGCAAGGACCAGAATTGCAATGAGATTTTTGATGATTAAATGATGAGACGCGATTTTTGGATGAATAGATGATGACTTGACCTGACTTTGCAGGGATAGGCCACCACGTGACTTTGATGACTAAATGATGACTTACCACGTGACTGTGCAGGGATGGACCACCACACGACTGGATTTTGATGACGTGATTGTGCAAGGATGGACAACCACGCGATTGGATTTTGATGACTAGATGATGACTTAACCTGACTATGTAAGGATGGGCCACTACGCGATATTACGAAGTTGATAGGTCACACGTGGACATGAGCACAGCGCGAGATTGGGCCAAAAGCCCAACTCTAATACCATATTAAGAATCTTGAGATTCCATCATAAAAACTAATTGGTCAATATGAGGAGTGACTTAGAACCTTATATGGTGATTCTGAATCTTGAGATTTTCCGATGTGGGAAGTCTTTATATATTGTAACAATTATTAATTAGGGGTGAGCATTCGGTGTGATCAAATTGAAACCAAAATCAAAATTTTCTAACTGAAACTTTAAAAATTGATAATCAAAATTGAACCCAATTATTTAACCAAAGTTTTTTGATTCAATATGAGTTATAATTGAAGTAATTGAGTTTTTTTTTGGAAAAAAAATCGAGTAAAATACGTGTTACCCCTCTTTCCTTGTAGTTTGTATAAATAGTTGATTACTCCCCTATGGTTTAAAACATACCACATTACTCCCTTGTATTTTTAAAAAAGTGGTACACCCTCCCCATTCCCGTTAGTTTATTAACAATGTTAAATAAACTTTCAAAAGAACTAAAAATACCCCCACTAACTTTTAAACTAACAAATATAATATAAAATCAACATTAAAAATTAAAAAAAAAACAAAATAAGAAAATTGAAAACTTAAAATAAATAAAATTTAAATGATTTTTATTTTAATTTAAATTTTTTAATTTTTATTTTTTTATTTTTGTATTTTTTATTTTTTAATTTTATAAAATGAAGCTAAATGAATTATGTTATTACTCTAAACAAGGGTATTTTGATCAAAAAGAGTTTAGCAAAGTCTATAGTTGACATTCACACTTGCAACAAATATACTCTCTATTAAATTGGATGGAAAAAGTTAATATTGGAGGTTATGTGCTACTTTTGAAAAGCAAAAGGAGTAATGTGGTGTGTTTTAAGTCACAGGAAATAATCAACTACTTATACAAACCACAGGGGCGTAATGCACCACTTATAAAAACCACAGGGGTGTAACGCACATTTTATCCAAAAAAATCATATATTATTTAAAACTAATAAAAATAACCAAATTTCTTGGTAATTATAATAACAAAAATGCAATATCTATCATTATAATTCACATTATGTTTATAAGAATGATATACACTTAAATATATATATATATATATATATATATGAATCTAAACTTGAAAAATGATAACTATATAAAAAGATTTTATAAAAAACTTAGTCAATCGCTTATTAACCGGATTTTTGGATAAATAATTAAAACTGAACCAAAAACCAAATTTAATAATAATCAAACTGAATTTTGTATTTTAATATGATCCAATTATTCAGTTATATTTGAGTACTGCTCAAGGCCCACTACTAACACGTTTACCAACTCCTAAAACCGTGTAAGTTAAAAAAGTCTAAGGGCAGGGGCCTGAGATTAGTTGACCTTGGCGTCTCCGCAATGCATTAGTCTTCCATCTAACATAAGTTTGACTGAAAAATTCATAGGTTTTAAACAAAAATTTATAGTTCAAGAACAAAAATTTTTACTTATGAATTTTTGTTATTAACCTATGAATTTTTGTTTGAAAGGTTTAAAAAATTATAAGTAAAAATTTTTGTTCTTGACCTACGAATTCTTTTTTCTTGACTTATGGATTTTTGTTTGAAAATTTCAAAAATTGATAGGTAAAAATTTTTGTTCTTGGCTTATAAATTTTTGTTCTTAATCTATAAATTTTTATTTAAAAATTACCAAATTTTCAATCAAACTTATGTCAGTTCGACTGATGCAAGAGTTTTCCATGTGCAAGTATCTATCATGAGTACACAGGGAAAACTCATAAGGCACAATCGGTTTGGATGTAAGAGCTGGATCACCAGAAAAAAAGTTTGGATATAAAGGAAAAATGGGGCTATAGGAGAAAATAATCAAAGAGAAATTTTAAATGTAATACATTTGCATTACTTGCAAGAAAAATTAGAATCAATATTCTTATATGCAGCTACCTACTAACATGAGAACGAAGAAGGCACTACTAAATGAATTAAGGGTTTGTTTGAATTGACTTTTCTTTTAGGAAAAATATTTTTGGAAAAAATTTTTTTTTTTGCAATAAGTATTTGGATTAAATTTTCAAAAAATTAAAACTTCAAAAAAAGTTCAATTTCAACTTTTTTTCAAAAACCAAAATTTTTAAATTTAAAAAAAAAAACACATTTTCAAAAAATTTAGAAAAAAAACACTTTAAAAAAAACACCGAATCCAAACAAGCACTAATTGAACAACATCTTTTGATAATATGAAATGATTAATATTGATAGAACTTTTAGTCTAATTAAGAAATTATTCATGATCCATACAATCTAAAGATGTAGACTATTTAATGCTATTAAGAACCATGGGAATCTTGACTTTTGATAATGTCAAAATTATCAGTTTGAAGCCAACCCCAGCCTAACAAGATCGCTCGCGTTTTGGAGGTAAGCAACAAAAATAAACAGAGGGGAGCCGAGTTACTTGGCACATTGGCGGCCACAAGGTCTGTGACGCTCAAGTTGGTAAAGGTGTTGAATTTGATGTTAAAACCTATATTTTCCAAGAACATACATGGTAGACTTAGAATTTATCATGCTTTCACGTATAACCCAATTTGTAATCATTTTGAATAATTGGTGAATTAGAAAGTGACTAAAAACCAGGATCAAATTGAGGATGTACTAATGATGTAATAAGGCACAAGCTTACCTTGGTTAAAACTATCAGGGATAACTACACCAATCGGACTATTTGTAGAGCATTGGATGTAAATATGAACTAACTTCTAGCCCGTGTTTCTTATGTCGACTATGTGACAAGTGTACATGTTTTTGACATCAATGGAAAAATTTTTGCTTGCCTAGCAAAAATAATGATGGGTCATACATGGACAAAAGTGCAATAGGCAAGATTGACCTAAGACCCAACTCTAAGAATCACGATTGTCGTTGGGATTTAATCCTAAAATTATCAATCAGTATTACAAAGAATAATAGCTTAATATCTTATAACTTGAAATTTATGATTTTTCTCTTGTAATTAAGATAAGTATCGAGCTAGTATATATTGTAACGAATGCTGTGATCATCCTTTTTGCATGCTACGTTTCGTTGTTTAAGTTAAACAAGTGCAATCATAGTACATATCTTCATTTAGTTAACAGGTAAATTCTATTGACACCCACTAGATCATTTTTTTTTTCTTAACAAAAATTGTCATTCAGATGTTTCATGCTAAATTTGACCTATTTTAGGCCCTCATCTTAATAATTTTAGACCCACCAGTCTTTATATGTTCTCAGCCTAGGCTTAAGCTGAACCCATGCTATCCTGAGATTAACCAGAAATGCTACACATGCTTACAAGTTTTTGTCTATGAGAGGCTAATTGTGATAAAACAGTATTATAGTTATTTGTCTCCACATTCAACTGCTCATATATAATTTTGTCATAATTTCATTACTTCATTATAATTTCATATGGGGCGGATACTAACCGTCTTACCGGACCCAAGCACACGTTGTGGGCCAAGTCCTAGGAGGAGGAGGAGGATGTCGATGCAATCGGGTCATTGTCTCTCTCCAGGTGGTGAATCCGAAATTAGTCAATGTCGGGCACGAAATTCTCAGCTCCAAGGACTTCTTACCAAGCTCATGATCTAAGCACGAAGGGGCCAGAGGTTTAGGGTTCATTTGGATTGGCTTTTTTTAAAAGTATTTTTTTAACAACTTTTGAAAAATAACTTTTTTTTAAAAATTAAAAATTCTGGCTTCTGAAAAAAGTTGTATTTGACCTTTTTTTCAGAGTTTTATTTTTTTGGATGTCAAATCAAATAGTTATTACAAATTTAATATAACTTTTTCAATAAAAAAAAGTATTTTTTCTTGAAAAAACAAAAAAGCCAATCCAAACAGGCCCTTAAGGTAATTAATATCGCTTTTAACTTTATTCGGGCCAATAGAACTTAGAACTCTTTGGCCGGCACCAACATCTTTCCATTGGGACCTAGCAGTGTAATTGATAAAATCAACAATATCATGATTAATATATCTCTCATAAAATTATGAAAAGAATCCAGCTCCAACCTCAAGTACATCTATATATGGACGCCTATGAATACATATTGTTGTTCTTTTGCCCAATAACTCTTCGTTGCCGAAAAAACGCAATAACTTTAACCCGCACCATCTAAGATTGTGTATCACATAAATGTAGCTTTTGCTGCAAACACAACTCGTCCTTTGTAACAAGAAAGATGAGAATAGCATTTTTAGCAAGAATGGTGATAAGTTAGCAGCCATTTATTGCATTTAGGTGTAGGGGCATTGAATTCTATAGCACCTTTCACCATCATCTTTTTTTGATGTTAACCAAGGTAAAACATCATATTGCACCTGTGGTCCCCTGGCCCGGCATGCCTTGAAAGAATATTAGTTGCATATATCCAAGTATATGTATATTATGTGTACTTGCTTTTGTTGGTGGGAGAAGCAAAAGGACACGTATTATTTTAGCATGTTGCATGCCATCTACTTGAGGCTATATGATTAACTTTTGCTTTTACCTTACTTGAGTTGGAAAATGGGCTTATTTCACAGTGAAGAGTACGGCTTGGTTGGCATTTGATCAGCATGAGTATTGCGCACATTCTTTGCACTAACTCACACGAGGTGGCTGACTCTTCCGGGGGGAAAATTAAGTTACCTGAACTTCGTAGGGTAATGCAGGCAATGATGGATGCAACGAACAAGCACGGAAGATGGTAATTATTACAGGGGTGACAAATACTTGTATTGTAAATGGCTTAACACAAGGCTTTAGTCGCACAGGACATATTTTGTGCCGAGACTGATGTGAAATGTCCATGCATGTATGAGCATATACTAGTTCTTGCATTTTATGCTTGTCAATCGTGTGGTTAGTTATGGCCCTATCGCAAGCACTAGGGTGCTAGGCGAGGTAGGCCTCCGGTCGCTACAGTAACTCTTAATAATTGTTTTTTCTTGGTTCAAGTTGGGAGTGCGTTGTCCAACACAGTTTTCTGCCGGGAAGCACATGAGAAGTACTCATGAGGGCTCCTCAATAATTGTCGTCAGCTGCGATTAAAATGTCCCACCAGAAACAAAGATTCAAGAATGTACCATCGATGCCGACCCGATATGGGCAATCTGCTGCAAGATTCAGACTGCATTTCACGTTGTAAAGCAACCTACCTTATGATTAAAACATCACACAACAATAAAAACTTTGTGAACCATGAATGTGAAATAATGTGCTGAGCTTAGCTTTCAGTATATCCTTTGATCAGAAGATTTCACGCTGCTATATTTTATCTTATTTAATTTCTGAGCTTTCTCAAAATTTTGTAAAGCTGCGGACGAGAATTTCATTGGAATATTAATTCATATTAGTATATTCAATAGAATTTCCATTTTTATTAACTAATATTTCAAATTATTTGTGCAGTGAAACAAAACCAGCTAGTTCGAACAAGCCCTCCGAAGACTTTTAGTTTAGTAGAGTGGGAAAATTTTGGTGGAACCTATCTTTATTGTTTGTGTTGAGTAATTATACATTGGTCTGTATTTGGAGCGGAAGCTCGTTTTAATTACAGTATGAGCATTTCTGCTACTCTTCGGAATAACAATTAGTAATAGGACGAAAACTCACGTTAATCAATGTGGCGCTAGGGATGAATATTGATATAATTATTGTCTATCCACGTACGACCCGTTTTTATTTCAAACTTTCACTTTGACATGTGAAGGTAGATATTGGAGAATCCAATTGTAGCACTCCTATACTCAAAATGTTTAAGCCCAAGTGAAATTCTTGATAAAAGACAGCCAATTCAAATGATATTGAGGTCCTCTTTAATTTATTATCAAACTTGGCTTGGTTTATCTTGTACCGTTCATGAGTAAGAGTCTGTTTGGTCCAATTTTTAAGTATTCAAAAATGTTTTTTGTTTGAGAGTTTGAAAGCTAAAAGTAATCTGTTTAGCTCATCTTAAAAGAGTTGTTACATAAAAGTGAAAAGTAAACAAAATTGAAAAAAAAAATTAAAAGTTCCAAATTTCAACTCTTTGAAAAAGACTTTTAAAAATCTATTTTTACATCATATTAAAAATTATTTTTCTATTTTTTTCAAAGTCTAATATTATTCCTAGAATAGTTGAAAGCTCAACTCATAAAATAGAAGACCAAATAATCAATAACTTCTATTTAATTAACAACATTTTTACCTAAAGTTCTGCTGATAAAATCTCTATTGCTGTTGAGTGTTAAGTTGAAATATCGTAATGAGCACAAATTGAGCCTAACTAACTTTTTGTTGTAATAAACTAATAATTGACATCATTATATTATGAATATAAACCAGGAGAAGTTTTCACAAGCGCGGAAGATTATAGATGTGGGCCGCTGAGCAATTATTGAATTAATTTATTTCACAAGTTGGCAAAAGGAGAATTAGCAAATGAGTCAAGTAGCAATGCCCAAATTTGAGTCAAGCTTCGCGGCTGAATGCTAGAAATGAAGGTGCATTGGGAGTTCTTCTTGATGATAACTACACTAAATAATATACATAAGAAGTACGTCAAAAGGGAAAATTCTAAAATTAATACGCATACATAAAGACTAAGTACGTGTTTAACAATAGTTTTTCAAGTAACTTTTAGTGTTTTGACTGATCAAAATACTATTTTTCTAAATTATTGTTACTTGGTAAACTAACGTTTCGAGTAGCGTTTCGAGTAGCTTTTAGCCTCTCAATTAGCGTTTCACAAAAGCTAAAAATTTTAGCTTTTCAGGTAACTTTTAGCTTTTCATATTTTTTTGACAATTTTATCCTTTTGCATTTTTTTTGTTTTTCTATTTTTTCTCCAATCTCTCTCTATATTTTTACCTTTTCTTTCACAAATATAAATAAGAAATAACAAAAAATAAATTTCAAATTCTATATAATCAACATTACTAATAGTATAAGTTTTATTAGTATTTTGCTTTTGAAAAATAATTTTGAATCTATTAAAATTAATTTTTATAACATTGATACAAATGTTTTATCAAAAAATTAGTTATATTTTAATATTAAAATATGATTATAAAAATAAATATCTAATTATGAAACATATTTTCCTATTCCTATAATAGTAATAACAACAACAACAACAACAATAATAATAATAATAATAACATGATATCAATGTCTTTTTACGTCATTTTACATTTATTAGCTAATCTAACAGCTAATTTTACCAAATGTATTTTGTTCAATTCACTAGTTAAACAACGATCAGCTAACAACTAAAATACAACAATTATCAGTTACTCAAACAACTATCACCGACTCTAACAACAAAATTTGCTGAACAGACCCTAATCCTATATGGTTGAACATACATTAATTATTTTCTATCAGGGCCATATAGTCTTTAGTTGTATTGGGAATTTGTATGAGGTTTGTCTTGTAAGTGATTAATGAGGTTAATATTTCGATACATGTCTCAGCATTACAAGTGAAAAATTCCTTATAACTTCAAAGTATTACGAGGAAGATCTAATAGCTATAAATTATTCACGTCGTTTTATTTCATAATTGCGGGTGCCTTTGATAGCGCATACAATAGGTATAGAAAAAAGGAGTAGCTTACTCATCAGTCCTAGGTGGAGAACTAGTGGATTTTCAGATTACAGGTACTTACATAATACGTTTTTCTCAATCGAAGTTCAAATGCCCTTTCTTTCCTTTGCTCGACAAGTAGGATCTTTCTAATGCTAATATGATTGTTTCTAATAAATTACAGGTGAGAAAAGTTCATCCCTGCATTTATCAATTGACCTTTGACTCACTCAAAAATACTTATCATGATCTTTCGATCCAAGTATGTTACAAACCAGAGTCTAATTAACTTGCTTTTTAAGGAAAAAAAGAAGTCATCTCTCCGTATATGATAATTAAAGTCTCATAATCATCAAATTTCACTCATGAGCAGATCAATTACCTCCTTGAACCATCTCTTAAGAAAGTAAAATTAGTGAAGAACACACGACCTCGCACAAACTGGCTATCTATTATATATTATAATTATAACTTATTTATGACTTTTGATGTGTTTCACATTTAATGATATGCCAATATAACATATTCTTTTGATTTTTTTTTTTAATTTTAGTATGTTAACTAAACATATATATATATATATATATAAAAAGAAAGATAAATTAATAATAAAAATAAAATGATATCTAGTGTTTAATTAACAATAAAAATAAAAGGATATTAGAAGTTCCTATTTAAGGTGCATTATCTACTAGGTAGGAGGCTTCAATGAATCACTTTTGGTGCTGGCTTGCTTGTACATTGTTGTGACATTTTTCTGATAACATCTTTAAGAATTGATTACATTAATTCGGGTGCGCATGGAACACAATAATCATAAAATGAATATTTCGACCAGAAAAAAGAATACAATGAACATTAGTGCGCACTTATATTGGAAATGCAGCAATGTCGTTTTTTCTTCTGTTTTGAGTTACTCCTAAGAATATTTGGTTTGTAAATACTTCTTATTTGAGGAATTAGTTTAGTGGTAGAACATTTAAAACATAAATAGAAGACTTATTCGATCATCTCTTGTATTTGAATCAGTTAAGAATTTATTTTCTTAAGACTGATTTTCGTAATTCGTGAACTTTTTGGAGGCGAATTCCAAATCTAACACCACACTGGGATACATCTTTGAGTACCATAACAATCCCTACTAAGGCAAACCAAGCCCGAACATTTGTAGCTTAAGCAACACAAAACCTGCATCTGAGCCATCATGATCTATCACTATATACTAAAAACAAAACTAACTTTGCTAACTTGCTTCCCTCTAATTTTTTGACCAATTAAATTGTTCCACATGTCTTGTTTGTCTCCTTCTAGTTCAAATGCCTACGCCAGCGTTTTTATTGTTATTCTTTATAACTCATTTTCTTTTTAAATTTTAATAATGCATATTAATTTATTATTGTACCATTAATGCCTATAACTTCTTTCCTCTTTTCCTTACTTCCTTATATCTCAAAATAACCTTTTTTTAAGAATGTTATGCAAAATTATATATTGAAAATTTGTTAAAAATAAATTTATTTATAAACAATATGACTTGAATAAATTTATAAAATACAAAAGAACTAACATCAATATTTTTAAATAATGAAAGTTAATCAGAATATATTTATAAAATATAAAAATTTTAACGTTTTAAGAGTATGACACTCATTAGTAAAAATTTTTACATGATTCTCTAATCATCATGAAAATATCTATATATGTCATTTATTTATAAAATATAAAAAATTTTAACATTTTAAGAATATGACACTCGTTAGTTGAAATTTTTACATGATTCTTTAATCACAATGAAAATATCCCTGAATATTTCACTTATTGGCCACCATGTTTGTATGCATTTTTTTTTCTCTAGTTGCAACAAAAATATCATTTGGAATGCAATCAACTAATTAAAATATAATATAATATAAAACATTATTAGTTACAAACTTTAATATTAAAAATTTATATCGAATCTCGTGCATTACCCGCGATCAAAAGCTAGTCTTCAGTTAAAGTTGCTCCTTGAGAAAAATGTTGCGAGAAATTGAAATTAAATAATGCATTTCAAAATTACTTCGATGCTTAATTTAGGCACGTGGCATTAGTGAATCTCACAGATTAAAGAATCTCGATTTAAGTGAAGCCATATAAAAAAGAAAAAGAAAATTTTGTCACCATATAATATTCAATCGATGGTTTATAAAGCTCCTTTCTTGCTGAGCGAAAAGTATGTATCTCAAAGAGAGGTTCCTTGAACTTGACATTCCATTCCTCATCCTTACATTTCTTCTTTTTCCCCTTTTCTCAGAAGTTGGTGAATAAACTAAACAAAGTTAGCAAACAGTTTCATTTCCAATAAACGAGAGAGATAAGCTCTTAAACGTCTTCTAAAAAACACTCGTTCTTCTCTATCCATTTCTTTCCATTCAAAAAAAGAATCGAGACATAATACTCGTACAGAAGATTCAACTTTGCCCTAATTAATTCCTCAAGCTTGATGTATCCTTTTCCTTGCTGTCTCGTTCTCTACTGTTTTTCCTTCTACATGAAGAAAAGAAGGCTTTGGCTCATCTACTAATATATTCTTTACTTCATACGATCAAATGCTAAATGCTAAATACCTACTTAAAAGCACATATATATAAATTATAAGCAACTCTTTTTTTTCTCATTGTCCTAAAAGTAAATTTTTAGTTCTTTATTGCCAATAGAAAAGTGCTCTAACATTTGACAGCAACTAGAGAACAGAGAAAAAGTAGCATTTTCAGACATGGGCGTTCTTGGAGCCATTGCCACACATCTATATGCAATCATCGGGTATCTTTTTTTCTTTCCTATAGCTTATGGGCATAAAAAAACATATCGAGCTCAAAGTTTTCAGCAGAAAATTACGTTATAGTCTATACAGGGTAAAATGCACGTAAGCCTTGTAATTTGCCTTATTAACTTATTACCCCTTTTATCTTTAAATTTACTACACCAACCTTATAGTTTTCAAAAGTTGGCAGGTTACTGTCTATGATTTGTCCAATTAATTGATTGGCTTCCTCTGCTTTTAAGATTTATCATATTACCTACTTGTACTTCCAAAAAATGGTACAATTGTCTCGTTTTCTTTTGTTATTTGAACATCGTTAGTTGAAAATAAAGGTACTTTTGTGAAAATATATTGACGCATTGTAAGTTTAAAACTCATAGATGCAAAAAGAAGCACTTTGATTTAAATGAGAAAATGTTAAGAGAGAAGATTATGTGCAATCTTTGAAAAGTAAAAGGGTGTAATATTGTAAGTTCTAGAATATAGTAAGTAATCAATTAATTAAACAAATTACAATGTGCATTTTACCTGTCTATATATTAAATCGCATCATCCAACCTATATATCAAAATTCAAAAACATTATTTCTCATGAAACACATCAATACATAAAAAGATTGCCCCAAGCTCAGAAACCCAGGCCCCCACAAATATCAAGAAAGACGCAAAGTTTCAGTCAAGAAATTGACTAACTATTTTGCTTTCATGGTAACCAGGCCAGGGGTGATGCTTGTTTATCCTCTGTAAGTAAACAATCTTCAGTCATGGTTTCTCCAACAAGGTAAAGTGAATACATAAACAGACTGACTAGCTGCTATGTGAATGAACAGATATGCATCGATGCTAGCAATTGAGAGCCCTTCGGTGGTAGATGATCAGCAATGGCTAACATATTGGGTTATATATTCTTTTTTAACCCTCTTCGAGCTGTCTTTTTGGAAAGTCCTTCAATGGTATTGAAACATAGCATCTGTATTCTACACATGCACACAGATTGGCGCACACATGCATAAACACAGCGCCTTACGTGCACGACACATGTGCTCATAGTTATGCAGATGTTTTTCATTTTCTCCTCTCGTTGTAGACTTACAATTGATGTAAACAGGCTTCCATTCTGGTCATATATGAAGCTTGTGTTTTGTATGTGGTTGGTACTACCAAAAATCAATGGTGCAGCTTATATACACGAGAATTTCGTGCGGAAGTATGTGAAAGTTGGGAGCTATGTGAGCTCAAACTATCCTGAAGGCCAAAGGAAGGTCCTCCAGATGATGAGCCTGGACGCCCGGAGATCAGTAGAGAGATACATAGAGAAATATGGACAAGACGCGTTTGAAAGAGTAGTCAGAGCGGTAAGACTTTAGCTAGAAAGCAAAAGCTCTCCCTCTGACACCATCAAACATCTAAAAATATTCTAATTTTAGTTTTTTGTAATGCTCGCAGGCTGAAAAAGAAGCAAAGAAACATTGAGGTGATCAAAATCTTTGAAATCTCATTATCACCATTCAGCATGAAATAACAAGTTCAAGACTTCGAAATCTCATTATCACCATTCAGCATGAAATAACAAGGTCAAGACTAAGCAGAACAAGAGTAACAGTTATGTCAGCAAGCGAGATCCTGCATCTAGCTGGAGGAATATGTCTATTTGAGGATTGGAAAGAAGAAATGGTGCTTCGGTGATGGCTTCTAATGAGGTCTTTGAATATGTAGATTTGAAAAGGTTTTTAGTCTCCTCCTACTCTGTAAAGATTTATTCCATATTCATGATAAAATTAAGAAAGTAAGCAAATACATTTACTACAAGTTACACAAGCTGATACATTATGTTGGCAAATAGAGAAATGTTCCAACATCTAATAATGAATTCAATATGTGATCTATCAAAGTTATGAAGTGTACAAACAGAGAACAGTAACCCATCTCCTATAGTTCCACATTTATCAATTGACCAAAGGAAGCATGAACAAGAATGCTGAGTCTAATTGTCTATTTCAGTCACCAGTGTCGCAATTGACAGGAATGGAAGACCATAAGCTGAAATGGATGACTATGAATAAAAGAAGAATGAGAACAGAAAAAAGAAAGGGAAGGAGAGCATATTGGAGGTAAAGGAGTCAAAAGAAGGAAGAGATGGAGGACAATGGAGAGTGGGGGAATAATGATCGAATAATTCCTCTTTTATTCTTTTAAAGTAAGCAAAACTCTGCCAAAGTAATTCAACAAAAAGTATCTTGATTAGGATTTCAGTATACAACGACCTTCCACTTTGTTGAGATAATCTTTCAGTCAAGAAGAATAGTCCAGTATAGTGAGACGGTAAAGACTAAAGACTGGTAATGTCAGTTTCTGCAGATGAGACATCTTAATTCACCAATCACTACCAGAAGTTTCACAATAGGATTAGATTCAGGTAGTCACAATGGAAATATAATGCAACACCAGCCACCTGAGGACTCAACACTTTTTACTTTCTCCCATCAAATTGTCCTTCCAAGACTAAAAATAATTATGCTCTCAGAAATGGAAAATCACAAAGAAGTTTCACTGAGCAAACTGCTATATCTCTCATGCAGATGCCTCAAAGCTACTGATTTCTGTTGTGAAGTCCCACCCTCCCATTTAAAAGAGACAAGTAATTACCTTTGCCTACAGATTATGTGAAAAATAAAATAAAAATTCTTAGCCGCAATTTCAACTAGGAAAACAGTAAGTAATAAAATCAGACAGCTGATAGAAAAAGGAAGTCATGCCACAAGCGTAAGGGTATATCTCCAGATTTTTTAACAAATACCTCTTAGGGAACAAACTGGGAATAAAGTGGAAGGCTTAATTAAACAACAGGACAGACCAATATTTTGGCTCTGATAACATAGCCCAAAAAACTGAGCTCCTACAAATTCCAGAATATGCAATACTTGACATGCAACCCCGATTTCATCTCAAGGCCAAGCTGACATGTTATTGTATCCTGCATGTTCAGAAGATATTCCTACATATAGAAGGAAATGGTACAGAAAATAGTTTTAAAGGAAAAGAAGTTGGAAGTACATAGGAAAGCGAACTTACTAAAATTTGTAAACTTTCGCCAAAGTCTCAGATCGCGGAACCTTGTCACCTCTAGCAGTTTCCATAAAACGGATGGTTGACTGGATTGGCATGGAGTTATTCTGACCTGTTTTTTGACAGGGCTTAAGTATGTGCTTTGCTCCAGCTGTCAGTTTGATGGGACCGGCTCCAGTGGAATTATTCAGTTTAGATGAGTCCAACCCTAGGGAAACTTTGAACCTATTTTGATTGAGCTCAAATATATCACCTTGTTCGGCACCTACTGGTTCAATAGCAGGACCCAATTCGATTGCCTTTACCTCGCATTGTACATCACCTTCATTATTAGCTTGATCCTTGAGTGCTCCGCTCCCCGTGCAACTATAATGTCCTTGAAATGCCAGGTTAGGAATCTTACTTGGCTTCATTGAATTTTTTGACAAGGTTGCACGCCTCTTATTGGCTTTTCTAGAAGGGGCAGGTCCTCTAAGACAAATTTTTGACTGTGTCTGGTCTTTCAACCCAGATCTGTCCCCTAGTGTACTTTGCATGGAAAGATTAAGAGTGGACTTAGGGATCTGAGGCACAGGAGGACGGTGAGACAAGACACCAAGGCCCACTGGATTCTGCAGGGCAAAGTTAGGTTGGAAAGAGTCATATGAACGAAAAGTCTCAGAGGTCTGGACGTCTGCATAATGATTGCTGCCTAAATCAGGAAACAGTGGAAAATGACCCACAAATTTCCCTTTTTGTGTGGCATCTGACGTAGACGGGTAGATGCTTCTAGAGGTGCTCTCCCAGCGAGATGATCGGGAATGACCTTCAGAAAGTGAATACAAGAAAGGAAAGCTAAATTTTGACGCATGAGGTAGATTGTTGTAGTTTGAGCTTACATTCTTACTCAACTCATCACGAGAAAATGATGGTCCCTGAGAGCTGATATTGGAAATTCTGTGTCCAAGTCTGACAGGTTCCTGGAGGACAAAATTATAATTATATGATGAACGGACAGCAGCAGGACTTTCTCTGATTGAGCGAGAAACATCTTGGTCCACAATGTCAGTTTGACAAACAAGGTGCGGCAGAGAACAGCTGGAGTCTGGAATCTTCATCTGGAAAACACTTTCTAAGTCTTCACTGACATTCATTCTTGATGAACAAGCAAGAGCTTCTCTCAGTTTTCCTGAAGTTGAATGCAAGATATATTCAGACTGGGCCTGGGATTTGTCCATAGCTCTATATCCAGGGAGATGCTGTCCAGTGATCTGCTTATCTGCCCAAACATCTCCATCCTCAAATGATTGCAGTTCTTTCCTGCCAACTGTGAACTCCTTACCCATCAGACGCATGGTAGATTGGGTAACATGAAGTGAGAAACGGTCAGGATTCCCATGCTGATGAATCTGAACATTCTCGGTATGCCTCAAAGCCTGGTCATATAATCTGTGATCATGCTGAGGCAAAAACATGGGATCCTGGTCTGATTTGACTGGATAAGTGGAGTGATCATATTCATTCATAGGAGTCAACCCAACATTCTCTCTTTGAGTACATTGATAATCACCACCAAATCCATAAGGCAAAACAAAATAAGGCTTCTCAACAAGGTCCCTGGAAGGGAACGATTGCAGGTGCTCCTCTGCTGGTGTTCTGCCATCCCATCTAGAAAACTCTGAGTAATTACTTCTGCACAAAGAAATATTAGTGGGAACAGCTAGATTCATTGAAGGGCCTGCAGTGATACTTGGCCTTGTCAGCTGGTCAAACCGTCTTTTACCACTTGAGTTCAACTTGATTAGTTCACCCTGTGAATTGAGAGGCAAACCAACAAAACACTCATCCACACTAGAATTTCCACATATTGTGTCTTCTTGCTTCCTGTCTGAAATGGAACATAATGTATGCAGCAACTCCTTAGGAGAGAAATGAAGAAAGGGATGGTGCTTCATATCACTGTAATTTCTTGTGATCGGTCCTTGCATTGCATTCGGCTTGTGGTTAGACAGATAAAATGACGAAGGCTGAGGATGCGTCTTCATGAAATCCTTATAGCACATTTCAGCTAGTCTAGGACCATGATTCCCCGTAAGATCACCTGACTCTCCCCAGATACTTGAAGCACTTGACGAAGTTCCAAGAACTTGAACAATTGGGTGCAGCCCATACCCGTCTGCAGTGTCAGCACACCCAGGATTGCAAGAATGCATGTTATCCTGTGACGCTACTCGAAAGCTCCTATCCAATAAATGCAGATCTTTTCCTTGCAATAGATTTGGATTTGTGGTTATACATCTCTCAAACAAATTATCTTCATTGCCAATGGGCTGCTTCTGGGAATTATGTCTGGCAATATCACAGCATGTAACACACATTTTTCCTCCAGTAACAGGTTGAACATCAACATGATTTCCAATGCTAAAAGTAATTCTTTTACCGTTTGTATTCACGACATCTGAACTTTCTCTGGTCTCTTGAGAAGAGTCCTTTACAAAAGTAACAGCATCAGGTCTTACAGTAGGAGGCACCTTCCATATTGGCCCAAGTACATCATTCTTAACTGAGAAGGTGACATGCTTGTTGGCCAGATGAGTGCTGCAAGGATTTGCTTGACTGTCATCCTGCAAGGGCCGGCTTGTTGAGCTCTGTATTGGAAGTACTTTTGTAGGATTTCTCAGAATGCCACGTACTGCAACTTCTCGATTTTGGCATTTAGAAAGTGACTTGGCAAATCTAAGATCCTTTCTCTTCTTCTCTGTAATTGACTGTTTTAGTTTTTGTTTCTTTGTTAGTGAACAAACAGTATCCAAGTTATCCTTTCGTAACCCCTTATTGTATAATGAACTCTTGAGATTTGCAGCAAAATCAACAGGAGAGTGCACTCTGATTTTGTTAGATCTCTCCTGAAGAAATATGTAACACCATGTTAGAGACAATTTCATGCTTCTAAACTATACAGACAAACTGACTAAGAAGAGGAGCACAACCAAGGTTAAATTTATACTGCAGGAAGTTTCCGAAGTCAAACTTGACAATTTATCAAGAACGTTTACTATTATTTCAAATGCAAAAAAAAATGTAGTGCCTGACCCACAATGAAAAATTCGCCATACGAAGGTGTTTTCATTGAATCCAGGACCATAAAACAGAAATCCTTCTCATTGTGTATCTTGCACCTAATAGAAACATGGATTCTAAATAATAGCTACTCCTTAACACCAAAAGATGGGTTTCAATCTTCAATAATTTGATATTTGATTCAAGAATTCTAAAACATATGGCCACAGAATAGAATTTTAGCACCAGATACGCTGCTCAGAAGTAAACTTCTTCAGCTCACCAAAGGACAAGTCCGCTGTTGATGGACTGCCTTGCAGCAACCACCCAAGGCATATAAGGTGGTCTTTTCCAATTAGAGGCCATTCAAGGTGAAGATCCAATATACCTCATTAAATTGCACTGCACATCCACCATTTCTTCAAGCACATAGTTCGGCAATATTTCAACAATTTTCATCCGCATAGCAAACTCTTCCACTTAAACAATGCTATAAGTTATACACTCACTCAGTTAAGAATTTGTCTGCACCACTAATATATGATGTTCCATAAGATGTATCATACACTACATCTACAAGCATATTATATCATATTTACTAATAGGCATGCTATTAATTTACATGGCGGCAGGTGCACCTATCCTCTTGGGCTCCATCTATGAAGAATACTGCCTGTGGAAAAGCCTTGATGTCCTTACAAGTAAAAGACAAGGAATTTTGTATCAGTATTACACTTCCTAGCATCTACCAGCGAAGGGATAGTCAGTGGAAGCCCAAATAAGCAAAGACAAGGATACTAATTAAAAACATCAAGAAGTTATTTTAAGTAACTTGATAGATACGGCTATTAATTGGATAAGAGAACCATGTACTGGTCGATCCCAATGTAGGGATTTCCAAGGCAGCTTCATGTATCCTAGTAGGCCTTTTGTATCCCACGCTTTCATGGGTTTATTGAGGCTCTTCTGTGTGTTTTACATATTTCGAAACATACTATAACAGTGATTCTTATGTGTTCTCTATTATTTTCTAAGCATCCTACAAATTAATACCTTAACATTCAAATTGTTCGCATAGTTTACTACTTTAAAACAAATAAGTACAATGACAGATCTTACCAATTTTGTTTAATAAATGTCTTCAATTAGAGAACGTAATCAATTGCTTCAGTGTCTTTAGTTTTCACTGTTGGAATGCCTTACACATAGTAAGCATCTTTCCCCCGAAAGTTAACCTATTCATATCCATTGTCTAGTCATAAAGATAAAGCATGTTATTGGAAAAGCCATCATACCAAATGAAATTAAACTAAATCTTACCAAACAAGGTGGAAAAGACTATAATAATCCTATAAATCCAACCGTTTTTGTCAAAAATCTCGTCCCATCTAACTCTTCTTAGATCTCTCAAATTCTCTTATGGTACACAACCTCTAACTTTCATACCTTTTGACAAGTGACTCCATCTCCTAACTTATTCAAATCATCTCAAACGGTTCTCTTTCATCATGTCCTCGGTCACAGTCATTTCGGTCATTTTGGTGTCTTGATATGTTAGTACTTCACTTCTCATCATTTCAATCCACACAGCAAATCTAGTCTAATGGCTATCTTCTAATATTTGCCTTTAAACTTAAGGAGCAGCAAGCAACCATACAAGAATTCGATATATTGCTCCACCTCATCTATCCCCACTAGATTCTATGACCATTGTTGGCATAAATCGCTCCATCTTGGTGTCATAAATTCAAGATAGGTAACTTCTTTCATTGTGTTACATTTTCTATATTTATCCTTGCTTCACGGTTCCACCTCACTCCTTCAATTACTTTTGCTGAAATTATGTTCCATAAAGACCACATATGCTCTACTGATTACTACAGCTTTTCTTCTAACCTCTCCCGCATAGCAAATTTAGCCTTCACACATTCTCCATAGTCATAAATCTAGACAATGTCATCTGGGATATTCACCATATATAGCACCATATCCTCGATATGGCTAGTATACTCGTTCATAACTAGTGCAAATGGATACGAGCTCAACTCTCAATGCTAATCCTTAAAGTAGACTAATTGTATTCGAAAAGAACTAGTCTCCCTCCTCCTCAGCCTTATATGGGTCATATTTGCACCATTCATGTCTCCAATCATTCAAATGCATGCCAAATATAGATTGAAAACTACATATCTCCTGAAACAACTAACAATTTGACAGTTTCATTTTCGAGATATTGATTGCATTGATATTCATTTCCACTATGTTTGAAATGAAATGGTAACTATATAAATGATCATAAAAAGCTTCAACTCGTGTTAGATACCATGAAGACAATGCGAATTCAACTTTATGTAACATAGATAAGAATACTTTTCTCTTTGCATATAGATACTTCTAAAACAAATTTTTGTTTATTGGTTAACCAGTCTCTGTCAATTGTCTGCCTATCATATTTCAAGGTGGTAATTCCTAGAAGAATTAGAAAATGAAAGAAAGGACTCCTAAAATGCCGTAATAATTATAGAAACTAGATTATAGTTTATCTAGGAAGCTTGTTTCAATGTTGATAATCCATCATGTGTTTCCCCTTCATATGCTTCCCCACTTGACCAAGGTGGCAAACCCAAAAGATGCATCAGCAACTGTGTAATCTATTAAGTGGCCAGACAAAATATACAACTTTTTCTCTGAATGGTTTGATCAATACAAAATATTATTTGATAGCTTGAATCCAATCATATATTTAACCTCTCAAAACACATAAGCTTGATGTGTAACTGTCACCAGAATCATGAGGTCCCCAACGGCACTACCAGGCTCTTGCATTTCAATGTAACGTGCGTCATTCATGCTAAGTATTGTGTGCTCGACAATTATGATCCTGTCAGCCACCTGAAATAAACTCACTTAATACCTTCACGCAAGCACAGACTGTTAGAGTACCACTTCATCTAAAAGCTTAAGCTTGTAGAGAGGATATTGGTTTATTTATTTAGTGTGTTAACACGCCCCCTCACATGCAGCGTAACTTGCTTAGAGCCACTTAATACCTTCACGCAAGCACAGACTGTTAGAGTACCACTTAAACTCACTTAATACCTTCACGCAAGCACAGACTGTTAGAGTACCACTTCATCTAAAAGCTTAAGCTTGTAGAGAGGATATTGGTTTATTTATTTTGTGTGTTAACACGCCCCCTCACGTGCAGCGTAACTTGCTTAGAGCCACTTAATACCTTCACGCAAGCACAGACTGTTAGAGTACCACTTCATCTAAAAGCTTAAGCTTGTAGAGAGGATATTGGTTTATTTATTTAGTGTGTTAACACGCCCCCTCACGTGCAGCGTAACTTGCTTAGAGCTTGCACGTGGACAGTTTTAATATTTTTAAATGGGTGGCGGTGAATTTTGAACCTGTGCCATTTGGCTTCGAGGCTCTGATACCATGTTAGAGTACCACTTCATCTAAAAGCTTAAGCTTGTAGAGAGGATATTGGTTTATTTATTTAGTGTGTTAACACAGACCATTGCTCCTTTATCCAAACATCATTAAGCAGTTTCTGCAAAGCTGTAACCAGATATCAATATCAACTCCTCCATCAATTCAATGCTTACTGCCAAAGTACAATATTGATTCAACTCCCATCTATTGCACCTTTTCTCCCAATGTTGTACAATTTTTGAACATCTCACACATCACTTGTTTAAGCAGCCAAAACTAGATCAAATACTTAATTGTTGGCAAACCCATTAGATGTGTATGCAATTCCATCTTCGCCCCTTTGTCATGCAAATAGTCAGAACGTGCTGATCTCAAGCTCATTCAATAAGTAATTAATATAGGATCAAGTGAGGACTCTACTCCAGAAAACATAACCAGTTTAGACAACCAAGACATAAATCAGATGGTTAAATATGTCTGTCTGATATTAGTTTGAGCAACCCTAAATTAAACGCCACGAAACTATGGCACCTAGAAAACATATGCAAACAATTTAAAGAATAGGAAATATTAACTCAGCATAACTGCTAACGAGGACAAATTCTCAACCTCATAAAAGTTCTCTCTCTGTCCAAACCCGTACCTAACAGCTGGAGTGCCACAAGATCTTGCCTAACCAGCTCAAAACTTCCCAGACTTGAAAGCTACAACATCATTATTATATTTACTTTTCTCTTTGAATGATACCAAACCTTGCTGCTTTCATCTTCAAAGGTATACAGTCCTAATCAGCTTTTCCAGTAGAAAATTTTAAGCACAAAGTGATAAACAGAAGCAGAATCAGTGTAGTACAAAGAAATTGCAGAAAGAACCAAGAAACCCAACTACGCAGAATCAGTGGAACTGTAGATGTTCTCTATATTTTATGCGCAAAATAACACATCAACTTCGCAATTTATCGACTAATAAACTATATTTTATGTAACCAATCAATTAAGCATTGAAATCAGTAAAAAAAAAAAACCAACAAATTATACATATGATAATAGATATCACCAACCTTTTTGGCAATCTTGAAATCCATGAGACCATGCTCTCTATTTTTCTTCTTCTTGTTATCCATTTTCTTGTACTTCTTAATCACTTTCTTTTGATTCCTCAAGATTGCATTAGCCTTCTTCTCTTTCTTCTTGCCTTTACCATCCAAACTAATATTCTTAGAACCCGAGAACTTCGGATTAGAACACCCATCTTCCCTATCATTGTCACTATCAGAAATGTTACTGCTATAGCTGCCGTCATCTGCTTCGTCATCCACTACCTCCACCTGCGGTGCCACCGCGAAAAGCTCAACGATAGACCTTTTCTTCGGAGCCTTCCCCTTCTTGATGACCTGGCGCAGTTGAGCAATAGTATTATCCGATTCCTCCGTGTCATTGCCTTCATTTGGGGATAAACCCTCATCTCTAGCAAGCTTTTGCTTCAAATTATCGTCATCTGAAAGCCGAATTTGAAGCTTATCAAACCACCAGGTGAATTTCTTCACTCTAATCGGAGGGAGCATGGCCTTCATTTGATCTTCATCTGTGGCATCGAACGGCCAGCATTTTCCCATGTCCACGCTCCTCATTCTCCAAGCATACTCCCTATATAGTAAACCCATAAATCAACAACTCTAAAAACAAACAACCTAAACACAACAGAAGTATAAATCTCAACAACAAAATGTAATCTTTGATAAGATGTTTAACAACTCATGTATATCTCCTTCTAATATTAGCTATGGAGGATCTTTGCTTGGGTAATAACATAGATTTGAGCAGTTTAAGCCAATTGAAATCATAATAGTAAGATACAAGTGGTTACAATACATAGCATGAAATGCAATGACAATTAAAATAATAGTAACGAACACAAGTCATTATAACTCACCGGATCGAGAAACCTTCCGCCGCCACTGCCATCATTTCGCCACCACCAATAAAAAAAAAAAGCTTCTTTCTTACAAACAACTCACTCTAGCTGCACAATAAACTAAAACACACTACAAAGAAACAAAAATCTAAGCTTTTTTTTGTTTTCCCTTATGATATTAAAGAAAGTAACAAGTAAAGTTAAGCAACAAACACAAGCAAGTTCACAAAACTAGATAAGAAAATGATCAAGATTGTCATGAAAAGGAGATAAAACCATGAAAAAAAAAAGAAAAAAGAAAAAACTTGTCTCACAAACACATATAACAACATAAAATTGAAGGGAAAAGAAAATTCCAAGATCACAATCAAAAGGGTTGTGTTTTCTAGTGAGAGGAAGAGAGAGCTTTGTGTTTTTTTCCCGCTTAAGAGAGGGTGATGGGGTAGGGGGTAAGAGTGAGAAAGGAAACCAAAGTTAGAGGTATTTAAGGCTGACAACGACGTATGAGAAACCCAACTGAGCTGAGAGCAAAAAAGTAAGAAAGAGATTATAATTTTTTTTTTTTTCTTTTGATTATTTTAATGTTTCTGTTTGTGGGTTATATAATAAGCACACTCTGTGTGTGTGTGTGTGATGGCATCGTAGGTTGTGATGTGGGATACAGAAGGCTCTCTCGTGTACACACAAAATTGAGGATTCAGAACAAAGATTCTGGTGGTGGTGGTGGGGGTGGATCACCACCACTCGCGGTTGTTGAGAGCGTGAATGTTAAACTTTTAAAGGTCACCAGTAGGTTTTACGTACAGTGTCCGTTTTGTTTGGTGGGAAAATTGAATTACTGTTGTGAAATTCTTATTTCCCCCGAAAAATGTCCCTTTTATTATATTCTAGAGAGAATAAATATTTATTTTTATATATTTTGTGAAAGTCACAATAAATTTCTTATAGCTTTAAAATTTGTTAATATCCGTATAATTTTTTAAAAGACTACATATTAGTTCCCGCTATTAATTTTTTAACTAAAGTTAACGGAGAGAACAAAAGACGCGTTTATAATATATTTTAAGTTGTCAATAACCAAAGCATTATGTACATTGGTGCCAATTTTTCGGTGCCAATTTCTCCTTTCTAATTTGAAAATGGCATAAATTTCTGTCGGATTTAAAATAAAGTGCAAATCTATTATATGAAGTCAAAATGTAAGTCATGAAATAACTTCTCTCATAGCTAAATCTATAGCTGCAACCCTTCCAGAAATGGCCACAATTCTTGTGGTTAAATGTCGTGGTCAAAGAAATTCTAGTATTTTGCCACGGATTTTCCGATGGCATAAGTGGCTGCTTATTGTAGTGTGTATTAATTGCTCTTATAAATTAGTCTCTTTGTATTGTAAGATATATCAAGAAAAGCAACAACTTTTTCCTTTCATTCTATAGTTAATTTTATTATCTCTACATCTATTTAGTTTTATTTATTTTCATAACATCAATATATTATTTTTCTTGTTTTCTTGTCCAGTCTTTTCTTCTCAAAAGACAAAGAGTTTGTCCTCTTAATTAATGAAGTTTTTCACGTGTAAAGCTAGACTGATTAGAAATTCTAATGATTTATTTCAATACTAAATATGCTCATGATTGGATCTTACTAGATTTTGGTGAAATAGGGAAGAGATAACTTATTTAAGGGATAAAAAGATAATAAATTAAGGTCTAATTTGTCTTAGATCTCTTGCAATTTTATTAATGAGAGTTAGATTCTAACATGCTATTTGGTAATATTGACTGTTTTTCTCTTCAAACAGGCGAATCATCTTTCAACATATTATTAATTAATGTAAAAAATAAGTGTTACATGAGTTTTATAACAGTGGAAAAGAAATCAAGTAAGGTAATATTGACTTATTTTTGAATAAATATTAGAGTAGAAAAATCATTATAAAATATTTGTAAAAAGATGAGAGATCGTTATTTTGTAAATCTTACTTGGATCCTTTGTCCTTGTAAATATAGGACACAAGTCCATTGCACTGTTTCGAATGTAAGATGCAAAACCCTCCATTGAGAATTTGTCCTTTTGGTCTCCATCAAAATCAAGGGTACGCATGTCTTCTGTTAAAGAGACACGCAACCAATTTATGTCTGCAACCATATTTAGCATTCATTTACATTTATTTTTTTTTAAAAAAATACTTTTATAATTTTTGAAAAAAATATTTTTAAAAAATTAATTCAAGTTTTTAACTTTTTTAAAAGTCATGTCTAATACTTATTGTAAAAAAATATGCTTGTTTTAAGATAGAAAAGTGTTTGTCGTTTAAAAAATATATATATCAACCCGAACGAGCCCTTACTCTTTTATATTTTTTTTTCCTTTTCTCCTTTTCTCCATTGTTCGTGTTCCCGTCCCCCCTCTCATAACCAAGCATATTTAATGGGTAATTTTACGTATTACATGACAAATTAAAGAACATAAAAGATGGTCTTCCACCAGTTACAAAGAATTTAATTAGTATCATGTTAAATTTGAAAAACCGTCTTTTCTAGTTATTTTTTCAAATATTACGCATTTATTGTAAACAAAACAAGGGCTCTTTTCAGTGGTCTAAAGCTATTATTCTAAAAATTACGCTGAGCTTATTAATAAGATAATCATATGAAAATATGCGTCTAAGTAATTGCATCGTCAAAAGATGGTTTGAGTTAAATTGAAGAATAGAAATTTTCTTTTTCTTTTCTTCCTTTGGGGTGTCTGTGTATATATATATATATCTCCTAGTTCATTTTCCCTTGATACTAACTATTATTTTTTTACACCTAAAAATGAAAATGATTTTCCACAACTAAAAGAAAGTCTCATAGAAGGACCTTATATCATAGTTGCTCACAAGGTGTTGCTTGATTAAATATTATGCTTCTCTTGTTTGTTCAGTACTCGACAACTATTTATTTACTATTTTACAACTATTTGTTTACTGATTATTTGTTCTTTACCCTACAATTATCTGTTCACTAATTTTCATATATGCATCAAATATTTTTTTATTATCCCACAACTATTTGTTGATAATCACTGCTCTCTTATACACATAGACATACATAAATACATCAAATATTTATTCAATACCCCATAACTATTTGTTCATTGACTTTCATATATATATATATATATATATATATATCACATATTTGTTCATTATCCGATAACTATTTGTTCACCCTATATATATGCATGCTTGAGGGTAAGGCAGGTTTCAATGACAAATTGAGCTTGGAGCATCCAAACACCGCGTAAAAGATATGGTTAGAATCGCGATGAAGAGAGAAAAAGATTATTAGTTGTGGTACAACGAGATAATGCTGGATTCTTCCCCAACATGAGAAAGAAGATTATGTGTTTTAATGGTGAATCGACACCTAAGAGGTCTTCTTGGAGAAGGTGCACATCATTATGATCAACAAAAAAAGATAATTTTATGGTAGTGTTTCTTCGGCGTGAACTGACGGATAATGTCACCAGTGAAGCCAAGAAGAGAAGAAAAGAGAGGTAAGGAGAAAGAAGAACAAAAAGGGAGAAATGAGACCAGAGAGAAAGACGTGTGAACTTTTTTTTTTTTTTTTTTAAACAAGTGAGGGAGCATTTAGCTACATAGGACCACCTTGTACAGGAGTAGCATATAATTTGCGTCTCATATATTTTTAGAATAAAAAAAGCTTTATCTATGTAATTTCTTACTTGGAAAGGAATTCCATTTTGTAGAAAATGGGAAAAAAGATATAATATAAAGCGAGTATGGTAATTATCCATCACTATGACGAGTAGAGAAAGAAAAAACTTGCAATTTTTTCTAAAGTACGTGTAGAGATGTGTCTGATCACATCTGGTTTATTACCAACCTCTCACATCAACACATACATACATATATATATATATATATATATATATATATATATATATATATATATATATATTTCACATGGGGCATACATGCATGTCATGATAGCAACAACCGGTTGCATTGGCGGGGCCATTCTTGGGTCCATTTACCAGAACCCCTGTGCGATTGATAAGGACAAGATTGAAGGGTCTAGAGTAAAAAGAAAACATAAAAACTTTCACTTCCCCTTTGGCACCAGCAACTCGTAAATTAGAACATAGAAATTAAGCGAGTAAAGTGGGTTCTGGATATCGATGTGATGTCAAATTTAAAGAAGTTTCGATACTTAATTAAGTTAGGATCAGAAAAGATGTATTAGTATATGTATAAAGTACGTAACATACACTGAAAAGGTTTAATAATTTGGTGGTTAGAGCGTTGATGGAGGTGACTCAGTTCTGGCTCCTTGTGAGCAAAAAAGTTGTGCCAAAGTTTGGGAAGAATGAAAGTTTGATGCCTCTACAAGTTTATAGGGAGGTCTTTTATAATGACTTGAGGAATGCGCAAAATTAACCTCACCATGATGTCAAGAACTTTTGCAACTAGCATATGTTGTGAAAGTATTGTCAATGAGAATCGAGAAACAATTATGGTAGAGAATGTTCACATTTTTTTTTTTTTTGGTGCAAAAGAATGTATTTCATTAAGATTAGAAATTTACAACAATTACAAAACCGCTACACACGCCATCATTTGAGTGTAGCCTTGTCTATGCCCCAAACATCCAAAATAGTAGAGTTAAGAATATTCTTGTTAGGCTTCCTACACATATACATCTTACTTTTAATTTTAAATTCAATATTATAAAAGATATGTTCTTGTGTCGAAAGCAAGTCATTATGAATTCTTGATTTCTTTCCTTTCAGATATTATAAGTAAAGTCCTCAAGGAATAATTTGAGAGAAAAGATCTACAGTGAGTTAGAATCTGCGTTGCAGACGAACCAATTGTAATAGACGAAGGCCCCCAAGAAAACTAATAAGTCATATCTTTAATACTTTTTGGATATCGTGTTTTTTGATAAGCGAATTCTAGCTACGAATATCCCATCTGGTTAGACTAACATGACCATGAACGAGTTTGAATATGCAATCTTACAACAAATTAGATCGAATCGGGTCGAGTAGAGCTAATCCGGTTGATTTAAGAATGTAATTTAGTTATAGCATGCATAATAAGGTTCCATCATAGCCGTTATTAAATTATATATAAAATTAAACTTATAATGATATGAAAAGATTATGATCCGAAAAAACTTGATTTCTCACTCCCATGTGACTCAACAATCACGTGCTCAAATTGAGTAGGTCGTGCAAGAAATATGCTACTTGAGGTTTAAAGATCATTTAGCCCGCATCTAAAAGGACCTTCATGACAAATTAGTATCAAGCAGAGTTGCCTTTGTTATTATTAGCAAAAACTAGATTTGTAAAGCCATTCTCATTTACTATAAAAGGTATAAAGTCAACTGATAACAAATTTCTTTGACAAAATGTTGCCATCTAAAGTTTTCTCTTATATCTCTCACCCCCAACCTAACTGTGTATTCCTCGTAAAATTTGAATCAAGACCTGACTTTTGGAATAAATAACCTCAACCACTTGAACTACTCCCTTTTCCCTACCAATTAAACTTTATTACCATGCTTTTTTTTTTACAAATAATGCTCCCTTATTCTGTTACGTCTAATTGATTTCTCTATTTCCCTACTATCCATGGCTAATAATCCCTTTTCTCTTAATTATATTCATGGGCCGTGGCTACTATCTGTCAAAAAAAAAATATAACAAAAATTGAAGATTCTGCTAATATATAGACATACATGTAAGGTTATGAAGAAATGAAACAATTCCACCAATTAACCCCAAAAATAATTCTTTAATAGGAAAGAAACCCAAAAATCTAAGTTCATATGTTTTAGGACTAATCTTTGGGTATGAAAAGAATATTAAATAACACTAGGAAAAGAAGACTTAAACTACTTGGGGAAATAGCTAGCGAGTTACATGATGAGTTGGCAGTTGTGTATATTATACAGAATAATATTTGGAAAATATATATATCTCATTAGCTCGTAATATAACTAGATAGTGGTGTGAAAGATCTATCTTAGAAAATTTTGAAATACATAATTCAGGTAAATTAGTTCAAAAATATCTGTGATGGAATGACATAATTTCGAATTTAAGATTTAATTTTAATTACAAGAAGTTATTATCTATTACGCCAATCTACCCTATTCTTGAGGACTACAGCGAGTTGTTTCTTAAGGTGTAAAAATTGATGTAAAATATTGAGGCAGGACCCAGATATATATACATATGTGTGTGTGTGTCATGATTTATGTCTGCTTGAATACAATTTTTGTGCGCCAACTTTCTTATTTTCCGAAACGTTTATGCACAAGAAGTTAGTGTTTGACGACGGCAAACTATATGAAGAATTACGGGTTTCATTTTATAATCTAGTACTCCAAAGAGTTGTTCGCCATCTTATATATATGCATATAATTTTTAAATTTTATAATTTTTCTCATGTATATACAAGAAATTATATATATGTAAAAAAAACATTGCTTTTGCAATGTCGAAATTATCGTACTGGCGACCCACTATGAACTTGGAGCTTGCCAAAGCGACCAGTACAGCTTTCTCTTTGGACACGCATTTACATATGATGTTCACTATAGCTTAGCTGCGAGTGAGCTTTTTTTTTTGTGCTTTGAGATAGGGCATTCTTAATTTATACTAAATTTGGAATTAATCTCTATTAATTGGGAGCAGTGAAAGAAAGCTCGTTTTAACAATTGCACTTTCCAAAATTTAAACACACATTCTACTCCTTACAGAGTGAGGCCACTACCCGAACTTGTCGGTAGCTGTGAGTGTACTACAAGGCAAAAGCAACATATAAAAGCAGAACGGGCTTCAATTTGCCATTGCTCAAACACTTATTGTTTTTTGCATGGTGTTAATATGGCTGAAATAGTTGCTTGTATATACTTTTTTCTATGTAGTCGGGTTCGGGAAATATTATTATTAGATACTTTACCTTAGGTTGGGCGATTGGGAATAGCTTAAACCCAGTATCTAATGTTAATTGATTTTAGATGGAACTCTATATTTTCTTTGACATGGTATATATTAAAGCACCAATTAATTTTAGAATAAAAATTTAAGTTTCTTTGATATGGTATCGTAACCAAAGGCCAAAGCTAGTGGATCTTGATTCTAGTATATCCATCGATGTTCATAGCTTTTTTCAACTTATTGCTGTTTTCTATCATATCATTTCACTTCTAAAAGATAATCATGAGTTAAAATTCAATTAATAAAGTTAAAATTTTAAAAATTAATAATATATAAGATTTCAAGTTATTGCACCTAGTATTAATTGACAGTAAGATAAAAGCTCAAGTTTTTTTTTTTTTTCAAAACATAGATATTTGGCAATGCATGCATGATGCCTCCATTCATCTCCATTGGTACAAGGCCCTCCTAATGAAAACAGTAAGGCATCGGATCCATTGTGGAGGAGAAACATAATGCACGGAATATATTCTATGAATTTGAATTTCTCGTGTCATAATTTCATTATAAAAAGAAATTTAACAATGATAAATTATAATGATTTAAATAATGAACACTTAGAGATGAATATGTATCAGTTAAACCAACCAAATCAACGCAAACTAACTCAAAAATTCGGGTTTGTTTTGTTATTTTACATAGTAAAATTAAACCAATTGGTTAGTTTCAAACTAAAGCTAATATGTCAGGTTTGGTATGAAATAGGTTCATAAACCAAATCAAACCAAACCGAACTATATTTATCTTAATTTTATGTATATATTAGTTAAACTTGTACGAACTATATATGTTTTCTCCTAATTTTATGGTTATATTAATTAAACTTGTAAAATGAATGGTAAATTAAAGTTGATCTATTGATTAATGTTTTCTTGAAATTATTTGGTAAACATTTGTTTTCTTTGCTTTTCTAATTTTTTTTGATAAAATGCTAAACTTTTTCATAAAAACCGAAAACCAAATCAAAGCAAACAAACTTAGATATGTTGGTTTAGTCCAGTTATTATATATGATAAAAACCAATTAGTTTGTTCTAAATATAAACCAATTAATTTTGGTTGAACTTAAAATATAATCAAAATCAAACTAAACTAACTGCCTGTTTAACTAAATTTATTTGGAGCTTATAAATTACAAATATTAAAAAGTATGTGAAGGTTTTTCTTTTTTCTTTTAAGAATTTATAAGCTAATAAACAGCACCAAAAAAACTCTAAATCATGTACATTCTAGTGAACAACTATTAGATGTCTCTCAAAAATTTAAATCAACAAACCAACAATGACATGAACATGAGATCAACCAATAATTAGACAACTCATTCAACTAATGTTGTCCTTTCTCATCCACTTTGATGTCTCAAAAGCAAACCTCTTAAAAATCCCAAAGAAAAAGGGTCCTTTTTTCTCAGTAAAGCATGTCGTATCTAGACTCTAATTTTCAAACATGTTTTTTTTTTTTTTTAATCGTATAGCTTCTATAAAAGACATAAATATCTCAAGCAAGAAAATTGATAGGGGAAAAAAATTGTACTACTCGGCTGTAGCAATTAGCAATGCGAAGGTGGCCAGACCGCGTGTCGGTGATGTTGAAGCCAGCCCCTCGACTACCTCGATGATGCGTGTGGGTTGTCATGATGTTTCATCTATATTTACTTTATAATTTTAATTAAGCAAGATTGATCTCCATTCTTTTTTTTTATGTATAATTTTTTTTTAATCTTCTTCTGCTTTCTTTTATTATCGAATCCCATTGTCCAAATGGACCCTGTTAAGCTGTGAAATAAACAATTTGGTGCTAAATATTAATTTACCATCTCATATAAAACTTTAAATGATTAGATGAAAAATTATTATATTTATATATTACCTTTGCTAGATCTTCTCACGCATAAATTAGATAGTCGTTTATTAAATCTTATACGCGAACCTAATAATACTAATAGGTGGTGGCTGAGCTAACGACTTGGACTTTAATATCACATTAAAGTACTAATAACCCCAATCATAAAACCCAAAATGTTTAATATCATTGAATCGCATATTTATAATTTTAAGGGCAAATTGCATTGAATCTTGTATAGTTTATCAAAAGTGCATGTCATCTCTCATAATTTCAAAATAAATGCAAGATCCCTATGTGATTTTAGAATGTATAATACATACAGGAAACTTATATCGTGCACCTGCAAGTGCATAGTGCAACGTGTAACTGTGGCTGTAAATGTATTGAACAAATAATTTATCAATATTGAACAAAGATAATTTGTGAATTTTATTGAACAAATAGCTTATGAATACTGAACAAATAGTTTTTTATTCTGAACCAAAATTTATGGATGTTTACATGTATAGATGTTTATTAATTTTACACTTGTCAACAAATGTTTTGATGGTCTATAAATTATTGGACAAACATTTTATGAATACTAAACGAATAATTTTTTTATTTTGAACAAATATTTGTGACTATTTTTATATATAGATGCTTGTCAATTTTATACTTGTCAACAGATATTGTGGTAATCTATGAATTTTGTTAGACAAATTGTTTATAAACATTGAATAAATAGACTTTTTATTCTGAACAAATATTTGTGATTGTTTTCATGTACAGATATTTATGTGGATTATACTGGACAAATAACTTATAAATACTGAACAAACATCTGTGACTATTTTCATGTATAGATGTTTATGTGGATTTTACTGGACAAACAACTTATGAATACTGAACAAATAGTTTGGTAAACCATACTCTGTACTCTTACAGGTGTATGATATAATTTGTAAGTGCACACATCCTAAAAAATAGGCACGGGACCTTTGTGGTTCTCAAAATGTATAGCACATGTGCCCATTAAAAGGAGTATTCATGCCTATTTGAAATTATAAAGGGGCTATATATATGCACTTACGGGACATTTATGATAACTCATAAGAGGGTTAGGTATAATTTACCCTAATTTTAAAGTAAATTTAATTAGATCAGCATGTATCAGGAATCTTTCTTTGTTAAAGAAAAATTTAGAATTAAGCGTACGTCCAGTCATAATAAAACAAATGGGTAGCATTATTCCTAATCGGAGTGACTTGTCAAGTGAGCCCATATTTCTAACATCTGCCCTGTGAAACATGGCCCTTGGAAAAAATTGCTAGATTTACTATAAAGACAGATAATGGCTCTAAAAAACACCAAAGTCTCTTGATGGCTTTAATAGTGGCATAATGATTAAAACCCCACAAAGTTCGGACCGGATATCAATCAAATTGACATCTAGCAATCATATAATACGAGAAAAGAAATGATTATGCATGAAATAAGTTAAAAAAATAAATAAATATGAGCACTAGAGTGATATACACAAGAAGCTCAAAAGTTGCTAAAGGAAATGATTATGCATTAAATAAGTTATTTGGCATAGTATATATTGACTATTGTAGGACAATAATCACATAGATTGGACTCCCTCTTCTGATCTTATCTATAGGTGCTTGACTGTGTGGAAATAAGATTTAGTTTGATTTAGTGTAGAAAGGTGAATTAACTACATAGAGACAAGATATATAAGAGAATTGTAGTTCATTAATATTATTTCTTATTTGAGACTTACTCGAATTAGAATAATCAAGAAATTAAATAAGTGAAAAACAACTATTAATTTGCACAAATAAGAAAAAGGGAAGCAAATCTAATATCATAGTGGGTAAAGATATGATAGGGAAGCATCAATAATGTTTTATCCGACGTCGTACTAAGAATTCATAGTGATGATTCCAAGGATGTAGAGAAGCTCGCCATGTTGCACATATATAGGAAAAAGGGTGACCAAAACCAAGACCCTTGTCTCCCCTCATCACTTGAAATATTTTTAGTGTGTGTGTGTGTGTGATCATTCTGTTTCCTTCAGTACTCTTTTACAGTTGTATGTATATCTTCTTGACATGCATGATTGAAACCAGTCAACGGTCAGTGATTCCCAAGATTGAACAAAGCAAAGGGCCTCGAGGGTTTGGGCCAATTAGTGAGTGAACTCGTGGTTCGTCATGACTATTGTTTTGGGTTTTGAGTTTTAATTATTATCGTCTTAAACTATTTACGTAATGAATATATTGCAGAGCAGGTTGCATTAATTACAAGATCTAAAATATTCGTGTAGATCTAAAGTTCAGGAACATAATGATTCTGTTGACAACATTAATCGACAAAATTTAACAATTGTAAATTATAGATACAATTTGATGAAATGATGCATACGTAACCACGGAATCAAAACTTTCATTGAGAAGTTTATTCATACATTTTTTTTTATGGAGAGAGTACGTTTTTTTTTTTATAATGGCAATCAATTCGCTAAGTACAAACTTAATTTTCTTTCGCCGCTAAAACAGCTCAACGTACCTACCCATCATTGATTGAATACCGAGAACAGTTACAACAGTTGCATGCATGTGTAAGCATTGGAAAGTCTTTTTAACAAATTTCACACGTTTGATGTATGTAAAACAACCGATGCTTTAACGTTAATTAGTTTCTTACTTCCAATGTGAATGAATCAGTGTTGTGTTCAGAAATTATTAAACGATGTGTAATGCTGTTCATTCTGAATTTTTTGTACGTACCATGCACATGGCAGCAGCTGCTCCTGTGAGTGATATATCGTTTTGCATCTTGTACGTGTTAATACAATAAATAAATAAATAATATTCTCTTTATAAATTTAAACTTTTAAATGAACCTACAACTAAACAATTTTAAGTTCGAAACACATCGATACCCATTTTAAAATATTAAAACGATCTATATGCAAGGCTAAACAATATACCCCTTCTGCACATGAAGGGGTTTATTAATACAACAAATAAATGAACTAATATCATTCTTACCAGTTTATCATTTCAGACGAGATAGTAATTCTAATAGTACGTATTCCAATGTTGCTCAAAGATACAACACTCGTCAGCTTCACAAAGAGTTTGCAGAGCATGGCGATCTACCTTTTTCCAAACAAAAATTGAAAAAGGAATTGTTGCTTTCTTTTAGAAAAAAAAAAAAAAATATATATATATATATATATATATATATATATATATCTGGGTGAGTAATACTTGCAGCAAAGACTAGTTGCAGCAGCTTTCGAGCAATCGTTGTCAACAGCATAAAAGATGGACTTAAACAAAGGCGCAAGTAGTAGCCCTGTTGATAGCTTTTCAGAAATTCCTCGTGCTACATAAAAGAATCTCTACTTGCATTGTGTGTAGCACAGGTCTCTCATGTACATCAAGATTGTTTAGCTAAGCAAGTTTGATATGTTTGACCCTCTTCATCAATTAGTTAATTCAATGATCTCTTTATAAAATCAAGTGTATCAAACTTGCTCATGTTTTAAAAACTCCTTCTTCACTATTATTCCCAAAAAAAAAAAAAATTGGTAGTACCTTAGAAAGGATAGACATATGCTATGTTTTAAAAATTAAAAGGAAATTATACAGGATTTTTAGCACTTTAAATAAATCACAGTCTCTCTCTCTCTTATTTCGTCAAACGATTCAATCTACTTTCCCTTACCAAAATTATTGTATAGAAGTACATATTTTCTCATGCTATCATATACTCAGTTTAAAAGGTTTCTCCAAGATTATCTCGCACAATCAGTTTAAAATTAAAGGTTCCTCAAAAGGAAAAATATGTTCATATAATAGCGTATTATATGTAATGTAGCACCCGCATTGAGTAAAAATCATAAATTTGCCTCTGATGCCAAGATGAAATATATATCCAAAGATCTTAAGTGTTAACCACAATGATTTCTAGTTTTCTTTTCACCACCCCTCTCCCAACAAATCCAATTAAACCCCTATTTCGGGATTTAAACGCATAGAAAGAATAGCTCCAACCACTTAAACTAGCCCATGAACCCAATATAGCAAATTTGAGTAATGTTTTACATCATCCGCTCGCTCCTTACACAGAAAAAACTCATGTATTGAATACATTATATAAAGAATAATGAATAAGTAAAAAGGTGATATATAGCAATACTTAGTGAATTTTGGTATATATCATCTGTTTTTATCATTTATCAATCACCTATTCATAACATGTTTCTAGTTAGCATTCCAAAATAATATTTGTTTTAATTTTCTTTTAGTAACATACTAACCATAATTAGAGGAAATAGATGAATGTTGAATGAGAACAGCAATATCTAACAGTTTCTTACACGAAAGAAGGAACGTGAAGAACAGCAAGACTTAAATTTTTCATGGTTCACATGCATCTTCACCGATCCGTTGACGCAGAATGGCCCAAGTCAAATTGCAGTTATGGACTTATTTCTAGTTTTTGAGGTTCTGTGTGAAAAGTATCCAATAAACATTTTATTATTATTAAAGTGGACTAGACAAAGTCAGAAATTTTAATTAAAAATTAAAAAAAAAATTTTAGAAAAAGTCAACTCAAACGAGCTCTTAATGTGGATACTTACATTTTACCGCACAACATGTGGTTTATTTTTCAGAAGATATGAACATAATATAATATAGAGTCACTTTTTTTTTTTGGTTGAAAGGAAATTTTTATTAACAAGAAATTATGGTTACAGGAAAAGGTCCAAAGAATATTATCACCAGCTAAAAGGCCCAAACTAAAACCAACAAACCAAGAAACTACACAATACTCCAGCCCAAATAAACAGCGACATCATGGTGGGAAGTGGGAACCATAAAAGGAAAAGAAAATAAAACAACAAAATATACCTTCAACGCCTAACAGGATAAAAAGCAAAAAAGAAAGAATGAAAACAAACAATAAGAAAAGAAACAACAGAAGGAAAAAGGGGTGGTTCAAATTTCACAAGAAGAAAAGAATGAGATGTTTTTTTGTTGTCCGTTGTTTGTGACAGTATAAATTTTAAAATATACATAATACTTATAGATCGCAGTTTTTTGGTGGATCGTCGTAAGTAATTTTATGAAAACTGTTGCATACAGTAATACATTTTATTTTTTTAAAAATAATTAAAAAATGCATATAAGTTGCCGTTTTCGTAAAACCGCCACCTAGTATATTTTATTTTTTTGAATAATAAAAAATATGTATAGACAGAAACTTTGTTAATATATAAATATAATATTATGCAATATAATTAACGGGTGCGTCAAAACTGGCTCGACTCGCTAGCAAAAGTGTCAACTTAGGTCGTCAATAGTCTACATGCGCACACAACATGACTCATGAAGCTTGATAGTAATTCACGTGAAATTGGCTGGTTTCTCTAGACAAACCTAAACAAACAACATTTTTAAATTCACCCTCCACAAGTGATATATATTTAAAAATTGAAGTCCTCAAATATAATAAATACTTCAAAAATTAGTCTAAACCGCTGCTTAATTTTTTTTTTTTTTAAAAAAAAAAAACTCTACATTGATCAAGCCGCCACCGACGCAACCGCCTGCGCCGCCGTCAACCGCTGTCAAAATGGCTTCAAGGTTGCTCTTGAGGCGTCTCCGAACTCTAACTAATCCCACGCGCCACCCTGTCACAAGCGGGAACTCTAGCTCTCCTTTTAAACTTCAAGCTTTACTAGTTCACCAACGGCGATACGCAGACGTTGCATCACCTGCTCCGGCGGCTCCGCCGCCGCCTCCGCCGGCATTGGATTCGGAAAATCCTCCGCCCAATGCGAAGAAGGTGGTGCAGAAATCAGGTTCTCTGAATGAAGCTGAGCTCGCTAAATTTGCCGCCATGGCTGATCAATGGTATTAAGTTTTTGTTATTTATTTGCGGAAATTTTCTATAACATGTGTAATTATTTAGCTGATTTTTTTTTCCCCTGAATTGTTAGGTGGGAGGCAGAAGGGCCTTTCAAGGCCTTGCATGCGATGAATCCTACGAGAGTTGCTTTCCTTAGGTCTACGCTTTGCCGCCATTTCGGGTAACTGCTTATGCTATTATATATGTGTGTGTGTGTGAAGCAGATGAATGATTTAATTGTTTTTATGGGAGTTGTTAATCAAAAAATTCTATGATAGGCATATTTAGTTTTTGCTAATCAAGCAAGGGACTTAGTATTGAAATCAGAATATCGAAATTACAAAATAAGATAATCCCAAAAGGAACAAACTATGCAAGCCCACCCAGTCAAAAGTTAGTTGTCAATGTTCCATCTTCTACACAAAAGACTATTTTCAGCAATACTTTTAAATTTACAGCCAGAGATAATTTGCATAATTTTCACTCGGATGTCGAAAGCAATCATGTCAAACAAATGTTTGTCCTCCTTCAGATTCTCCCTTTGGTACAATCTCCTATTGCGCTCGTGCCAAAGGTGATATGCACGGCAATGCTGGATTGTTGAGTCTTTTGTATTATTCTTGTAGCTAACATGCTACTTACAGGCAACTGTCATGTGAAATTCAATGTTAAACGTGCATTTCAAATGCAGATGGCTTTTTGATCTTTCAAATGACTAGAGTGAGTAAAGGTTCCTGGAATACTAATTGTGGATGTACAGAAGATAATTAGTCTTTTGGGACTAAATCCTTTATTAGTTATTGTAATGTTGACTTTGCATTATTCTTGTAATGGAAAAAAGTTACTTATAAATGTGTACGTGCAATGGAAAGGGTTTTTCTTTAGCAGAGATACCATGTTTCGGTTTACCAAAGAGACTAGATGCAAGATTGCCTACAGCATTTAATTTGTGGAGATTTGTGGAGATTCGTGATGCTTTGACCTGGGAAAGATGCAGCAGGGTGGGGGGAGTGGATGGGAAGAAGAAAAATGAGGACTGACGGAGTTTCAGTTTTGGAATAATCTGAATTGATACAATATCAGTGGGTCAACTACATATTCATATCTATCGAGAGTATTCGAGCTTCAAGAACCAATACTACCATCAAAAAATTAATTGGAAAACGACCTCATCGTCCTTGGGATTGAGTGTTACAGCCAATTCAATTCTTTCGAGAAGAATAATCAAGATATTTATGAACAAGGAATATGCTAAGTATGAGGATTCTGCTCAATGCATAGTGTACGAAAACTTTTCTATTATTTGAGATCTTGAACTTAGTTTATTAGAGATTTTCACTGCTCTGATTAAATATGCTGTATTTGTAACTTAGATCCCCCCTCCTGCTGGCATATTTATGTCTTGTAGGCATGTGTTTTAAATTCTTCCCAATTAACAGGAAGGATCCATCATCTACACGGCCTCTTCAAGGCTTAAAGATTGTAGATGTTGGTTGTGGAGGTGGAATTTTATCTGAGGTATACATTCTTTAACTTTGTGGCCTGTCAGATATAATTCTTCAGTACACTAGCATATTATATAATCCATGCAAGGACTATTTCTAATAATTTGTCAACTCTTAATGGACTGGCCAATACGCAAATCAAAGTCCTTTGTTGATTTGGTAATATGTGCCTATGTAGAGTTTCAAACCATCATCAGTTATTTATCTAGATAAATGATAAGTAACTCATTACTCTAATGAAGTTACTACTCTCCTGAGTCTTATTTCCTCCTTTAATTTGCAGCCTTTGGCTCGGCTAGGAGCTGATGTAACTGGCATTGATGCTGTTGAGAAAAATATCAAGATTGCACGCCTTCACGCTGTATGTGATACTGTCCAAATAATGAAATGAACTTCCTCATATTACTTGCTTTACTTTGTAATAATGAAAAACATGATTTTACAAGATCTTTTATCACTGATGAGCAGTGTTGGTGCTTTTAGAATGACGTGTGCAGTTGAAACTTTGACTTTCACAAATAACTTAGATTTTTGGGACATCTCAAAATAGGAAGTCGGACTTTGAAAATGGGATATGCCACATTGTTTCTTTTTCCTTGAGAACTAAAAAAGGATTTTTTTTCCGGGGGCGGATGAGGGTGGGGGTGTTGGATTGCATTCCAGAAAAAATAATACTATATTGTTGTTGCAACACATGCGTACAGGCAAATGGTATGTTTTGATGGTACTCTATTGAGTGTTATATAATTATATGTACTTCTCTATCTTCCAGCTCTGACTTGTATATTTCAATATACCATCAAATTTCTTGGGAGAAATGGCCCTTAACAACTTATAAATGTTTCCTCTTTTGCTGCATATTATATGAAATACATAATGTCTATCAGAAGGAAATTATGCAAATCCGTTCTTTGGTTTGTGTATAATTGATACTCCCTCCATCCCAGTTATTCTCAAGAAGAGATTGTAACTTCAAAAAGTTATTTTAGTAAGTAATCTCAAAACATTGCAAGTGGGGACTATCGGGAAGTATCATTTTTATTTCTTTTAACTTCATTTAAACACTTAAGGCGTCTACTTAATATTCACTTTAGGCAGTTTATTTGTGTCTTCAGATTGTTTGTGGCACACTTGATGGATATATAGCAAAGTTCAAAACTTTTGCAGGATTTGGATCCGGCAACTTCAGCAATTGAATATCGTTGCACGACAGCTGGTATAATTCTAAATGTTGAATCATATTATTCGCTACTGTTGCTAGTCTGAATCTCTGCCTTTAAGTTTTGTACTCTTTCTGCTGTGAATTATACATCTTAGTTTGACCAGTGATGATGTTTTAGGTGCGATTTCACACTGTAATGTTTAAAGCTGATTGTGGATTAATATTAAGGCATAAATGAATGCTGTTTATTAGTTAAGCATCTACTTTGTTCCTCACAACTAATGCCATTATTATGCAAGCAGAACAGTTGATTGAAGAACAGAAGAAATTCGATGCTGTGCTTGCTTTAGAGGTATGATGCATATAAAATCTGCAACTCTATGTTGTTGCGATTTATGGAGGTACAATTTTATACAATACTAGTCTCAAGTAATGTATATTGAGTTGGAAATTCTTCTGTGATATTGTGAACATTTTGGAATACCAAACCTTTTGCGACTCTTAGTGTGTTTCCACAGTACATTGGAATGCACCTTTTAAGCTTGTTATTGATCTTTTTCTGGTACATGGCTCGTGTCATAGGACGTACTGCTGCTATTCATCATTTAGCATCTTACTTGCGGCAGCTACTATTGGCTTAGGTTTAGTTGTCTTGGCCGCATGCTTGAGGCTACACATGTTCGCTTTTCTCCTTTATAAGGAAGGCATGTACATAAAGAAGATTTAGTGATTTCACTAATCCATAGCCTGCAGATTATCTGTGTGTTGTATGTACTGTGCAAGCATCTACCTCCGGGATGAGGAAATGTTTTTCCAGTTTTTCCTAGTATTACAGTCGTTTATTAGATGCAATATGTAAAACTACTGTGGCTGACTGCTCTGTTGGTGAACTTGGTAGTTGTCTATTGTCAATGCTTTGGTCGTGGCAGTAACGGTGGAAGGATGGCTTGCTGGCTGAGGTACTGTCAGTAGTTTGTTATGTAGTCATTTGCTAGTGGCTGTGGCAGCTATTGTGTGTGTGTGGTGGCAATGCCAGCGGGCATCTCCCTAGGGGAGGTGGTGGGTGTGGACACATGACTATGTACAGATGTATATACGTGCATAGGCTTCCACTTTTAGATACAACAAGTCATTGTGCTTTATTATTGGAGATAAAGATCCTCCCAAATCCCATAAAAATGCGTAACAATCATTCAGCAAAACTAGTTGAACAGGTGGATTGTTATAGTCGAGGGACTAAAATTGTGGGGTTAATCAACAAAGCTTTTTCTTCTTATTCGCCCCTCCCCCCCCCCCCCCTCTTAATTTGACCTTGTCAAAGTCAGGTTACTAAACTGGAGGTTTCCATTCAAGAGTCATTTCTTTTTATGTATTTCACTTCTAACTAACGAGTCATCACAAGATGTGGAGTAAATAATGTTAACAAAATGGAGGGTGCATCTATCATCATTTTGTATTTCACCTAGGTAATTGAGCATGTCTCAAATCCTGAGGAATTTTGCAAATCCATGTCCGCGTTGACTATTCCTGGTGGAGTGACTGTGATCTCAACAATTAATCGTTCAATGAGAGGGTATGCAGCAGCTATTGTTGGGGCAGAATATCTTCTACAATGGGTACGTTATTCTTGTGACCAGTCAATCCTACTGCTGTTGATACTTTATCTTTCTTGCAATTTTTACTGAATAAATGAAGATAACTGATACCATTTTTTTACATGATTGTATAGATATTCTACAGCATACATGTAATGATTGAAAAGATGTTGTGCAATTCAGATAAAACCTAGTAGCACATAATGTCACACTGGTGCATAAGTTATGCAAAAGGCTATTAATATTGAGATACATCATACCAAAGTGGAGCTTTTCATCCTTTGATTTGACCATTTTAGTTTGCTCGAGGAACATAATTTGTTATTAATGAGCAGTGCTCTTTAAACCTATTGCTTCCCCTAGGCAGAACACTGAGCTTCTGTTGAAGGTATTTATAATGGAGAATGCCAACAAATGTTCATTCAAGCATGTCCTTACTTCGTCTTAATGTGAACAGTTCTCTACTTGGTAAATGTACAAACAGTATTATATAGTATTTGAAGCTCCAGCGTCTCAACTGGTTATGGCTGAATTGACTGGGGCCTAAAAGATATAGCTCTGGTTCTCGTCTATTTGCTACTATACATATACTTTATATTAAGCAGGAATTACTTCTTAATTGTGAATTGGAACTGTAAGAGCAATTGAGATTAGCATTTAAAATAGATAAGAGTTAGATCATAGGCAAAAAACACAGTTTAAAGCAGTAAATAGTAAAGTATAAAAATGTGTGCACATACATGTGCTGAATGATTTCTGAAAATGTGCGACAATGAATAACTATGCTTTTGTGTGAGACAGATTATATATGATACTGGACATGGTGACTAAAGTAGGTCGCCAATTTGCAATAAGTTTTAAAGAGAAGTTTCTAAGGCAACACTTCATCTCAACGTGTTTGTGCTCATTGCATTTGGCAACCTGCTTTAGAAGCTTTATTTACATGACGTAATCAAAAAGTATGAAAAGAGGGAAGGATGAGATAGAAGGTTTCAGATGACAGTGAAAAGGTTAAATGTGCTTATAGAGGGAGGATGCAATAAAAAAAGAATTTAATAGAGTATTACCCAGCCTTGGAAATTTTATTTATTTTTTAAAAAATAATTTTTAGCCTGTCTTTGGATGCTTAACCTTGTTCGAATTTCACAGCTTCCAAAAGGTACACATGACTGGTCAAATTTTCTTACTCCCGAAGAATTAGCCTTAATTCTTCAGCGTGCTTCTATAACTGTAAGTGATCCGACTTTCCCTTTCATGCACTTTTTTGCCTTTGTGCTAAAAATATACTCTCTTTGCTCCATCTATAATAATCATTCTCTAATTATGCCTTTCTTCAGGTTCAAGAGTTGGCTGGGTTCATATATAACCCCTTGACAGGCAGATGGCTTCTATCAGATGATATCGGTGTAAATTTTATCGCATTTGGCACAAAGGACAGCAAAGGAAGTAACAAGAATCCTGCATCGGTGTGAGTAAGCTCAACCATTGTCGAGTCATCATCTGAAATTGGCACACGTTACATGTTGATCTCCTGGAAGAAACAAGCTTCAAGATGGATTTTGTGTTACGTTTTCGCTTAAACGTGATCCTTGTACATTTGGAGGGGGGGTGAGAAGCTTTCTACCAAGTTGGTGATGCAGCAGAGTTGAGAAGGGATTTGGGACGTTGTATAAACAGTGAAGAAATTCTATGTTCTGTTAACTTAATCAATAAAATGTCGTTTGCTACCCAACAGTTGTGATCTTTAACCAAACATATTTCCCAGTTTTGGAGTCTGGCACAAATGTTTAGTGTCCAAATCTTTCTTCTTTTCAGTTTCTTACTTTAATATTTACTTGAAAGACTTCAAAGCGTTTTGGTCGTTTGAACTTGGTTTTCTAATGCTCATAATACATGAACTAATAATAATGCCAACTAAAATGACGCATTCCACAGAAGGATCTCCACATCATGTGAATACGAGTGTTTCATGGGTTAAAATGTATTATGCTTCTCAGTGTGGTTTGTTGAAATCACATAAAACTTGCTATGTTTTAAAGTTTTCTAATATCTCTTATGTTATAATATAAGAGATATTATGGAACTTTGAAACACAGAGATTTTTACATAATTTTGACAAAATACATGAATAAAATTCATTTTACTTTATTTTGTGTAAAAGAAAGAGAATATCCAAGAAAAATTATCATAAAAAGAGAATATCCAAGAAAAATTATCATAAACTATCCCTAGACAAATGAAATTTTTGAGACTCACAGTGACAAAATCTAACCTGTCAAAACTAAATTAAATATTGACCAAAAGAAAAACTAAATTAAATAATTGAGAGGTTTGTAACTAAGTACGAGAAAGCGTACCATGAGAATATTTATTTACATATAAAAAAAAATAACAATATTTATTTGTATAGAATTGAATTATAGCGGATATAATTTTGGATCTTATTTTGTTAATATTATATATTATTATAATAATTATGATAAGATAATTTGATAATTTATACCTATTATAAAAGAAAAATTATACGTCACAAGGTGACCTTTGGCTGCTTCACCTTGAAAAGTGCGAATGGATAGCAGATGACGAATATCCAACTTTATCTCAACCCATACGTCGGAACAGTCTTTTGCTCACTTCTCAAGACTTAAGAATTATTACAAATCATTTTCTACCAAAAAAAACAGAAGAAAAGAAATAAATTACTGAAATTTTGATTAAAGACGAATTTAAGCTTTTTCTTGTCAGATTACAATCTGGTTGTTTGACTGATCTAATCATCAAATTTTTGGCATTAATCTTTTTTTTTGGGCATGTTAAGTGAGCCCACATGCTAGTCTCAATTTATTTTACTATTTTTATTTTACTACATATCGAATTATGAAGGCACATTTGGAATATTGATCTCTCAATATACTATTAAAAAATTCAATAATAATAAGTTGACAATATAAATATAAACAATAATAAAATAACATGAACAAATTTATAAATCATCAAATTTAATTATTGCACATGTAAATGAAATAAAAATATTTACATTCAAACTCTATTAAGAGTCGATTTAAAAATACCATAATATAATTATCAGACGGTGTGTTGAGAATTAGTCAACATTTTTTTTACGATGAAATTTACTACTGTAATCGAGAACAAAAAACGAAACTTGTAATTTTTCGACGTGGAAAATCGCAAGAGGGTGTTATATTGCTACGTCAGTTCATGCACACGTGATTCAACTCCCCTCAGCAGATAAATATGGAAAGTAGACAACTAATACACACACTTACATATATATATATACACACACACGTATACAAAAAGCTCTAGAGAATAGCTGAAGAGAAGGATTAGCGTTGGATAGAAATGAATAGAGAAGTAGACTTTTCAGCGGTGGCGCGGAGCCGCATGGCGGTGTTGGCAGCTCAGCTGGCCGCCGCTGCTGTTGTCAACCAATCCTTCCCGCCGCTTCTCGAAGCTTCTTGTTCGTCGGCTCAACAAGCCGTGGCGCCGCCGCCGCCGAACGTGAAAGGCGAGCTGACGATCGTCGATGAGCGGACTGGTAAAAGGTTCCAGGTTCATGTCACTGAAGAAGGTATCATCAAAGCCACCGATTTCAAAAAGGTAACCGAAAAACAAGATCAAAAATATGAAAATTCAGTTTTTTTTTTTGGTTGTTGTTGTTGTTGTGCTTTCAATTTTGGACGGTTGTGATATTGCATAAATTTACGAAGCTTGTTTGAAGACGTCATGCTAAGCTTTTTCAGTTTAAACTTTCTATTTGTTTCAAATACGGCATTAGTGTTAAAGCTAAATATTAAAAGTATAAAAATGCTATTTTTCTTAGATTTCTATTCATTGATGCAGTGTTAAATATGTTAGTGACGATATCAGAATCGAAGAGTAATGTTTTAATTTTTAGTTAAGCATTTTATTGTGATAGATTACTGTTAGCTTTAGTTGTTCCATTTGAAAGTTTAATAAATATTTTTGATCTTTTTGAGTTCATTCTGCGGAAATTATTTTTCTTTTTGGTGTGAATTAGGTTCAGATATAAGGAAGGTGTAAAACATTGAAAAGTTTTTCAAGCTGTAATTTTTAGTTTAGATCTTTTTGTCTTCATTCTTTTCAGTTTATCATTTTCTGTACTGGAGCAAATTTTTGAATTTTTCAAATTCTATTTTGCATAATTGATAGTTCATTTCCAAGTATTACTTCTTTTTTTTTGTGAATTTGGTTCTCATTAAACATTTCTTTTATGTTTTCTTCCTTATTTATGATTTATTTTAATTTCTCATGAATGTTGATGAAAGGAAATGAGGTAGAAAGATATTAGTGTTTTACTTTTTAGTATTAATAATGTGAGAAAACGAGGAAATAAGTCCATAAATTGTAAAAATTATAATAGAAAAAGCTGTTTTAGTTTTAACAATGATAAAATATAGGTGCAGAAAGAAACAACGGACGAGGAGTCAATAAGGGAGAAGTATGTTCATTGGATTTATAAGTTCTTACAAAGTATTACATTTGCAGCAGGAGAAAAATGATGGTGGTTTTGGTTCTTGATGTGCATGACAAAGAAAACTGATTGGTAGAGTTTTTAAATGTGGTGAAATTTACAGATAACAACAGGGAAGGATGACAAGGGGCTCAAACTGTATGATCCTGGTTATCTTAATACAGCTCCAGTCAGGTCAACGATTTGCTACATTGACGGTGACGCTGGAATTCTCAGATACAGAGGCTACCCAATTGAGGAACTGGCTGAGGGAAGTTCCTTTTTGGAAGTTGCTTATCTCTTGAGTAAGTAATCCTATGCTTGATATGGTTTGTAGTTTGCTTTGCGAGATTTTTCTCGAATTTGTTTGGGAGTTGCACGAGATTAATGTGGATTCTGACTGCTTTTTGAGGGTGTAGAATCTGTAAGTTCTTATTATGCAGAATGTAACAAAAGCATATCTCTATGTTATGCATAGATGTGGTCCTTCAATGACTTGAATTGTGTTAGGATTCGTGGAAAGAGAAACTCTATATAGCTTTATAATCTGTCTCATTTAGTTATCTCCAATTTTTTATGCCAATGATTTCTCATTGCAGTGTATGGGAATTTACCTTCTGAAACTCAATTGGCAGACTGGGAATTCGCTGTTTCACAACATTCAGCTGTTCCTGAAGGAATTTTGGTTTGTGTTCCCTCTCATTCTTATTGTTATCTCACTTGTGACATATTGACATATTTAGACAAATATCATTTGGACATCAAAACCTGTTGCTTCTTTTTCTGTTCTATTGGTAGCTCTAGTTTTGGGTGTTCTAAGACATAATGGGGTTGAATAGCTTCTAAAGATATTCGGACTCTTAACAATAGGTGCACAGGCTGGCTCAGTCCCTTGCTATTTTACATTACATCTCATGGTTCTACATTTCCGAATTTCCTTTTGCATAAGGTGGTTGTGCTTTTGGGTTGCAAGGTGAGGATTGGGCAGAACATGGCATACTGGTGCAAAGGGGAATTCCATCCTTTTGGTTAGCCCAACTGCCCAAGTAATTGCCATGCTACTCTTGTGGGCTTCTTGTTGTTAGGCTGATTATATCCTTATTTGAAGTAGTTTAATGTTTACGCTCTACTTAAACCTGAATTGTTAGTTCAACTGGATAATGGGTTGCAATTTGGAGCTTAATTAAAAAACTCATCCATGGAAAGTTTTAGTTAAATATTTCATGTGCTATTTGGACTCTTCAGGTGGTTTTTTATGAATCTCTCTTCTTTACTGTGTTGAATATTGACGCTTTGTAACTAAGGTTATTCTGATCAATCATAAGGCCTTCTTGCCTGCTATCTTTCATCATTCAGAAGCTATTATGATTTTCCTTCTTCTAAACATAAGAGTATTCAATTCTTCCTGAAATGCCATAAAATTAATTGTTCCTTCATTTTGTTTCAATCACCGGACGAAATCACAAAATAACCATCTTCCCTCCTGAGTTGGTCAAAATGGAAAAAAGGGAAAAGAAAAAAGAGGAAAACAAAAAAAAGAAACAGGAATTGTAAAACCATAAGTATCCAGGAACCAGTTATGACGAAGAAGACTTCATTTCTGATACTTTATGTCTGTATCAATCATTCATCATAAATACTAATGTGATATATTACGTTTTAAAGAGAAGACTTCATTTTATGAAGTTGACTTGTGCTTTCTCTTAAATAATTTCTTGAAAAAGCATTGTGATTTTGTTTTGCAGGATATCATACAGTCAATGCCTCATGATGCACACCCGATGGGTGTCCTAGTCAGTGCAATAAGCACTCTCTCTGTTTTTCACCCTGATGCCAATCCTGCACTCAGAGTAAGCAAATCTCAGTTCTCATTCTTGTGTCTTCCCTCTTGCAAGTTAGCAGGCTTGATTATGTCATGCATTGGAAGAGTTTATGTTATCTGCCTTTGTCATGCAGAATGACATATTTATTCTTTTTCTGCTTCTTACTCTGTTTTTACATGATGACTGAAGCAAACTTTGCCTGAATCAGTTTCTGCTTGCAAGCAGAGAAGTTCTTTCCGGTTTGGCTTCATTTGTTACACTGCATAAGGGGAAATTTTTTTGCTCAGAAATATATTGCCAACCTTTTTGATGAAACAAATGAATGCTGAGAGCTTCCGCTAAATAAGTCCTTTTCGGCTATGATTATATCTTCCCCATTATAAAGCTGAGTAGGTTGCAGAAGCTGTATGGGAGTTATCATACTTTATTCCATCATTCAGTCCGTCTAGTAAGCACAGACTTCAAGGCTTTTCCTAACGTTCAATTTTTGTAGTTTCCTTTAGTACCAATTTGCCTTTAAGCATATGAAGGATTACTCTCCTCACTTCTCATTTGGCTGATCAAGTTAAAAAATCTATTAGTATTCCTTGGTATCCTTGCGCTTTTGGTGCATGAACATGATTATCAGTGTAAAGTAAGGCACTTATACCATTTTCTCGTCATTCATTCCATTGTTCTTACAGGGCCAAGATCTATACAACTCTAAGCCAGTGAGAGATAAACAAATTGTGCGCATACTTGGAAAGGTTGATTATTTCTTTCCGCTTTCTTTTTTCCTTAAGTTGATCCTAGTTTGTGGCTGAATCACTAGCACTAAATAGAGTACTGACTATATTTTCAGGCACCAACCATTGCAGCAGCAGCATATTTGAGGATGGCAGGAAGGCCACCTGTGCTTCCGTCGAACAACCTTTCCTACTCAGAGAACTTCCTATACATGCTAGACTCACTGTATGTCATGTTGCTTTTCATTGCCTATTCACCAGTAAAGATAACTTGAAACAGAAATTTCTGAAATGTTACCTAGTTGGTCAGATTATTACTGTACTCTTAATTTTATGGTTTGGGTCAGGGGAGATGGTGAACAAAATCGAGGATAGTAGCTTCATTGTGCCGAGTTTTGTATCATCGTAATATTACTCTCAGCAATAACAAAGACCTTGTTGACTTGGATCACTAATCTATTGGAAACTCTTATTTACAAACATGCAGAGGTAATTGGACTTATCAACCAAATTCACGACTTGCTCGTGTCCTTGATATCCTCTTTATATTACACGCTGAACATGAGATGAATTGCTCAACAGCAGCCGCTAGACATCTGGCTTCAAGGTAACCTTTCAAGTCCATTGTGATCCAGATAGATCTTATATCTTGCAGCAGGTGTCTGACTTGGGGAATCTACAGTGGTGTAGATGTATATACAGCTATTGCTGGAGCTGTTGGGGCGCTATATGGTCCTCTTCATGGTGGAGCAAATGAGGTACCTTCTTTCAATGGACTCTCTGAAGGAGTGGTTGAAAAAGTGCTGTTCTGATAAAAACATTTACATATTGTTATTCGCATTTTTGGATATTTGTTTGCTGGTATATTGGGGCCCACTTATAAATGAAGTTACCTTTATAATATTGCTTGCAGGCTGTGCTTAAGATGTTGAGTGAGATTGGAAGTGTCGACAATATACCAGAGTTTATTGAGGGTGTTAAAAACAGGTGCATCCTTTGATTTACTGGTCATCTATACCTTCCTACACCCTACATTTTTTATTTTCTGAACAATTCACTGTGACTTCTTTACTCTAGGAATCGTAAGATGTCTGGTTTTGGGCATCGCGTGTACAAGAATTATGATCCCAGAGCGAGGGTCATAAAAGAACTGGCAGATGAAGTATTTTCCATCGTTGGCAGGGATCCCCTGATCGAGGTGGGTTTCACCCGAACCCTTTTCTCTCTTTTATATGATCTTTTAGACTATAAGTCTGTCTGAGATTTAGTGATGAGATAAGGGTCCTTCAAAAGTTTCTTGTGACAGTTTCTGAGCCTTGGGTACGGTGCTTTCCGAGAGAGCGAGGTTCTCAGAAACAATCAACTACATGAACCTACAATCCCTTATGCTACTCTGCTAACCTGTGAAGAGATGTTCATATGTATAGGTGGCTGTTGCGCTTGAGAAAGCGGCATTGTCAGATGAGTATTTCGTTAAGAGGAAGTTGTATCCAAATGTTGACTTCTACTCTGGATTGATTTATAGGTATGATTTGGCTATCTTGAATCTCCTCTCTTTCAAAGTGAGACATTTAGCTAATTGTTGTATGTTGTTACTTAGAGCAATGGGCTTCCCGACAGAGTTCTTTCCTGTTCTGTTTGCAATTCCTCGGATGGCAGGCTACTTAGCTCATTGGCGCGAGTCTCTCGATGACCCTGATACAAAGATAATAAGGCCGCAGCAGGTTAGTTTCCCCACAATGTTCAGTCTCTATTCTAGTTTTCAGTTATTTATTCTAACGGTAATAATAATGTTACAAGGAGATCCTAGTGTCAGTTATTCTAATACGCGCTGATCTCAATCTTTACGTCTAAAGGTATACACGGGTGAATGGTTGCGGCATTACATGCCGGTCAACGAACGGATGGTGCGAAGCGAGGCAGATAAACTTGGTCAGGTGTCTGTTTCCAATGCCACAAGGCGAAGACTGGCTGGATCTGGGATCTGATATTCCCAACAGATAATGGAGTCTTCAGTCACTGGAGTTTCAATAATTTTTCCTGCATATTAATGGATGATATGTTAAAATGCTTCGAGAGATGAGATCACTGAACTCGTTCGGCTGATGTGCAATACTTTTTTCAGAAAGGGGTGACACATGTTATGTTTTAGGAAATAAAGCTGATGCACTTTACAATAATAAATAAAGGAGGTAAGGACTAGTATAGTGGAGAATCGTGTCCAATTACATATGCGAGTTTAGAATAATTTAGCACGTTTAAGTGATTGGTTTATACAGACCAGCCTACACGTTCTGGAATTCGGAGTAATAATTAATCGGAAACTTACCAAGACCATCAAATAAGCAATACTTAGTGTGAACTTAAAACCCTCTTGAAAGACCACGACAATTGCTAAAAGCTCGCAACCAATGAACCACACAAGACTTAAATATCGAAGTATGGTTAATTTCTTCTATAGTGCGTGGGATACTTTGAGCTCTATATATTATTAGAATGTTTTTTTTTAATCTATAGATTACTAACAATTAGATAATATTAGTCCATTTAATAGATTCTGTCCGAAAGTTAATGGAAAAAAAAAACTCTCATTTTTAATTATCAAATGCTTTTTTTCGTGAAATTTTTCGTTAATAAGTTAAATCAACTAATGTTGGTCAATTATTAATAATTGAGGAAGTGAAAGATAAGTTTAGGGACCGAATAGTCCACGAATTTATCAACTACTATTTCACAAGGTGTTATATCACTTGTGCAATAGCCTAAAAGCTCATCCTAAAGTATCGAAGGGATATGTACAATCATTGGTATCCCCGAAGACCCCAAATCCATAACAGACGTGATCTAATTTAATGTGTTTAATTAATTAATTAATGTTTTTATTTTATGTCATACACATTTTTTTTGGTTAACAACATTTAACTTCGTACATTTTCTTTGGTTTACAACATTTAACTTCGTACACACTAAAATTATGACAAAACATTTGCACACATTTTCTTTTGTATATATATATAGACACACATAAAATAATAAACATTAATCTTTCTGGCGATCTAAGAGGTAGAAAACAATACAGGATTTTCCTATTATCTATGTTATTATAACCTTCAACTGCCAAAAATGGATATTGTTGATTTCATTACTTCTAAATGAAAAAATTACATTAATCTGTCAAAATCGATTTTGTAGCATGTATAAGCTCTCAATCACCTGGTCGAAACAGCTACATGAGGTCCTCTAGACTGCCCTAAATGATTAGTATGGATTGACTTTTTTTTAAGAAAAATTCTTTTCTCATGAAGAGAAAGTAAAGTATTTTTGCAGTAAATATTTCACTTAGTTTTTAAAAAAGTTAAAATATTGAAAAAAAGTTTAAATATAACTTTTGAAAAAAGTCAAAATTTTTAACTTTTTAAAAACACTCTTTCTCAAAAGTTGTTCAAAGTACTTTTGAAAAAAGTTAATCTAAGTCCTAAATAATGCTATGTCCAAGTGACACCAAAAATGCATCCTATGCCAAGAAGAATTTCCTGCATAACACACTATGATATTCCAGGCCTGGATTTTTGCTTTTTGGATGTTTTTCTCTTCTTGTTAGGCTTGGATTTTCGGTTTTTCGTGAATGTATCTGCTGCTGCAGGATTCTCTTCATTCATCAAATGTTCGTAGTCTTCGAGACTTGCAAAAGGGGATGCTTTTGCAGCATCTCACTTTCGTTTTTGCTTTCTTTTCCTTCTATCTGAGACGTTCTCTTCTTCGTCACTTCCATCATCAGCTTCCCCTATGGCTAGTTCATCATCATCATCGTCAATGTTCGGAGAATCGATATCAACATCCTCAAGATCTTCGTCGACAATATCTGATGGGAGATCAATATCTTCATCACTCGCATTACCAATCAAGTCATCATCGTTTTCGTTCACAACTTCGTCAAGATCGTCATAATCATAATCACCATCAGCTTGTAAAGAAGGATTTGCCGAGTTCAGCATTTTCTCACTTTCCTCGCTGTCACTTTCATTGTCGTTACCATCCCCAGCGAGCAACTCTTCCGCATCCTCATCCTCTGCTGGCTTCTTCTTCTTCTTTTGTTTCTTCTTGGAGGTCATTTTGTTTGCATAGAACTTATGGAAGACGAGATCCTCCGGAGCTACATCAGCTTTGGCCATAGACAAAATTTCTGGCCCAATCAACTGGTTGTTCATGTCAAGCTGGAGAAGAAGAGGGCAAATATTAAGCATATCTATAATCAATCAGCATGTCAAAATAACCACAAAAAATGTGCAATAATATTATCTAGGAACTCAATTACATGACAAATATAAAACGTGGAAATTGTTGCCACAACTTTCCTCGTAAACAAGGATTCCTTAATAAAGCACAACTATACCCCAGAACATCAAGCCTGCATTATGGACGGCTATGGCAGGAGATAGTATTACCAGACAATATCTAATCCCAATGGACAAGTAATACCATATTACGGCACTCAGAATTAGGAAAAAGATATACTCCACAGAAAAATTTTAGGAATACTGACCTTCTTGGATGGCTCAATCTGGGAGGCGCCATGCCATGTGCTCTTCTTTGGTTTCTTTTCCGTGAATTTATCCAGAAAAGCACTTAGAGAAAGGTCATGAAGCGGGTTACCATTGTACACAATGTTGGCGCCAGAAAGAAGGGTTCTGGCCATGGTAGCAACGGATGGGTTCACATGTGAAGCCAGTACGGTCAGCTGCCACCAGCCAACTTGATCTGCATTACTGTAGATTTATGAAGATAGCAGAGAGTAATTAGAGAAGTTTATTTTACTCAAAAGAGATTTAGATCCAATGCCAGTTGAGTAAGAACCAAGAAGATTATGCAATTAACCAATTTCCGGTAATAAGAAAAGTAAGACCATTGACACCCGACCATAATAGGACTTGTATGATGTGACAGAAAATGTGCATGAGCATAGTCCATTTCCTACTTAGAAACAAAGAAACATAGATATGTCCTCCTTTTAACTTCCTTTAGTTTTTACGGTATACAAGAGAGGGGTGTCATGCTTACCCGAGATCCAGAGTTGGTGAATGCAACAGAAACACTTCAAGCACATTAAATACTCACAATCTTCATGTTTTCTTAAATAAGAATACCTCAAACACAAAGTATCAAGAATATGGAAGTACCAGAAAGAAGGCTCCCTCTGCCTAGGGTTGTAACTTCCGGGCAACAAAGACCTAACATTTGAGACTTCAAATTTTTGTCGCTGACTGTCAGTTGCAGTTTTGGTTTCTGCAAGATTGTTGAAACCATCTCCCACAAACAAGTTGCCAGGTTCATCCCTATCACCATCTTCAGAGTCTGAAGCAGCAGGATCCCCTTGATCACTTGAGGAATCACTATCAGCAGCAACACCATCATTCCTACTTACAACTTTGTCAACATTATTTGTTCTAGTCTGAGTAGGGCTGCCTTGATCTTCTTCCTCATCAGCTATATCTTCAAAGTGCTCCAGATCTTCATCAACAGACTCATTCTGAAGCACCATGTTCCTGCATGTTTAGGAGTTTATCGAAATGGTTTGTTCTATTTATATGTAAATTATGAAGGAAAGCATGATCATATAAATTAAAATAGCCTCACCAAAGAGGAGGTCTTGCTTTGAGGACTTCGGACAGGAGGAAGAGGCATCCACAAGCATATTGGGGTGGCTGCTGAAGCGCAACCTGCTTAACACTAGAGCAATTAATATTGACAGAGTGTGACGATTAAGTACCTAACCAACATCTCATTGAATTTGTTTTAGTTAACTGTATAACCTTGATTACCCCATTCCTCAATACGCTAATTTGTCTAGCCTAATAAATAAGATTAGTGGCCAAAAATGGTTTGAACATACTCCTGTAGACTGTGGGGTTCACCCACTTACTTTATATACATCATCAAGAGGACTGAAGTTAGAAGTTGCTCTTCAGCACTAACCTGTAGCAAACGCTTTGAGAAAGCAGCAATTCGTTTTAGGTTTACGTCATTTTTCATGGCCCTAAGGAGCAGCCCGATTAACATCTCCTCCTGAAAGGTGAATCACATCAAACATAACATGTTATTCAGTTCACTGAAGCTTATCCAGAAGCAAGCATAACAAGGCATAAAAAAGGTGATAGGGACCACTGACACATCGAGGATAGAACATCATGAAGATGAAGATGCGATTCTGACTGTGATAGAAACTCTGACAAACTAAAGTACTTGCTTATCAACTACGTCGCATCTTAATCTTATGTGGCTATGAAAACGGAGGACTGTAAAGAGAGTAAAAATAGGTTTTAAAAAGCGAGGCAACTTCAGTTACCTTGGAAGAATTCATTGCAGCTGGTAAGAGAAGCTTGGCATACAATGCTCGATAAAACCGATCACTAACAATCTGATTTTTGGAAGAGATTTTATCAAGAAGCATCAGTGCTTGAACACCAACATTGAAATTCCTTGAATGAACCTGAAAATCCAAATAGATGCCCCTTGAGGCTCACAGGAAAAATATTTTGCTCTAACCATCAAGGACAAAGATTACTGAAACCGCACCCCCCTGAGTGGACGAGAAAGAAAGGATTTCTTGGAGCAACCCCCCAGGTTCCAGACCCAGGAGTCAACTTTCCCGTATGTATCAGAAGAACATCAATTTACGTCAATGTCATGAAATCACTAAATGTAGTATAAGGTTTTGACCAATCATTTTGTTCTCTGAAGATTATTGTTTGCAACCTTACCAGCTGAAACAACATTGGTGTTTGGACCTCAATAACATCATCAGCTTCATCATTTGAAACAAATGGAAATGCTCTATTCACACCCTGCACAAGGCACAACAAGAATTTAACTTCGAGAAATTATGCTGGCGTAAACATATTTCTAGTTAATATTTTTAAATTGAAAGGTGATTCCAGCATTCCTCATCTAAACAAAATCATTAAGGTTGTCTTATTGATAATTTTGTAATTAGTTTAGAAGTTATCCAAAAGTGTATACCAATTTCAGGAAAGCAAGTTTGCATGAATTGTGTGAGATTATGGAAAAGATGTGAAGTCTGTATCAAGTCTCTACTGCGACTGAGAAAAAGGTTACAGAAACAAAAATGAGATTGCTGACACTGACAGTTAGAAGGGCTGACAATAACCGCGAATCCATCTCAACATGAGATTCTGACGAGACCTTCTCATTATTACCCTTGGAAGAACTAGAAGCTTTCTTTTTCTCTTCTTTGCTATTTTTCTCAGCCATATGCTCTGCACTCGCCTTTGATATTAGTACCTGAATCGATTCAACTTGATGTTAAGCAAGATGACCATATCTAAGATGAATATGATTGTGGTTAATGATATGAAGAAATATTTTCGGTATATGGGGAAGAGCCAGAATATACTCTGAAAATGATAGTACAGATAACTGTAGATTCTAGAGAAATACCTTAAAGAGGGCAAAATAGACATCTATCAAGCGTTTTGCTACCTTAGATCCATCCCCTCAGAGACTCGGATGAATTTGAGTTAAGAAATTAACCTGTAAAAAGGCACGTCGGATTGAGTAAGAGAGAAGTCGAAAAGAACACAAAATTATAATGTGTACATGGTAATTGAAGAATCTGAATAAATTCTTTACATAAACAGCATTCTATTGAGTAACAGAGTAGTCAAATAAAGTACAACAAAATTATAATGAGCCTACATGGCAATTGAAGAATCTGAATAAATTCTTTACAAACACGGGATTTTATTTATGAGGGATGAAATGCACACAACCTATGTAAATCATAACATCTCTTGTCTATTTGAAAGAAAATGCATATTTCCGGTAACTATGGCACCAATGAAGGCACCACTTAGAAGGTAGCATAAGCCATTAAATCGGTAGTTAAACTTTGGATAGTACTTCCAAAAGAATCTTTGTTTCACACAGATTATCTCACAGTTCATCAATATTCACATCTGATAGTTTGACAGTATATAGACATCTAACTGAGATGCAAACTTCCAAATGGTTGGTTTACATTTAATTGCAAGCATACTAGAAGAATCTTCCATAACTTACTTAGAGATAATCAATATCAGTATAAGTTATCAAAAAAGCACAGGAACACATATCACATGCAGAAAAGGAGAACTAATATGATTCTTCTGAAAGAACCAGTGGAAACTTAGAGCATGACTCTAAGAAATAATTACAGCCTTCTTAAATAAACAGGCCAACTGGATCACTAGTTCAGCACAATCAAATCTAAGGAAATCATAGAATATATGAGCGGTGAACAAGATAGGAATTGAGAGAGAATTTCCATGTGGAGGGAGTCGTAAAAGAGCAATAAATGACACAAAAGTGACTATCATTCTGCGGAGTTTCTGAATGCTTAAAAAATAAAAAATTAAAAAGCAATCCCAGTAAAAAGTAATTATCATTCTGTTGAGGGTATGGAAAAGAAAGAGACAAAGAGAACAAATGGATCCGCTAGACAGCATGGTACTTGGCCTTCAATCCCAGATGAGGCCGAAATAGGAAATTATCCACCTCATCAATTATCACAGCCTGTCAAAACAAAGAATGTACCTTCATAGTTACAGCAAATCTTTTAACAAGAGCATCAGGAACCAAAAATATCCAATTAAGCCAGAGAATAATACCCAGACTATAAGTACTAATGAGTCATAAGCATTAACACCCTTGCATACACCATTTTCTATGCCTTTTTGAAGGTAACTTATTCTGATACCGGCAGGCCCAGGACTTAATCCTACAATTCTTCAGTGTCCTCCAAAATAGTCTTAAGTATCCTGAAATTCACAGGAAAATTTATCGAACAGTCATGAATTCTCCAAAACCTAAATACATAGAACACCCTAATTGACCAACTTCAGTTCCTTAGTTTACTAGCACCCAGGTCAGCTCCTCCACCATTTCCCTTCATGGCCTCAACGAGTCACAAGTCTCACCCCCTCTATGAACTTCCTAATTCAGAAATTGTTACTTGACATTTTACCCAAAGAAAAAGGCAAGAAAGAAAAAGGAACCTAGGCAAAAGGCAGTTGTGATGATCTATTCTCTATTGTCCTTAGGAAATTGCCTATCATGGTGAAGTAATAAAACATTATGTAGCATAAAGGAATTAGATAAGGAAAATGCTGAAACCCAAGTAGCTAAATCTAACAGCTCACCTTCATATTTGGATGATCAGCTAATAGTTTCAACAAGAGATAATCAGCATTAGACGCAGCTTTATTTGCAGGATTGCCCAGCTGTAGGCAAGTGACAAGTAAACATTTAGAACATGCTTACCAAAGAAAATGAGAGAAAATAAACAACAGAATACATCCCAAGATGCCTCACACATAAACTCAGTAACATTAGGAACAAGAATAACAAAAATGGAATATGAGAGAGAAGTCCAATATGAGCATACTTTGTTCACCAGTGCCGAAAGTAAGCGTCGTTCTTGTTCTGATTTGCTTCTAAGCAACACATAGATAGTCTGCATGACGGAAACAATACTAGTTATACCTGATATATAATTGTGCCTTGTTGTAGATGCACCAAGTAAATCATAATGAGATCATAAGGGCAAAACATGATATATGCATTAAATCATAAACTGACATGGAAACATTTCTAAACTTCACACTCTAAGGCATCTGTTTATATAGATTCTATTTGCTTTCTACCTCTAACTTTAAGAAATACTTGATTTTCCAAGAAAAGGAAAAATTTCAGGATGCTGAGTGTTCCTGAGGGGAAAAAAGTACTGTTATTTTTCCAGTAAATCCATAACTGCAGAACACCACATTGCCTTGTTTGAGAGATATCCTGAGGGCCACTGAGGAGCACACGTCAAGGTATTAAAAGCTACATCTTAATAGTAGCCAGAAGCTTGAAAGTGGGCTATTCTACTTTCAAATTAGACCATTACTAGAAAAATAAAAGTAAACTGATAGTGACATCTACAAATTTTGAACATCTCTGATAAATAGTATGAGATATTTCTTCCCCCTCCTTTTCTGCTTATTAATGTGAGAGGCATGTCCATGATTTTGCATGGCTAAGAAATCGTGTTAAGGAAGATCTACTTCAAGAACATACTTAACAAATGTACAAAGCATAAGTATGAAGTCCCAAAAACAGTACACCCGGTAATCAGCTGGACATAAGGGTGACTACTACCATATTGTCCTAGATATGAGTTATCTTAAGAACCTTAAGCCACAGGCCCTAATGAGGTTGGAAATATATACTCAAAGACCTAACGAAACACTACATGGAATATAAAAGTTTAAATAGATTTAGTAAGAAATAAGAAAATCAATGGTAATTGGAAAAAAAAAACCAACCTTCAAAGCTTTGTCTTTAAGTATGGCTAGAACATCCCTCGATGCTTCTTCAAGTGCAATGACAAAGCGTTCATACCTGTATTTGTCCATTGCCATAAAAATTGATATAGATCATTGGATGAAAATTTAAAAGTGGTCCAATTTAAGACAAAGTGTTAACCTAGACTTTCACTACCATTGCTTAATATCCTAAAAAGTTTGGGATGTAAAACATTTGTTTTCTGCATGCAGAGTCATTTCATTATGTTGAAGATATGTAAGAGAATAATCAAAACTCTATTCAATTTGCAGCTAACCAACTTCAGTTATTGTTAATATTAGCAGACTCTTATTTAAATTATAAGCTATAAGAAAAGTATATGAAACTCTCATGCTTTGTTCAGCGTCTTTGCAAACCACGATTTCCCCCATGCCCTGTAACATTTATAATTTTTCCTCTTTTTCATGTTCGGTTCTATGATAATGTTAGAGTTACCACCTCATTTAAAAGCTTAAGCTTATAGAGAGGATATTGGTTTATTTATTTATTATGTTAACACGCCCCCTCACGTGTAGCGTGATTTGTTTAGAACTTGCACGTGGACAATTTAATTAAATGGGTGGCGGTAAGGATAGAACCTCTGCCGTTTGGCTTCCAGGCTCTGATACCATATTAGAGTTACCACCTCATCTAAAAGCTTAAGCTTATAGAGAGGATATTGGTTTATTTATTTATTATGTTAACAGATAACCTGTAAAATGCCAAGTATAAATAAGACAATTTTTGAAAACAGATATTTCAGGGCAAAGGTTTTTAACCTTACTAATCCTGGTAATGCATCTACATGCTTCATGAAAACAAAATCTGCTTTGTGTTGATCTTATTAAATTCCGAGTTTGGGAGTGGAATGTCAAACGACAAAAGAATGATTCAAAAGGCTTAAAACATACCTTTGCTTTAGACATTCCTCCCAATACCAGAACAGTAGAAGAGAGTAACCATCTTTTGATTCTGGAAGCTGATTTAGAGGTCGTTGAAAGAGTGTCTTTAGCTTGCGATCTGACAACAGACTGGTATGAGGAATACAGAGAATGGCCAATTTTGTAAGAGGCCAGTGAGGCTTAATATCAAGATTAAGCAGGGCACTGTTCCATCAAGTGCATGAATATAGCATAAACTGACAATTAAAGTGATTACTTTGGTAATCATGACCCTCCATAGCTTTCAATAGAGCTCATTTTATTATTTCACACTCATATGTCTTCCTTTTAGAAGGAAGTTAGAAAGCATGCTGACCTGGAAAGAAAAAGTTCTTTTAGGGCCTCAAAGCCTGTTAAGGAATGGCGCTTTCCAACTTTTGATGTCACCATCCCCACAATCATGTTAATTAAAGAAGGCTCAAGTCAATAACAAGATATGGCTATGTTTAACTATTTTACAGATCTGTCGTTAATAATAGGCGAGGACTCCTTGACACCTTCCACAAGCAAGTCAAACTTAAACTTCCAATAACAAAACTACAAGCTATTCTCAATTTGCCATCCTGATTCCCAAACACAATGTACAATGACCAGTTATTTTTCTCTTCATATAAGAATATAAACATTTCGATATTAGATCATCACAAGCAAGCCATTTAACAAAATCTCTTTCTTTTCAACACACCAAAAGCCAGAAACTGGTTCAGGAGTATTTTTTATTAGGATTTTTTACAACTGCTTGGTTGTCTAGCAAGAGCATATCCAAAATGCAAAATGGAATTCAGGAAAAGAGGAAAAATTATTGTAAAACAGTCAAGGTATTGTACGATACCCAACTATCTCCCATATTACCAATGCATTTATCCACAAAGAAAGAGGAAAGAAAATAGTATAGCCTTTCTTGTCTAACAAAGATGTTTCATGCACTTTGACCCCAAAAGTTTACTTTTTCCCTTCTATTGTGATGAATAAGTAAGAAAGTGAAAGTGAAGATGTCTAATGAGAATAACCGAAACCGATTTGCTTCTTACTCCTCCCTTCTACAAACATATTATACAATTCTTTGTAATTTCCATATTAAAGCTTAAAACTCTTTTCTCGTAACAATTTTGGAAGAAAAAAAAAAGATCAATCATAAGAATGCACACACTTGATAAAATTTCACATTGCAGCTGGAATTCAACAAAATAATATTTGAACTGCACATTTTTAGCTCAGAATCAACAAAATAGCTTTAGGGCATTTATCTTTTCAATCCTTTCCTTAGTAAAGCTCAAAACTTTTTTCTCATAACAACTAAATAACAGCATGATCAATAATATAATAAAGCCGATAATAGATAAATATGCAAAATGGCTGAAATTTAACATAATAAACAATACCCAAAAGCGCATCGAGTGATCTCAAATTTGCTACAGGGTTATCCCCAAGCAAGACTGAATAGGCAGACACCTTATCAGCAGCGGTCCCCGACCTCTGTGTGGCAATGAGCATTTTTATATCCCCAGAGTGCCCTCTCGAAGACTCGTAATCCTGCACATATTGCGCCAACAACCTCTCCCCCAATTCCTTCTTCTTCTCCACCAAACACTTCCATTCTTCAACATTCGTAAACTCAATTCTCTTCTTTCCGTCCCCTCCAATCACCTTCTCCTCCAACTCCGCTGCATCCACATGCCACACTTCTAGCCCACTTGCCTTCACCAATGGAAGCTTCGGAAGTTTCTTGTACTTTTGCTTCGCCATTCACAAGTTGTTGTTGTGATCGTTATCGTTATCAAATTGAGTTTGAGCTTGAGCTTTAGGTTGTGGTTTGGGCATGTCGTTCGATTTAAATTTAGAGTTTTCTTTGGTGTTTTTGTTCTTTTCATTTTTATTTGGAGGTGGTTGCTTACGGGGTTTAATAGGGCCAGTTTTTTGGAAATCGGAGTCATCAAACCCATTTGTGGATGTGAGAGGGAGGGAGCTGGAGAGGCCAAGGGAGGAAGCAAACGATGCAACATCAGATTTGAGGAGGTCTAGCTCTTCGCTTGTTGTTTTGGACTTCTTGCTTTTCGAAGTCTTCATTGTCTCCGATGCTGCAGTGCTCCTAAAGATGGTGGAGTAAACGACCAAAGCAGCTAAGTTTTACAAACTCATTACCAAATCATACATACAAATACAAGACCCTAAACTAACAACAAATGCAAAATACATACTAACAAATATAAATATCTACATATGTATGGGGAGAGAACTTGTACAACAACAAGCTCTTTAAAATTTTGCTCGTTTAGCTCATTAACTCAAGACAGAGAGCGTGAGGCTATAAGTCATAATCTGTCATATCGGATTTTCTGATATCGGGATTTTTTCGAATTCGGATGTACAACATCCAAATTTTCTGCTAACCTAAAAAAAAAATACTAAATTGCTTACTAAATATTTAACCACTTGAACAATATAAAATTTACAACAACACGAATTTAGCACCATTATAACAACACCATATCACACTAAATAAGAAAGAGCATAAATTTGTATTATCTACTCAAGTTTATTATACTCAAGTCTATTCACATTCGAATATCTGTCTTTAAGCCTCACTTATACTACGATACACCACACCTCTTTGGTAAACAAACGATTCAAAGAATACCAAATTCAGCTTCCATAACCAATACACGAGTAAAAATTTTTAAAAAAATTAAAAAAATAGAAGCAAGAGTAGAAATAAAACATAAAAGCAGGAGAAAAAGAAAATTTACATTGAGGCCACTAAAAATTTATAAAAAAAAAACAAAACAAAACAGAAAAGCAGGAGAAAAAGAAGCAATCATACCTTGAGGTTGGAGATACCGGGTGCAGTGGTGGAGGGGTTTAACATTGAAGTGAAGGGGTTTAACTGAACAAACTCACTGGATTGTGCCCAACAAATTTCAGTTTGGCCCAGTTAGGAAATAGCCCAAATTCCTTTTATCTTTGTGGGTCAGAACCCAGCTCATCCCACACATAGGCCCATAAACTTTTTATTTAATCTTTTCCAAATTTCCCCTGTATCTCTGTGTGTATCAATATCTATAGCATATAATAAAGCAAAATAAGCTATAATTTTGTGTTGCTAAATGACGTTTTATATGACAAGCTTTCCATAATTACTTACCAATTAATTAAATGTGTCCATTCTTAGGTCATTTTTTTGTTGTTGATCATTTATTTAGTTCTATTTCTATATTAAACATTTTAATTTAATTAATATTATGTCATTTCTTTATATATATCATCATTATTTTATTAACTTCATAATACAAATTATCTCAATAACTATTTAGTAAGATGCAAAAACTCTATAGTTTTAATATATCCAATCACGTATGTCGCTCCCCGTGTAGGGATGGCAACGGGACGGGTACCCTGCCCACGAAGCAATCCCAAACCCGCTACCCAGATAGCATCCCAATCCCAAATCCCGTCCCAAACCCGGATAAAATTTTAATATAAATCCCGTTCCCAGAACGTCTCATATTCCCGGGTACCCGGAACGTCCCAAACCCGATTACGAAATTAAAATTTAAATAAAAAATGTAACCCAAAAATGTCCTAAACCCGCAAGGTCCAAAACCTGATTAAATTATTTATTTAAGAAACTAACAGTTTAAGTCAATTTCCTATTTTTTGCCCAAAAAAATTAATATCCCTAAAAAATGCATTAAAATGATAAATTCAATCTATAAGAACAAATGAACATACTTTTTAGCAAATAAATTCTTGCACAATAGACCATTCTTATTAAAAAGTAATCCACAAATCCAAACTAACACAAATGTAAAGAAAGTTATTCATCTAAATTAACATTAAAGCAATATAAACAACACAACAACTACACAAGAAAAATAATACAAACAACATATGCAAATACAAAGTCAGTCACTAAAAAAGCCAATACACATATCCAAATTAATCAATCCATCCATAATCCATACATCCAAACTCATTAAACTCATAGCTATTCATCAATGCAACTTGATCCTTCCTCCTCAGGTGCAATAACGGACATGAGTCCTGAATTAATAGAATTGCCTAAAACATAGAAAACATAAAAAAAAAAATGTATGATATAATCAAAACTTAAAACACAAATACTCATAATATAAAATATTTACCTTCAATTTCAAAACATAACCAATCACGTGAGCACATTAAAGCTTCCAATGTGTCTGGGTGAAGCCTACTTCGGTGAACGCTAACAACCCTCCCACCGGTGCTAAAAGCGGACTCCGATGCCACAGTAGATATTGGAATAGCCAAGAAATCTCGAGCAAGCAACTGTAAAGTCTCGTATTTTATGCCACCAGTCTTCCACCAACTCAAAATATCAAAATCATCTACATAAGGTATCACCCCCTCCTTCACATAATAATCAAATTCTTCCTTCACATGTGTACCAGAAACATTGGGGGTTGCTAAAAAATTAAGAAATTCACGTGGCATGGAAGAAAAAGAAGTGGCATCATCCTCTATTAGAGAAGGACCAATGGTCCTACATTCAAGACCAGAACCCGCATATTCATTCATCAAATCATAGAAAAGAGCTTTAATTTTCTCAAGCCTAAGTAGACACTTTGCTTCATCATAAAAATCCTTAAAGTAATACTCAACTGCCTTGAGTCTTAACCTAGGCTCTAAAACTGCTGCAATTGCCATAACATCACAAGTCTCCTCCCAGTACTTTTGAAACTTAATGTACATACTTTGAGCCATGCTTTTAATAATAACAGTGTCTGATTCTATCCACTGACAAAGAAGTTTCCTAACTTTACAAATTTGAACAAAGCAAACATTCGAAGTCGGGTACTTTGTTCCTGAAAAGAGCTTGGTTAGTTAATGAAAAACACTAAGCTTCTCACAAATGAGCTTAGCCATTTCCCAATCTTCATCAAATGGTAGAGATGTATAATGCTTATCTCTAAAACTCAACTTTTGAAATACAGTCTTATACTCAATGGCTGTTTCAAGCATTAGGTAAGTCAAGTTCCAACGGGTTTTTACATCAAGCGCTAATTTCTTGGTACATCTCAATTTCAATGTACGAGCCATATTCTCAAAATTTTCAACCCTTTGTTGAGAGCCTGACCAATAAAGAACACTTAAACAAATTCTCTCAATAGCCTTTTCTATGATAGACAACCCATCCTTCACAACTAAATTTAATATATGGGCACAACATCGCATGTGAAGGAGTTTTCCGTCAAGTATAGAGTTTCTAGACAACTTTTTAGAAAGAATATTGATCATACCATCATTTGAGCTACAATTATCCACTGTTATTGTGGAGATCTTGTCTTCCAAATGCCAAGACATTAATCCATCAAGCAAATTTTCAGCTAGAATGTCTGCAGTGTGTGGAGAAGGCACGTAAACAAACCTGCAAAAAGGACAATTAAAATTAAGAAGAATAAGATATATTTATATGGTCAAGTAACAAAGAAGCCTCGATAATGCATATATACCTCAATAGTCGACTTTGCAATTTCCAATCGTCATCTACAAAGTGAGCAAGAATGCTCATGTACCCTTTTTGGTTGGAAGTCCACATGCATTGTAATAGCCATTCTAGCACTAGTCCGACTCAACCAATTCCCTAACTTCTCTTTTTCAATGTCATAAACCTTCATTATATCGCTCTTTATGGTATTACGAGATACCATCTTGAAAAGTGGTTGAAGGCTTTCCACAAATCTTCTAAAACCTATATGCTCAACAATAGATAAAGGATACTCATGCAATATTATTGCATTTGCTAACTCCCTTCTAGAAACTTCTGAATCAAATGTATAGTTGCTAAACTGAACTTTCCCATCATTTGTTTTTTTCACCCCAATTTGCTTCTGACGCTCCATTGCTGTCTCAATAGACATGTTACTCCGTTTAGGACAATTGTTCAAATGATTATGCAAACTTTTTGTGCCCTTATCACTACTAGCTTGTAAACGTGTATTACAATAATAACATATAGCTAAGTCTTTACCATCCTTCTTGACTTTCACCATATGGTTCCAAACTTCACTTGTTAACTTCCGTTTTTTTGGAACAACTACCTCACCAGGCTTTAAAACAACTTTTGGATCATGTTGTAAGTTTTGACCTTGATCAGTTGAAGTATGAACTGGACTCAAGCGGTGAAGCTAAAGTAGAAATTGATGAACTAATTTGGGTTGTAGCATTAGGGGTTGAAGCATTAGAGGCAACAAATTCACCACTTGATGGATCTGTCCTACATTCATCTTGAGCGGAAAGATTGGTGGGAGGATCCGATGACATGGCCTAATTAACATTTGACATTATAATAACTAATATTACAATTAATTCTAAAGCATACAATCAATAATCAACAATCAAAGTCAAGAAATAGAATACAAAATACCTTGATATCATAACACAAAACAGAATAAAAAACATAAAATTCATAAAGCAAGAAACTAGTGTTCAGTTGATTAAGCAAGAAACATAAAATTCGTAAAGCATAAAATTCGTAAAGTATAAATTCGTAAAGCATAAAATTCGTAAAGCAAGCATTTAACTCTTGACCCCAAATATTAAAATATATTCCTCATCTAGATTGAAAATATTTTTGGAATGAAACATTTAACTCCTGACCCCAAATATTTTTCTTTTTCTTTTTCTTTTCTCTTTTGGTCGAATGAATCATCTAGATTGAAAATCTACCCGTAAAGCTTGTTTCAGTGCTCTGTCATGATATATTATAATGTTTTGACGTCGTTCTAAATGATACATATGAGAGTATAACAATAATCGTTTGATTCGTTTCATTACCATCTAATTTTTTGAAAAATATTAATTACAAAGATGATGATGAAGAAGAAGAAAAGAAAGATGAAACTTACAACACTGATAAAACTTTGCTTTGCTTTGCTTTGCACGAATTTCTTCACTTTTTCTTTCAGTGTGAAGTTGCAGGCTTGCGGCGGCGGAAGAGGTAGCGAAACGAAATGGAAGAAACGAAATGAAATTGTTGACTAGGGTTGGACGCTGGTGACTCACTGACTTGGTGGACTAAAGACTATTCTTTTTTAAAAAATATTTTTTTAATAAATCTTTTATTTTTAACTTTTCTTTTTGTAAGATAGTTTAAATTTTTAGCTTTTATTAGTCATCTTTTTCTTGACCAACCCAAAAAAAAAAAGAATTATTCAGCTTTTAAGTTTTTTCTATAAAAAAATGTATATTTGATTAGTCATTTATATAATTTTAAAAACTATGTATATAAAAGATTTAAGATTTGATTAGGAAGTTATATAAAATTCAGGGTATTTTTAATTATAATTCTCAAATTAAATTAGCTATATAAGTTATAAGTGGAGTTAGATCAATGGTCTGAAATCTTTTTTTTCTTTTTCAATCTTATTTGTTTTAAATATTTTTTCTAGTACATAGTAAATCTCTTAGTTTTAAGTTTCTTTTTTAGAAAAGTGTTTAAATTTTTTGTTTTAGTTAGTGAGCTTTTCTTGATCAAAAAATAATTAGTCATTTTTAAATTTTTCTATAAAAATTAAAATTTGATTAGTAAGTTATACTAAACTAATAAATATAAAATATTTTGAGATATTGGTATAGTTTTATAAGTTAAATTTTAAAGACTAAAAGGTTAAAACTTTACTACTATCAACAAAAGTAATAATTTTTGCTTCTTTATTTATTGTATCATATACATATACATATATATAACTACAATTAATTAATAAATGTAAAACATATTTAGATACCTATGTAACTAAAGTTAGTGTAGCTATATAATTAGACTTAGTTTGTTATTTAGTATAATTCTAACTAAAGTTAATCATATAACTAGAATTGGTATGATTTTTGATATAATCATATTTAAACTAATCATATAACTAGTTCTTTTATAGTTCTAACTATTATAGTTTTTTATATAGTCCTAATAAGTATGCATATAAAAAATATTATCAATATAACTATAATTAATTAATAAATATAAAATATATTGAGATATTAATATAAATTATATAATAAGGTATGGATATATATATGTGTATATATATGTACATATATAATTAAATATATATATATATATATATGTATGTATGTGTATATATATATATATATATATGTATGTATGCATGTATGTATGTACACGGTACAGTACCGGTTATTGTTCCGGGTATCCGGAGGTCACTCCCAGTTCCGTCCCAAACCCTAACGGGTATTTTTAATCGTTCTGGGTTCGTTCCGGGCTCTTAACGGGACGGATTTTTATCGGATTTTTAGCGGGTTGGCCGTGCCGGGTACCCTAAGTCACTCGTCCCGTTGCCATCCCTATCTCCGTGCATCGCACGGGTGTCACACTAGTTATATTATATAGAAAAACCCAATTCAATATAATATTGACAAGTGTTGCACAAATATAACGACAAGTGTCGTACAAATATAACCTTCTGTTATGTACTCCTATTTTCAAGTCTCAATCTACGGCTATTCAAACATTGAAACCTTAATTGCACATTAGCCAATCGTTAAGATTTATATTCAAATTTATTCAAAATTGCCTTATTTAGTGAGATTTATATTGATTTACTAATTTATTTTAGTACTAACATATTATGTACAACTGAAAATCATAACACATAATCTAGATTGATTGTATATACCTGTGGTAACTTGGTAATTTGGTTCTTATCAAATATTGACCTATTTGGTAAAATACGATTAATTGCAATGTTTAGTAATATAAAATACTTTTTAAAAAAAGGTCATATATTTTATAATTCGTGCATGACACGGAACACGGGCGATAGACTAATATATATATATATATATATATATATATATATATATATATATATATATATATATATATAGAGGGTATTTAATCTAACAAAAAATGGTCAAATATTGCATCGCTGGATCATTAGCAGTAGAGAGCACACGGACTAGAAAAGACGGAAACAAAGTTTCAGAAATTTCTGAATAATAATAATTAGTTAAACTGATACGTCTCAAACCCTTCTCTAGTCGGCGATCCAATCCTCTCCGGCGTCGATCACTCCTACCCTACCCCGACTCATCACTCTTCTTCACCAACTCAAGGTAAGCTCAGGTATATTATATACATATGTATATGTATATATGTATGTTTGTATGTATATACAATATTATATATCTAGGTATATATATATATTAAGTGTTGCTAAATTTTTGTTTGTTTAACTTGTAATTTTGGAGTTAATTGATTGGGCTTATCAGTTAGTTCTTTCAATTCGGGTGCTTTTGAGAATTTTATTTATTTATTTATTGTTTTTATAGTTTTTATTGCCGCGTGATCTGGAATTACGGAACAAATTTAGCGTCTGGTTTTTTAAATAGAGAAAATTTCGAAGGTTAATTTTTTATTTTTAGTTACGTGAAAAGAAATGGATCTATTATTGTATTTATGCATTACATATGTTAGCTTGTACACTGTTTAGGGTTTTGTAATGCGGAGAAATGCTGTTAATTTTTTATTGGGATGTGATCTCGGGAGCGCATTTAGTCAATTTTAGGGAATTTTGACTGAAGGAAATTTATAGCTATGTGTTTGAAGTTGAGCAAATATTACAGATTATTTCGTTGCATAGTGAATTCCGTATAATCAGCAGTCACCTAGTGGGAAGAAATGATTTTCGTGTATGACGTTGTTCTAGTTTTGTTCGAGTGGAGCTCAATTTGCCTTGAACTAGGTGAAGCAAGTTATAAATTCTAGATTGCATATTGTTAGGGAACAGTTTAAATTTAAAGTGAAATACATATATACATACATAATAGGCTCGGGTGAAAGGAATTGGAAGAATTTTTATCCAAATCTTGAAGAAAGTTGTGACGACCAAATAAATAATTAGAATTTTGTAAGCACGAAATAAATTATATAAGATAACCTTCTTGCTTTGTGGGCTTCCAAAAAGTTAAGAAAGACGAAGAGATGTGTTTTAATTTTCTTTTCTCATTTTAGTAAAGTATGCATCATTGCACAAGTTTGAAAATTTTTGCAAGTATGGTGATGGTACTTGATTTAGCACAGGCAGTTCGGTGGAATTTTATTGTTATCTCAATTAGCACTCTTGCAATATCTATCATATCAACCCACCAACACCATGGTTAAAATGGAAAAGTGTAACTAGTTTTCTGATAGCTAATATCTTTGCCCTCTTCTTTCAGCTAAAAACCTAGAAAAATGTCTGGGCAAAGCCAGCGGTTGAATGTTGTTCCTACAGTTACAATGCTTGGTGTTATGAAAGCTCGCCTTGTTGGTGCTACAAGAGGCCATGCTTTGCTCAAGAAGAAAAGTGATGCTTTGACAGTGCAGTTCCGGCAAATTCTCAAGAAGATTGTTTCAACCAAAGAGTCAATGGGAGAGATAATGAAGACTTCTTATTTTTCAATGACAGAAGCCAAATATGTTGCTGGTGACAACGTCAAACATGTTGTTCTTGAAAATGTCCAGAATGCAACTCTTAAAGTTAGATCACGCCAAGAAAATATTGCTGGTGTGAAGCTCCCCAAGTTCGAATATTTTACTGAAGGAGAGTCGAAGAATGACCTCACTGGATTAGCAAGAGGTGGACAACAAATACAGGCTTGTCGTGGTGCTTATGTGAAGACCATTGAGCTGCTTGTTGAGCTTGCTTCTCTCCAAACATCATTCTTGACTCTCGATGAAGCAATCAAGACCACAAACCGTAGGGTTAATGCACTGGAGAATGTTGTGAAGCCACGTTTAGAGAACACAATAACTTACATTAAGGGAGAACTGGATGAATTGGAAAGAGAAGATTTTTTCCGGCTAAAGAAGATACAAGGTTACAAGAAAAAGGAAATTGAGAAACAGATGGCTGCTGCCAAGCGCTATGCAGAAGAGAAGGTTGCTGAGGAAATTGCTTTGACAAAAGGTGTCCCACTTGATTCAGCTCATAACTTGCTGGCCCAAGCTTCACAAAAAGACAAGGACATAATTTTCTGATCTGGAGGTCAGTATATTCATTTTGTCTGTGGTTTGTGGCTTTTTTATGCAGCTTGTCGAGAGTTGTAGGAATTAATGGTATTACTAGAAGAACAAGTTTTTGTATCCTGAATAAGAGTTCTTCATGTTTGTATTTATTGAATCCATTTATAAGCAGAATCCTTACCCGGTGGGTTTGAGAATATTTATCAGTTTGCCACTAGCTGATGTGCTGATGTGGCTTATTATTTTAACAGTTTCATAATGTAATTTATCAGTTTCTCGCATTAGTGGAATTTGTTTAATTTGACCTAATGGGGCCCTTGTTTCCCAAGGGAAATTTAGGATCAAATGTTTCTTATCTGCTAAGAGTACTATCCTTGTGTAGTTCTGTAGCTACCACAGTTCACTATGAGGCTGGCTTGAGTTGGGTTTTTATGTTTTTCCTTTCTCCAAATTAGTGTGGTAAGATTCATGTAGCAGTCGAGTTGGACAGATACCGTCTTACGGTTGTATTGGTCCTCTAACTTCAAACCATCTTGCATTGTATTGTTCCTCTTACTTTGGAAGCAAAATATAAAAGATTTCTAGTTCACATTTCAGTGGGTATAACGATCTAGTAAAGACAAATCAGCGTGTACAACGATCTGGTAAAGGAAAAGATATACTGTATCAAGAAATGGTAAACTTGCTCCTGCGATGATTTATATGTACCAGCCATTCCCTGTTGGGGACCTTAAGTCTTGTTCTTTTGTTACTCTTCCTCATTCCATCATTACATTTGTTTGTAATGCACATTGAATAGAAGCTTTACTGGAATAGGCAGATGCTGTGACAGCAGCGGCATGTTGTCCATTTTGGCTTGAGCTGTTCCAAGCCTGTGGCATGGTTTATTAAGATGGCCTTGTGAGATACTGTAACAAAATCCTTAAGATACAGAAGTCTGCCCTAAATGCTATGTAGTTTGAGAGATTTTCTAATACAAGGCAGTTTGGTTTACGGAACTCCCCTAATTCGCTGGGTCAGGGAAGTAACAGCGTGAATCGTTTGATTATGGGCCTGTTAGGATTGGTTTTTTTTTTTTAGGAAAAAGTATTTTTTTTATAAAAAAAATTACATTAAATTTATAATAATTATTTAATTTGGCTTCCAAAGAAGTTGAAATTCTGAAAAAAATTCAAATACAGTTTTTTTGAAAGTTAAAATTTTCAGCTTTTAAAAAAAAATTATTTTTAAAAAATTATTGAAAAAAGCCAATCTAAACGGCCCTATACCTTGTACCTTTGTTATGTATACCTGCTACAGTACAAAGCTTAGTACTTGAAATATAAGGTGAGATTATCTACGACTTTCATTAATGCCTTGTTAGGTCAAATTGTTGATTGTTTTTGTTCAATAGTATTTTTATCGAAAGTTCTGTTGTTGAAAGATACATATCTTAATAGCTAAATTTTCATCGTCAAGCCAAATAGTCCTGAACCTTAAGACACATACATCTGCCTGATACCTTCAAGGAATCAATTTATTCACTCCCATTACTCAGTGGATGGAGTTTGTGAAGCTTTTGTTTTTTAAAACACCGTGTGTTTGGCCCGCCGTGGGAGGTAGCGGAAGTAATATAAAGTTAATTGGAATTGTAACCCTAAATTATCTTTGGATTAATTCTTTCACAGGCTCCTACACTATGAAGAGCGATATATTTTGATTCTTGAACTATCAAAGTGAAATTTTTAGTCCTTGAATTATTAATTGTTAAATAATATATTAGTCCTTTCAACTATTTCAGTCAAAATATTAAGGTCATAGTTGAATTCTTTTAGCTATTTATATGCTATGATCCTGCAAAGTAACTTTAGTTTTTGAAAATAATTAACTAGTTTCTGGACAAAAGTAGCTAATTTTTTTAACAGAAATGACTAAAAGAACCATCAATGTCAAACAATTAATAATTTAAGGACAAAAAGTCTCGTATTAATAGTTCAAGAATCAAAATATCTCATATGTCATAGTTCAGAGAGTTGCAAAGGAATTAACCTTCTTCAATATATATGTATTCAACGTAATATTTAGATTAATCGGTTTCATCTGTCGTCTTCGAGGTCACAATTTGAAGATAATATTCTCAAAAGAGGACAATGCCTCATCCCTCGAGTCTTCCTCGGGAAATGTTAATATAATCATGGTAGCAACAATAATAATCTTAATTCACAATAGGTGCTAATGATGACAATTGAAAATAAGATGCTACGTTAATGATGTATAAACATTAGACCAATAAGTTGCAAATCCACGAACATATATTGTAATCAAATGTCCAAAAATCCACTTTCCTTCACAGCCAACTTAGGGAAATAAAAACAAAGCAAGCTATTCTACCGCACACATTCATCATTTGTACAAAAGGAATTACAAATGTATTATATCAGATGTAATTAGACGATCAGTTTAAGGATCAAACTCAACATACTAAACGCACCAGGCTTGTTCATGTGCAACTCAACATGCCCACCTTCGTAATGTTACCTTGAAAAAATTTTAGCTCCTGCGTATTCAATTAAATCCTCTTGGTTGTGCATATCCCAAATGACCAATTTCCCGTCCAACCCTGTGTTGGTAACATTAGGCTTCTCAGAACATAATAATATGAATTACGCAATTTGACATAATGATCAATGGTCAAAGCCAGCTTGAACTCACCCGAGGTGCTGAATCGAGTTACTGTGCGATCTCCTGCCTTCTTGAGTGACACTATAGAACTGGAGTTTTTAGGAAAAAAGAGAAGAAGAATTATGCTTCATTTTCATCATCTAGCTGCGGTGAGTCAAATGCAAATGCTATAGTGAATAATAATGCATTAAGAGAACTAGATATTAGTATGAATAGTACTTAATACAGTTGTCATGAACGCTTCCTCGCAATCTTGAAGGTTCAACAGTATCATTGCTCATTCCGTACTTGGACTGGCCATAGAATTTCCCAAACGCTTCAGAAAACTGGAAGAAGTAGAGAATAGCAAAGGCCATGTTAAAATGAGCACCAACTCAAAGACGTGAAAGTTTGCAAACTCATATTCCCATATGGCTACCTACTTCTTTGAATATTTCTTTTTTATTTTTCCACCTTATTGTTATTAAAATTTTCTTCTAAGGAGGGGGAGGGTGACGTGTTGTTCTAATATGAAACTAGCCCCTCTAGTATCAGAATGAGCCTTCTTTTGCAAAGCCAAATTAGGCTCTATTTGGCCTAACTGTGTGATTTCAGTTGTTGAGCTGTAGAGCTTTTAGAGTAGAGCTTTGAATAGAAGTGCTGTTGAATAAAAGCAATTGATTGTTTGGTCCGATATTTTAGAAGTTAAGCTTTCAGTTGTTTTGAGGGTAATATTGGACTTTAAAAAATATAAAATAGTATTTTTGAGAAAAAATAAAAAAAAATAATTTTTAACATAACATAAAAACAGCTTTTCAAAAGCCTTTTCTGAAAAGCTCCAATTTGGAGCTCTTGGTTTTTCAGTTTTAGTTTTTATTTAAAAGTTCTTTTAAAAATGGGCCAAACAAGTCAATTTTAATTTTTAAAGTCACAAAAAACACTTTTAAGTATCAAAAAGCTGGGCCAAACAGACTCTTAATCATCTAGGCAGATTATCTGTTCTACGTACATTGCCAACAAAATTGAGACCCAACAACAGTATAACAAGATGAAACTTGACCAATGTGAGAAACATATACATCAATCACCAGATGGTGCTAGACTAGAGATGCTTTTGATCTGTATATTGAATGCTCAAAAGCTATTTGTTTTCAATTTCTTACTTAAAATACTTTGTCTAATTCTTAAATCATACATATACATATGTATCTCTGTCTCGGTGTTAATTTTGAACACCTAATGTCTCTATAAATTGTGCTCATAATGCACAAAACCTTACCTGCGAACCATATTTAGCACTTGAAGATGCAACTCTTCTTTCACCAAGAAACCTCACAAAGCTCCTGAACCCGTATAAAAAGTTCATAAATAACCCTTTCTATAATTAAGGAAAATGAGAAAAGGAAGTAGAATCAATTGTAATTAACGCATTCTATTACTGTCTTCAACTTCAGTACTATCTGAAGTTATTGAAAGTAAATATTCCATGGACAATGAAGAAGAAATATAATTGCTGTCATGCCGAAGAAAGTCTAAGTTTTTATTCTTTCCAGAACCACTAGTTAAAAAAGCAATATCCAAGCCAAAAGAAAGAAAGGAAAGCAACGATGAATAGAAACAGTAAGATGGAGGCAAAATCACACATATACGACGAATTATCAGAAGGGATTGATCTCCCATAAAAGAGAAAAAGACAAGAAAACAGAATTACAGTTATTTGAAGACATTGAGAATGTTGACAAAAATTTTCTAAAATCAGCCAGCTTTCCAGTATAAATAAAAGATGCAAAAGAAAGAATCCACACACTCAAAGAAATTATTGAAATGAGAATCCACACACTCAAAGAAATTATTGAAATTAAGGCAGGCATGGAGGAATAACCAAAGAAAAGAAAGGAAAACCACTGATGAAGACATAAAAAGTCATTCATTTCACAATTTAAATTACCATAACCCTCTTTCATCTGCTGCAAATAACATTGGACAGCAATCAAATCCTACGCCAATAACCATTCTCTCAGAGATAAATAGAACCTGCAAAATAACAACACTTCACCAACATCACTAAGACAACAGCTAAGATGTGGGGGAATGGTTGAATGTTTGAGAGTGGATGCTGACCCACATCACGAAGAGGCAAATCACGGAATGCAACACTTTGAGCTGAAGGAGAGGGACCAACATCGTCGACAAAGTAGATCATTGAGTTATGACCTGAGGATGAAAAGCATTTAAAATACGCTAACTGAACAAAATCAAGAGATGATGAAGTCATTGAGGAAGTAAGAGTCATTTCAAAAAAGATATAGTAAAAAAATCCTTGTTGATGTATGATTGTAATAAGCAAGCATTGAAACGCTATCAATCTGATAACGAGGCTAAAGCTACACTCAGCTCACATAAGTAGAAAGTTATAACCATTTGTCATAAGGCAAAGAGAGAGATTCCTGACCTACATAGGCTAAAGTATTCCCACTTGGGGACCATTTTACACCAAATGCCCAGGAAATTGAGAGATCAAGCTGAACGATTTGCTGTATCAACAGGACAAAAGAATTGCAGAAATAAGATTCGCATGCTTCAAAGAAGAATGCTCAAAGATATAAATGCTGACACAGATATGGACATATAAGGGTAGAGTCTCAGTGAATGCATGAATAAACACATTCAGATCTTTCAAATAAATTGCATATTAAAGCAGAAAGGTAGAATTTCAAATGACTAAACTGTTTAAAAGTACACTTGACAGGAACTGAATAAAATTGTTCCAACTAATTCCTGTACAAATTCTATGATAACAAGGTACATCTTTCAGGGTACTTCTCAAGAGTTGGTCAATTTTAGATCATGATTTTCTAAAGTATCCTGGTTACTTAATGATGTTAATTTCTTTTGCTTCTTCTCTATGGTCAACAGTAAAATACTGCAGAACACTAGGTAAAGACTTAACTAAGAAAACCAAGAAAAGGCTACAATTCAAGGTGTATCTAATGCTAGTAAGATATGGTAACACCTAAGAGAACTATTCAGTTGGTGGCTGATATGGACCATCTAAGTTATCCTGTAATATAGCCAACCATTATACCAATAATAAGCAAATAACTTAGCCACTCATAGCATATTGGCAGAATTTCAGAAAAAGAAGACCTTTAAAACATAGTAATGGAAGAATAGGGAATCAATTCATTCAGAGCCTGGTGATCCAATAAAAGGTGCTAGAGTGGAATATGATAATCTGCGATTCAGTATTTTGGCTTTCAAAAGCATTGTTTACAAGCATTTGCACATCAGACATTAACTGGTCCATGATTGCTAATGTCAAAAGATGCCCAATCCACCCTTTTAGTAGCTCTGACTTCTAGTTCCATTTTTTGAAATATATACAGCTAATACTGAGAGCGACCACACATTATCATGGCTAAAGGTTGAGGAGGTAAAAAAGTCAACAAAAGAAAGTACCTCTCCAAACTTTGTATCTGATGAAGGACCAGATTTGGAATCCCTGGTTCATTGCCAACGAGCAACAAATAAAATTAGAAAAATAAACTTAGATTCTAGAAGAGCAATAATGCTTTGTGACTTTGAAAACATACTTTGCGTCAACGCCTTTGATCAAAGTAGAGAATATCCGGCATTTTCCATCAGTTGATGTTGTTGCAAGGAGTATCTATGCAATATCACATAGTTTTAGCCAACAAATAAGTGAGAATCAGACAAAGAAATCATAAGTGAAAATCATAAACCTACACCTCATCTAACAACAGATAGCGTGGCCCATATAAGGTGTTTTAGTATTATAGTTTATGTAGGAGTGCCATTTGGGACATGCCCAATCTGAGTCATGTTTAGGCAGGCCCTGTAGTAAGAACTTATAGCAATGCGTATAAAAATGGAAGAAATTGTGTGGAATATAACTGAGCAAATAACTAAATTCAACATTCTTCCTACAAACTTCAACCTGAAAATATGTCAGAAAGGTAAGAACTAAAAGAAAGAAGAACCATGTGATCAATTTCCCCGATGAATAACAAAAGTTTCGCATCACATCATCAATGACAGTTCTAGTTGGTTGATTCGTGATTATAAGCTGTTCAATATTGAAGATATCCATTCATGTCAAAGTTGGAGAATATATACGCACATTATTTGGATGCCAGGCGACACTTGTAACAGATGAATCATGCCTTTTTCTTATAAGCTTACTGACCCACCTGCAAGAAAGAATAGTAAAATTACATCAGAAAAACTCATAGAACTTGAGAACTAACTCAACATTATTTTTGACAAGAATACTTTGATGCCAAGGAGTAGATATGATATCTCTGCATATATCACCCTTGATAGAAAATTAACGGACTTTTTCCACAGTAGTAGATGTATTAAGAAATCCTCATGCTACAGAGGTTATATAGAGCACCGTTTGGCATTCAGATGATAACCACTGGTATTGGCACAAAAGTTTGCAACCATAGGACTGGCTTAGAAAGGATTCATTGTACTATAACTTGTATTTATTTAAAAAGAGAAAAAAGAAAAAAATAATTCAATTCATTTCTAAATGGAATTTACAATTGTATGCTATAGGTGTCACTAGCCAAGCTTGAAAATATAATCAACAATAATCTTCACATAAGAGAACTATATATAATGAAAAGAGAAGGTATCTGAAGGAGTTTTTACCAATTATTCTCTTGCTCATAGTAGCATATGCACACAGTTTTGGCCCCACTTCCAACAGCAAACTTGTTTTCTGAAAGGAAATATGTAAATAAGAAGATGACAACAATTTCTACAGCGACAGGGACACTCTAGCACTAAACTATTCAAGTTCTTTATGATACAGCTAATGAATATAAGTACAAATAACTGGTTTGTCATGTTCCTCAACTCAACTGTAAGAAAGGATGTCAAATTAAAATGATATGGGAATACAGATATGCATAGCAGAATGATGTCGGAACCTATGATGCATAGCTCAAAACAATGTCAATTAACAAAATGTTGGAAGAATTATGTACAGCACAGTTTGCATCATAAATGGCCTTCAACATCCTATTATCCCAACAGTTCTGAAGATTCCTTAATATGGCACCAGCTAACAAGCACTTACAACAGATAATGAATCAGGACATAAAACAAAGTTACAGATCAGATGATGGAAGGAAGCATTTAAAGAATATAAGAAGCATTTAGCAACTCTATGGACACCCTATTATTCTTGTCAGTCAGAACAAAGCCATAAATCTTTTCACTATTTATGCAAGCAGCATAATGTAAGGAGGAAGCACTTTCATACCCACTTCACGCAAGATTTTTTTGTTTCCTTTTCTTTGGGGTAACTTAATGTCATAGAATATATTTTTCAACAAAAATTAGATAATAAAGATAGAGTTTTAAAGAAAGCTTATAGCATTGACCAGAAACATTTATAGGAAGATTGACAGAGTTGTCAGTCACCCAATGTCCATTATAGATTATAAATTAACAGAAATCCCAACAATAACCAACTTCAATACCTTTCGGACTCCATTGAACACAAAGTGCGGCACGGTTTAGCCTAAGGATGACAAGGGTTGGTACCCACTCTGTTCCTTCTTTGTTCCAGACATATCTATAGTGAACATCAATCAACTAAAGATTCAGATTAATCCACATATTAGTCAAAACTTTTAAAGATGGATAATGACTCACGAATTCCGATCATGAGAAACGGTTACAATTCTGTTTGATCTTGCACTCCAATCTAGTCCAGAAACAATTTGGTCATGCTGCCAGAGAAAGGACCAGTAAGACACAAGATAAAGTTAGAAGCATTTAGCAAGAGTAACTATGTCCTAAAAATAGATGATAAAAAATTAATAAAAATTATTCTTAATAAAAAGTGCACAGAGCTCCTTCAATATGCATATTATAGTTTGGGAATGTAAGCATGTCTATCGGCTTCGGATGAACCTTAATGTGCCTGAATCCTACATACTGATAGCAACTTCATGGATATTCGTTGGGATACATGCAACAAATAAGAAATTTACAAGATGGATGTGACATTACAGAAAAACAAATGACAAGATAGATGTGAGAGACAACAAAAGTGTCCTGCAGTTTTACCTTGAAAGGAAATGTGAGTGTGCACCAAGCTGGAGGTATAATTGCAGACCAAGAATCTAAATAGATGACCCTAAACCAGATTTCCACTTAAATAATAAACATAATTACCACTATAAGCCCAAACAATCCACTACACCAAACCAGAGGAAACCTAGCCTTATCCTGTTAAGTGGGGCCAAGACAACCCTCTAAATGCATCTAAGTTACAGGTCATCTCAAGGTACACTAACTTATTCAGCAGTTATTAATGGTCATAGATTTAGAAATTTGTTGTAATGAGTGAAAAAGAACTGGGGATTCGTAAACTGTCAAATTCTGTAAAGCAAAAGAGCATTAATATAAATTTAATATGAAGATGCAGTGTTTAAGACTAGCTGCAAATGTAGAGTTTTAGAGTCCCTCTCAGCTGAAATCCTGATGAAAAGATGGACAATTAGAAGCTCTATTTGGAAGAGACTCCCTACATTAGCGGTTAATGTATACGTTATTGTCTATGCTTGTCTTGGAGGTCGATAATTGATACTGAAGGAAATGAGAGCCATCAACTTCCAATGTATGCTTATTAAATGTCCCCTGGACTGATTAACCCTCTAACGACATGGGAAACATTAGGTTGTCTGAGGCAAACTGATCAAAATCAGCAGAAAAAAAAACATATGAAATACCTTTTGAAGCACATATATCTTCTCCCACTTCTCATCCATTAATTTGTAGATGTGTACTTCATTATTGTTCGGACAAAATGCAATCACTACAACCAAAAAGCTAACACTTACTAACAATTCATTTAAGACCCAGGAAATGCAGCATAAATTTTATGTATAAACCGATATTTGAACATAAAGATAACCACAAATCTTTAAATGAAAAACTCAAAAGACATACCATGCCTCAACATGTAACACTAAAAACACCGTAGCCTTGTAACAGAACAAAAAGTACTGTTCCTTTGCCTCTTTGGAAAGATAAATAAGTCGAGAAATTTTTTTGCCGAAAGATGACCACATTACATGGTTGAAGTGCATCCAAAAAAGCATTAAAAACTTAATCTTTAATGACAAACCATCACTTATTTCATTAATCAAAAATACAAACAGTCACTTGTACACAAATAGTTTTGTTATCAATAATCTATGATGAAATTCCAGAAATTAATACCAACTTCAGAAAATAAGGTTCTGAAAAAAGATAAGGTTCTGAAAAAAAAAAGGGTAACAATAATAACCAGTAATCATTAAAACTTTATTAGAGTGGCCTAAAATTAATGAAATTGCATTAAAAATGCATTAAAAGTTTAATCTATACAATCTGAGTGCACTGTAAGCAAAGTACAATAACAAGATTCCAAGTGGTATTGCAATTGAAGTATCCACAAAATTAACGATGAACATCCAAAACATATTCACAAAATACAAAATTGTAATCTTCCGAAACAGGAAAAGTAAGAATTACAACAATTATAATCAACAATAATAATTAATAATGAAAAGAAGTAACTTACTGGAGTGGTCTGGGCTCCAAGCATGGCAGACAATGCATTCAGCAAACTTATGTATTGAAACTGCTGACATTTTTACTTTATCTACAAATTGAAATTAATTAAGACAAAATCAAAATTTATTAGACTAAAAAAAAGTGAATTTTGGTAATGAATATAAAAAAAGGATCTGATTAAAAGTAAAGGCGCAATTGCAAGAGATCTCTGAACCTGTAAACAAGATCTAAAATCCAACTCTCTCAGATATATGCACATATATACATATATTGATATATGTGTGTGTGTGTGTGTATTAAAGATGTAGGTGGAGAGAGTTTCAGCTGGTGATATACTATTTTCAGTCAGAGATGTTATAAATGAAAATTGGGCATTTTTTGTCATTTTATTTTATTTCACTTGCCTCCCCGAAGTTTCCAATATTTTCAGTGACCTCCCCGAAGACTTCGTAAATCTGTATTGAGGGTTGTATTTTGGCTTTTATGCCTTAAAAGACTCGCAATGGGATTGCTTCCTTTCACACTCAAACTTGGAACTTTTTTTTTGGTTTGGTTTCCATTTGGGACGGATTGGTACGACTTGAACTTTTTTACTTTACTCGTTTCTTTCCAAACTCAAACCTTAAGTTTTGTTAGATTTGAACTCAAATTATTATTTTTAGAAAAAAAAAATATTAACTGTTTGAATTACTCTTTAAATTTTTCTACATCTATATCTTTTTTAGGTTTATTATAAAATTATTCTCCAAACAATTGTAATGGGTAACAACTAGTAGAAAGTGGTTGGACTTGTAATAAAATTCCATGGTTTGCAATTCTTATATATTTTAGAATAGTAAAATCTTGGATAGATTCTTGAATCACTCCAACTCTCTTTCTTTTTCTTTTTGTTCTCTTACCAAGTAAAAGATTGAAACCTATCTTAGATAGGAAATATAATATGTGATTAAATATTTTTCAATACAACTATATACCAAATAACTTTAAACAAGAGTTGTCTAAAGATATCTAGACGAGATTATATATTTTAATTAACTTTAAACAAGTTGGAATGTTCAACGAAATGTAATCCATTATCTTTCCTCAAGTTTCATGTTAAGAGTGACTCGTCAATTTTCCAGACGCAAGCCATTAGAAAACAAAGCATACATTCTCGAGTAGGTGTAAAGTGTCATTCAAAATTTTCTCTTGAAAGCTATTTACCAAGCAACAGCCCTTTCCTTGCTTGGTTAGCAAATTCCCAAATAGACAATGCCGGCATATTCTCATTTTCGAGTTATTCGCATTTATCGTGAAGCAAATCAATGTACTCAGGATTAGTTCATTGCAACCTTTAGGCAAACGTTTTGTAGATGAAACTGATTAAGAATCTTAAATGACTATATCAGATAACATATGGTAGTACTTGTAGGGCCCAACTCAAATGATCTGCCGATGATGTGATGTCCACTGTACTTTGCTCCCGCTAGCCGGACTTAGGCCGACAACTCACGTTTGTAGGCAGATTGGTCAGTCCTCCTGAGCTGCTAGAACACCGTTACTACCTTAGTCCTTTTTATTTTCAAAAAGTTCAATGTCAGTGTGTTCCGATGAGGGTAAGAAGTCCTATTTCCAAAATATATTTACCTTCCTCTCTTCAGCTAATACTAACTTGATCGTCGAAGGGCATTTCGAGAATAAAAGTGCATTTCGAGAATAAAAGCCTGCCGCACCGTTGCTTGTGCGCAAGGCTGACGCTATTCGGAGAAGGAAACAGCACGTAAGTGAACTTTTGGCATTATCAAAATGGCTTCGCCTACACATTGTCTGTCCTGAATATTAAAGGATCGATCAACCAACTATGGATTGCTAACTTCTAGCCATTGTACTTCTGACTCTGGCTCGTTTCAAACCCACGAATTAAAAGGGAAAAAAATAAAAAAAAGAAGAAGCTACACGTTTAGCAGGTAAGCAACAAATGACGCGTTAAGAAAACAAACAAAATCCAAACATGAAGGTCTGAAGATATAGATGACATGCAAGCTATAGAATTTTGCATACATCAACATGAAGGTCTGAAGATATAGATGACAATACCCTCCTCAAAATGTTTACAAGCCTGAAAAAGTGATACAAACAACAGCACACGATTGAAAATGAAAACGAGCAAGTCATCGACAACAAATTGGTACATCATCTTCCAACCACTCCTTAACTATCTTTGAAATTTGTCAATAAAGGGTAATTCTTTTTTCATAAATGCAGTTCGATACGTTTATACCGACTGTTACCTACCTAACGCCACCCTTCTCCTTGATACTTGAGACTGGCAATGCCAAGAATAAAATCTTTAACGCTGTCAAAGTTTCTAGCAGCTCTTTTACTATCTTGCAATATTTAGATACACAATAGCACCAGAAATCTACTTGTTATGGTATTACAGCACACATCCCTACCACACACAATTCCTTAAATCAAGAATCTACAACTTCCAAAATCCTTTTCCCTCCTCTTTCTTTGAGTCAGTTCCTTAGCTGAAGCACTTGGTATCTAATCAAGCATAGTTCAAGTAACAGTCTTCACATAAGTCAAGTTTTCAATATAAAGTCTATCAAGATAGGAATGCATCGCTTTCACAAGGCACTAAAAAATGAATTATAGACATTTAATTTCATATCTTCTGGTTCATCAGAACATTATTCCTCCACCTAAGATGCTGAGTTAAATGAGATGGATTGTTTATGCAGAGAATGCATAAGATCACCTAGTAATGAACCTGGAAACACAGTATGATGCTCGAAGAAACACATTAAGAAATAGAACATCTTAGCATTGAAGTCAATTTTCCCCGCACTATTAAGTATGAAAAAGATGCAGGTTCAGAGGAGCTACTGTTAGCTGATGAATGGACATAGAAGTGTATGTGAATGAAATGTTGGTGTTTATATTTGATCCCAATCCAGTGATACAGCATGCTGAAAGTGACATTAATACTTACCAAAAATTAATAAGTAATGAGGATCTGAGACAGAGATCGAAATGAAAACATATTTAAAACAACTAAAACTTCATCATTTGTTGATTAAAGCATCAACAGTTAGGAACAAAATAGCAACATATCTCATATTAGTTAAGGGACAGCAGGATAAATAAAACCAAATTTAGAAGAGAATGATTATCTAGAAAGTCAGGAACCATTAGTTCAGCGCATACAAATCTAAAGATATTCATAAAATGAAACTCTAAATTGAAACTGCATTCATCTAATACTCCCATGAGGCCATAACACGCAGACCCGGAAAGCAGGATCTGTAAAAGATGTCATGAATAACAGAAAAAGTAGTACCTTGTTATGATTTACTGTACAACAGAAGATAAGCTAGATATTCCTAGGAATTATAAACCAAGATTAGGTTCTTTCAGCTGGGGTCAGATGTTCCATCTGTTTTGCAAGACTATCTACATTATTCATGGTCCACCATGGTCTATGATGATCTGCCAGACTACTATTATTCTTTCTGAAGTCAAACTCGCTTCTTTCTGACTGAACTTCCTGGGGGTCAGATGAGCCAGGAGTCTCCGTAAGGAACTGTTGCCAGAAGACATCGTTAACCCCAGTTGGCATGGCAGCTGATGTGCTATTCTCGTCTCGCTCTTTTGATGCATTAATATCCGGAACATTATCCGGGCTCGTGTTTACATCAATCCTGGAAGCTTTGGCCCTGGAATCTAGATTGAGATATACAGATGAAATTGCTGGGCTGTCTGTGTGATTCAAGGACCTAGTAAGCTCGGAAGAGGGATCGACAGCTCTTGAAGGAGATGACAAGTGATGAGGCTGTGATGAGCATAATTGGACATTCAGATCTGAATCCACAGATGACACATGCATTCCGGTGATGACTGGTGACGGCTGCGGAAGCACACCAAACTCGAAAATTTCCTCGGCTGGAACTTGATTAAGTTCGTCAATGAAATTCTCCCAATACCCTAAGCATGAATCTAATGTCTCGATCAGCTCCAAGTTTATCATTGGGACAGAGGAAGCATTTGCAGGATCTTCATGGAAAATCATGATCTCTTCGTCTCGCTTACTGGCTTCATTGCACAAGTAATTTGATACCATCAACCTTCTCTTCTTGTTATGAGTTTCGGAGCGTTGCATGACACTGGAGGCAAATCCAGGTTTTTGCAACAGCTGACCCAAGAAGGCAACCAATTGCCTTCGTCGCTGGGTGATATTCATCACACGTTGACCAAGAGACCTCATTCCAAGCTCATATTCTTGATGCTCCTGTTTATGCCCCTCTAGCTCCAACAGAAGCAAATTGTTGTCACATTTCAGTCTCTCGATCTCCTTCTCAAATTCTTCCTTCTCTGAATCATTCAATGGAACTGCAGCACTCCCCTGTGCAGAATGGCTATGTATTGGCTTGCGTCGATGAATATTCTTCAACAGATGTCTCTGTCCTCTTATGAAGTCCTCGTTAGCAAACTCCCACTGGTCAGGATCAATCTTCCGAAAACCCTACAGATCATAAGCAAACAAAAAATTCAAGTCCAATCTTATGTAAATGAACACTAGTTTTCATAGCTCTCTCATTTCAAGATATTTTCTCTAATCAGTTAATTGATGCAACAGACTTCAACAAAAGCCTATTTCCTCTTTTACTACTGTCAGTTACATGAATCTTGTTATCCCAATTCCGTTTTGTAAAATCATGCATAACAAGATATGGAGTTACCACGTACATTCTTAAAAAGCTGACTCTGGTGCACGATGTTCTGAGAGGACAGCGTGAAATTTACCAAGATGCAACTAATGCAACATAAGAAATGAGCTTAAGCATTGCCCATGGAGACATATTACAGACATATTTTTCCCAAGTTTTTATTCTAATCCACTATAACAAAGCTAAATACAGGCAAATGGTATGAAAATACACGATTCAGATTATGCAAGCGAACATCAAACTACTTTAGGCATAGAAACTGAAACAAAAAATTGCTAAGTGGGCTTACATATGTATTCAGCTGTCTGATAAAGCTGGAGAAGTTATTGTGCTTGAAGTACTTGGGCAACAAGTCTCTAGCAAACTCCGGCGGGTTCCAAACAACAAAGCTCAGCCCACTTGGACTCCAGGAAACAACAGAGTTTGTCAAAGGATCGTCCACCATCTCATATGTCTTCATCAGAAACGGCGCCGGCGCGTTAGATCCCCCCTGAGATCCTTCCATCATCAAACCAATTCTATTCTATATTTCACCACCCTGAAAAAGTCTCCTCTTGTTCACTCCTTGAGATGAATCACCAACTATATAAAACCTTAATTTTTCACCTCTTCCTTGCTCTGAAAGCTCACATATCTCACTCTCCAAAGCCAGAAATTTACACAATGGAATTAAATTGCACACGAAACCGATCAAGTGAAAATCTTTCCCACAGATGTGAATTCCAATCTCCTCACCAAAAATTCACCAAATTAAAACCTTTCCCTCAAGTAATACCCAAAAATAGTCAATTCCCTGCAAATTTTCCACCCAATTAAAGTCCAACAACTCAATCTAGAGCAAGAACTCTTTTTACCTTCAACAAAGTCAAAACCTTTTTCCTCAAGCAACACCCAAAGAACAAAGGGATCGAATTTCCTCAAATTCCACTGATCTGAATTTTAACAACACAACCAAGATCAAGAACTCTATGATTCTGAATCTTTTCAGGATCTTACCAAAAAAACCCAATTTACAAAATCGATCAGAACGTCAAATTCTTGCACAAAACTCAAAAGGGTCTCCACCAAATTCCAAATCTACATCAAGACCATAGCCAAAACAAGCAAAAACCCAGTTAGCTTTTTTCTCACAGACAACACCAATTATCATCAATCAGCCGCAAAAACGTTAAAATCCTGAATGTTTACAGCTAGGAGAGAAGGACATTTGCTCAGATAAAGCTATAGCCAAATGATATATTCTTGGCCAATAAGAAAAAAACAAAAAGAGATAAGCTCAACAAAGGCTCAAAACAGGAAAAAGACTTGACCTTTAAAAACTCTAGACTGATCTGATCAGGCTCACAGTCTTTAAGTAATAAAATACAAACAGCATATTAATATCAACCATACGTTTATCATATCTGGCTCATACGCGTATGATACCCGATGCATGACATCAGACAAGACATCACACCAGTGTGTGTGTGTTTTGCGGAGGCCTAGAAGTTTTGAAATGTCAAAGGTGCTTGATTTTTAGGGGAGTGTTTGCTGGTTTCTTTTTGTGTTGTCTTGTATTTACACATTTACGTGTGTTTTGGTGACTCTAGGATGATGAGGAGGATGAGGTTTTAGAGGTGACAAAGGTGGTCTGGGGAATTGTCTAGGGGCTCATGACTTTGCATTGGGAAGAAGACCCAAGACCTTTCTGGTTGCTTCAAGTTAAAAATATTGGGATTACTCTTTTGACTAATTAGCACCAGCCATGTTATCTTTTTTCTTTTAATATATTCATATACTTTTTGTTCATTCTCTCTCTTGTGTATCATAAGAAATGAGTCTGCAATTATATTTTGTTAATCTGCATTTTTAATTATTATATTATAACGCTATACGATAACAATAAATTAGTGAGTAGTGGTCGGAAAAGCTTAAGGCTTGTTTTGGCATAACTATAACATTTTGGTTGTTAAACTTTAAAACTTTTAGTAATAAAATTTTGGGTGAAAGTAAAATTAAATAAAAGTTGTCGATTTATTGACTTTATATATTAGTAGTTAAGCTTTGAGGATAATAAAAAGTATGGAGTAATATTTTTGAAAAAAAATAAAGGAAGTAATTTATGACATGACGTAGAAACAAATTTTCAATGCGTCAATTTGGAACCTTTGTTTTTTTCATGTTCAACTTTTATGACAAAATCTATTAAAAAATAAGTCAAATAAATTAATTTCAATTATTGAACTAACAGAAAATATTTGTGAAAATGTCTGAAAGTTAGAATTGGACCAAACAAACGCTATAACTTAAGTTACCTGGAATATTCTATTTGTCATAAGAATTCTTGTTTTGCCCAAAAAAAAAAGAAAGAAAGAAAAGGGTGTGCTAAGCGCTAAACAATAGTTTGATAGTGAATTAATATCACTCAGAGGACACGATCTGAGACAAACGGAAATGTGAATAAAACTAGGTTTGGATTGCTTTTTTTTCAAAAAAAAATATTTTTTACAAAATTTATATTAAATTTATAATAATTATTTGATTTAACTTCTAAAAAACTAAAACTTAAAAAAAAAACTCAAATATAATTTTTTTTAAAAATTAAAAATTTTAACTTTTTAAAAAAATTATTTTTTAAAAATTATTAAAAAAATAATTTTTAAAAAGCTAATCCGAACACACCCCTGTACCTTACGACACTTTTTTCTTGCTTTATAATGACTCCAGCCTTCTTCTTTGACAAAATGATCCATCTGGTCAACCTTGAAACAGTTGATATGATCCTGCAGAAAAGGTCGCTTCAATTGATGAAGCTCGCTTTCTCATAAATTCTATATTTTGAACTAATTTGCTATGATAAAAACGATAACAACAACAACAACAATAATTATAATAATAATAATTGGTGAATTTATTCGTTGATTCTAAAGCACGAGTTTAAGTACTTTGACAATATGGTTTGGAATCAAATGTGCTTCCCTGGATAGCATTTTGAATGAGGAAGGTAGATGAATCATCCCATCGTACAATTGGATAGAATATAGTCTAATAATTTGTCTCTATCTTACATAAATCATAATAATTTGATCCCAAAAATGTTCTAGTGATAAGAATTAGAAATAAACATAACTCATAATTTAAGTTCAAATCCAATTTCCTGCTTTGGTTGAGTTCTTTCGACTTAATTGGTGCTCAATATAAGGGATGTGCTACGTACCTGAAATTTGCGACCTAGTGGTCAAGTTCCGTTGATTGTTTCAGTCAAATTTTACCAACAAAATTTCTCTTGTCGAAAAAAAAAAAAAGTTGTTAATATAATTCTCAGCTGATGTAGAAGTCTACGAGTGAAAATCATCAGTGGGTCTAGAAACAAAAGTAAATGTGGTTAGGTAAGACTTTGTTACTGATTTGATATCATGTTTGCACTTTTGCAGGCTCAATTATGGGAGTTACATGAACAATCCCACTGTATGATTGGGGCGAGAAACGACAATTTACTCATAATCTCACTCGTAATTTTATTACTTTATGAATAAAAATTTAATAACAAAAGTGTGAAAAGGATAAGAATTTATACAAATCCACTACGTGTGAAGTGCATGTTACGATAAAATGATTCATATTAGCAGCCAGACAAACTTGTAAGAAAATGACCTTAGTTCACTGCTGATTTTTTTGGAGGGAGATGAGATATTTTCCCAATCAGAAAAAGTAACACCTAAAAATATCTTAAAAAAACTCAACATCAACATCATTATATCGTCTATGACCAAAGGGCACCTTAAATTGCATTGTGTTACTTATCTAATCTCATCTTCATAGCCCTCAATTGATCTACTAGTATTCTGTAGTACCTTTTCAAGCACTAAAGAGATGGAGAGTCAGATTGTGAGAAAAAGGGTGAACATTATTGCAGGACACTTGGCTGCTGCACCTGAAGATTTATCTGCCACTCATATCTTTCCTATGGTACCATACACTTAATCTTTAAACTGTAGAAATTATGAAATGGTTAATCTTTTTACTGCTCTTTGAATCTTTGATAGTTAAAATGTGTTGTTGTAATGCTTCACTGGAGATGGAACTCTTTTAGCCGATCCCACTTCGTAGAATGTTTGATTTAAGCGGAAGTTTTCGGTATTGTGTTTCTCTTCTGTGATCAATTGCAGTTGAGTTTATGAATTTGATGCACTTGTATCACCTTGATTAGCATAAAGTAGCATATCTAGATGATTTGGTAAATTTCATGCGCTTGATATAGCAATTGGTTGCTCAGAAAACATTAGCGGAGTAGTGAGTAGTTATAGTCATATATTTGCAATTGGATCATTGAGAATATTATGCAAAATGAGAGAAACTCTCCGGTGCATTATGATCTTTATGGTATGACAATGAAATGGCAAGCTTCTTAATTTTTAGAAAGTGGTTCTGTTCATTCATGCTAAAAAAGATTTGTTCATTCATGCTAAAAAAGATTATGAGTCAATTTTTTCATAACCTTAGGTCATTACTATGGTCATCCTAAAAGATTATGATCTGCATTAGATCTGAATCTAACTTCATGGTTTACTGTTATTAGTATGTTTAATTGGTTAACAACTTCAAGTTTGTTGCTTCTTTGATAGTTATCAAGTTCACTGTTCAGAGGCTTTCTTTGATAAACAACCTGTTTCTTCTTTTTGATTGTTTGAAGTTGAAATTTGTCTGAGATAGCTGATCTGTTAACTTCCCTTTTGTCAGAGTTGCAGCAATAGCAGCAGGATGCTATTTGCACGGCAAGGATCCAGCGCTCAAGCTTATTTCATGAGGCAGGCTTTGAATCAATCCAGCACTCAAGCTTATTTCATGAGGCAAACTTCTAATGAACTGGTACATAGCTTACTAAACTCTAATCCGTTGATATTGATCTGAGATAGCTGACTTATTCGATTCCCATCCGCCAGAGTTGCAGCAATAATCTAAACTCTGTCGCGCAGAGATATGACAACAGAACGTTCTTTGCAAGGCAAGGATCCAGCAGTCAAGCTTGTTTCATGAGGCCGGAGGGCTCAAATGAACTGGTATTCAGACTTGCTAAATGCTACTATTCGGTTGTATCAGTTTGCAAAATGCGGTAGCTCAGTTCTCTATCATTGGAACAGGGAAGCCACTGTCAGCCTGCTATGCCTCTCAACTTGCCTGATTGTGCAAACAAGAAATCTACTTCTGTCGAAGAGCCCATGTTTTCTAGACCAATTGGGGTCGAACCTAGCTTGCACAAAGTAGGTGAACTCCATTCTTCGGTGCAGAGTTGTTGCATATATAATGAGGCAGCACCCGACGCTCCCAAGTATAGTAGGCCAGAAAGAGTTAGCCAGGATTCCTGGAGTTGCACCAAGGAGATAACTCATGCTTTTGGATCTAATGGTAAAGTGATACCACAAATCCATCTATGAGCTAATTTTGCCTTCTTACTTCGAATCACTGTGCTAATGGAAGCTTCTAATTTTGATATCCTTTAGCATTTAGTACTTGATACATAAAGACTCCAATGTCAAGTTCATATGATCATGAGCGCTAGCTTTGGGAAGTCTACAAAAACACTAATGAAACTCTTTCAACTAGTGCAAGCAGGCTGAATAAATGACCAACTAAATATTCTTTGCTTGTTGGGAGACTCTGTTTCATCCTTGACTTAAAAGTTGAATATGAAAATTATGAGCAGATATTCTTTTGAACATTATACAGGATCTAAGTGGTCGCCAAGGATGGACGTTGCAGAATCTGGACATGGTTACGTTGTCACTGTAGAACTTCCCGGTGTCTGCATTGATGAAATAAAGGTGGAGGTCAGCGACCAAAAGTAAGAAACGACACATTGATGATTAAAATCTACTATTAGTATAAACATAGAGTTGCCTGTGTTCTGCATTTAGGCTATCATCTCCTGAACTAAAAGTAATCTTAGCAAAGTTCTTGTAATCTTAGCAAAGTTCTTATAATCTCATGATACTTGCCATTTGTGCCAGCTTGACAGTAACTGGTAGTCGCTCGGCCCACTGGTCAAGGGGCGTGAGTTGTTCAAATGACTCAATCTCTGCGTTTCACAAACAGGAGATTCTTCAGGGACCTTATCAGGTTGTCTGGTCCCTTCCCATCAATGTGAACAAGGACAGAGTCTCAGCTGACTTTGCGTAAGTTTTTTGTTTTCCGTGTCACATTCTTGTTCTATTTTTCAGTTGGTTCTTGTGCAGTTGCTGATGAATGTGCGCTGTGTTTTTCTTGCAAATTATTAGTTCTTAACGTTAGTTTCTAATTAATCGAAGAAACAAGAATTTCAGAAGCAAATGATCATCTTATTTTTGTCATTAATCACTGCATCATAAGAAGAAATTGACAAAAGTACTTTTTTGTCTCAGTAATGGGCTTCTGAGGATTACACTCCCTAAACTTTCAGAAATCAGCAGCAGGGTGATCAAGGCCAACATATAGATTAAAAGTTTTGTTCATCAGCAACCTCTACGGCATATGCTCATCTATGGTGTTGTACTCTGATATATGTGACTATCGGAGTTCTGTTAGTATGCAAGATCAACAGATTTGTAATAAAAGATGTCCGACTGTTGCAACCTGCTCTTATAAAGTTTCTATTAGCATCCTTATCAGAATGTTTGGGTGACTACGATAGTTTATTGCAGACACTTGAATTTACAATTAGAACCCTCCACGTTCAACATGATAAGGACTATGGTTCAAGGTCTTAGATCCCTTTAGTGTGAGGGGGTGCTAATGATACTAAGTTATCATCGGCTTTGTTTTTGGATGATGAGATGTGTGCTCTCTATGGGTTTTCCTCCACCCTTTGACGCTCCCTTGATTAATAGTACAACCCAAGGCTCGTTGGAGACTTCTTTTGGCCTTGTCCATATTATGGCCAAATACACTTATAATTAAGGATGACAATGGGATGGGGGTAGGACGGGGTGTTGTTTACTCTTACTTTGCATCTATTAATAAAATTTTCACCTTTACCCCTATCATATGCTTATATCTGGGTAAACTCTTACACTATCGTCTCCCCTTCCCCCATTCCTGTTGGATGGAGAAAGACCTCGTGTTAGCTAAATATTCATTATTCATTTTGATAATAAAAATATATGCATTATTTGACTAAATAGTTTCTTGTGAAAATGAGATTATATCTAGTTGAAGCTTTGAAAGATTGAAGAAAATGTGCAAAAAACATTATTTGAAGAAAGAAAAGGTGAGAAGGCATAAGGAGGAGAAGATAAGTCATAAGGGGTACCGGATATTATTTTCCTTCTTGCTCTCTTTGTGAAATGCCTATATATTGCATGGACTTGGCTCAAACTCTCTTTTTCTTATTTAAAGCAAAATTTTCAAGTCTTGCACATTTGATATAACATTTGGACAAATGTATTTGAATGCACATATAGAGGTAAAATGAGTTTTTGGGGTATTTCAAATCACAACATATGTTTTCAAATTATTACAAAATGATTTGGAGTTGTGAAAATTGCACTTAAAATGATTTTTGCAAAACTCTGGCTTTACTTCACATTTTGGAGTGGCCAAACCCCCCAGCCGATCGACCGGCTGACCTGGGTGGGTCGTCCGGACAAAATAGAAAGGTGAAGAAAAAAGCCGAACCCCTAGCCGGTCGACCGGCTAAGGCGTCCGGCCTAATCAGAGAAGGAAAGGCTATAGCCGGACGACCCAGCCAGTCGACCGGCTGAACGGGTGCTGTAATAAATGCACTAGCCGTTTATTACCGTTCTGGCCGAGATCTTCATTTCTTCTTCACCTACCAAATCCCTACCCCCCAAAATCTCTTTAAATACTCATTCAATACACATTCTAATCAATCAATTGAAGTGTGCTAAATTGTTTATCATCATACAATCCATCTTTGAGCCATTCTTGCAATATATTTGATCTTTCAAGAGCTTATTCATCTTCTTTTTGAAGAAAATTTCAGATTCAATCTTTTCTTAATTCTTGAGTATATACACACTTTGAGAGCTATAAACTTTGTGGGATTTATTCTTTAAAGCTTATAAAGTGTGGGGAAATCCTAAAGAGTGAATCTCTTGGGTTCTTTAAAGTTGGGCTTCAAAGAGATTGTAAGAACTTGGTTTGTGCTTCACCAAGATTTGAAGAAGCACCTTAGTGGAGTCTTTTGAATTCCTAAGGGGAGCATCCTTGGGCCGTGGACGTAGGCTTGGTCGAACCACATTAAATCATTTGTTTCTCCTCTCCTTATACTTCCATTTTTATACTTGCTTATTTTGCTTACATTGTGTTTGATATATTGATTGTTAGAAGTTGTAAATTTTCTGAGAATTTTTTAAAACAAAAATTAGTATTTGTATCTTAATTCACCCCCCCTCTTAAGATATTTGCACCTACAATTGGTATCAAAGCTAGGGTTCTACATATAGTTTAACAACTAGTAGAATTTCTAACAAATATGGAGGGAATTTCTATTAAATAAGCACCCCCTTTTGATGGAACAAATTATGCATTTTGGAAAATGAGGATAAAAGTGTTTATACAATCACATGATTATAAAGCCTAGAAAATCATAGAAAATAGGCCTACCTTACCTACAAAATTAAAGGGTGATAGGAGAATACCCAAACTGGAAAATGAATGGAATGATGAAGATATTAAATTATTTGAGTTAAATAAAAAAGCATTACATTATTTATTCAATGCTATGAATGCCACCGTGTTTGCTAGAGTAATGGGGTGCACTTCGGCTAAAGAACTTTGGGATCAATTAGAAGAAACGTATAAAGGAATTAGCCAAGTGAAAGAATCTAGGATTGCTATGTTTGTACATAGATATGAATTATTCAAGATGCTTCCAAATGAAAATGCTGAGCAAATGTTTTCTAGATTTGTTGAAATTACTAATGGTTTGAAAGCTCTTGACAAGGATTATTCTAATGTAGAGAAGGTAAGAAAAGTGTTAAGGAGCTTGCCATCATCATGGCAACCTAAAGTCACGGCAATAAAGGAAGCAAAAGACTTGAATACATTGGAGCTAAATGAGCTCATTGGGTCACTCATGACTCATGAGCTTGAGATAAAGGATCATGAAGAAGAAGAGAATAAAGCTAAGAAGTTCATTGCTCTCGTTGCATCAAAATACCCATCAAGTGACGATGAGAAAGATAATGAGGACCTGAAAGATGAAGAAATTACACTTTTAGCTTAAAATTTCAAAAGATTTATGAAATTTAGAAAGATGAGAAAAGGGGCGTCTTCAAGCAACACAAATTGGAAGAAGAAAGGAAAAGAAGGCAAAGAGTTTAAAAAGAGAAAAGATGCAAAAGATGAATTGAAATGCTTTAATTGCAACAAGCTTGGACGTATAAAAGCAAATTGTTCTAAGCTTTCAAAGAAGAAGGAAGGTAAAGCGCTCAAGGCCACGTGGGACTTCTCCGAAACCGAAGAAGATGAGGAAGAGCATCATGAGGTAGCCAACTTTTGCCTCGTGGCCAATGAGGATGAGGTATTATCTTCACCTTCTTCATCTATTCATTATTCATTTAGTGAAGAAGAGGAAGAGGAATATAGTTTTGATGAACTAAAAGATGTATTTGCTAAATTACATGATGATTTATCCTTGGCTTTGGCAAAAAATAAGCAAATGCATAAAAGTTTGAAACTTGTTCTTAATGAAAAGGAAATTTGGAAAAGAAAAATGCTTCTCTTATTGAAAAAATAGACATCTTAGAAACGGAAAATGATTCATATGCCGAAGATTTTGTAAAGATTGAAAAAGAGGTTAAAGATTTAAAAAAGAAAATTATGGATTTGAATGGAATTGTTCAAAACTTTACAAATGGCAAAGAAAATTTTGAAAAGCTTCTTGGAGGTCAAAAAATGTCTTTTGATAAGAGTGGTATTGGATACAAACCTAGTATTAATCAAAAGTATTTTAAAACCTATTTTGTCAAGGCTTCTACCTCTACATCCTCCTCTTCACCAAAATCAAATGTTATTTGTATCTATTATGAAAAGAAAGGACATGTATCTACTCATTGTTATTACAAGAAAATTCATGATAAAGGATCACATGTTCCGTATTGGCAAAGACCTAAATGGGTGGTCAAAAACAAAAATTAAACTAACACCAAGGACCCAAGGTGTTAGAGACCCCAAATAAAGAATTACATTTGAATTTCATGTGTGTAGGTATGCAATAAAAGCAATTCAAGAAAAGTAAAATGAATCTTGGATAGTGGTTGTTCCAAGCACATGACGGAGAACTCTTCACTTTTTTACAAATTAAAAAGGACAAAAGGAGGAGACGTTACCTTTGGGGACAATGGCAAAGGAAAAATTATTAGAAAAGGAAACATTGGTAACGAAAATTCTCTTGCTATACACAATGTCCTACTAGTAGAGGGTCTAAAATTTAATCTACTTAGCATTAGTCAATTATGTGACAAAGGTCATAAAGTTGTTTTTCAATATTCTAAATGCCTTGTGTATGGATGTGGAAATGATAATGTGTTATTTTTAGCTAAGAAAAATGAAAATGTTTACACTATTGAAATTGATCAACTTATATGTCAATATGTTAAATGTTTATCCGTTGTGCATGATAATGCTTGGTTATGGCATAGAAGATTAGGACATGCTAGCATGAGCTTATTGAATGATTTGTCAAAGCATGATCTAGTTAGAGACCTACCAAAGCTAAAATTTGAAAAAGATAAAATTTGTGATGCTTGCTAACTAGGAAAACAACATAAGACATCCTTCAAATCCCTAAATAAAGTTTCAACAAATAGAGCATTACAACTATTACATATGGATTTGTTTGGACCCATTGATGTGGCAAGCTTAGGAAGATCTAGGTATACATTTGTTGTAGTTGATGATTACACTAGATTTACATGGGTCATGTTTCTTGCACATAAAAATGATGCCTTCAATGAATTTGCAAGATTGTGTAGAAAAGTGCAAAATGAGAAAGGCTATTTTATAACTTGCATCTGTAGTGATAATGGCACCGAATATGTGAATACTTCTTTCATGAACTTTTGTGATGAACATGGCATTGAGCATAACTTTTCGGCCCCTCGTACTCCTCAACAAAATGGGGTAGTAGAGAGAAAGAATCGTACATTACAAGAAATGGCAAAGACTATGCTAAAAAAACACAACTTGCCAACATATTTTTGGAGTGAAGCTATAAATATTGCATGCTATGTGCAAAATAGAGTATTGATTAGACCTATCTTAAACAAAACTTCATATGAACTATGGCATGGCAAAACACCTAAAATATCATACTTCAAGGTATTTGGTTATAGTTGTTTTATCCTAAATACTAAAGACCACTTAAGAAAATTTGATGCTAAATTTGATGAAGGAATATTCTTAGGTTATTCCACAAAGAGCAAAGCATATAGGGTATATAATAAAAGAACTCTTATTGTGGAAGAGTCAATACATGTTACATTTGATGAGACTAATCCATTTGAGCCGAGAAAGGAAATTGATAATGTAGGTTATCTTTTGGAAAAGACAACGCTTGAAGATCCAACTCTAAAAGACAAAGAAAAACTAACAAAGCAAGAAGAAGAACATAAAGAAAAGAGGTCTCAAGCAAATGAGGAATTCAAACAATGCTCAAACAAAGATGCTGAAACAAAAGAACCTCATGAAGACCTACCAAAAAGTTGGAAGTTCGTAAAAAACCATCCTCAAGATCTTATTCTCGGTGATCCAAATGAACGTGTAAGAACTAGGCGTAATATTAGTACTTTTTGTGAGTATCATGCATTTATCTCTCATATAGAACCCAAAAATGTAAAAGAAGCTCTACTTGATGAAAATTGGATAATTGTCATGCAAGAAAACTTAATCAATTTGAGAGAAATAAAGTATGGAAGCTAGTTGAAAGGCCTAAAGATAGACCGGTAATAGGAACTAAATGGGTATTCAAAAACAAACTAGATGAAGCCAGAATAGTGATTAGAAATAAGGCTAGACTAGTTGCACAAGGATAAAATCAAGAAGAAGGAATTGATTACGATGAAATCTATGCTCCTGTAGCTAGACTTGAATCCATTCGCATGTTACTTGCATTTGCATGTCACATGGACTTTAAGTTTTATCAAATGGATGTGAAAAGTGAATTTTTAAATGGATTCATTGAAGAACAAGTTTATGTTGAACAACCCCTCGGTTTTGAAGATTCTTGCTTTCCTAATCATGTTTTTAAACTAGAAAAGCTTTATATGGTTTAAAGCAAGCTCCTAGGGCTCGTTTGGATTGGCTTTTTTCAAAAGCACTTTTTTTAACAGCTTTTGAAAAATAGTTTTTTTTAGAAGCTGAAAATTCTGGCTTATAAACAAAGCTGTATTTGAGCTTTTTTCAGAGTTTCAACTTTTTTGGAAGCCAAATCAAATAATTGTTGCAAATTTAATGTAACTTTTTCAAGAAAAAAAGTGCTTTTTCCTGAAAAAAAAGCCAATCCAAACAAGCCCCTAGAGCTTGGTATGAAAAGACTTAGTAGATTTTTGGTAGAAAACAATTTTGAAAGAGAAAAACTTGATTCAACCCTATTTATCAAAAGAAAAGATAATGACATTCTACTTGTCCAAATCTATGTGGATGATATAATTTTTGGTGTTACTAATATTTCTTTATGTGAGAATTTTTCAAGATGTATGCATAAGGAGTTCGAGATGAGCATGATGGGAGAATTAACTTTCTTCCTTGGACTACAAATCAAACAAGCAAAAGAGGGGATCGTCATAAATCAAGCCAAATACACTAAGAAAATTATCAAGAAATTTGTACTTGAAGATGCAAAGGAGATTGGAACTGTCATGAGCCCCTCAACAAAACTAGATAAGGATGAGAAGGGTAAATCAGTAGACGAGAAGAAGTATAGAGGTATGGTCGGTAGCCTATTATATTTAACTGCCTCTAGACCTGATATCATGTTTGCAGTGTACTTATGTGCTAGATTTCAATCTAATCCTAAGGAAACTCACTTAACAACTGTAAAAAGAATTATTAGATATTTTAAGGGAACAATTGATCTAGGGCTTTGGTATGCAAAAGGAACATTATTTGATCTATGTGGTTTTTCTGATCCTGACTATACTGGTTGCAAAATAGATCGTAAGAGCACTAGTGGAACATGCCAATTCCTAGGACATTCCTTAGTATCTTGGTCTTGTAGGAAACAAAATAGTGTTGCAATTTCTACTACCGAAGCTGAATATATTACAGCTGATAGTTGTGTGGCTCAAATTTTGTGGATGAAACAAAATTTACTTGATTATGGATTGAAGTATGATCATGTTCCTATATATTGTGATAATACTAGTGCAATTAATCTCACTAAAAACCCAATTCAACATTCAAGAACTAAGCATATTGAGATTAGACACTATTTCATTAGAGATCATGTACAAAAAAGTGATATAATACTTAAATTTGTTGATACTTTACATCAAGTTGTTGATATTTTCACTAAACCTGTGCATGAGGATCAATTTTGCAATATTAGAAGAGAGATTGGAATGATAAAATGTGGTTAAATTACATATATATGTGTTTGTGTGGCTTGGGTATGAAAAATAAGCAATTTGTGCACTTTCTGACCCAGCCGGCTGACTAAGCCGGTTGACCGACTGAGGCCTTAGGCGTCCGACTAAAATGCAATTTTTGATGAGCTCTCTGATCCGGCCAGTCGACCTAGCCAGTCGACCCCCCGTGACCAGCCGGTCGACTGGCTGAACGCGAACAGAGTTAAAAATTGGGGGTTTTCACCCCAAATTCACTTCATTTACTCAATTTCTCAAAACCCTAGCCAAAATTTCTCCAAAACCCATCTCAAAATTTTCAATTTTCAACTATTTTCTTCCAAAATTCTTCCTATAATTTGCTTACCCACTTCAAAAAACCAAGTTTTTACCGATTAATCTTGCAAAAACAACTCGAAATTATGATGAATCTGAGAGGAAGAGGTCAAGCATGCGGGAGAAAAGGGAAGAGGCCAAAAACACAATCTCCTCTTCCACCACCTCCTCTGGTATCAAAGATTCAAGGCAAGCAATCGATTTTGTACGGTAAATATATCGTGGACTCTGATTTTGCTGGCATCGATGTCTTTCCATTATTTGATAAATGGTCTACGTTTTTACATCTACATTGTGATGTGCAAGATAAATTAGTAATTGAATTTTATGAAAATCTTGAGATACATAGTAGAAGTCCAAAAATTGCGTTATCTTCTACCGTCTGTGGGGTAAATTTTGTGCTTAAGGAGGAAACTTTACATGAAATATTTCATATACCTGTTGATGGGGAAGGCCATTACAATAGTCAAGGTTGGCCGAAAGGAATCAGGAAGACTGATATTCCGGGGAAAGTCATAGAATGCATGTGGAAGGATGTAGGACCTAAGGATCTAGAGTTGATTCTTCCATTATTGAGGGATGTTGATATTAATAAAAGGATTGCCTTCAAAATCATGAGTGAAGTAATTCTTCCTAGAAATATTAATGATGGAAAAATTTTGGTCATAGATGCTTATATCTACTATAGCCTTAGGGAGGAAAATAAGATAGCTTTGCCTTTCCTAATCCTTCAACATATGTTGCATATTAGTGGAAAGAGTGGAGGAAAAACAACCACTCCTGGTTTTGGTATGGCCTTAATGCCTATCTTCTCACATTTCGACATATTGTCAAATGCTCCATATAGAGAGTTTGCTTGGAATTTTGACATGTTGTATATGAATTTTATGGGCATTTACTGGTATAATGGGGAGCCTATAAATAGAGAGACCTTCAAAAATTTGCCCCAAAGCACTCAAGCCGCAATTAAGCATAGGACTAAGAAGGGCACTACTTTCACCGATCTTGTCTTTAGCCCCACTGCACAAAACCTTGATGATATACTTGGCGGGATAAACATCACACTAGAAGAAGATGAAGGGCCGGAAATTGAGGGTAATCCCGATATAGGCATACCAGGAACAACACCCATGACTGTTAGTATTTATGAAGAAGAGAAAAATACTGAGGAGGCTACTCTTAGACGAGTAATGAGAGAATCTAGGGAGCAAGTGCATATTGATGAGTAACGCCAAAGAGAAATTCATTGTGGTGCTGGTTTTAGCTCGATGGGTCAACAGGAAGACCCTTCTTTGATGGCTCAGATTCTGTCACAGTTGTAGGCATTAAACATTGGTATGGGCGAAATGAGGGCTACCATGACAAGCGAATGGGACGAGCTCATTGTTTGGAGGCAACACATTGATTCAGAATTGGCTTCTATGAGATCAGACATGAGGGAATACTTCAAAGATCACCATGATCGCGCGCCTTGATTTTCTTACTTTAGAAAAACATTTTTCATTCCACTTGAAAATAATTTTTAGCTGTAGTTGACTTTCACATTCTTGACTTTGGTTAACAAGTTATTTCTCTTATAAAATCTTAACTTTCGTTTATTTTGATTTTGATGATGCCAAAGGGGGAGAAGTAAATGGTAATGGAATATATATGCGTTGTTGGCTAAATGATCAGTTGATTAAACTGGTTGGTTGAATGATGAATGGTATATGCGTTGTTGGCTGTTCAATGGTATATTTTATGGTTTGTTGATATGTTTACTTGTTTGGATATGGCTATTTGCATGTCTTCAATATGCATGAGTTTAAACTTGATAATGGAAGCATTTTCCCAAAATATACTTTTTAAAAAAGAATGCATATATTAAGGGGGCGTACTTTTGTCTCATATCTTAAAAATTTTTGTCATCATAAAAAAAGGGGAGATTGTTAGATAAATATTCATTATTGATTTTGATGATGAAAATATGTGCATTATTTGACTAAATAGCTTCTTGTGAAAATGAGATGATATCTAGTTGAAGCTTTGCAAGATTGAAAAAAATGTGCAAAAAGCATTATTTGAAGAAAGAGAAGGTGAGAAGGCATAAGGAAGAAAAGAGAAGTCATAAGAGGTATCGATATTATTTTCCTTCTTGCTCTCTTTGTGAAATGCCTATATATTATGTGGACTTGGCTCAAACTCTCTTTTTCTTGTTTAAAGCAAAATTTTCAAGTCTTGCACATTTGATATAACATTTGCACAAATGTATTTGAATGCACACATAGAGGTAAAATGAGTTTTTGGGGTATTTCAAATCACAACATATGTTTTCAAATTATTACAAAATGATTTGGAGTTGTGAAAATTGCACTTAAAATGATTTTTGCAAAACTCTGGCTTTACTTCACATTCTGGAGTGGCCAGACCCCCCAGCCGGTCGACCGGCTGATCTGGGTGGGTCGCCCGGACAAAACAGAAAGGTGAAGAAAAAAGTTGGACCCCCTAGCCGGTCGACCAGCTAAGGCGTTCGGCCTAATCAGAGAAAGAAAGGGGATAGCCGGACAACCCAGCCGGTCGACCGGCTAAACGGGTGCTGTAATAAATGCACTACCCGTTTATTACCGTTCGACCGACTAAACGGGTGCTGTAATAAATGCACTACCCGTTTATTACCGTTCTGGCCGAGATCTTCATTTCTTCTTCACCTACCAAATCCCTACCCCCCAAAATCTCTTTAAATACTCATTCAATACACATTCTAATCAATCAATTAAAGTGTGCTAAATTGTTTATTATCATACAATCCATCTTTGAGCCATCCTTGCAATATATATGAGCTTTCAAGAGCTTATTCATCTTCTTCTTGAAGAATATTTCAGATTCAATCTTTTCTTAATTCTTGAGTATATACACACTTTGAGAGCTATAAAATTTGTGAGATTTATTCTTTAAAGCTTGTAAAATGTGGGGAAATCCTAAAAAGTGAATCTCTTAGGTTCTTTGAAGTTGGACTTCAAAGAGATTGTAAGAACTTGGTTTGTGCTTCACCAAGGTTTGAAGAAGTATCTTAGTGGAGTCTTTTGAAGTCCTAAGGGAAGCATCCTTGGGCGGTAGACGTAAGCTTGGTCGAACCACCTTAAATCATTTGTTTCTCCTCTCCTTTTACTTCCATTTTTATACTTGCTTATTTTGCTTACATTGTGTTTGATATATTGATTGTTAGAAGTTGTAAATTTTCTGAGAATTTTTTAAAACAAAAATTAGTATTTGTATCTTAATTCAACCCCCTTAAGATATTTGCACCTACAATTGGTATCAGAGCTAGGGTTCTACATATAGTTTAACAACTAGTAGAATTTCTAGCAAATATGGAGGGAATTTCTATTAAACAAGCACCCCATTTTGATGGAACAAATTATGCATTTTGGAAAATGAGGATGAAAGTGTTTATACAATTACATGATTATAAAACCTAGAAAATCATAGAAATTGGGCCTACCTTACCTACAAAATTAGAGGGTGATAGGATAATACCCAAACTGGAAAATGAACGGAATGATGAAGATATTAAATTATTTGAGTTAAATAAAAAAGCATTACATTATTTATTCAATGCTATGAATGCCACCGAGTTTGCTAGAGTAATGGTGTGCACTTCGGCTAAAGAACTTTGGGATCAATTAGAAGTAACGTATGAAGGACTAGCCAAGTGAAAGAATCTAGGATTGCTATACTTGTACATAAATATGAATTATTCAAGATGCTTCCAAATGAAAATTTTGAGCACCTCAGCCCTGCCCTGCCCCAATGGAGTACTGGTCAGAAGGTCAATGACAATAATATTTTTTTTTTTAAAATACTACTACATAAGAACATATTAAAAATAAGATAACTTTTACTGTTAAATCAAAAAGATTTTAATGATATAAAGTTTACATTAAAATATATTAGAAACATATATAAAATAATATATGTTTATATTAAAAATATATAAGAACATATTAGAAATAACAAATATACATATATAACGGGACGGGGCAGAGTGGGGTGGACAAACCGGTACCACGCCTTGCCCTTACACTAGGGTAGGGGAACAAAACCCCACTTGCCCCTAGTAGGGTTTTTCTTTTTTTGATAAAAACTCTACCCCTACTCTTGTAGGATGAAGTAAGGCGGAATATCATTGTCATCTCGACTTATAATTTCATAATTACATATAATTTGGGACTAATTATTTTTTTTTCTTCTATCATGCAATGCCCGATTGTAGTAATAATAGTAAATTGATGATACAATTTTGATAAATCGATTTGGATAATTTATTACTATTGAAGCTCGTTTATAACTTTACATTTCACATAATAACCGAATTGGTCGATAGGAGGTATGGCTAGAAGAGCCATTTCATGGTGGGCTTAGCCCCCTCTTGAACGTTGGCGATCAAACGTTGAAATTCTAATGTGATAAGGGTATGATAGGGGTGCCACTTTTCGCAATGGAAGAGCTGTTGGTGCAGTGGTGGTTAGGGACTAGAGAAGGAATTTGGTAAATGGTGTTGCATCAAAAAGCGCAGAAGTGTTCTTCAAGCTGAAGTTACTGGTGTGCGCACAAAAGGCTCTTTTTTCTTTTTAATTTTTCCCTTAAAAGAATATATTTTTTTAATAATAAATATCTGGATTAAATTTAATTAAAAAAAAACAGAAACTTAAAAAAGCTTTTCTCCAAAAGCTAAAAACTTTAGAGCTAGTTTGGAAATGTTTTTGTTTTTGATTTTTCTAACTTTTCCAAAAAAAAAAAAAAAAAACTCTTTTCAAAAATTCTAAAAAAAAGTTTTTTTTATAAGCCAATTTAAATGAGCCCAAAAAATGTCGTGATAAAAAATGATGCAAAATTCATTTGTAAAAGTTCTTAAAGGAAAATTAGGTCATGTAAAACATCTATCTTTGCATACGACTATTTATACATATGAACTACTCACGTTCTTTCATTCTGTGCTTTATATTATTTTAAAATTTTCACATTCTAATTTTTTCCCTTAAATATACAACCATATTCAAGATATATCGTTGTAGAATCTAAGAAAACTATGTGGGTGAATGGGTCCCACTAACTAAAATGAAACAAGAACGTGAGGCAATAGGAAATGATCAATGTTTCTCAATTTACGACCTCACATGTACTACTCATCTAATATTGGTGATTATCGTGAGTTTGTAATTGTAAATAATTGCTCCCATAATCTCTCTTTTCCAAAAATACTTACTAAAAAATCTTGTAATTGGTTTACTTACTTTTGGAATTCCCTCATTCACACACCCCCACACATACTCATTATGAATAAGGACTCGTTTGAATTTGTCTTTTTGTAAACATTTTTCTTAATAACTTTTTAAAAAAGTGATTTTTTGAGAAGTTAAAAGTTCTAACTTTTGACAAAAGTTTTATTTGAAGTTTTGTTAGAGTTTTGACTTTTTCAAAAGCCAGGCTAAATAATTATTGCAAAAACTAATCTACATTTAAAAAAAATATTTTATCTAAAAAAAAATCCAAACAGGCCTAAATTCAAACATACACAAACATTCATCATGTATAGTAAGATTACTAAAAGTCAAACTCGCACATACATTCATTAATTATGGAAATATCCACCATCTATGGAAGGCTAAACATAACAACATCAATAAAAGTCAATCGCATTCATTAATCATGTAAATATAGATCCAACATGTATGGAAGGCTAAACATAACAAGATCAATAAAATTCAAACACACACATACATTGTATGAATATATCAATTAATCGTGTACATATAGAAGGCTAAAAATAATAAGATTATTAGAATCTATTTTCTCCTATTAATTTGCTGTAATATTTTTCCTAATGATTTCTTCCCATTTCAAAAAATCACCCACTATATTTTCTTCTCTTCATGGCAAAGACCAAGTCGTCCCCCGTTTAATGTTAACAAATATCATTCCATTAATTAAGCTTTTCCATGCTCTCTCTTCATCATCTTTGAGCCTTCCAAGTTCTATAAAGATTGAGAGTTGAGACTAATTATAAATAAACCTTCACACACTAAACCCAACAATTGTCACTCATTTTTCCCCCCACTAAAACACACACACATTTAGAAACACACACAATAAATTCATCTTTTTATTTTTTCCTTTTTCATTCATGGGTGTTTTTTCCGTATCAGCAAACATTCTAGTATTGAGTCTAGTTTGTTTCTTGAACAATGCTCATGGGACATACATTAGCAAGATTGGTGGCTGCGATGTCTACCAAGGGAATTGGATTTTTGATAACTCATACCCTTTGTACAACGCAACCAAGTGTCCCTTCATACAGAAAGAATTTGATTGTCAGAAAAATGGCCGACCGGACAAAGATTATCAAACATATAGATGGCAACCCACTGGTTGCAACTTACCAAGGTACTTTTGCTTTCCCGAGAATCACTACATGTCAATCCTTCGCCCTTCTTCATATGATAGAATATTTATCATGTACGAGAAAGATTTATTACGCAATACAAATGACAATCTAGTGAATGATAGAGAACGTTATTGTGTTTATTGTTTGGTTAAAGATTTGATGGTGGAGAGTTTTTAACAAAATACAAGGGGAAGAAGATCATGTTTGTAGGAGATTCCTTGAGTCTAAATCAATGGCAGTCTCTCACATGTATGCTTCATGTAGCAGTACCAGAAGCTAATTATACTTCAGACAGGACTGAATTGCTCTCTACATTCACATTTCCGGTTAGATATTATTATTCCTCTCTCTCTTTATTTATTAGTTATAACATGTATTTTTTTATGTTAAGTAAGCCAGTGATTCTCGTTAAAATTTCAAAAAGTATTTACAGTTGTCACAAAGGATGACAAATGATCTAGCTTGAAATACTTGTATCTACATTCCAAGCTTAAAAGATAACCCTATTACAAAAGAAGGCGTTTTTGTATAGTTTGCTGTATATGCCACACTAAAACAATCACTTTACATAAAAACTAATGTTAGAGAAAAGCTCCTAAACCCGCTTATTCCATTTCCTCTAGACGTGATAGAGATTGTAGTTTCAAAAAATAGTTTGATCTCTCATGACATTTGTGCACATTTTACCGTGGACACTGGGCGATATATTTCAATTCCTAGTATCAAGTAGCCATGCTATTCTTATATATATATTTTTTCAGATAGAGATTTCCAGAAAATTTCGATAGCAATTCAGAAATTTAGTGATGACTCTTAGACAATTATCTCCATGTCTGTTAGGTATGGCATTACATTAACTAGAAGGTAATCTTTTGAGTTCAATCTCTCGATAAAGCTTTGTGTACATCTAATTAACTTATACCATACTTCTTTCATGCGGGATAACATGTCCTAGAATTCAGTAAACGTGATATGACAATCTCAGAAAATTTCCCAAGAGAATTCTTTATCGTCTTTGAAGACTAAAAAAGTAAATTCTTTGCATTGTAGAGCTACGGTGTATCCCTCTTGTTCTTCCGGAATGCATTTCTAGTGGACCTCGTAAAGGAGAAAAATCAGCGGGTGATGAAGCTCGACTCCATCACTGCCAGTGGAGCATGGGAAGGAATGGATGTATTAATATTCGACTCTTGGCATTGGTGGCTTCACTCTGGGAGAAAACAACCGTGAGTGACTTTTTAATCATGTCTTATATAAATTTGAATTCTCTCATAACGTTATCTAATTATAACGTCTTTAATTCCATCTGTCCTAACTAATAATTATGTACATGCAGTTGGGATCTTATTCAACACGGAAATACCACAGTGAAGGACATGGATCGTTTGGCTGCATATAATATAGCTCTGAATACATGGGCAAAATGGGTCGAATCTCGTGTCGATACGACCAAAACCAAGGTGTTTTTTCAGGGAATTTCTCCCGATCATGATGTGTAAGTTCATGAAAGGCCTTATTTTTTTTTTTTTAATATTTTATCCTATATGTTTTATCTTAGTTGCATAAATTTTTTTTATGATTTTAAAATTCATTAGTATCCTTATGCTCGAAAGAATGTTGCTAATACAGTCTTATGTTATAAAAAAATAGTGCAAAACTAACTACTCCAAAATTTAGGAGTTTTTTATAGTATTCTTTACAACACAGAGATATTAACTAATTAGTGAGTTTTAAAATACAAAAATTCTATATAATTTTGACAAAACAAAGGGAATGAAAGGTATTCTACTTTTTGTCTATCTATACATAACTTTAATTGAGGCGTAACAATGGTTTTGATAATATGTTTTAAAAATAATTAGGTTAATAGAAGAAGAAATTGTGGAAGAAATAGGGGCATGACCCTACAATACACATAAATCTAGTAAATCATCTAAATCTTTTTATGACCTACTTAAAATTAAGAAATACCACCCCCAACACCCCCCCCCCCTTCCAGAAAGAGGAAAAAAAGAAAAGTTACTTAAAGTGGAGAATGTGGGCTTGATTTCAATAATTTGCGGACCTATGAAAGGGGTCGAAATATAGACAAAACTTCGAGTAAATTTTGTAGAGATTTAGACCCAAAAATAAGAAGTAAAAAAATAATGTGCAACTCTACGCAATCTAATATTTTTTCACATGAGTTCCCTACAAGGTATGAAAGATTTATTACCGACAAGTTCCTCAAGTATAACAACAATACGTTAGTATACTAGCAGAACACTGAAGCGTGGACAACTAGCTCATTCATCATTGATTTCGAATCAGCAACAGGGTTATTATTTTATTGGTCCCAAAAGGTCCTCTTTTTAATTAAATTTGATCGTATCTCTTCTAAATAGAGTAATATGTCTCAGATTTTGGATACTAATATGAACTCGAGAGCTTTTAAAGGTGTAAAATAACAAGAATACTCGGTACAAGTGCCACGATAATGACTTCCTTCCTCCCCCACCTCTCCCCACTATGTTTTGGTGGATCTTATTAATCATCGTCTTCTCATCATGTAGATGTTTGGCAAAAAAGCAACCGTTGAAGAGTCATGGAGGCCCTCCTCAAGCAGAGTTGGTGTTGGAGAAAGTTCTACATGGCATGAGTAAACCAGTAAATTTGCTCGACATAAATGGCTTGTCACAATTCAGAATAGATGGACACCCTTCAGTGTATGGCCTTGGAGGCCATCGTGGCATGGATTGCACCCACTGGTGTCTCCCTGGTGTTCCTGATACTTGGAATCAACTATTATTTGCTGCCCTTACTGTTTAAAATCTAAATATTTTCATTTGTTAGCAGTTTCATGTCTTATATAAACCAAATCAAATGAAATGAAATTAATTTTTATTCCGTTATGAGATCAGTGGATTTTGGTGATCTTACGATTTGATTTGTCTCCTAATTTCAGAATCATAGGTTTTACTGAAACATGATACTCGTACACACAATCAAAATACGCATAATACTTAAACCAACGTACAATTATTAGTTTTATCAAAATGCAAAAAGAAGAAAGAGAAGACAAAAACATTGTTATTTTTCCATAGAAGATGGGAAACAATTTTCTCAAAAGTGTTGAATTTTGTATTACGATGCTTGCATAAATCCAAAGATTTTTCATACACACATTCATGGTGTGAATATGTATCAATTAAACGTGTAATAGAAGGCTAAACATAATAAGATTATTAAAATTTATTTTCTCCTATTAATAATATTTTTCCTACTGATTTCTTTCCTTTTGCTATATTTTTTCCCCTTCACGGCAAAGACCAAGTCTCCCCCATTTTTTTATCCTATTAATAATATTTTTCCTACTGATTTAATTTCTTCCCTTTTGCTATATTTTTTCTCCCTTCACGGCAAAGACCAAGTCCTCCCCCATTTTTTTGTCCTATTAATAATATTTTTCCTACTGATTTAATTTCTTTCATTTTGCTATATCTTTTTCCCCTTCACGGCAAAGGCCAAGTCTTGCCCCCTTTTTTCGTAAACAAATCTCTTTCCGATTAAGCTTTTTGCATATGCTCTCTCATTCATCACCGATTGAGAGTTGAGACTAATTATAAACGATCCTTCACACACCAAAAACCCAACAATTCTCGCTCATTTTTTTCTCATTGAAAAAAAAAAAAAACCACACAATAAATCCATCTTTTTCTTTTCTTTACATCATGGGTGTTTTTTCCATAGCAGCAAACATTCTAGTATTGGTTCTAGTTTGTTTCTTGAACAATATTCATGGGACATACATTAGCGGGTTATTTTTATTTTTAACCTTATTTTTTAATTTGCTTCTAAAAATAGTTCAGTTTTAAGAGGAGTTGCGAATTTAGACTTTTCGAAGTTCAGAAGGTCGATCTCGAATGATGAAAGCTTGATATCGGACTTCGAAAATTCGAAAATATTTTCAAATAATGGAACTTCAATATCGAACTTCAAAAGTTCGAAATTATCAATAGTAACAACTTCAAACTTATGAAGTTCGAAAATAGGGTGCTGCAGTTCCATTAGGGTTTGCAAGATTCCTTCTGCGACGATGTTGCGATGATGTGACGGAGGGTAGAGAATAATATCAAAAGGCAGACAATAATATCGTGTTTCGAACTTTAGAAATTCGAGTTTACAAGATTCCGACGTGATGGAGGGCAGAGCAAAGCAGAGAATAAAATTTTTGTCAGAGATGTCCTTTTTCGAACTTTTGAAGTTCGAAGTTTTGGAAAATTCGAACTTTCGAAGGTCGAATTTTTCGCACTTTCAAATTTCTGACGTGCAATTTTGTTGTTTTGAGTTTTTAAAATTCGAGTTAGGTTATAAGTCGAAAGTCAGAAGTTCGAGATGGATATTTCAAACTTTTAAAATTCGAATTAGGGTTCCGCCTTTATTTCACCCAGGGCAACGATTTGACGGCGTGGCAGGGAATCTGACATTTGAAATTTAAAATCTGAATTTCTAAGTTTGAATTTGTTACTATATAATGCACACCCTCCTTCTCCCTTCATCATCTCCTTCCAAAATCACTAACCTTACAAACGTTCACACGATAAGTCACATTATGTAGCATTTTCAAATTTTGGATTTGTTGCTATACCACTAACCACTCCACTTCCCTCCCTTCTGCAACTCATTCACATCTAAACCACGTTATACATTTTCTTTCACCCAAAAAGATGAATGCAAATGTTGATGCAGTTAACGTATATTTATATTACGGTGGCAACAAAATTGAAACAGATCATGTGCTTGACTATGTAGGTCCAAACTTACCACGTAAAATAAAAATTCTTTCCGGAACAACATACAATCAGTTTGTATCTCGTATATTTACAAAGCTCCAATTGCGGCCTACTATCAATAGAGTTGAGTTGTGTTATCGTGATCCCAAATGGGACACAAACCTACAACAAATATATTATTACCCCAGTGGCATTAAGGATGACGAAGATGTATAGGACATGTACGAAACAACTTGCATGGATATGAATAGGAGATGTGCGCACGTTGTCGTAGACGTGCAAAGTGATGTCGTGTACAATCCACAGCCTTCAAATAAAGAAGCAACGCTACAAGAAGTTGTTGGTGATTTGCCAGATTTGAATGTGGAACCACCTTATTATGTCAACGCGGAAGTCAACATTCCAACCACAACGGCAGGGTTTGCCATATTTTCCCTTTCTCCACCGCCATGCCCCACATTTGAAGTTGGAGGACCCTCTCAAGCTAGTGACATTCGGGAGATGTTCGAGGTGGGATTAGATTCTATTTTATCTGAACCGGAAGAAGTAGATGAGGACGTCCAGTTAAACGAGGAGGAAGATGTTGTGTCAGTAGAAAGTTTAATCTACGAAAACGAAGAGGTTGATGTAGGGCCAGACAATGGCAAAGAGCTGGAGCTGGATCTAGAGGAGGAAGAACCAGTAGCTTTCCACACAGCTAGGACAGAGTATTACATCACTTCAAATGAGCCTCCAATGGAGAGACCAATGTGGGACGAGAGATGGATGGAGTTGGCCAAATGCATGGTGTTACCGAAAAAGGTTGATCTTATACAGGCTGTCCAACAAAACGTGATCAAACATAAATGAGAATACAGGATGGCGAAGTCGAATAAGTCCTTGTGGGACATACGTTGCTATGAATTAAGCAATCCTAGGACACCATGCAAGTGGAAGGTTCATGCAGTAAAAAAATCCACACACAAGATGTTCGAGATTACGAGGTACCAAAGCATGCATATTTGCATGGGAGATAAATACTGGCCAAACCATAGAAATCTAACATCTAGTCTGGTCAGCTACATGGTTAGGCATTTTGTTGCAGGTATGTCTTGTCCAAGCCCACGTAAAGAATACTTTAAATGTTGATATAACATACGAGAAAGCTTGGCGTGGTAGGAATAAGGCAATCCAACTAGTTTTTGGAGACTGGGACATGTCATACAAGATGCTGCCGCGCTTTTTTGCCACTGTAATTGCGAAGATCCGGGAACCGTTGTCCACTACAAGTTCGCCAAGGGTTCAACTAAAACAGAAAAAATTTTCCACTATGTTTTTTGGGCTTTTGGTCCATGCATCATGGCATGGAGGCATTGTCGACCTATACTCTCGTTGGACGGAACACATCTGCATGGGAAGTATAAGGGCCACCTGCTCGTCGCCTTAGCAACAGATACCAACGACCATATATTACCGTTGGCATTTGCCGTTGTCGATGGCGAGAGCACAAATAGTTGGAGGCAGTTCCTGGAGAAGGTACGTCAGTGTTTTTTAAACGACATATCAACAGTTTGCATTCTGTCTGATCGGCAGGTAGGAATCACGGCAGCCATCAATACAATAACATCCGACGGCTGACTTCAAGTGAAGCATCGCATTTGCTTGAGACATCTAAAAAGCAATGTGATGAAAAGATGGCACAACCGATTCGCAAAAGACATGTGTTGGATAGTTAGAAAAGAAAGCCAGAAACGGAAACACATCGCTACCGTGGACATTATTCGTAATATCGACCCACGACCCACTGGCGTTGGTACACAGGTGCACCAGATGTTAGCCGACCTTGGTCTAGATTCATGGACATTGAACCACAATGGGGGTTATAGATGGGGAGTGCTGACAACAAATAATGTTGAATGCTTCAATGGTGTGATTGTCGGAGCCAGGGGATTGCCCATTACAGCACTAGTAAATAACACTTTTTTAAAGCTAAAGGGATATTTCCATGATAGGTTGACAAACGTGATGCACATGCATAGAAATGGTTGTATTTTGACGGATCGAGCGAGAGAAAAATATGAAAAGTGGGAGACGCCTTCACACCGGATGCGATTGCATGCATTTAGACTAGATGAGTGATACCAGGTCGGTCTAATGCCAGAACGATGGAATGATGTTCCCAACGAACAAGAGTTAGATTGGGTGGGACGAACATGTACATGTGGTAAGTGGATAGCCTATCATATGCCATGCTCTCATGCCTAATATGTTGCCCGTTATAGGGGTGGAAACCCTTCAACCATGGTTGATCTTCATTATACAGTAGAGTCATTCGAGGCAACATATAACATGACATTTCAACCCCTTGGACATGAATTTTACTGGCCTCCAGGACCCAGTTGGACGTTACTCCTGAATGCTTTACGAGTGCGTGATAGAAGACGTGGGCGGGAAAGAGCTCGGCGTATACCAAACGAGATGGACAATTCAGACCAAGTAGGCAGAAGAAAGTGTGGTTATTGCCGTAACCCTGGGCATGTTGTGCCAAATTGCCCCCTAAGAATAGATATGTAGCTTCGAATGGTTATCATGAAGTTGTAGCATGTGAAGCTAATTGGTCTTTTCCACTATGGTGTGTAATGTTTTCAATAAAAGATATTGTCAAATCTTTCCATCTCAAAATATTGTCAACATCAACACAATTTATATCGAGACATGAGAATAAATACGAAAAAATAATGAAAAATGCAAGTTCAATTACATAGAATTACTAAAATAAGTTTGAAATTTAAAATGTTTATTCAACTACATCAATACTGAGAAGGAGTGTAATAATCGGGCCTCCGACCCCTGCTGGTCCGGTCCGGTAAAACGCGTGGCGGTGGATGCGGTGACAGTGTGCGTCTACGAGTACGACGCAGTAGATGGTCCTCCTCGAGCACCAGCTCAGCAGTATGATCATCTATCAGATAATCACTGGTAGATAACGGCCTCTGCGGTGGTGTGTTCGAGGTGCTGGGCTCCTGATGTGACGGACCGCCATACTCAAACTGGCTAAACATGCCATGGTGTGGTGGCATGTATGAAGTGCTGGGATCCTGGTGTGACGGACCGCCAAACTTGAACTGGCTAAACCTACCAGGCTGCAGCGGCATGTATGAAGTGCTGGGCTCCTGAGTGGGATGATGATAACGGCCCTGCTGTCCCGACCGATGTAACGTTTGTGGAGGCGGTTGTGGGCGTGGGACGTCATACATGGCTGTCGTGTCGTCCAACAGGTGCTCATGCTGGGTCTACTGAAGTACGGCCTGGCCTCTCATGTGCAGGACCTGCAGATGACTCACCATAAAATCAAGAGTAGCCGCATCTACTCGTAAGTCTCCCGCTTCGTACTGCCGTATAATACTCCCACTGTGGTTAACTACATACTGAGCGTATACCGCCTAAAGAAAAAGTTACGGGCACTGTCAATAGGTATTGCATCAATGCATACTAAATTCGAATTTATGGGAAAACATTCATATTGCACTAACCAGACTGTTCTCATCGTGGGCCAATGCAACGTAGCCGTCGTCTGTATGACTAGTCCGAGGGTGTCCAGCATGTAGTATGGTTATCCCTCGGTACCATCTCATATATGCCCTCAAAGCCCCAGGATCGGGAAAGTCCTCTAACTCCGTCGCCACAACAGTGTTTTCCCAATTGACCCACATGTCGACTCCCGAATTATATTGTTCGGTTGTAATCTTCTCTTTCCCGTCCCAGTGCTTCTGCCACGCTGGTGGATTATCGGGGATCGTCTGCCGCATGCTGAACTACCGAAGTACCCGATCAGGACGATGCCACTCAACCCGCCTACCAACGATGAGGGGTGCGCATGCTCGCCACGCTTCCGGATTTCGCAGACAATACTATGGCAAACCACCTATTGCATGCTCGAATAGCTGCCAAATAAACTGGAAACACAACAATAACAGCAGATTAGTTTATAAAACATACAACGTAAATTAACAAGGGAGAGTAATAAATGTGAGATGTAAATTTTTTCAAACCTCGCCGGGCTGTAAACGGTCAATCATGTCCGGCGCCTCGTTCCAACCAGCCCGGCCCGCAACCCACTTCAGATCCTTCCTCACAAAGAACATGTAGTCGCGTAGTGGTCCTGGCAACGGGAAATCAGGGTGAACAGCGTGCCCATCCATCTGATGGTGCCTATCCGTCTGCTCACACAGTGTTGGCCTAAAAGCCGTGAGTCTGTCCCAAGCAAAAAAATGCATTGTACAAAACAATTATATTATAAGCAATAATACGTCTTCAAATATCATTAACAACAATGAGATGATTAAGTGTGCTACCTGAATGAGTATGACGGCCCCGCACAGGCCTCTACAATCACGGCAACAAGCCTTACAAAGCCATCTATACAGATGCGCTAGGCATGTTGCCCCCCAATTATATGCACTAATATGATCAAAGTCAATCAAAAAGTCTAACCAATGTAACGATAATTTATTTCCTGTCGTATCAGTGAACATATGGGTGCCAAATAACAAAAAAATCCACAAACGGGCCCGCCGTTCCGCTTCCTCCACCTCAGGATTCTCCGGAGTGCCTTGGGCTACATACAATTCCCTCAGATAGGGTATGTTAATCGAATTTCCACTAATTTTGTCCAAAGATACATATACCCCCATATACTAATGAATACGTGTCCACCACTCTTCCGGAGTTCGACTAGTATCGTCGAGCACCGGGACAACCTGACCAACAATCGGCAATCCCCAATATACAGCAACATCCTGGAGTGTGATCTTGGCCTTGCCTACAGGCAAATGAAATGTATCCGTCTCTGGTCGCCACCTCTTAATCAAGGCAATAATAAGAGGATTGTTAACGTGATGGAAGCACGCCGCATAACATCCAAAAAATCTGACTCTCAATAAAGCCGTCTGCACAGCAGGATGCTCCGTCCATAAGAATAACTCTCTATCACTCCTATAAATCTTGTGTTCCTCTAACTGATAGGGTGACGACAAATAATTCACTTGGTAGTCATAGTAATAGCATAACACTGAACTATCGTTGGGAGCCGGTCTATGAGCCATAGATCCTACGAGCATTAAGTAAATTAAAAAAAAATGTAAAAGTACTAATTATTACTAATTAGTTTAGAACTGCAACTTTAATATTTAACTAAATTTGCTAACTTTGTAAAATTCATAATATTTTCATTTTTCTACATTCATACTAATTAAATAACTAGTACCTACATTTTCTAATATTTATAATTTCACACTAATTATATGCACAGTGATTAATACATCCCATCATCATAAAAATATTAATATTTCAAATAATAAATCAACACATAATTAACATATAAAATAAACCAACATGATTAATATTCCACTAAAATAAACAATAGTCTAATTTTGAAATTTAATGTATTAAGCAACATATAATTAACATATAAAATAAACCAACACGATTAATATTCCACTAAATTAAACAATAATCTAACTTTCAAATTAAAGTTGTACAACAAATAAAATTAATATTGCTTAACATTATCTAAACGTCAAAAAATTTATTACTAATTACTTTAGAACTACAACTTTAATATTTAACTAATATATCACTTCATCTTAAAATTACTAATAATGAACATAATTAATACTAAAACTCCACTAAAACTCTAACTTCAGTTACTTACTATATGCCCTATAACTTTAATTTTCTCATTTCTTAAATTTTATATTATTTAAAATTTATAAAAATTCATATTAAATACCTTAGAACTACAACTTTAATACTTAATTAATACATAACATCATCTTAAATTGACTAATAATTAATCCTAAAACTCCACTAAAACCCTAAAACTCCATATGATTAATTGAATAATTATAAATTCACACTAATTATATGCACAATGATTATATGCACACTAATTATATGCACAATGATTAATACATCCCATCATCATAAAATGATTAATATTCTAAAAATAAATCAACATATAATTAAAATATAAATTAAACCAACAGAATTGATATTCCACTAAACTAAACAATAGTCTAATTTTGAAATTTAACGTATTAAGCAACATATAATTAACATATAAAATAAACCAACATGATTAATATTTCACTAAACTAAACAATAATCTAATTTTCAAATTAAACGTATTAGACAAAATGTAATTAACATATAATTTCGAAATTTTACATCATATAAATTAAACAAACAAACACATTAAAACATATAAATTCGGTACCAAAAAAAAAAGAGAAAACTTACAAGATTTAGGCAAAATCCTAGGATGTGGAAAATTTGTACTAAATTTTCGAGTTGGGTGGGAGAAAAATGAGAGAGGGATCAGAGAGCAGTGGAGAGAGCAAAAGAGGTGAGATTTCGGATGGGAGAAGAGGGTTTGGGCTGGGGGGTTTAAATACTAGAGGAGTCGAACTTCAGAAGTTCGACATCGAGGAACAAAAGCTAGATTTCGAACTTCTGAAGTTCGAGTATACAGGGTTATCGAACTTCTGAAGTTCGATTTTATGTATTTCAAATTTCAGAAATTCGACATCGAGTTTCGAGATTCTACTTTAATGCCCTGTCTGTTACGTGCAGCGACAGTTACTCTGAGATGCGTGCATTCGAACTTTCAAATTTCGAAAACGGCCAGCTTCCTTATCCGGTTTTCGAGATCCACGCAGTCGAACTTCAGAAGTTCGAATCCGAGCTTCTGAATTTCGAATTCTTTAGTCGAACTTCTCAAGTTCGAAATCTCATATTATAAGTTCGTTTTTTTTGTCCTTGACGTAGTTGAACTTTGTAACTTCGTTTTCGAACTTCATAAGTTCGAAAAGTCTATTTTTGCAACTTCCCTCAAAACTGGGTTATTCATAAGTTCAAAAAGTTTATTTTTGCAACTTTCCTCAAAATTGAGTTATTTTTAAAAACAAATTAAAAAATAAGGTTAAAAATAAAAATTTTCCTACATTAGCAAGATTGGTGGCTGCGATGTGGGAATTGGGTTTTTGACAACTCATACCCCGTGTATGACATAACCCATTGTCCCTTCATACAGAAAGAATTTAATTGCCAGAAAAATGGCCGACCAGACAAAGATTATCAAAAATACAGATGGCAGCCTTCCAAATGCAACTTACCAAGGAATCTTTTGCTTCTCGAGAATCGCTACATGTCAATTGTTCACCTTTCCTTCTTTATATAATAAAATATTTATCGTGTATGAAGATGATTTGTTATTTAATACAAAAACGTTACTCTCATTTTATTTCGAACTCTTACATGTGTTTATTCTTTGGTTACAGGTTTGATGGGAGAGCGTTTTTAACAAAGTACAAGGGGAAGCGCATCATGTTTGTAGGAGATTCATTGAGTCTAAATCAATGGCAGTCTCTTACATGTATGCTTCATGTAGCAGTACCAGAAGCTAAGCACACTTCTGAGAGGACTGGATTGCTTTCTACTTTCACATTTCCGGTTAGATACTATTATTTCTCTCCATCTTTATTTACTAGTAAAATGTAGTTCTTTTTGTTAAGCAAGCAAATGATTTTCATTAAAGATTTAAAAATTATTAACCGTTCCCCAACCCAGAGCACAACAAATTGATGTAGGCCAAATACTTGTATTACGCTCCAAACTCGACAGATGGTCTTATTACGAAAAGTGTTTCTGTATCGTTTACCAATGTATAACATCTGCTTTACATAAAAAATGAGATAGAGAAAAATGTACTTTTTCTCACATAATGCAGTAAGCTTGTAAACCCACTTGTTTCGTTCTCTTCAGATATGATAAATAGTAATTTGAAAAAATAGTTTGATCACTCTAGAGTGTAAGGTATTTACATTGCATTTGCGCACAATCCAGTGTGGACCCTTGGCCATTTTCATTCCTAGTGTAAGTATAGACGCAATACAGAAATTAAGTAGTGATGACTCTTAGACAAAAATATTATCTTCACGTCTGTTGGTATGGCATCACATAAACTAAAAAGTAATCTTTTGAGTTCAATCTCTTCACAATGACTTGTGTCTATCTAATAACTTATACAATACTTTTTTAATGCGGAATAACATGTCTCGAAATTTCATAAACGTGACATGATCTAGTAATAATTCCCGAAAATTCTTTATTGTCGTCAAAGATTAATTAAAAAAATAAATTCTTTGCACTGTAGAGCTACGGTGTTTCCCTCATGTTCTTCCGGAATGCATTTCTTGTCGACCTCGTGAAGGAGAAAAATCTGCGGGTGATGAAGCTCGACTCCATCACTTCCAGTGTAGCATGGGAAGGAATGGATGTATTAATATTCGACTCTAGGCATTGGTGGCTTCACTTTAATAGAAAACAACCGTGAGTGACTTTATCAATTCTCATATTGATATGAAATCTTTTGTAACGTTATATAATTATGATCTTTATAATTCATTTTGTCCTAACTAATAATTATGTACATTCAGTTGGGATCTTATTCAACGCGGAAATACCACAGTGAAGGACGACATGGAGGACACGGATCGTCGTTTGGCTGCATATAAAATAGCCTTAGAAGACATGGGCAAAATGGGTCGAGTCTCGCGTCAATACGACCAAAACTAAGGTGTTTTTTCCGGGAATTTCTCCCGATCATGATGTGTAAGTTCATGAAAGGCCTTTTTTTTTTTTTTTTGAGTAAAATATAATTTATTCCGTATTTTATCAAAATCACATAAAATTTGTTATGATTTTAAAATTCATTAATACCCCCTATTAATATACTCTTATATTATTGATAATATTGCACAATCATCTTAAAAAATGAAAGTTCGGTGCAACATTTTTTTACAATATAGGTGTATTAGTGAGTTCTAAAACATAGATTCTATACAATTTTGACAAAATATAAGGGAGTAAAATATATTTTACCCTCACCAGTAACATGATTTTGATAATGTGTTCTAGCAGTAAATATATATAGATTGAGAGAAGATGGAATTGTGGAAGACAGAGGAGCTTGCCCCAACACTCCATTTAAATCTAGTAAATTATCTAATTTTTTTAATGACCTACTTCAAATTAAGGAGTAAAAAAGCCTACTTAAAGCAATCTCGAATTTTCTTCTTCTTATCCCCAAGGGGGAGACTACAAGGTGAGCTTGATTTTGTAGACAAATCGTTTGACCAACTTTTGTAGGGATTTAGACCCAAAAATAAGAAAAATAAAAAATAATGTGTAGAGATTTATAGCCGATAAGATTGTAGTAGTATAACTATAAGTTAGGCCTTTTTTGGATTGGTTTTTTTAAGGAAAAAAATATTTTTTTGGAATAACTATTTGATTTAGTTTCTAAAAAAGCTGAAACTCTGAAAAAAAACTCAAATATAATTTTTTTAGAAATCAGAATTTTCAGCTTCTCAACTTCTCAAAAAAAGTTATTTTTCAAAAGTTATTAAAAAAAACACTTTCAAAAAAGCCAATCCAAACGAGCTCTTTGTGTACTAGCGGAATGCTGAAGCTAGCATAAACAATAACTAGCTCATTTATCATTGATACGAATTAGTGAAAGTGTGGTTTCTAATTAAACTTTGTCGTATCTCTTCCAAATTGAGTCAGATTTTAAATTTTGGACTCTAATATGAACTTGAAAGACTTTTAAAGGTGTAAACAAGTTTGCTCTTTATGTGCCACTAGAATTACTTCTTTCCTTCCCCACCTCCCCCTATTCTGTTTCGGTGGATCTTAATCATCTTCTTCTCATCTTGTAGATGTTTGGCCAAAAAGCAACCATTGAAAAGTCATGGAGGCCCTCCTCCAGCAGAATTGGTGTTAGAGAAAGTGCTGCATAGTATGACTAAACCAGTAAATTTGCTCCACATAAATGGCTTGTCACAATTCAGAATAGATGGACACCCTTCAATGTATGGCCTCGGAGGCCATCGTGGCAGGGACTGCACCCACTGGTGTCTCCCTGGTGTTCCTGATACTTGGAACCAACTATTATATGCTGCCCTTGCTGTTTAAAATCTAAAAATTTTCTTTTGTTAGACGGAAAAAAACATGTGAGAAGATGTTTTTTTCTAAGTACTTATAAGCACCCAAAATAAGCAAAGCCAAACAGCCTCTTAGGGCTCGTTTGGATTGACTTTTTTCAAAAACATTTTTTTTTACAACTTTTGAAAAACAGCTTTTTTTGATAAGCTGAAAATTCTGATTTCTAAAAAAAACTGTATTTGAGCTTTTTTTTTTTTTTTAGAATTTCAGCTTATTTGGAAATCAAATCAAATAGTTATTGCAAATTTAATGTAACTTTTTCAGAAAAAAAAATTACTTTTTCCTAGAAAAAAGCCAATCCAAACAACCAAGTCAAATGAAATGAAATTAAAGTTTTATCTCGTTACGAGATTGGTCGGTGAATTTTGATGATGTTATAAATTTCCATTTTCTCCTAATTTGAAAAATATTTGTCTTCACTGAAATTTAAATAAACACGATACACATATACACAAATCAAATTACGCATAATACTTAAATCAACGTGCAATTAATTTTATCAAAAGGCAAAAAGAATAAACAGATGACAAAAAACATTGTTATTTTTCCATAGAAGATGGGAAACAATTTTCTCAAAGGTATTGAATTTTGTATTATAATGCTTCGATAAATCCAAAGATTTTCTTTTTTTTTTTTAACAAAAGGAAGGTAGATTCCCTCTTGGATTAAAGGGAAGTCCTACTTTTGTTGCATATTGCAAAGTGTGTGTATATTTTTGCATACTGCAAAGTGTGTACATATTTGCCAAACGTGCATGGTTTTTTAAATTATTTTTATATAATTAACGATTTTCTAGTTTTACCATTCGAATAAGACTAGTTCTCTTTTCCACTTCCTCATTTAAAAATCATCATTAGACTTCATATTGACATTTAAATATCATTTTAGTGCTCTAGAAAGACTTGCAACTAATTAATGTTGAGAAAAATCAGTTTTCAAATCAAAGATTATCCTTTTCAGTTGGGCCATGCAAAGTAGTAGAATTAATTAGTAACACAGAATAGCTACAGCATCTATAATTAGTTGTAGAAAAATTAAGAGATATAAATGCTTTAGAACTCGATATAAATGGTCGATATTTAATTGAAAAACAGAAAATTAAACTTGGCATTTAACTAACCAATTTGTTCGATAGCTTCATTTCTTATACTTTTTTTGTCAAAAAAAAAAATTCATTAAGCAAACAACGAGTATATAATAGGACTACAAATCCAACAAGACAACAGTACAACACATAACACTAAAGAACTTGACAAAAACAACAATGACAAACTATCACCATAATCCATGATCAAAGAAAGATCTACACATTCTCAAAGTAGAACATGGCACACGTCTAACAAAACATCTTCAAATGAGCCAAGAAAGTAGCAACTACGAACAGGTCACAACAAAGTAAGAACAAAACTCACCAAAACGGGAGTGAAACCGACCCCCAAACTTTTCTTTTGAAAATTTTTTAAGAGAACAAGGCCACCAATAATGGTGGAAGCAAACCCAAAAGACAAAATGGGCAGCATAGTATGCAAAGAAGTATGCAAAGAATAAAGGAAGATCAAACCAGAAAAGCATGCAAAAGTAGTTGTACTACCCAAGACAAATAACCAAGACGTAGGAATATTGGATCTTTATTCTAGATCTCCCGATATATTTTTTACAAATAATATCTAGGATATGCAGAATACCATAAACATAAAGAAAGAGATAAAATAAGCATGAGAAATAAAGTAAAACTAGAGCCATCGGCCTGAGGCCCCATTTCTTATACTTTTGCTATTAAGTTTGTACAAGTTTCAAATCGCTCATTAAAATTTTCTCAATTCAAGTTACATATTATACTAGTTATTTTCAAAGCACGGGTAAATATCTTGTTAGGTAGTCCTTTTTAAAAAATTTTTAAATTGCGGTTTTAAAATTCAAATTAAATTCTAATTTTAGACTTTTAAATTTTAGTTCTTTATCATAAATTCAAAATTCTTTTTTTTATATGTATGTCAAAAATTTAAATTAGAAGTTCTTTTATAAGTTTTGAGTTCGAGTGATTGTTACTATAGATAGATAGATAGACAGATAGATAAATTAGAAGTTCTTTTATACGTAGATAGATAAACAGATAGATAAACATGTATGGTGATAACCTATGGCTCTAAACTATTTTGTGGCACTGAATCTTTTGAACTTTTATATTCATTTATTCATTTGTATATTAATATTAATATGTTTAAAAGCTTTCATAACTTAAGATAAATAGATACATAATGCACATATTCATGTATGTATTTATAAATTTTAAATATAATATATTTTTATTTGTGTGTGTCCTTATAATAAAAGTCATTAAAATTGTTAAATTAAAGGATTAATAGTAACTTGTAGTTATAAACTATCATTGGCAACAAATTTTTAGAACTTCTAAACTCATTTCTTATTTATATTAATAATGGTACATTCTAAGCTCTTATGAGGTGAATAATTTGTAATTTTATGTGTAATATATATATATATATATATATATATATATCTTTGTGTTTGTTTATGTGATAAAAGTTCTCAAAAGGTATCAAATTAGAGGATTATGATAACTTTTTGTTCCAAATTATCTCATGGTACCCTATCTTTTGGACTTCTAAACACATTTATAATTTGAAAATTAATAATGGTATATTCTGAGGCCTAATCACCATGTGGATTATTCTAATGCCTCCAAACCTCCTCTAAGGTATGTACACTTACATAGTTATTATTGTTATTATATATAGATATATTAATATAAATACACAAATGCTATTAAAATTGATTGCAAAAATAAATCTAAATTGTACAAACTAAGAAACTAATATAAAGTTAATAAACTGAATAATATGGAAAACAACAAAAACAAAAAATTGACATAACTAAAGAAAACTAAAAAATATATCAAAAGAAAATCGAATAAATGAGGCTTGAGTAAGCTTATTCTCTTTAAGGATTTTACGGCCCTGCTACAGTGCTAAGAGTTTTGTGATGCAATCCTACCAAGATACAACATTTAGAGCAAGTTTGGCATTCAGTTGAAAATTTTAGTTTTGTGAAAAGACCTTTTCAAAATGAACTTTTAATCAAATGGACTTTTGGTGAGAACAAAAATATGTTTGGTTATTTTTTTGTGAAATAAACTTTTACCAAATGAGATGGTGTTTGGTTTTACATTTGGAAATAATTGTTATTGCATAAATTACTGAAATGGACATTTTGAACGCTAATACCTAGAAATTGTTGTGGTGGTAACTTTTTAAGTAGCAAAGCTTACAAATTGTTTAGTAGTAAATCCTTTCTTAGACATATAGTGAACACTAATGTAGACGAGTAATGAATATGATGAACACGTATAATCTATGTGCTGCTTATGCTCACAATTCTGTAGTAGAGAGATTTCTATTAGGTTATGTAATACCTAGAAGAATTACTATATATAAATGTAGGAGGAGGTCAAGCTATTATTTCTATATTTATGAAGGGCATTTAAAGGGGCTCAAAGCCCCTTGCATTAAACTCTTTTTAATATAGTGGAAAACTCAAAAATTGCACAAAATCATGATCCAAAGAAACAATAACCCCCATGAACTAAATACGTAGAGGTAGCAAAATAAGTTGAGACTCGCGGGTCAACCCATCTAACCCATATTAAAAAAGGGTTAGGTTTGAGAGTTTAATGACTTGTTAGACAAATGGGTTAACTTGATCTAACCCGCCAAATAGGCGGATCGGTTTGGGCCACCCTCGCAGGCAACCTGTGAACCTGTCAAAATGGCTCGTCTAACTTGCCAAAACGACTCGTGAACCTACCTAACTCGCGAAAATGACCCGCGAACCCGCTTAGCCTGTCAAAACGACCCGTAAAACCCGCCTAACCTGTAAAAAACGACCAGGAACCCCGTCAAAGCTACCTATTTAACTCGCCAAAACAACTGGCCTAATTCACTAACCCACTATGGTCGATTTAGGATTTTAATACCCTTGACCCATTGGATAAACGGGGCCAACCCCGACCCGTTAACCAGCCACAAACTGGCGGGTCGACCCACGGGGTACTCGTTTGCTAGCTCTAGAAATAAGTTTGTAGGAAAATCAAAAGGCTTCCAGAGATAATTTCTTGTTCACCTCATAATTTTTTCATTTTACATATATACATACATATATATATATATATATATAATAAATCTATTGTGTTGTAAAATAAAATCAGCCAAAATAACAAAATTCAAAAAATTATTTTATACATCACTATTTATGAGAGTGCAAAATTTTGATTACTCTCTATGTTAGCTTGTATGGCATTCAAACTATTGCAATCTCACTTAAATTTAATTTTAAACAGTAGTATTCATATAGATGTAAATTCTTTAATTAAATATTTCTTATATGAAAAATTGACTGCTTTTTGAAAACAATAGGAATTTGATTTGGATTTTTTAAACTTTTTTTTGTCAAAAAATATTTTTTAACAATTAGGACAAATTTGAAAAAGAAATAAAGGAACAATGGACTTGTAAGACAATTTTCTCATTTGTAAGTATGGAAGTGTAACTAATAAAAATAAAGCTCACAAAAATTAAAATTTGATGATATAGCATCTATTTCATAAGGTATAACTTTATTCGTATTATATATATATATATATATATATATATATATTTAATGACACTTTTATGAATAATTTTATTACGAGTCATAAGACACACTTGATCACCTTTATGAGCAATTATTTGCCCATTTCAAAACATGATGTGGCAACTTTAGTCACATGTGGCATGTTAGTATAGATTTATAGTGCTTATATGTTTGCTTTTAAAGTTTTGAGATATAATTTTGTATAGAGAGAAGATGACAATGATGATAATAATAATAATATTTGAGTATTGATGACATGACAACAATAGAGCTCACATGTTATTTTATCTAACAACTTTATATAGATTCTGATATAGATACTTCATGTTCAAATAAATATAATCCAATAAAGTTTAATACTTTAATTCCAATTAAAAAAAAAGTACTCAAAATTTAATTCCAGTTAAAGAAAAAAAAAGTACCCCTTTGTATAGTTTTTATTTTACGCAACGGAAACATGTACTCTCTCCATTAAAGTTTGTACCACATGTAGCAGTAGCACCATCCGCTTCACCGGTTGTACCTTATTCTCTCCTCCAAAATCAACAAAACTGTAAAATATTTTTGCTGCGGAAGTGGAAAAGAGAAGAATTTCAAGCGACGAAAATGAAGATCTACACCTCCCCCGAATCTCAGCCGTCGATGTTCTTCCTTCTCTTCTTCTTCGGTGTGATCTCGTCAACTGCCACCGCCGCCGCCGCCACCACCACAATGCACACTAACAACTGGGCCGTATTGGTCTGCACCTCTCGCTTCTGGTATAATTCGAATGCTTTACATAATCTTTACGTTCTGTAAAATGTTTGATAATCTTTATTTTCTGTAGAATGCTTCTTCTTTGTTTGTTTTGAATTTGTAATTGTTTTATTTTGGGGTAAATTACACCGCAAGCCACAGAATATTTACGAAGTTTGGTTTTGTGCATTTTCATGTATTTGCTGAGCTTATTTCCCTTGTCAATAACAAAAAAAAGAAATATTATTCTGTCTATTTATCGAGTTAAAACTAATGATCGGAGTTTGGAATTTGATGTTTACGAAGCTCTAAATGATAATTTATCAAGTTGCTAATCAACTGTTAAAACATTTTTCTTTTTGTTTTAATAGCAACTAAATTTGCGTATGTGTCAAATAAGTGTCTACTTGTGGAGTTAAAAGTAATAGTTTCTTGTTTGGTATTTACTCCGAGTAATTGGTAGGACAGTGTGCTTGCCCTAATTTAGTGGAAGTGATTATAGCGAATTGTAGCGGGTTAGGTGAGAAGCATATTTAGTTGGTGATTTGATTAGTGGAATATGGCAAAATTTACCCTTTAATCTTTTACAATCTTTGATCATTTATTTTGTTTCAGGTTTAATTATCGCCACATGGCTAATACATTGTCACTGTATAGGTAAATAACTGAGCATATCAGTTTTGTTTCTATTTTTATTGCTTCAAGTTTTTTAATATATGCATTCAAGAGTAATGATTTCTTTTTTTGTTTTGCCCCCATTTCTTGCATGATGTGGATTTTTATTCAGAACAGTGAAAAGGCTAGGAATACCAGATGAGAGGATAATATTAATGTTGGCTGATGATATGGCATGCAATGCTCGGAACAAATATCCAGCTCAAGTTTTCAACAATGAAAACCACAGGCTTAACTTGTATGGAGATAATGTTGAGGTAAGCTTGCTTTTCAGTGGGACTGTTGAGATTTGTTCTTGGCATCTGTAGTTGCTCTCAGTTCACGTTGTTGTTTTGATGCCTGCATTAACAAAAAAAATGATGAGTTAATTGGCTTTGTGATCATTTCAGTGCATGCGTAAGTGGTTGCAGGCTTAATGAGCTGATTTATGATCCAAGTTCTGATATGTTACTTAGTTTTTTATGGAATTGGAGTTAAATTTATACTATCGACGGCACTATAACAGTCTAGAAACACCAAAAAGACATTTAGATTACAACATAAGCTCATTTGTGCAGAATGGCCTGATAGCAGCTGCCAGCATCCTTCTGGGATCTGAGTGGTCAACCGTCATGCATGGTTCCTATGTTCATTGTTGTGCTCATTTACAGTGCTGAATTGTATTTGAATGTGTGTCTTAGCAAGGCATGCGTTAAGCCATCCAGCTTTTGAAACTCTGAAGTTATTTGCTATAATAGTTGAATTTGAAAGTGTATAATTTTTAGAACATTTTTGAACTTTTAACCCATTTCCATGTACATAACTATGGCTTTATTATGCCAAAACTGTCAGGTGGATTATCGAGGTTATGAAGTAACTGTTGAAAATTTTCTGCGAGTCTTGACGGGTCGTCATGAAAATGCTGTGCCAAGGTCAAAGCGTCTTCTGAGTGATGAAGGAAGTCATATATTACTGTATATGACAGGGCATGGTGGAGATGAGTTTCTAAAATTTCAGGACTCGGAGGAGCTTCAGAGTCATGATTTAGCGGATGCAGTGAAACAAATGAAGGAAAAGCGAAGGTGACATTTGATGTAATTGTTTGCTTTAACTATGGAATTGAGGAGTGGTGGCATTTTACAGTTATTACGCAATATTCTTTCTATTGTTTAGGATCCTCTAAGGGATTCTGGATATATGTCTCATTGATTTGTAACAATTCTCAAAATTTAGGAAAAGGTTATAGTATGTTTAAACTTTGTCCGCTCGAAGTGTCGTCTAGCAGTTTCAGATGATGATCTCATTTTCCTGATTACAGATTCAAGGAACTCTTGATAATGGTAGATACTTGCCAAGCAGCTACACTTTTCAATCAGGTATCATAATATTTTCTGTTAGTATCTCCCTTGATGACATTCGGTGAACTTTTTGAGCATCCTCTTTTCTTTTGCCTAGTCAACTCATTGCTTTGTCTACCAGTTACCTCAAAGGAAAGAAAAAGGCAATAGTCAGCTCACGTTCATCTTTGGGAAATAAGTTGTTTGTGTACCAGATTTTGTGTTAAATGAATTGACACACTTCTTGTTTCCTTGCATTGCTTGTGAGATTGCGTGTTCTGGTCCTTGACATGGTTTTGATCCTCTTACTCCTTATACATGTGTCTATCAACATTGCAGAGACATGCACAAATATACACATGGGCATGCTGTGTTCATAAATATATCTTACATTGTTGTTGAGTTGTAATGCACTTTATCTTAGGTTGAACAGAATTCCATAACCTTTTGTCTTGTCACATAAATGTTAGATGCTCCTTGTTTCAGTGGAAAATCTCTTTGACATGACTGATTTCTCTTTCATTGCAGCTTTACTCTCTTTGACATGATTGATTTCTCTTTCATTGCAGCTTAACTCTCCTGGTGTTTTGGCTATTGGAAGTAGCAAAAAAGGGGAAAATTCCTATTCGCATCACTTGGACTCCAATGTAAGTTTTGATGTAGTAGCATTTTGGTGCTGCAATTGCTCTTTTAATTACCTCAGATTTTTGGTCTGATTCCTCCTCAATTTTCTTTCTAACAGGTAGGTGTCTCTGTAGTAGATAGATTCACATACTATACGCTAGCCTTCTTTGAGAGGTTAAATATGTATGATAATGCATCATTGAGCAGGTAGGTGGCAACTGTTTTATCAAGTTAACACCTACAGTTGACCATTGTGCACATAATATAAATTCTTTATTTTTCCCTTTTATATTTCTTGGACTTTCAAGCTGAAGAATATTAGATTTCTACAATTTGTGCAGTAAATTGTGTTGAGATGTGTGAGATTAGACTGGTATGGAGAGTGGAGCAGAGAATGAGGATTGGCATCTTTAGAAGTTTGTTATTGCTGGTTGTTTTTGGGTGGAAGAACTGATTAAGGAAAAACTATGATTGAAAATTGCTTCAGCTGTAACTATATTGGTTGAGCAGACCCCAAAAAGGAAGTATCCTAGAAGTCATAAAGCATCAAAGTCCACAATTCTGAATATTTAGCTGACTGAATTGTGGAATCTTTCTTTAATTTTGATTATGTATTCTTGGGAAAGTGAATGAGACAACTCTCTATATAATAGGAAAAAGGTCCTGGGATATCTGGATGCATCAATCTCTTCTTATCAATATGTTTATGGCCAGACATTTTCATGCTTACTATTCCTCCGTGTTGATTATCTTCATAGCATGGTTGTAGTCTACTCTTTGGCTCGTAGTGTGTAATGTCTGCATGTCCGAGTATTACTATGCTATATGTCAGTGTTCGAACTCCTTGAATCTTGGATTGAGATTTACAAAATTTTATTTTTTTCTTTGCAGTCTTTTCACGTCATATAAACCAAATCTGTTGATGTCAACAGTATATTATCGAACAGACCTATACCAACGACCATTGGAGGAGGTATGGGGAATTCAACTTCCTTATAATGCTGTTTAGTGTTAGCCCTCTTCCCCCCCCCCCCCCCCTTTCTTCTCTCTTGTGACTCCAATAGGTTTGCCCTGCTCTCTGCCTGAACAAAGGGATGAAAAACCATGGATCTTTGGTGAACAGGTTGATGTACAGAAGATCATAAAGCTAACTCTTTAGAGAGATTTTAGCAGCAAATAGAAAAATGATCTTCCATTAAGAAATTGAAAATTAATAGAAGGAAAAGATTTATCTTCAATTTCTCTTTTAATTGAGATATCATTTGTCTAAAGATGCCATTAAGTGGAAGATCTGTTCTTGGTAAGCTGGACCTTCATGATCATTAATTAATATTTTATCCTTGCACGAGAAGGAGCTATCCATGTTGTATTCAAAAATTGAATTGCTTTCTGTTAATATACTTATAAAAACTGAGGAGGATATTTTCTCTAATTTCTGCTTCCTTGTAAGGTACCTGTGACAAACTTCTTTGGTTCGGTCATGGAAACAATTCACACGGATTCTGCTTATAGATCCCTCTCAGGCAAGGGATCCAAAAGGGTAATCAAGATGCCTGTAGACCAATCAGATCAAGACCTAGGTGTGACTCTAGCAAGCTCAGATGCTCCAAAGGCAGAGAGTAAGTCCAACATAAAGGTTAGTTTTTGTCCTCTTTTCTTTTACAACAATTGTGTTTTGAAGTAAATATGCAGTCGTACTTTTGGATGTGAAGCTAAAGAAGACCAGACACTTATATACAGGATCAACAAGGTACTTGTCCTTTTACACGTACATGGACTAAAATACATGAAGAGTTGGAACAGGCCACAAATCTTGATAACTTGGTGAACTATGCTTTGGCATTAATGTTTCCAGTGGTGGCAGTTTCCTGTTGGCTTTCACATTAAGGGTAAGGTGCAACTGCAAAGTATTTGGGTTTTATTTGATGTTCCCAAACGCATTTGTCTTCTTTAGATTCCAAAGGGAAAAAACTTATATTGTCATACTAGTATTACGTTTATCTTTCTTCCTCGATGTTTTGTCGTCTTCTCCAATATATCCTTGAAAGGGAATCGAGCATATATTATTTGCTTTCACTTCATCCATAAATGACTCTGGAACATGCTTAGCTCTGTTGTCCTTTGTTCTGAAACTGACTAGGTATGCTGAATGATGGTATAAAAGCATCTTCATGCACTGTGCTGCGTATAGTTTCATTTGGTTGTTGATTGGCTTTATCAATTGCTGCAGGAAACCAAAATAAAACTTAGAAATAGCATGGTGATCGTCTGAAACCAGAGAAATTCTTTAACCAAGCCCCATCATGGTTGAAAGCTGAAATATAGAGATTGTAGTGCTGGAATCAGGTTTCTTTGTAGCCCTCGATCTGCGATATCAAGCTTATTCAGATGATATATTTGGGAGGAAACTACGTCAAGCTAATTCAGACGATATCTTTGGGAGGAAACTATGTCGTATAGTTTTCACAATACATGTCTATAATTTGATTTATTTGGATGGACCAATTTTCCCGCATATAAATTATAGTTCCCCCTTTTTGTTACCAAGGGTAGCTGCGAGACCAAAGTGTGGTTCTATTTATGCTTGGTGGTTTTAGTTCGTGGTTCTGTTTTGTCTGGCACTACGAGTATGTCATATATTCAGATGTAGAAATCATAATACCTTGTGGGACAATGATTACCGCAAGAGTTCCACAAAAACTTATTTTTGAATTCTTGTTACCATTTTGAACAAGTTTACCGGTCTAATTGTGTTAGGAGATGACATTAGTTGAACTTTGGATAATCAAGTTTAATGTAATTACTTGGAGGACCTTCTCGATGGTATTGGAAAACCCCTCTAGAAAAATCTCTTTAATATCGCAAAAAAATCTTTCGGTTTTTTGTGCAACAAGGAAAAGATAGTGCAACGCAAAAGAGAAAAGGAAAAATAACGTTTGAAAGGCGCATTTGTTTTGCCAAAGAAAGAAAGGTGCATTTGGGATAAGTTTATATTTCATGCTTAGAGGATGTTTGGCAATGCTTATCGGGGTGCTTATAATTAAGCATCTAAAATGAAAAACTAATAAGAGAAAATTTTTTTTTTATGTGCTTATAAGTACACCAAATTCTCCCTCTTAGAATGGAAGATAATGGAGTTGCACAATGATAACTCTTATAACAATTGTGTGTATTTTTGTGCTTTCTTCGATCTATTTAGGACAAAGGCGAAATTATTTATAAAGAATGAAAGCATGATGTGTCCTTAATCAATTCAAATTCTTTTCGAAGCAAGCTTATTTTTTAAAGTACTTTTGAGTGAAAGAATTTAGATTTACTAAAAAAACATATATATATATATATATTTACGTATAAGGATTTATACACAAGTATGATTCCATTGGCTAGTTGATGACTTGTTCTTCTAAACAATCATTCTCTTTTTTCCAGTTTGTTTTTTCCCCTCTCTATCCTTCTTCCTCGATCATTTAAAACGACCAAAAGTTTTCGATCGTTTATGGCTCTTTCTTTTTTTGTTCCAAGAAGGTTAAGCCAAAAAAATAAAATAATCACGAGTGAATTTTTCCCATCTTGTTGTTCTCTTCTCCAAGTAGTAAGCAGCAGGCCTTGCTTTAGAATCTATGGCTCACGGGATCTAATGATTCGTTTATGCCATAATTAGCTAAATAATTTGCACAGAAATTAAATTTCCCTAAATATATAATTCATTCTATATCCAGATCGATTTCTGAGAAGGTGGCGACAATGATCGGCACTATTTGATACGTTGAATATCCGCACATAGGTTCACGCGTCGGGTCTAAGAAAATAAGCATAGCCTAAAGATCGTCATAGCTTAAGTCACTTATTTTGAACACTTATAAGGTCGCAAAAGTCAATTAACCAAATCATAGACTAGATGAAAGATGTTATGGTCAACATTAATTTATGCTATCGGGACTATGTTGTTGGAACTTTTCATTAATATAATTTGCTTAGATGACACGTAGATTAAGAAAACTTGCGAATGAAGCATGGAAGTTTCCAACTATGCGATGGACTTGAAATCTCCTACCAGCCTTAACCACACATGTATTTGTCAGCCAGCCAATGACATTTGCTGGATTCATGCATGTGTTGTGTTCGAAAACAAAAGAGTGAGTCAGACAATAGAAAAGCCAGATGGCCTGCTAAATTGCTCAAATTTTATCCTCATCATAGGATTGAATACTGAAATGGTCTCGTAATATTGGTTAGTTATGATTAAAATCCCGAGTTTAAACCAATATATTTTTGTCAAAAATAAAATTAAAAAGTTCGCCACATAATATATATATATATATGTATATATATACATACATATAGTATCAATATTATTATTTTTTAAGGTATATATAAAAATATACTTTATAATATTATTATTATTACTAGTATTTTAATAATATATTATATAGTTAAATTTATTATTATTGTTGTTGTTGTCATTGTCTTTTCGGGGACATCCGATAAAATTGGAATGATATATTGTTGTTGTTGTTATTATTATTATTATTATCAATACTACTACTAGTACTACCATAATAGTACAAGGGTGATCCTGTCTTTTTATATAAATTATTTCCAATACTATTAAACATAGATTTAGAATCAATACTTATATTCTTTACATCATTCCTTAAGTATAAGAGGTATAGTATATTGATTATCAAATCTATTTCACTCGCAAATCTATTCTATTCCTTTGCTCATTTTATTATTATTATTGTTCAAATTCATCTCATCATAGTAATTATCACCTTAGTGTATTAATAGACTAGTATTTAAACTTTGGGGGTTGTGAACGAAAATCGTAAGGTAAAAGTAGGACAAAAATGGGATTTAATCTGCAATTTTAACCCATTTCTTTGGATCGTCAGGGCTGCGGCCTCGCCAAGGCATCACCAAGGAAACAAGGTGGAAAATTCTGGGAGGAAAAGGCAATCCAGATTTTTAATTAATGTAATAACGACGTTGACCACTTTGGATCACTGTGTGTCATAACACGTACATGAATAGGTTAGCCAAAAAAAAAAACACGTAAATGAATAACTAAAAGGACCAAATTTCATCCACTTGTCATTGTCTCGATTGATTTTTTTTTTCAAAGTATTTCTTAAAAAAAAAAAAAAATCACCCTAAAACCTTTAAAAAAAAAGAAAAGAAAAGAACGCAGTATAAATCACCACTTGGTGGTCACTGAGTGGCTAGCAAGACTTGGTTCCTGCAGGCATGGAGATACTAATATTATTACAAAGTTTAGTTGCAGTGTTCTGTGCTGTTTATGTGCTGAGATATGCGTGGTGGATCTTGAACGTGGTGTGGCTGAGGCCAAAGAGGAGAGAGAAGCTCTTCAGAGCTCAAGGGCTTCGTGGGAACTCATACAGGCTATTATTTGGAGACTTGAAAGAGATGGCCGCCATGACTGAAGCAGCTAAATCCAAGCCTATGAGTTTTTCCCATGATTTTGTCCCTAGAGTTATCCCTTTCGTTGTTAAGGCCATCAACAATTATGGTACGTTTTTGTTGTTCGTTTTTTCGCTGAGTAAGCAAGTGATCATATTGATTCCAACTTATCTCCATAGTCATGGACATCAATGGGCTATGAAACTTATTTCCTAGTTATGTGTCATAGCTAATACTACTGTTAGATATGATGATTTCATGTTCGATCACAACTTACATGCGACGTAACGTCCCGTCTTACATTATTCAGTTTATAATGGCTTGGCTTCCACATTACTGTCGTCGTATTGCTTGAGCATTTTGGATTGGTTGATTAGGATCACTTGTGGTCGGTGGTCAATAGTTGGCTTTGAGTTCGTTATAGGTGGTATGCCCTTGGTAGATTCCATGCTCCTTGCATTGTGGACTGTGGTTTGTTGTGTTTGGCACAACTTTGGTGTTTATGGGGAGTCAATAGCACGAAGCATTTTGGGCTAATTTATTAGGATGAATTGTGTTGGCAAGCTAGTAGAGTAGTTGGGCATTGGTTGTTATATGCGAGGTCTCTTCATTAGTACTGCATGAACAACCATGATGGAATCGAAACTAATTAGGGGTTTTTTCTTTTCTTTAACTGTAGATGGTGTCTCAAACATTTCAGCCACACTTGTAGGAGAATGTCACTGTTTAATTAGTCCATCATTTCCTCAGATTTAGCTTCCAAGATTCCAGCTTATTCTTTGTTATTCACTCAAAAGAATATATGCTTCAGAAGTCAAACTACTAGTCATTTGGCATACATGTACGGCAGATGATAATATCTTTTAGCAAATCCTCACTAATTAAATCTTGATTATAGTTTGGAAAAAGCAGCGTTTTATGCGTAGATTAGCTACTCTGGCATTCTTGTGTTAAAAGTTTTGAAAGGAAAAATTATTAGGATTAGATTTCCAGGCAATTAAATCTGGTTCCTAAACTATAAGATCAAATCAGCTTCTGAAAGAAGTGTAATTTGTATCAGATAATTACTTGTTGCTTCATGCTTTTTCGTTGTTGAGGTGTCGATTGCTGGATTGATAAGGAGTTCAGAATTAAGTTTAGCTGGAAATAACTTTTGCAGGGAAGAATGTCCTTTTCTGGTTAGGGCCAAGGCCAGGAGTGCTCATCATGGAACCTGAACTTATTAGGGAAATCATGTCGAAAAGCTACATTTACCAGAAGCCTCCCAGTAATCCATTAACGAAGCTGCTAGCACAAGGAGTGGCAGCTTATGAAACCGAAAAATGGGCTAAACACAGACGACTTATAAATCCTGCTTTCCATCAAGAGAAATTGAAGGTAATTCTGTTTTTTTAGTCATTAACTTAGTAACAACTTCAATGATAAATTGATTTGGCTCCTAAAACATGTTGCTTTGAACTGTTCTTTTTTTTGGACAATTAACTTGGATAAATTCTATGAAGTTTCAAAGGTTATGCAATCTTATGCCTCTGTGAAATTTAAAATCTGAGAAAGTATCTATCATATGAGATCAAAGGTATCTTATAAGAAATAAACATGTTATGATAAGCATATAACAAACACAGCAGTAGTCCTTGTTTCAGATGACAGACTTCTGATATGATTACTTCTCTGGTTGTTGCATACAGCATATGCTGCCAGCCTTCTATTTGAGTTGTTGTGAATTGTTAAGCAAATGGGAGACGATTTTCTCAACAGAAGAATCCTGTGAGATAGATGTCTGGCCTCACCTGCAGACTTTGACTAGCGATGCAATTTCACGCACTGCCTTTGGCAGCAACTATGAAGAAGGAAGAAGGATATTTGAACTTCAGAAAGAACAAGCCGAACTCATAATACAAATTGCACGGTCAATTTACATCCCTGGCTGGAGGTATGGTTACCTAGTCTAAAATCCCGCATACATCTTTTGTACAATAAGCATACAGCTAATCTTTAACTCTAATGTGTAGGTTTGTACCAACTAAAAGAAACAGAAGGATGATGAATATTGCAAAGGAAGTAAATTTGTCAATTCTTGGTATTGTCAGTAAAAGATTGAAGGCAATAGAAGCAGGGGAAGCTAGCAATGATGACTTATTGGGATTATTGTTACAATCCAACTACACAGAGATCAAGCAGCATGGAAGTAAGAGCAGCGGAATGAGTATGGAGGAGATCATTGAAGAGTGCAAACTCTTCTATTTTGCTGGACAGGAGACCACTTCTGTCCTGCTTGTCTGGACACTGATTTTGCTGAGCAAATATTCAGACTGGCAGACACGCGCCAGAGAAGAGGTTCTGAACGTTTTTAAGGGCGAGACACCGGACTTTGATGAGTTAAACCACCTGAAAATTGTGAGTAATTCTTCATTTACGCAAGAATATTGGTGCACTAGTGGAAAAATAAAACAACACAGAAATGTTCCGCACTTCCATAATTATGCTCTTCTAACATTCAATTCGCGTAAGAACTAAGTTTCTGTTCTGCCAATAACTACTCAGAAATGTTCCTTCCATTTTTATGCTCTCTTTTTCCAGGTGACAATGATATTGTACGAGGTGCTGAGGCTATATCCGCCAGGAGTGATGCTTGCGCGATGGACTTCAACCGAGGTAGAATTAGGAAACTTATCGCTACCAGAAAAGGTGCAACTCCTGATGCCAATAATACTGTTGCATCATGACACTGAAATCTGGGGTGATGACGCGAAAGAGTTCAACCCGGAGAGATTCAGAGAAGGAGTTTCAAAGGCAAGCAAGGGCCAGTTCGCGTTCTTCCCCTTTGGCTGGGGACCGCGGATATGTATCGGACAAAACTTTGCCATGTTAGAGGCGAAAATGGCACTGGCTATGATGCTTCAGCGCTTCTCCTTTGAGCTTTCCCCGTCCTATACTCATGCTCCTGCCACTGTGATCACTCTTCAACCACAGCATGGTGCTGCATTGAGATTGTGCAAACTGTAGTAGTACCACATACAAATTTCCAGTCTCAGCTCTGTAAAAATAAGCCGCTCTCGGTAGCTTCCTTTTTTTTTTTTTTTCCCCCCTTTTGGTGCTTATGACTTATGAGCACCAAAAAATAGCAGAGCAAAACAGGCTGTTTAGTCTGTTCACAGCAGCCAAGTATTTTCCATTATATTTATGAAGTAACTTCAACTAAAGTAATTTGTGTATTCAACAATCACGGAGTCACAGAAGTTGGTGTGCCAACTTTTAAATCCATGCAGACTATTGTTTCTTATTAGATAAATTATTAAAATATTTCTCTAATATACGAGAGGATTTTTTTAACATGTTTTTTTTGTATTAATATATTCGATCATTCTAATAAATACAATATTATATTCGTGAGTATTAAAATAACATTGTCACCATAGTTTCTATTTTCAATCATTTTTACATAAAATTTATCATTTTTCATGATTTTCCTCTAGTGATAAATTTTTATATGTGAAATTATTTAATTAATTTTAATAGGTGTACGTAATATTTCAAGCTTTAAAAAAAAATTAAAATATCTTTTATGAGGTAGTCGAGTAGTCGAGTCATACCATTACAAATGAGACACCTCAAATGAAAATCTGACAAGAAGAAATTGTGTTGACTTGTAGAGAAGGAAACGTGTGGGAAAGATTCTTGGAAGAAGAAGAGGCGAACTAGATTTTGGCATCCCCTACTTTGCCTCATCCTAATAACTATATTTTTTAATAAATATTTAAAATAGCTTTTTATAAAACTGAGAATTATAAGAAAAATTAAATTGGTTCAGCGTTTGACCATTTAAGATGCTTTGTGAGAGAGTCAAAATCGAAGGTAATTTGTTTTGCTTATTTTTAAAAGTGCCACTAAATAGAAGTTAAAGATAAACAAAAGCTATAAAAAATTGCAACCCCCAAAAACTTTTCAAAAAAAATTTGTCGGGAATTGCTTTAATGTCATGTCACGATACAACCTTTTTCCTTTCCCTTCAAACTGTCGCTTTATATTTATAAATTCCTAATTAAATTTATCAACTTATTTAAAAATTTAAACTTACAAAAATTATATTAACGTACATATTTATTTACATGCAATGGAGGCGTGATTTATTTCCGTCCACAACTTTTAGCCATCCACACTTTTACGAGAATATTTATACAGAAAGCTTTACAAGTGAAACAAAAGGTCCAGTTTAACTAGTTCACCCTAAAGGCATGGAGAGACTACAAAGTTTAGTTGCTATCTTTTGTGCAGTTTTTCTTCTGAGATATGCATGGAGGATCTTGAATTCGGAATGGCTGAGACCAAAAAGGCTAGAAGAGAAGTGGCTGAGAGAGCAAGGTCTTCGTGGAAACACCTACAGATTATTCTACGGAGACACCAGAGAGGAGTCAATGATGATGAAAGAAGCCAGATCCAAGCCAATGAGTTTTTCCAATGATTTCGTGCCCAGAGTCCTCCCTAATTTCATCGTTAAAACCATCAACAATTATGGTATGTTTCACTTTGAGTCATTATGGCCAATTGGTGGCTCATCCTCAAACTTGCTTCTCATGAATAAATCGGATGAGAAAGTTTAGTTATGAGATGGTTTTAACGTTCAAACAAGCTTTTTAGACCACTCTTTGAGGATAATTTCACTGTCTTAAGAATAGTACTTCATTTCCTCAAATTGAGCTTCTATTGGATTCTCTCGTAACGTAATCATTATGATTATGATGACGACGAAGACCGAGACCGATGAATGGTGGTGAAATGATGGTATAGTTATTTCATATGGTACAGTTATTTGATATGATATTGTCGATCTCTCCATGTTACATTATACGGGGATCCAGAAGTCTTAACTACAAGTGATTTGTAACCGAATCTTGATAAAAATTTGGATAAGCAGTGATTAAGCGTATTATTATGTACTCTAGGACTCTTGTGTAAAATACATTGAAGGGGAAATTACAGGATTAGATTCTCAAACATTTCAATCCTTTCCAAACTATAGAAATTTAATTCTCGTGCATGATTGTATTCTTGAATCTTAATCTACACAAGTCGCTTTTGCTTTCTGGGAGAAGGGTAAATTTTGTAAATTATTCGTATCTTTGTTGTTTCCAACACGACCCTCGGCGTGCCTGAGGGTTTGGGCTCGAGGGTATGGCACTTTTCGTCCTTGAGGTCTTACAGGGTGTTTGGCTTAGCTTATTTAGGGTGCTTATAAGCATATAGAAAAAAGTACCCTCTCACGTACTTTTTACTATTTAGGTGCTTATAAGTACCAAATAAGTAAAGCCAAATGCCCTCTTAATTGAACAAATAAAGAATTTTGACTAAGTTTAGCTAGCAAAAACTTGCAGGGAAGAATTCGTATTTCTGGCAAGGGCCAAAACCAGCAGTGTTGATTATGGACCCTGAACAAATCAGGGAAGTCTTGTCAAAAGCTAACGTTTACCACAAGGTGCCTCTTAATCCATTAGCAAAGCTGCTAGGACAAGGAGTAGCAACTTATGAAACAGAAAAATGGGCCAAACACAAAAGAATTATCAACCCTGTTTTCCACCAAGAGAAATTGAAGGTAACTCTTTAATTCTCTGATTTGCTTACATGCAATTAATCAAAGATGAATTGATGGTTTGGGTCCTAATCTCTCATTCTTTTTGCATATAGCATATGCTTCCAGCCTTCTATTTGAGCTGTTGTGAGATGATAAACAAATGGGAGAAGATTGTCTCAACCAAACAATCCTGTGAGTTGGATGTGCTGCCATACCTTCACACTTTGACAAGCGACGCTATTTCGCGTACTGCATTTGGCAGTAATTATGAAGAAGGAAGAAGGATATTTGAACTTCAGAAAGAACAGGCCGAGCTTGCAGAGCAAGTGGCTCGGTCAGTTTATTTGCCGGGCTGGAGGTAGATGTACATTGTCCTAAGCCCCTCCTACATCTTTGTATGATCAGCATAATGTCACAGATTTCAGATGCCGACAAAACCAGTCTCTTTGCATGCCTGGAAATCTGGGCTCGGGGGTGTGACACATATGGCTAAGCTTGAACTTCTTGTGTGTACGTTTGTACCAACAAAAAGAAACAAAAGGCCGATGGAACTTGTAAAGGAAGTGAATTCTTCGATTCTTGATGTTGTAACTAAAAGAGGGCAGGCAATAGAAGCAGGGGAAGCTAGTAATGATGACTTATTGTTACAATCCAACAACACAGAAATCCAACAACACGGAAGTAAGAGCGGTGGAATGAGTATGGAAGAGATTGTTGAAGTGTGCAAACTGTTCTTTTTAGCCGGGCAGGAGACAACGGCTCTCCTGCTCGTCTGGGCAATGATTTTACTGAGTAAGCATCTAGACTGGCAGACGCGTGCTAGAGAAGAGGTTCTGGACTTTTTCAGGGGTGAAACACCAGACTTTGATGAGTTAAACAACCTGAAAATTGTAAGTAATTTCTCATACTTGATTCTCAACGATTCATGTACAACGTTATCATTCAACGCTGTAAGGTGATGTTAAAGAAATTGGGAATTATGATTTTGGGTGTAGGCCATGTAATCAAGTGATGAAGAATTCACTCTTGAACTTGAGTACTCAAGAGTACTTAAATTCTAGTTCTTAATCTGTTTGTATCAGTCTTGTGTTCTGTTCTTCACAGGTAACTATGATCTTGCACGAGGTCCTAAGGCTATATTCACCGGGAATTAGGCTTTTGCGGACGATATCAAACGAGACTAAATTAGGAAAATTATCGCTACCTGCGGGAGTGCTACTCATCATGCCGCTAATTCTGGTGCATCATGACACTGAAATCTGGGGTGACGATGCAGAAGAGTTCAACCCAGAAAGATTCAGAGAGGGAGTTTCAAAGGCAAACAAAGGCCAGTTCGCGTTTTTCCTCTTTGGCTGGGGACCGCGGATATGTATGGGACAACAATTTGCTATGCTAGGGGCGAAAATGGCACTAGTCATGATGCTTCAACGCTTCACATTGGAGCTTTCTCCATCATATACTCATGCTCCTGCCACAGTTGTATCTCTTCAACCACAGCATGGTGCTCTACTCAGATTGCACAAACTGTAGTATATATTATATCCAAATTTCAACTCTTAGTCTATATAGATTGTATGATTTGAGCCAAAGTATGACCATCTTTACAGTTTCAGAGATTATATTTTCCTTTATGTGCGTTTGTGAAATATTTGTATTTAGTTTATATGATTTTGAGCTCTGTATCCTTATTATATAGCAATGACTTAAATATTTTAAACTAATTGAGTACCCTTGATATGTTCAACTGGCTTCTAGTTGAACTCGGACTCATGCATTGTACGCACTATAAATTTGGGATTTATTGATGAGTCCGTTAAGACTAGGTTGATAAGTAAAATATTTTCTTTTGGGTCAAATTAAAGCTCTAATTAGTGGACTTGGATATTATATTGTTTTTTGTAATGACAAGTTTGTTTAAGGGCCCAACTCTGTTATTGATCTTTAATTCTCTATATCTCTTATAGCAAGCATAACACACAAGGGAGGGTTATTGAGAGTAAAATCTTTATGAGTGATTTGGAGTAGCTTGTAGATTTAAGCTTACGATCCTTTGAATTTAAGCTTGCGACATCCTTTGAAAAGAGGTAAGTAGGAGAGGGAAAAAAAACATCCTTTGCTTTTGGCATAATATTACACACACACACACACACACACACATATATATATATATATATATATATATATATATATTGCAACAAACAAGTTCTGCCCAATTTTGTGTGATGATAAGCATAAGGTTTTGATGAAAAAACTTCATTGGAGTACTATGCACTTGTTTTCATACTGTGGGATAGTGCATTGTCATTTCTAAGGGATTCCTGCTTGTTTTTAGTAATTTGTGTGACAATAAATAACTTTTTAGACTATGCTATTAGGAATGTAGCCACGGCAATATAATTTCAGATCCATCATTGGTACCTTAGGCTTGATTTTATTATGGCACACGTGAATAATTTTGGTTCAGATTTTAATTTTCTATAATTGATTTTGCCTTACACAATTTTGCATTATGTTACTTTTATAGATAAAGTATAAGAGAAATTCATTACTTTCCATGGCTTAAAGAAAACTATTATGTTACTTTCTTAGCATATTTTCTTTTAATTTTTGTAGGGGTCTTACTATTCGGTGAGATTCATATCTCATTTTCATATATTTGTTTGTCTTTTTGAAAATTGTCTTTCACATATACTAAAAGTAAGTTTGTGATTCTAAGCTTGGGGTAGATGACCTTCGCAAGGACTATTGCCTAAATCACTTTTTCCTCAAGATGAAGACTTTGTTTATTTGAAGTTCTTGAATATGTTTGTCATGGCTAAAATCTTGGGACAATGTAAAATTTTAGAGTTTTATTCTTTTGGAAACATGGACTATATTTATTTTCGTCGAGGTTTTAGATGCTTCGAGACTTTCAGTTTTATGTATGATGTTGTGACCTTTGTTCTATGCCTTGCGGATTTAGGGAAGTACTCTTTTTTAGATTCGAGGCAGTCACACTCTTAGGATTCATTTAGTAGAACATTGGGGGTGTGACATGCATCTTCCTTTTGATCTCACGCAAGTTATTTTGTTAATGCTCCCCCTCAAATATACGTGTGTTTGTATTTTTTTTTAATTGAGTTTTATAGGAGAGAATAATGTTCCTTTTCAAATAGGTTGTATAAATGTGAATTCAAGAGATCTTTTTTTTTTTTTCCGCAAATATTATTGGCCAAGGGTTTTTGCTAACGAACCCTCTGTGTTATAGTGAAACTACGTCGCTGGTCTTTGTGTTTCTGTAACTCTCTACTTATCCCCTTGTATTTTTTCTGAAGTTACAAGCGCACCCCGAATACCTTTTTTTGTTAACTTATTAACGGATATTGTGAAATGTCCATTTTGCTATTATCATATTGTAGTAAAAGTATATTTTGTCCTTATTTTATTTAAAATATATATAAAAACTAAAAAAAGAAAAAGAAATAAGAAGAAGATTGTCTTCTTCATCAAGCCAAAACACCCCACCTCTACCCTCGACCCCAGACCCCTGCCACCCCCTTTTGCCACCCCGACCACTGTTGCCACCCCCCACCCCGACCACCCCCTTCCACCATCTCCACCAAATCAAAATTGTTCTTCCACCCTCATTCAAAAAAGTGACAATCTTTAAGCATTTTATCACAAATCCCATTAACAAATTCTTCTTTCACATCAACAAAAATTACTTCTTATGGCTTTGATTTTGAATAAGCTATAGAATTAGAATTACTTTATATAGAAAGTCATGGCCTTGGAATTATGGATTCCACTGCTTCGTAATTGGATTAAATCACCAAATCTATGGTAACACCACACGTTAACATGATTTAGTAAAATAACACTACTCCTTGAAAGTGTTGTTACAACTTTTACAAAAAAATATATTAAATCCAAATACTCTTGTCGTGGGTCGGTGGCAGAGGGTATGGTGGTGGTGATTTTAATTTTTTTTTTGAAATATGATAAATCAATTAGAAAAATAAATACAGGGGGTATAGATTAGAGAAGAAGAGGATTTTTGTTGTGGGTCAACAGCGGAGGGCATGGTAGTAGTGATAGGGGCTGCTAGTGGGGATAGGCAGTGGTGATTTGAAATTTTTTTTTAACTATGATGAATCAATTAAAAAGATAAATGTAGGGATATAGAATTTAGCAGTGGGAAAATAGGTTGAGACCGTGGGTCGACCCACCTAACCGACAAAAAAAGAGGGTTAGGGTTGAGAATTCAATAACCCGCTAGATAAACCGGTCAACACCCGACCCCACCTGTAAAAAAAGCGGGTGGGTTGGATCAACCCCCAAATCCATCAAAATGACCTGTCTAACATGCCAACTCGCCAAAATGACATATGAACTCGCTAAAACAACCCATGAACCCACCTAACTTGTCAAAACGACCCACGAACCTATCTAACTTGCCAAAAATGACCCACGTAACTTGCCTAACCCATCAACCAATTAAGGTCAGTTTAGGGTGTTAATATCTCTGACTCGTTGAGTTAGTGGGTGGACCCGACCCAACTAACCCGTGCTAAGCGGGTCGGGTCGACCCTCGGGTACTCGTTTGCCAGGTCTAGTATAGATTGGAGCAGAAGAGGATGCTTGTCTGCAGTAGAGGCCATAGTGGTGGTGATTGTATCTACTAGACGGAATGGGAGGTGGTGATTTTAATTTTTTTTTCTTTTTTTGAAATATGATTAATCAATTCAAAAAAATAAACACAGGGGATATAGATGTAATTAACGGAAAAAAACAAAGTCAACTCTTACTTTGGCGGATGTAGCATACTTCCGTTAAAATGGATGGAAAACTTGATAGGAAGGGTATTCATGCAAGTTCTGAAAAAAATACAATGGGATAAGTAGAGTGTTTTGGAAACACAAAAACTAACGATATAATTTTAATATAACACAAGGGGTCTATTAGCAAAAAGCTCTATTGGCAAGCTAACTTTCTAGTCCATAGAAATGTTGCCTCATATAGAAGTCTTGACTGAAACTAGAACTGTAAATGTGTAATATCCTATACAGGTGAGAGACATTATCATTAACGATGTGGTTTATAAATGAATATTACAGATTTAAATGATAATTTGACTTAATAATTTTGGACAAATAAAATTAAAATTTAAACATTTAACTATTGAAGTTATTACTAATCTCGTTTGTGAGTTGTCTTGAGTTTCAAATTAGAGTCGCGTAGCATGAAATTTCTAAATTTAAAGTTTTGATTATTGGCCGTTGAATACTTGAATCTCTCAAAGTAAACAACCACCGTGGACATGGAAGACCGTGCCTCATGCTTCACAGCAACAAAGCACAAACCCCTCATCTCTTTCTCCTAAATTTAGGACCGCTTAGATTTTTTAAATAAAAATATTTATAAATGAAATTTGACAAAAAAATTCAAATTTAAATTTTCCAAAAGTTTCAAATTTTAACTCTTCAAAAAGTTAATTTTTTTTTCAAAAATTATAAAATTATCAATTAAAAAAATCAATTTAATTAGGTTCTTGTGCAAGAGATTGGAGAAGGTTGGCTCACAATGGATTATTTCCTGAGAAAGAAAAAATCACGAAGAAAATTTGACTTTTATGTTGTGTTTGTTTGGGTCATATTTTAAGATACTTATTTTATTTTCACAATTTATGTGAAAAAAGTTATTTATTATCAAATTTTTATAAAACACTTATAAGATACTTTTTATAAAATGTTTTATTTGTAGTTATAAAAAAAAAATTGGGTTCAGGGTTTTTATATCTTATCCATTAGAAAATAATTAAAAATAAAAATTTAAAAATTAAAAATTAAAAAATTAAAGAAAATAAAATTAAAAATAAAAAATTTAAAAATTAAAGATTAAAAAAATTAAAATAAAAAATAAAAATCAGTAAATTTAAAATTTAAAAACTAAAAAATTTAAATAATAAAAAATGTAAAAATTAAAATTCAAAAATTCAAAAATTTAAAATTTTTTAATTATAAAATTAAAATATCATCACTCAAAATTGATAACATTGTTGTCAAATTAACTTAAAGCAGCATTTCATCTTACAAACCGGACAGTCTTATTATATGACATACTTATTTCTTGTAAGACAATTATCAGATAATATACTTATCAAATTTCAAATTTAAGATAAGACTATTCCAAACAGACTATTAATTTACTCGACGTTTTCTTTGTATGGACTAAGAGGGTTTTTGGCTTAACTTATTTAGTGCTTATAAGTATTTAAATAATAAAAAATATATGAGATGGTACTTTTTTTTTAAGTGCTTAAATTAACCAAAGCCAAACACCCTCTAAGCATGATGTGATGGGTTGAGATTTTATTAGCCCTCATTGCCTTCGTACAGCACCGTCATGATCTAGAATCAAGGGTGAAATTAGAGGTCACATTTGTTCCACATTTCATGTCCCAAAACCAATCCTTCAAGATTCACAAGCAAGCCTCTAGCTAGCTTTCTTCATTAATCTTGAAATATCGGAGAAACTCTCAAAACGGACCGTCCAATTTTCGTCCCTGTCAAAGAAATGGGCCCGCATGATATTTTTGACTTTGATGTATAAGGAGTGGTGAGGACGATGACGGTCAGACAAACAACCCCGAGATAGCATTACAAAATTTCAATATATAATCATTCTCTTCCATTACTATTTGAGTGAGCTGAGAGAGTGTGTTTTAATTGGCAGGCCATTCTGACTTAGATGAAAATGGAGCTTTTGAACACCATAGTTGCAGTGTTTTGTGCGATTTTTGTACTAGTATACTCATGGAAAGTGTTGAACTGGGTATGGATAAGGCCCAAAAAGTATGAAAAGTGGCTCAGAAACCAAGGGCTTAGAGGAAACTCTTATAAGCTATTGTTTGGAGATTTCAGAGAGCTTGGGAAGATGATTGCAGAAGCTACATCCAAGCCAATTAATGTCTCTGATGATATTGTGCCAAGAGTGGAGCCTTTCTACCTCCAGGCAATGAAGAAACATGGTATGCTTTTTCGAGTACTAGAAAATTAATGTTGTGTAAGATACGATTATATTGTCCAATAAATATTATTGTAATATAAAATTTAATCATGTAATAAATAATTATTAAAAAATTAATAATCTTGTAAGTAGTCAAATAAGATATACTTATCTTTATTCATCTTTTCGAAAAAAAAGGAAACCAAAAAATGTGTTAATTTTGTCTTTTTATTATTTTGACAAATTTAAGATAAGATTGATGGTTAGAATTTTTTTTTTTTTTTGTAGAATTAGAGGCATTAGGTGAATATGAGGGTGAAAATATTTAAATTTTCTTTTGGGTTGTACTTGATGTAATTGAATTAGAATTTCATATACAAATTTATATAGGAATCGGATTGAAAAGTTAATTTTTTTATTTTTATTCTCATAAGTACTAATGTTATTTGAGATGATTTTGCAATTATTTAATTTCTTCTATTTTCATATCTTTTAAAATTTAATCTCAATTAGTATAATACAATTTAACGAAAAATAAAAATACACAAGAAAAAAGATAATGAGAAACTCAAACACCAAACCCCGGGTATTTCAATCATGATCGGGTTTTATAGTTTTTATTACCTAATTGAATAGTTTATTTTTGCTCTTGAAGTTTAAAATTCTAAACCTGAAAATTCATTCAAATCAATTTCTATTTTGTAAAAACAAAAATCTATTTTCAGATTTAGTATAAATTAGCATAATACAATTTAATAAATCTATGCATTTTTTTAATCTAGTCTAAAATAGCATAATATATTTAATAAATAACAATAATAAAAATCAAAACTTGAGTTTAGAAAACCTAAAACCCAAATATCCAAAAATACTTAAGTTTTATGATTTTAAATGTTTGATTTTCACGCACTTTTTTAGAATTTATTACAATATTTCCATTCTTGGGTACTATTCATTTATGGTACTATTCATTCATGGAGGAAATCCATGAATGAATAGTACCCGAAAAAGTGAATCTTTTTATATAAGCAAAGATTCTTACTTGAGACTACATGAATATGTGTTAATACAATAAATTCAACGTTATTCTCTTTATAACTTCAAATAAGATGCTAATTTTATCATAGTATCAGAGTTCAAGTTAAGGATTCAAAACTTATTACCACCCATTTTTAAAATATTAAAATTGTTTACGTGTAAGACTTAAAATAGATCAGTCCTCCACGCGTCGATGTGTGTTAATACCATAAATAAATGCATATTCATTTTTAAATGAAGTGATAATTCTATCAATATGGAGCTTGCTAGCATAAGTGCATGCATGAATAACTAGCCTGAATATATAGCATGCATGTCCAGCCACAAGGAAGTAAGTAGTCATTGAGATTCCATACTACTACAGCAACAGAGTCAAGAAAAAAGGGGAGAAGAAATTAACATGTAATCCTTCTTCTTTAGTTTCGATCTAATTTTGTCCATTTATATCTGATCCTTCTTTAGTTGGTGACTGCGTTTTCTTATGCCAGCTCTAGAATGCAGCTCGTTTTGTTGATTTTGTTTCTCCATGTTAGCTCTTGTTTTCCGGGGTACTTATATAGTCTTAATCACAAGTCAAGGGTTGTGTTACATAATATAATTCTTCCACATGTATTGTCGTAAATTTTAAAACTACCGCGTAAGAATGTAAATTACAATATTTATAAATATTAGAATGAAATCCCAGCTTAACAGAATCTTTTGCGATTTAATTGTCTACAAAAAGAAGGGGGTTTTTTTAACAAAGAAAAAAAAATTCTTTTCACAAGGTCAAATTTCTTTTGGTATTTTACGGGGGCAGCATTTAATTTGTAATGGGAGATAATGCAATTAATTTATCAAATTGGCCATAACAATTGCAGGTAAGATTTCTCTCACATGGCGTGGCCCAAAACCTACTGTGCTCATCATGGACCCTGAGCTCGTAAAGGAAGTCTTCACTAAATATAATCACTTCCATAAGATTTCCAGTAATCCACTTGTCAAATTGCTTGCTCAAGGCCTAGCAAGCCATGAGGATGACAAATGGGTCAAACATAGAAAAATCATCAACCCCGCTTTTAACTTGGAGAAATTAAAGGTATTCTTCTTATATTCATCTATATGCTGACAAGGATCACTGGGTGTACTAGTCAATCGGTAGCTTAGCCATCTTCTAAGAGTTCTTATCATAGGGTTCTAACAATTTTTGGTGTTTTATGTTAAATTACCATATCATTTGAAAGCTTAAGTTTGTAAAGAAGATATTGGTATATTTATTTATTGTATTAACACGCTCTTTCATGTGTAAGTGTGATTGTTTAGAGTACTGCATATGAACAGTTTTAATATTTTTGTTTAAATGAGTGGCGATGAGGATACCGTTTGGGTTTTTAGGCTCTGATGAGTTGGCACCTTATCTAAGATTATGTTTCTAAAGAGAATATTAGTGTATTTATTTGTTATATTAACATTTTACTATTATCTTTTTGGTCGAACCTAGCTTATGCTACCTGCTTTCCGTTTGAGTTGTACTGAGATGTTGAGAAAATGGGAAGAGACTGCTTCAGAAGGATCATTCGAGTTGGATGTTTGGCCTTGTCTTCAAGCTTTGACAAGTGATGCAATTTCACGAACAGCATTTGGTAGTAGCTATGAGGAGGGCAAAAGGATATTTCAATTGCAAAGAGAACAGGGTGCACATGTCATGGCAGTTGCAAGATCGGTTTACATCCCAGGATGGAGGTATAGTGATCTTCCGCTTGTTAAATTCCCTTCTTCAAGTGTCTCAATGATTGAGATTCTGTAATCGCCTTCTATATTGATTTTGTGTGAAATTTATGATAATTTGTATTCATTATTATTGTCATTACAACTTAAGTAAGTATTTTCAGCCGTTGATTAGGTTCACATGTAGTGCGAGACTAGTAGTTGAACCTAGATTATTATAATTTCAATACTTTTGTTACCAGTGACAGAGCGAAGACCCCGTGGTTAGGGTGTGCATATTTATACATAAATGATTTTACAAAAATTTAAAAATTAATCATAAAATATATAATAATTAATATACTAATAATATTTTAATTCACAAAAAATATAAATAAGAAAATATAATCGCGGTAAGTAGAATTATAATTTATAATGGTCCTCTAACATTTGTTACTCTATATGAGATAGAACAATTTAGATGTCAAAAAATGGTTCATTTATATAAATTTTTTTTTCCTCTTTACTCCACATGCAGTTATTTGCCAACTAAGAGGAACAGAAGAATGAAGGAGATCGATAAAGAAGTTCAAACTTTAATTAAAGGAATTATCAATAAAAGGGTCAAGGCCATGAAAGCTGGGAAGGCTAGAAATGATGATTTATTGGGGATCTTATTAGAATCAAATTTCAAAGAAATTGAGCAACATGGAAACGAAAGTGGTGGCATGAATCTCAAAGAAGTCATTGAAGAGTGCAAGCTATTCTATGTAGCTGGCCAAGAAACTACTTCAGTGTTACTCTTGTGGACAATGGTGTTATTGTGTAAATATCCAGAGTGGCAAGCACGGGCTAGGGACGAGGTTCTGCAAGTGTATGGCCATGGCAAACCAGAGTTTGATGAACTAAATCATCTGAAAATTGTAAGTATTTTATTTTTGATAAGGTAAATTATACCGTATCTCATTATGGTTTATTATGAATGCATGTTACCCCCTCTAATTTCAAAATAAACGGAGACTCCCTATTTAGAGTCTATAGCACACATCCCAAAAATAAGTAGGAGATCTTCCTGTAATCCTCAAAATGTATAGCATATCATATGTCCCCTAAAATGGTGTCTGTGTCTATTTTAAAACTATAAGAGATAATATACACTTATGATAAATCGTGGGGAGGTTTTATGCAATGTACCCTAAGACACACACACATATACACGACAATTTAGTCTCTTATTTCTACAATTTATAGCATTATCAATCCTTTTTTTGCAATTTGTGACAATATTAATTCTAACTCTTTAATTTCTTGACTTTTTTGAATTTAGGACTAGCGACTTGCCAAATTATAAAAAGAAAGGATTGAGTTGTCACGTTTTAAATATATGAGACTTTATTGTTAAAAGTGTCCAAAATAAGGAAAAGGACCAAATGAATTAATTTTTTGCTTTGCAAGTTCTTTCTTTTTTCCCCTAAAAATCACACTATATGTCTTTCTTTTTCTTATTTTTTAATCATAACAGGTAACCATGATTTTCTACGAGGTTATGAGGCTATACCCACCGGTAACTTCACTTGGGCGAAGAACTCGGGAAGAAACCAAGTTAGGGAAGCTAACTTTACCAGCAGAGGTTTTGGTGTGGCTACCTACAATTTTAATACATCACGACCATGAAATATGGGGTGCTGATGCAAAGGAATTTAAGCCAGAAAGATTTGCAGAGGGAGTTGTGAAGGCAACAAACGGCCAAGTTTCGTTTTTCCCATTCGGTGGGGGACCTCGAATATGCATCGGACAAAACTTCGCAATGTTAGAGGCGAAAATGGCACTTGCCATGATTCTGCAACGCTTCTCCTTTGAGCTTTCTCCCTCCTATTCTCATGCTCCTTACTCCACGATAACTCTCCAACCTCAGTATGGTGCTCATCTTATTTTCCATAAACTATAGTACTCAATTGTCAAATATTCATTAGTGTTTATGGCCACCAGAAAAAAAATTTTAAAAAAAATAAAAAAGGAAAAGAATAAATAAAAAAGAAATAGAAGTGTCTAGCTAAATCTAGATCAGGAAAGAAATACTGCTTTGTCACTTGAATATTCATGCAATTTCTAGAATGAATACTACTCTAGTGCAGAAATGCTAGCTTCAAAAGTTACCAAGTGACAATGGGATACAGTTTAAGGTTTTGTATTAAATGCATTTTTTTCAAGTACTTTGAGATTGAATATATTACGAACCCCAGTTTAATTATAAATCGTAAGGTAACAAAATAAGGGATTTTTTTTTATTTAGAATTGTTTTTTAATTAGGTCTAAAAATAGCGATTTTCAATTGTTTTGCAAAAGTAGTATTAATTCACTCTCAAAATTCTTCGATGAATTCTGAGAATTCGTCCAATTCCCAACAGTCATTTTTAACAAAAAATTAATGAGCAGTTAATGGAAAAAATCTAAATTTCGTTGGCGAAATATAAGAATTCAGGACAAATTCTAGGATTTTGGCTGCATTAGTGGCCGAAATCTAGGAGTTTGTCCCGTCAGCCTTTTATATCGAACCGGCGACCCCTTTCCCCCTTCTTCCCCATTCTCTTCCCTTTTCAAATGCCTCCCTCACGCATTTTCCTCTCTACTGAAGCCTATAAACCTCTAAAAAACAACTCCACACTTAGGATTTTGCTATAATCTTGTAAGTTTTTGAACTTTTATTTATTTATTTATATTATATTATGATTGGAGTATGTATAGAAATTGACTATTAGGAATATATATTAGAGATGGAATATTAGTAGGGATAAAAAATTGGAACTTTATATATTAAGAATTGATTATTAGTAAATGTGCCATTAAGCTGAAGGGATATTTCCACGATAGGTTGGTACACTTGCAGAATGAGGGTCGTTTTCTCACAGATAAAGTGAGAGAAAAGTATGAAAAATGGGAGGAATTCTCGCATTAGATGTGTTTGCATGCATTCAGATAAGATGAGTGGTACCAGGCCGAACAAGTACCAGAGCGGTGGGTTAGTTACTAGTGCTGTAATAGATAAGTCCCTAACACTTACAAGGATTCCGTTGAAGCACTTAACATTATTTGTAGTCAATAGACCCCATCTGTACCCCCCGTCATGGCTTAATGTCCATGTCTCTACATCAAGGTTGGATAACATCTTATGCACCTTTGCACCAACACCATTGGGTCCTAGATCGACGTTTAAAATCATGTTCATGGCAACAATGTGTTTGCGTCTCTGGCTTTCTTTTCCAAGTATCCAAAACAAGTCTTTTGTCATTTGATTGCGCCATCTTTTGGCCGCATTGTTTTTCAGGTGTCTAAGGCAAATGTGATGTTTCACTTGAAATCAGCCTTTCGATGTTATTGTGTTGATAGCAACGACGATTCCTGCATACCTGTCAGATATCATACAAACTGTTGCCGTATCAGTTAAAGAACATTCACGCACCTAACATGGGAACCATGTCTAACTTGTTTTAGTCTCTGCATCCACTACAGCAAAAGCCAATGGCAATATATGATTATTGGCATATGTGGCTAAGCTAACTAGCAGGTTGCCCTTGTGCTTCCTGCATAAATGTGTTCCGTCGAGCAAAATAATAGGTTACTGATACCTTCATGCCATGATGCATGGATCAAAAGCCCAAACACACATAGTGAAAATTTTTTTCGTCTGAGTCGTACCCTGTGCGAACTTCTATGTGACGACTATCCTCGAATTCTTCGCAATCACAGCACCAAGAAAGTGTGGCAGCATTTGGTATGACATGTCCCAGTCGCCATAAACCAATTTAATTACCTTATTCCTGCCACGTTAAGCCTTTCCATAGGTTATATCAACATTGAACTTCTCTTTAATGTAGGCTTAGACAGACGTACCTCGTAATCAGTCTTCTCTGCAACAAATGCCTCACCATGTAACCAACCAAACCAGATGTTAGATTTCTATGGTTTGGCACCCATCCATCTTCCATACAAATATGCAAATTGTGGTACTTGGTGACCTCAAATATCTTGTGCGTCGATTTTTTAATTGCACGTATCTTCCACTTGTAAGTTGTCCTTGGATTGTACGATTCTGAGCAACATACGTCCCACAATTTCTTATTTGAGGATACAACCCTGTATCTCGTGATTTTTTATCACGTTCATTTTGGACAACCTTTATAAGATCAATCTTTCGTGCTAGCTCTATTCGTCTCTCATCCCACAATGCGCGATTCAATGGCTCGTCCTTGCTAGTGCTATAGTATTCTATCCTAGTAGTGTGAAACGCCACCAACTCCTCTTCCTCTAGCTCTGGGTTCGACTCTTTACCATCGTCTGATCCAGCATCAATATTCTTATTTTAGTTGTTTAAACTATTCAGTGAGACAGCATCTTTCTCGTTGTCCAACTGGATGTCCTCCTCCTCTTCATCAAACTCCGACAAAATAGTATCTGCTCCAACGTCGCCCTTCTCCTGCATGCTACCACCATGAGAAGGTCCTCTTACTTCAAATGTGAAGTATGGCTATGAAGAAAAGGAAAATGTGGCAAAGTCCGCCGCTTTTGTCGGAATATCAAACTGCACATCGCCATAATAGCTAGGTTCTGCATTTAAATCCGGTAAATCAACATCTTGTTGTGGATTGTAGACATCATCACATTGTATTCCAATAATGACATATGCATAACACTTGTTCATGTCTATGTAAACCGTCGCGTACATGTCTTGATTATCTTCGTCGTCTTTTACTACACTTGAGTAATAATATATTTGTTGTGAGTTTGTATCCCATTCTGGGTCACGATAGCACAACTCAACTTTATAGATGGCGGGACACAAATTGACTTTTCTGAATACACAACATACAAATTGATTATACGTCATTTCTGGCTGAATTTTGATCTTGCATGGTGCATTTGGACCCTTGTAGTCGAGCTTGTAATTTGTTTGCAATTTCTGACCACAGTAGTACAAATAAACAGTAACAATATTTTCACTTGGATTCATTCTTTGATGATCGATCGTTTTGGTGAAAAATTGAAGATGAAAGAATTTTATAGTAAGATTTTGAGAGATTGGAGAGATTGAAATATTGGCACGAATGAGAACTAAGCCGAGGAAGGGGGTTTAAATAGATAGAAAACAAACTCGTAGAATTCGTCCATGTCAAACATTTTTCCAATATGAAATGACCTGCAATAACATTCAGGGAATATATTCCATTCCCTGATGACTCATTCCCAGAATTCGTGATGAATTCTCAAAAATCGCAACGAATGCCCTAAATTCACCAAAGGATTCCAAAAATTCATCTTGCAAGACTTCCCTGCTACAAAGTCATTTCACTATCACTTAATGGCAAAATATCTTTGATGAAACCCTAACGAAATCCTAGATTTTGGGATGAATTCTCAAAATTCGTTGATGAATTCTGGGAATGAGTTAATACTACTTTTGCAAAACAACTGAAAAATGCACTATTTTTTTACCTCATTGAAAAAACAATGCTAAATATAAAAAAATCCCTAAAATTATTAGTTTGTTAATCATGGGGGCAAAAAAGTCATCTTCTCATAGATTTAAGGAGAGTATTGAAGCTGGCAGAAAGATTAACAAAATTTAGATTTTATTTTTTCACCCCTACTCCTAACCCAACCCCGTCCTATCTTCTAAAAGAAGTAGCCTCAACCACTTAAGCTACTTCCTCATCCTATAGATTGTCACATGACAATAATAATAATTAGAATAATACTAGTCTAAGCCAAAATTATATCATTATAAATTATTTATTGAATTTTATTAACCATTTTTATCTATTTTTTAAATAATAAAAGGTTTCAGTGAAAAAAACAATTCATAATTAGAAAATTTTTACTTTTATGTACTGACTTGAAACAAAATCGGAATGCAGTTTTACAAAAAGACCCTTTTAATTAAGTATCTTAAGATTTAAGGAGTTTTTACAAATTTTATGCATATTCACGCATTATACAATATCTTAACAAAGTTTATATTACATATTTACAAGTTTTATGCTATAAGTTTTCAAATGAATTGTTAGGTTGCGGCTCAAGTGCTAAGCCCAAGCCCATATTGAAATTAGGAAAGAGTCATAAAGAGAGTTAAAATTTCAATTACGGTAAGAGTCTTAGTTATGGTAAGATTGATAGATTAGGAAACCCTTATCTTGAAGGACAAGGAAGTCTCATCTATAAATAGTACTCTTGCATTAATTGTAAGACCTATGTCTTGCAATAGGTCTAGGTAGAGAGAGAGCCATTGTAAAAGTCAGGAAGGGTTTAAACTTTTCGACGTGCAAAAAGTCCTACTGAGTTTGTACTCTTTTCTATTTAGTGGAGGTTTTCATGGACGTCGGCAGAAGGCCGAACCACGTTTAATTGTGTGTATTATTTTCTCGTTACTCGTGCTATAATTCTGCTGTGTGAGTGTGTGTTATGCGTCCTAATTTCCTAACTTAAATATTAACAAGTTTTATGGCATATATTCATAAGGTTTATACTATATGTTCATTACTATATATACTATATGTTTACAAGTCGTACATTATATATTTACAAATTTTATGATATTTGTTTACAAAATATTTACACCTTTTCAACTATATGTTCACAATCTTATAATATATATTCACAAAATATTCACATTTTTTTATTAATATATCCAAAACTTGTAAATTATACAAGGGATGATGTTCACAGATTTTATAGTAAATAGCTTATTTCTTTTTTGTTATTATGAAGTAAATGCCTTATATATTTGTTGCGTTTATTATTGCTCTTTGCATTGTCTTGGACCTGTTTAGATTGACTTTCTTTCAAGAAAAAATATTTTTTTAAGAAAAATTACATTAAATTTATAATAATTATTTAATTTAATTTTTAAAAAAGTTGAAATACTAAAAAAATTCAAATATTTTTTTTAGAAGTCAAAATTTTTAACTTTTCAAAAAGAAATTTATTTTTCAAAAATTATTAAAAAATGATTTTAAAAAATTAATCTAAATGGGTCTTGTCCTTTAGATTTTTTCTGTCATATCTTCTACATAAACACATCAATCATGAAAGTTGACCCATCCTCCGATCTTGCGTCACTGCATAAGTCATCCTCCTTGACTATCACGGCTGGAGTCAAAAATATTTTAGATCGTAATATTATAAATAAAATTTAACAATTATATTTTATTAATATAATTATAATAGAATATTAAATATATAACTAAATTTTTTTCTCACACTTTATATTATTAAATAATTCTTACTCAATGGAGTCAGTTTTCCAGACAGCGACATCTAATCTCTTTTCTCCTAGGTTTACTGAGAGCATTCAAGCTGGCTGGCCCATAGCGCATTATTTGTGTGAAGATTTCGAGAGCCAGAAGTCTTTAAGAAAACCAGTAGTAAAATAACGTGCAAGTTATGATAATATTATGGGCAGTTTGGATTGATTTTTTTAAAATATTTTTTTAACAATTTTCAAAAAATAATTTTTTTTAAAAGCTGAAAATTTTAGCTTCTAAAAAAAAACTTGTATTTGAATTTTTTTTTCAAAATTTTAATTTTTTAGAAGCCAAATCAAATAATTATTGTAAATTTAATATAACATTTTCAGGGAAAAAATACCTTTTCCTGAAAATACCAATCCAAACAAGCCTTATATTGTTCAATTTTCCAATATTACTGTGACAATTATTTAAGTTCAAAATATTTATGTAAAATAATAAAATATTAAGATTCTTGGGTCAAATCTAAGTGTAAATTTTGCGTTTGAAATTCAAACCTGATAGGATTGGGAGAGCGGATTTGACCGAAATGGTTTGACAAAAAGAGATGATTATAAGAGATGTGAAGTGAAAAGAGAAATAAGTACTAAAGATTTAGTAATCAAGTGGTATGTTTCTCATTTTTAGTATGAATAAGTCCATAAATTAATTTCTGCTAGATGAATGTTGTAATAGACATTTAGCCTCCTTTAAAGCGGAAAAGAGAAATAAGCAAACCATCTTGGTTGAAAGGGACTGATGTTGTGTTTGTTTGGAGCTTATTATAAGACACTTATCTTATTTGACAATTTATGTGAAAATGATCATTTGTTATCAGCTTATTATAAGACACTTATAAGATATTTTTCATAAGATGTCTTATTTGTAGTTATAAAAAATAAGTTGGGTTTAGGGTATTCATATCTTATCTTATATCTTATCATATAGAAAATAATTAAAAATAAAAATTTTAAAAATAAAAAATAAAGAAAATAAAAAATTTTAAAATTTAAAAATAAAATATTAAATATTAAAAATTTTAAATAAAATTTAAAATTTAAAAACTAAAAAAATTTAAAAAATAAAAAATAAAAAAGTTAAAAATAAAATATTAAAAATTAAAATTTCAAAATTTTAAAATATTTAAAACAAAAATAAAAATTAATTATTATTTATATTTTATAATTTATTATTTAATTATAAAATTAAAATACCATAAGTCAAAATTGATAATATTATTATCAAAGTAACTTATAATAGTATTTCAGGTAACAAACCAAACAGTCTTATTGCATCAGACACTTATTTTTTATAAAACACTTATTATATAAAATAATTATTAAATTTTAAATTTTGGATAAAACTATTTTAAACAGGCTATGAGTGAAGGAGTTGATTACAAAGAAATGAATGAAAAAGAATAAAATAAGCTAAGCGTATTGTTGGTTAGAAGAAGGAAAAGGAGCAAAAAATAGATTAAAAAAACTTATGATCCTACCTTTAAAAGAAACTTCCATGAAAGTGCCCTCGACAATGATGGCTCCATTAATTGGGGTAGAGATGTGCATTATGTGTCAAGCTCTCGTTAAGTTTTCAGGATTGTCCACCTTCTCAAACGTTTCTACCATATTCTTAGAAAGTGATGACGAATTATTTTTATTATTAGATGGAAGAATTTTTCAAAGAAGTTGATAATTGTTCCCTTATTGCACCTAAAAGTGGGTGAAGTACAAGTGCTAGTTAGAATTTTGTAAATGCATACAGCACTACGGTTGGAATCAAGTATTATACCATTGACCAAAAACCAAATAATCGAAAAGCTAAATTAAAGATCATGAAAGCCAATAAATTATCTCTTGAGTTCTGTTCTAGTCATTTAATCATTGTTGGTCCTAGAATGACCATTAATTTTCATCAATTGGATTTATTTTGACCATTTTTGTTAAAATATACTAATAATTAGGGGCAAAATTATAGAAACAATCATATATTGGCAAATTAATGCGATTATAATTAGAGCAACTTTACCCCTAATCATTAGCTTGTTCTAATAAAAGAAAGTACATAATTATCAAAATAGAACCCAATTTTTGGACTTAGGGCCTGTTTGGATTGACTTTTTTTTTAAGAAAAAAAAAATTTCTGAAAAAGTTATATTACTTTTACAATAACTATTTGATTTGATTTTCAAAAAAGCTGAAAATCTAAAAAAAACTCAAATACACCTTTTTTTAGAAGCCAGAATTTTCAACTTCTAAAAAAAAAAACTGTTTTTCAAAGGCTGTTAAAAAAAACGCTTCTAAAAAAAGCCAATTCAAACGAGGCCATAATGATCCTTTGGTCAGGACCAGAAATAGTTGAAAGACTAAAACAGAACTTACGAAATTATTCTAAGATTCACCAAATAATAATATCAAAGAAGTCTCCCTCTTGGATTACTATATATATAGAGAGAGTGTGTGTGTGTGTTGGAACTTCAAAACTCACAAGCCCCCTTAGAAGAAAAATGGAGCTTTTCCACATCATAGCTTCAGTATTTGGTGCCATTTTTGTACTAGTATACGCATGGAAAGTGTTGGATTGGGTATGGATAAGGCCAAGGAAGCTAGAAAAGTGCTTCAGAACACAAGGTCTCACTGGAAACACTTATAAGCTATTGTTTGGGGACTTGAGGGAAATGACCAAGATGATCCAGGAAGCTAAATCAAAGCCAATCAATCTCTGGGACGATATTGTGCCAAGAGTGGTGCCTTTCTATGTCGAGGCCACCAAGAAAAATGGTATGTATACTTCTCAGACTCTTACTTCAGACTAGCTAAATGTTCAGTCTGAGTCCGTGACAGTGCTTAGCGGGTGTATATTTATGTAAAAAAAATTTAATATAAACTAAAAGCTCATTCTAAAAAATATATAATAATTAATATAATAATGAAACTTCAATATAAGAAATATAAACCAATAGTTATCTTCATTGTAAATTAAACTATATTTTATATTTGTTCTAGACTTGACTTCAGATTTTAAAAATGTTGAATATTCAATTTAAAAATATATTATATCTCTCTTTATTTAAGTGACCAAGCAATCAAATTTTTTTTATTTTCTCTTTTTTTGTCTCTTATTTTCTATACGTTATACTTATTTGCTTTTTATGACACAAAAACTTATAAAATTTGTATTTTTGTTATGAACTTATTTTGTTAATTTTTATTTGAAAAGTAAAACAAAAAATAATGGTACTACCTTTGTCACGATCACAAGGAAGTGCAATCTAGTCGTAAGGAGATGCACCTCATATGAGTTGGTCTTTCATAATTAACCAGAAAAAAGTTTAAAAAAATAATAATAACTTCTTTAAAAAAATGTCAAGGATGATGCCTGTGCACCTCCTCCGAACATCCATGCGAGGGTAAAAAAGGTTAGACCTGCCTGTGATTCATCCACAGTTTGCTGGAATTGTTTTGTGTCTCAGAACATTTTTGTAACTTGTTTTTTTTTTTAAAGTTTTTGAATCAAAGCACTATACTGTTTTGTTCCTTGAAGAAGGGTGTCTATTATATCACAGAGAGTCTGATGTATTTTTCGGTCATAATTAAACTTGCATGCAGGCAAGCTTTCTTTTGCATGGCTTGGGCCAAGACCTGCAGTGTTCATCACGGACCCTGAACTCATAAGGGAAGTATTAACTAAAAACTATCAGTTCCACAAACTTCCCGCTAACCCACTTATCAAACTGTTGTCTTATGGACTAGCGAGCCATGAAAATGATAAGTGGGCTAAACACAGAAAAATCATCAATCCTGCTTTTCACCTGGAGAAGTTGAAGGTATTTTCTTTTTCCAAACAAGAATCTAATATAACTTCATTTAAGGGTTTAAGTTTGTAGAAATGTATTGGTCTATTTATTTATTATATTAACACGCCTTCTCTTGTTTTAGAGCCTTGTACATGGATGTAGTTTTAATGTTTCTTTAAATGGGTAATGATGAACTTCGAACCTATGATCTGAGCTCTGATATTATATTGAAGTTACGACCTTATTTAAAAGTTTAAATTTGTAGAGAAAATATTAACGTACTTATTTATTATATTAACAGGTGTTTTCCTTACTCTTTTTTGTTTTTTTTTTTTTTGGTCAAAATTATCTAGCTCATGTTACCAGCTTTTCATTTGAGTTGTACTGAGATGCTGAGCAAGTGGGAGGGGATTATTTCACAAGGATCAAATGAGTTGGATGTGTGGCCTTGTCTTCAAACTTTGACCAGTGATGCAATCTCTCGTACAGCATTTGGTAGTTGCTACGAGGAAGGTAAAAAGATATTTGAACTCCAAAGAGAACAGGCTGAGCATGTCATGATAGTTGCAAGATCAGTTTACATCCCAGGATGGAGGTAATCTTTTGTTCTATTTAATTTCTATTCATTTGTCGGGAAAACGATGACTTCTGGCCTGGTTGTTCTGAAAATAGTCGAGTTTACGAACCCTCTAAGATTTTAGGCTAGTAATTATATATTTTTTGTTAGATCGAACTAAGTATGGAAGAGTAAAAATTGACAACTTTTATTTCAGTTACGGTTTTAAGTTTAATAAAATATTTATTACGGTTTCAATATAACAATAATTAATAATGGAGCTTCTATATTTAATTATTTTTAAGATTGGAAAAAAAATTATTATTTTTGAAAGTGTAACTAATATAAATTTGAAAATATGCATTTCTAACAAACATTAGCTACACTTCTAAATGTAAAAAACATTCACTATGCTTTTCAAGTGTAGTATAAATTTAATTTTAGTTATATTGAAAATTTTTAGTCTTGGGTCGAACATAAATAGTTAATTTTATTACTTCTATATATAATTAGGAGTTTAAATATGTATAGTTACTAGCTTAATTTCTTGTACTGCAAGTTCCCACAATGCCCGAGGTCCAAAAGAATTGAATCTAGGAACATATATGTTCCATTTAAAGCGATTTTCACTTTGCGCATTATTCTTGTTTTCCTCTTTGTATATATGCAGGTTTCTGCCATCTAAGAGGAACAAAAGAATGAAAGAGATTGAAAAGGAAGTTCGAGCTTCGATTAGAAGTATTATTGACAAAAGGGTTAAGGCCATGAAATTGAGGGAAGCAAAAAATGATGATTTATTGGGGATCTTATTAGAATCGAATTTCAAAGAAATCGAGCAAAATGGAAATGAAAATGGTGGTATGAATATCAAAGAAGTCATTGAAGAGTGCAAACTATTTTATTTTGCTGGGCAAGAAACTACTTCTGTGGTGCTCTTGTGGGCAATGGTTTTGTTGAGTGTGCATCCTAAGTGGCAGGAACGCGCTAGAGAAGAGGTTTTACGAACTTTTGGACATCGGAAACCAGATTTTGATGAACTAAATCACCTGAAAGTTGTAAGTATCTTTGATTTTATTTCCATCTTTAAGCAGATAACTCTTTATAAAAAGATGCATACTACACAAAAAGTAGGTAATAAGCACTAGTCTTACTGTTGCCTACATGAGCATCGGCTTTTTTAATATGTTGCCTAAATATAATTCCCAATATATATATATATATATATATATATATATATATACACACTATGTTTCACCCACAATTCGAATTTTGAACTTTTTTTATTGTAGCACTTTATAATCATACCATCAACCAATCAAGCTAAAAATATATTCATTAATTATCTTGTATAATAGTATATCTATGTATTACCTAAACTCTTGCCTATATCGTAGAACCACAGCCTATTCCTCGTTATTTCGTAGCGAAATTGCCGTCTATTTTTTTTTTTTTTGGTAGTAATTATATATGTCACAATCTTTGAAACTTTTAGCCTCTTTATTTTAACAGGTAACCATGATTATCTACGAGGTTATGAGGTTATACCCACCAATAACTTCACTGGGCCGAAGAACCCATGAAGAAACCAAATTAGGAAAATTAAGCTTACCAGCTGAGGTCTTACTACAGTTGCCAACGATCTTATTGCATCATGACCGTGAAATATGGGGTGCTGATGCAAAGGAATTTAAGCCAGAAAGATTTGCAGAGGGAGTTGTAAAGGCAACAAAGGGTCAAGTTTCGTTTTTTCCATTCGGTTGGGGACCTCGAATATGCATCGGACAAAACTTCGCAATGTTAGAAGCGAAAATGGCACTTGCCATGATTCTGCAACGCTTCTCCTTTGAGCTCTCGCCATCCTATTCTCATGCTCCTCACGTGATGGTAACTCTCCAGCCCCAATATGGTGCTCACCTTGTTCTACACAAATTATAGTTGCTGCTAAATTACAAGTCCTTACTAGATTTGGAAATAAAGGGCCTGTTTGGATTAGCTTTTTGTCAAGAAAAAAAAAAAAAAATTTTAAGTTATATTAAATTTGTAATAACTATTTGATTTGACTTTCAAAAAAATTAAAATTTTAAAAAAAAGTTCAAATACAATTTTTGTTTTTAAATTAGCATTTTCTACTTCTCAAAAAAAGTTATTAGAAAAAATATTTTTCAAAAAAACTAATCCAAATGGGCACAAAATACTGCTTTAATTTCTAGTACTTTATGTTGTATGTTAGAACACTTTGGTCATGCAACTTCTGTATTGTACTCCCATGCAATAATGCTTCCTTTGATACTTGTAAACTTTATAGTAAACTTCGTAGGCAAATTTTTAGTTTAGTTCCTAAAAATTAAAATGGCACGTGTCGTACGATTTTTTTCTCCTAACTTTAACGAAATAATAATTGTAGTGATTACTTTGAACATTTGTGGTAAATTTTTAAATGAGATGGTCTCTTACTATATAGCAACATAAGGCACAAAGTATTATATCTTTTCTAATTTTGATGTAGTGTATTAAAAGAAAATCTGCCTCTAACCAAAGACGGGCCAGGAATTCAAGATTTGGTTGTTGGGGGGGGGGGGGTTGGAAAAGGGGGGGGTGTGCAAGCTTAATAAAGAAGATAAATAATTAAGTTAATGAAGTTGAGAAATTGATTAAGTTAATGAAATTGAACTTGTCTAAATAGAAAAATTCATTTTTCATATTTACATGAATATGACAATATTTTTTCATATAGAAAATCAAATTATCTTTTAAAAAGTTAAGGTGATTTGGTGCATAATATCATATTCAACCCTTTAAATTTTTCCTAAAGGTTTTAAGGTCCCATTGGATTGGCTTATAAAATATATATTTTTTATAATGCTTGAAATTTTTTTTTTTTGGGGAGAGTTTTATCCTTTAAAAAAATGCTCCAAATACTTATTAGAAAAAATATTTTCGCATTAAAAAAGTGCTTTTTGATACAAAAAATTAGTCATTAATTAATAATGTATACCCAAAATAAATTATCCTATACTAAGACTCTAAAATTGCCTAACCAAAAGACAAATAAATTAAGCATTCTTAAAAATTTATCCACTAAATTAAGTTATCTATCTAATACAAAGATTTGACCATTTAAATATCATTTTAAATAGACAAAAAAAAACCTCACAAAAATATCATAACAAGAATTCAAATTTTCAAACCAAAAATTAAACAGTATTGTGACAAATATTTGAAACAAATTACTCTTAGTCATTATATTAGTCTTGTGCCTTAAAATGTTCACTTATTAACAACAATAAAGCGATATTAAGAAAAAACATTTAAATAAAATAGTCTTGCTAAAATAATTAAATAAATTGGACATAATACAATTATTTATTTAATAATTAATGGGTTAAACATAGGATGCAAGATTGTGGAGCTCAGGGGGTCTACCACCTTCCGGTCTCCCTAGCTCTGCCTTGCCTCTAACAATTAGAACTACAACCTTTACTAAAATACAAATCTTTTATTTTACACCACAATCTTAAGAGAAATTTACATTTTTACTCCCTATATTTTATCAAAGTTATACAAAACTTCTTATCTTTCAAAACTCTCAAATAATCCTCTATACTATAAAGAATATTGCACAAAATTCTTAATTTTTGGAGTGACTATGCAACATTCTTTATAACATATCAGGGTATTCGTGCGTTTTTTAAAATCATAGAATGTTTAATATAACTTTAGCAAAACATAAGAGAATAAAATGCATTTTATCCTAATTTCAATTAAGAAATCATTTTCCAACACCAAAAGCAGCAAAAAAAAAAAAAAAAAAAAGAAGGAAGAAAAAAAATCTAAGCAAAAAGATCCAAAGGTAATTAGACACTTCTTTTCTTTTTAATTCTCTGGCCAAAAAAAAAAAATCCCAAAAGGAGTGGTGGTAATGGGAGGGGTAAATTGCATAATTGCCCCTTATAGTTTGCGAAATGTGCACAAAATCCCCCCCCCCCCGTATGTTAGAAATTAGTAAATTGATCCCTCGTATTTTTAGAAGGTGCACACATCCCCCTGAAGCCAACGATCATTAGTTTTTTTTATGGGTTTTAAGAAAAAAAGTCCATTTTGTCCCTATATTATTAAATAAGATATCTATTTTACCTTTATTTTATTTAAAAATAAAAGAAATTTAAAAATTAAATTAAAAAATGAAAAAACAAGAAAAAAAAAAATCAGCCACCACCTCACCCTCCACCCCCATCCCCGCCGCCACCACCGCCTAAACCCCCATACCCCGCCACCCCTTACTGCCCAAAACTTCATTCCTGCCACCTCTACCCCCATTAATCAGCAAACCTACTCCACCACTTTCACCAACACAAAAAAATCCATTAAACACCTCACTCTTCACACAATTTCAGTCACCAACATCAACATCCTTGTTCGCGTTAGATCTGGTGTCTTTTGGCAACGGGTGCATTATGTGTATGTGAGTGTGTGCGCGTGTGTATGTGTCTCTGCGCGCGCGTGTGTGTGTGTTCGTATGTGTAGGGGGTTGCAAGGGATGGGGTTTGGGTGGTGAGGGATGACAGAGGATGGGTTTTGGGCGATAGGGTGGTTGGGGGTGGTGGGGATGGGGATGGGGTGTGGTGGCGGGGATGGGGGTAAGAGTGATGGCTATTTTTCTTTTCTTTTTTTAATTTAATTTTTATTTTTATTTTTATGCTTTAAATAAAATAAGGGCAGAAAGCCCATTTAATGCATTTCTCATGAAAAAACAATGCAACATCTTACAAGTCACACGTGCATCTCAAATCTCGTTATCTTATACGAAAAAGTTAACGGAGGGGGTCTATATACACTCTCGTTAAAACTATAGAGGGTGTCTTAACTAATTTTCTAACCACAGGGACGTGTTGTACACATTAGTCAAACCATACAGGGTGTTGTGCTATTCACCCTAATGGGAGAGAAAAAGCATTTTAAAGAATTTATTTTGTTCTTTTTGAAATTTAATTGTTATAAATGGTCGAGATAACATGTTGTATATATGAATTATTAAACTTTCTCTCATATTATACGAGAGAACTGTTAAAATGTAGTATAATAATCTATTTTCCATTTACACCTTGTTTTCGGAGACACTTTTCTAACTTCGTGGGCCTTATCCATACCCAATTCAGCACTTTCCATGAGCATCTACTAGCTAGTAGAAAAATTGCACAACGTAATGCAATTGTAACATTCAAATTAGAAGTTCCATTTTCATCTAAGATGGCGCATCAAAACAGTCGATGGTAACGGAAGAGAATGACTATTGAAATATTGTTGTGTGTTGCCTTACTATATCAAAATTACCCTAACGATTTAATTTGTTACACGTACAGTTAAATAATTGTCTATAAACACAATCAAATGTATGGCCGACATTTGAAGATAGGAGATGTTGTCCGTAATGATTGATTTTGGATATGGAAAAAATAGGACCTTTAATATAATTAACAAGTTTTTTGTTTTTCTATCTTATCTTTTTTGGTTCAATTTAATAAAACAGTTGATTGTAACTATAATAGTGTTTGACGACAGTAAGGATATTAAAAAATTTCAACCATCAATCAAATCGCACAATTTCCGTATAGGCAAGGTAAGCGTCAAATCCTCTTGAAGATTTCTCCCTGTTGCTTTCTTTGGAATATTTTTTATTTCTACCCTTATTTTAAATATTCCTTTCAAAAGTACCATACTTTTTAGCTCATTTTTAAATCTATCATTTTCGGTAAGTGACTTATCGATATAGTAGTATGTCATTGACATGTTGTCAGCAAAATTTAAAAAATATGGTAAGTCAGTTACCAAAACGGTAACTCACATACTGTATTTGTAACCATTAATGCTTGATTATCATCATGCACATTCTCTATTTTTTTTCTAACAAAAAAGTTAAGATTTCTGGAAGTGACAAAAAAAAAATTAATGGTGGGTGCGTGGACCATTGTCGTGTTTGCTAGACTCAAAATCTTTGAGTTTGTCAGATATAAATACTCAATGTTATTACAATTTAACTTATTTTACATGTTTGAAAAAATCGTTTTCAGACAATTTTTCAAACATGAAAGTACTATAATGCATGTTTTAGTCATTTCTTTAAATTGGCCCGGAATATGACAATATTTTTAACAAGAGAACATAAGTTCAAACTTGTACTTTTAATAAGCATTATATATTTGATAAGTTAAAAGACCAATTTAGATTAACATTGACTTTTTTTTTTTAATTAAGAAACACTCTTTCTTGTAAAAAAACATATTCATTTTGCAATCAGTATTTGGTTTGCCTTTGAAAAAAATTGAAATTTTAAAAAAGTTTATATTTAACTTTTTCTAGAAGATATAAATTTTAGCATCTCAAATATTACTTTGTTTAGAACTTATAAGAAAAAATATATTTTTTTAAAATTAATCTCTAAATAAGCCATTGCTATATTTTAGAGAGCTACTCTTACTTAATTAGTTCTAACATACATCTTACGGTATCTCACTCACTGTATACGCATTGATAACATAATGAATTCAAAAGTCAAATTGTTGTGTTGAATACAGTAACTAGCTTACCGTTTCGGTAAGTCAATTGCCGGTATCTTTTTCCGTTGCTTATTTTAGAAAGATAAACTTTAGCTTGGCATAGCTATTTTCCCATTCCATTTCCATCTATCCTTTTTAAGACTATGCCTGTTCATTCAAAAGGGTTATATCATGAATCTGATTAATGAAGCAATATTGTGTATGGATTGACAATAATATCTGGGTGAAAGTTGTTAATGTCCCATTTAGGGCCTATTTGAATTGGCTTTTTTTAAGAAAAAATACTTTTTTTTTCCTGAAAAAGTTACATTAAATTTGTAACAACTATTTGATTTGGCTTTAAAAAAACTGAAACTCTAAAAAAGCTCAAATACAATATTTTTTTTTAAAAGCCAGAATTTTCAACTTATAAAAAAAACTGTTTTTCAAAAGTTGTTAAAAAAACACTTTTAAAAAAAGCCAATTCAAACGGGCCCTTAGATTTGTTGGATGTGCAAGTTACTTGGTTACATATTTTATTAACTTAAAATTTATACAGTAAGGCTCCGTTTGTTTTGTGGAAAATAACTCGTTTTAGAAAATATTTTTAATGAAAAATTTTTTCATAGAAAATGTTTTACTAAGAAAATATTTCCCATTGTTTGATTGTCATATCAAAATTCATTAAAAAAATATTTTTTAATAACACCAAAAAATATATTTATATGCGCTGGTGGAGGGGGTTCCCTCAAGCCCCCATGAACCCCACTCCCCCACCCCCGGCCTCTTAGCACTTGGATTTGATAAGTGTGTGGAAAAAAGAAAATTTTTTTTGACTTTGTTATTTTTGGCAGATATCATAGGAAAATGCAAAAAACATTTTTCAAGAAAATGATTTCTACGAAACAAATAGAGTCTAACATATTTAATTCTTGAAATATTGATAGATTGGAAATTTAATAATTAATCCATTAATTGTTAAAACTAGAAAATTTTAAAAATTAATGCCTAAATTTGTTGTCCATTAATTAAAAATACATTAATTAGTATAAAATACAAAATATGAAAAAACTAATTTTATTTAAGTTAAAGTTAGTATAAGAGATTGAAGCCATAAGAAACTATAGTATGCAAGTTATCCGAAGATTAAAAAATTGGGAGAGGGTGGAATAATTTTGCTAAGGGAGAAAGTCATTTTCTCCCATGAGTTGTAGCATAAATCCCAAACTCCCCCATAAAGTTTTATTTTTACCCATAATCCCTCATGACTTTAATCTTGCCAAACAAAGCCTTATATTAATTAAAGGCATCTTAATCTTTCTTTTTTAAAATTTTTATAATCCAGAAAAGAAAAGAAGAAGAAAAAGAAAAGTAATAGACAAAAAAAATTAATAAAATTATTCAATAAATGAGTCAATAATAAAATAAAAAATAAAAAAAATAATTTCGAAGTAAGAAGAAAAAGATGAAAAACTACTCATTTTAAAAAATTGTCCGATACACATTAGAGAAAATTTAATTCATTCTCAAATGATTTTTTTAATATATGTACATCTCAAATTGAAACGTTATTTTCAATCCTAGCCGGCGCATTCTATTTTCCATCAACTAACTATTTAAAATAAAAAATAAAAAAATAAAAAACAAAAATTATTGTACAAAATTAAGAAATAAATAAAAAAAATCTTCTTTTACATATATATCTATGTGTGTTTATATATCGAAATAATTTTTTAACTCAAAGAATATTTTTTTTATATATAAATGAACTAACAATTTCAAAACATAAAACAAAAACTAAAAGAATAATTAAGATAAGGCATTGTTTGGTATAACTTAATATCACGGGGGGAAATGAGTAAAAGTAAGACTTTATGATTTATACTATAACTCATGGGGGAAATGGCATTCTCCCATTTTGCTAATATCTTTCTTTTTCTTTTTTATTTATTTATTCCAAGTACATTTTGAGGAGCGATGGGATGTTAAATTATGATAATTTTTCATCCAAATTAAATTTGGTAACACCATTTACAGTCTAATATGATGAAAACACAAGTATTTGTTACTCGTTGATGCCAAGAAAGTAACATTAATACATTTACAGTGCGAATTGAATATGTCAATGCAAATCCATAACTGCAATGCCAGGTCCTCTATCAAAAAAGAAAAAAGAAGAGAAAAGAAAAGAAAAAACAATTGGAAGAGTGATAGCTTGTCTTTAGGGCTCATTTAGAAATTTTTTTTTCCATAAAAGAAGTACTTTTTTTTTTTTGAAAAACATATTGTCTTTACAATAAGTATTTAATTTGATTCTTAAAAATTAAAATTTTGGAAAATACTCAAATTTGATTTTTTTTCCCAAGAAGTAGAAATATTTTCTTTTTCTAAAAAAAATACTTTTTTCAAATTCTAAAAACCTTAACTTCTTAAAAAGATACTTTTTTAAAAAAAAATATATATATATATATATATATATATTAAAAAAATTTGAAAGAAAGTCAATCCAAATAAATACTGAATGCAAAAGATAGAGTATCAAGATTAGTACATAGTAAGTCATCTTTAAACAATCTTATGCAACTAGATTAATAATTCACTAGTATGTGACCTGTGTGATACATGAGTTTGATATACTTTAAATATTATTAGTTTATATAAGTAATTTATTATATGATTAATTTTAAAATAGCTTAATTTGATTAATCAATTTATAATTAAAGTGTAAGATAAGGTATATTGAAGAAGTGGCATGAAAAGTTTTAAATAGGAAAGTTCTTTTCAATTGCAGAGAAAAATTGTTAATTTAAAAAGAAGTTGTTAACTAAAAGAAATTTAAAAAAAAAAAAAGAAACTGTTGATTGAAAGCTTGCAAAAGAAGCTTGTGTGATCTTTTAGAATATTTTATTGTGTATGTCACGTAATAATACATGGTGCTTTGAAAATTTAGAGGAAAGTAAATAGAAAATTTGGAATTATTGTTTTATACATTTTTTATGTAAGTCTATTCCCTACACGAGGGACGATGGGTGGGTCCCATAAGTTCGCACAGATGGCACCAACTTACCGCACACATGATGCGCGGGAGAAGAAGAGGTTACCACAAGAGGACTAGGGAAAAGTCAAAAGTGCTTATAAACCACTCAATTATCTCTTAGCTTGTGTGGTCCCACTTATTTTATAATTTTATAAGTTCTTAAGAAAAACCCACTTTATATGCTTTTATTATTGCAGCTTACAAGTCCCAAATAAGCTTAGTCAAACATACTGTCGCTCTCTAGGTTACTGGTCAATTTACTGGCTTGGAGAATTTCCGATTAGTTGGTAATTGGTTGTTCAGCCATTGGTTCAGTAATCTTTTTGCTTTTGTCAAAGTTCAGCATTGTTTTGGCGTGGATAACTATTGAATTAATTATTTTGCCAATCTTTGTTTGCGGAGCTAATTCTTTTGTCAATTATCGGTGAAATTAAATAAAAATTATTACGGTTCAAGTCTAATTATTAATTTATTATTATATTGAGTCTAATTAATCGATTCAAAATATTTAAATTTATGATAATAATAATAATAAATTCAAATTATTATAAAATATATACAAAATACAAATCTCACAAAAAAATCAAGAAGAAAAACCGTTACAAAAATCATAAGAAATCAAAAGATAGTGGCATGTAATGATGCCCTTTTTTCGTAGAATTTCATGTTTTCTAGAAGGTTTGCATTTTTTGCAAGCGTGGAAATTAAGACACAAGGACTATGGTTTCGATAAGACGTTATGGTCATGCCACAAACTAAAGGACAAGCAAAATTGGAAGATGTGTTAATGATCGTGGAAAAGCAACCATTTCCAATGCGTCATGGCAACGGTCACAAGGACACGCAAAATTGGAAGATGTGTTAATGATCGTGGACAAGCAACCATTTCCAATGCGTCATGGCATCGGTCACAAGGACAAGCAAAATTGGAAGATGTGGTAGTGATCGTGGACAAGCAACCATTTCCAATGCGTCAGGGCACCGGTCACACCAACCTTTATAGTGAGCAACGTTAGCTCTTTCTTGGTCTTTATCACCATAGTTTTTGAAGTTTATTATTTTTTATTCCTTTTCTCTCAATGTTTATAATTAATTATATATGAATAGGATAAAAAGATAGTTCAAGAGATTAAATCTATCTTGTCTGATGTGAGATCTTTGGTTCAATTTTATGGGAGACGGGAGGTTTGTAACAAAAAAATTATATATGTATGTATTGCTATGGCACTGATAATATCACAAAAACCAAAGACACTATCTTTATCTCTAATTTATCATGCATTATTAGTCCTTACAATAAAAGGAATTTCGTTATTCAGACTAGTGTTAATTATAGGACGTCTTAGGGATCTACAATTTATTACTTTTGATAAAAATAATTTTAATCATTTAAATTATTATCTGAACACCTTTTGCGAACATATTTGTTGCCATAACTGAACAAAAGTCTAGAAAATATTGATATAACACAATGCATCATCACAGTGGCAACACTTAATTTATGAAGGGAGCAAGTCAATGCACTCTAATACTTGTTACATTCCATTTTGATTCATGTATAATGATTAAAAGTATTACAAGAATTTTATTTATATTCTAAAAATAAAAAAGTATCAAAATTCACGCATACTTATTATTCCACAAAATAATAATAATAATAATGAATCAAATTATGGCATATTTCCAATATTAATATATTAAACTCTTGTGACTCATTTGGTATGATAGAATAGTTTAGAAAAGAATCATTATTTAGGGCAGAATAGAGTTTAAGGCAGAATACTCATAGAACACTATTTTTTTTTCTTATGTTTAGTTAAAATTGTAATAAAGGTAGAGTGAAATGCTTATTTTATTTCGTCCGTGTAGTAAGGTTATTTTAATAAGTTAGAATTGAAAGAAGATTTATTCTATTAATAAAAATACACATGTTCGTGACTTGGTATACATTTAAGTTTATTTATGAAAATACTTTGTTAGTTATTTAATCGACAATAAAACATAGCATTATTTATTCTATCATTTTTTATTTTAACACCATATTTTAATTAATTTATTTTTTAACATAATTAAGAGATAAAAGTTAACTTTCCAATAAAAATACATATGTATTCTAACTGAAAAGAGTAAAAATGAGAGAAAAATACATATGTCTTCTAACTGAAATGAGTAAAAAATGACAGATACAAGTTTATTTTAGTTTTTTAAATGTTTACTTTTTAATTTAAAATTTTAACTTTTTATATTTTTAATTTTAGATAAATATTGAGAATTTGTTCAATAATAAATGAAAAATAAATTATTTTTGTTATATTATATTTTTTAATTATTTCTATTTAAGTTGAAATACTCATTCTTTAAATTTGATTAAAGAATAAATTTTTTAACTTTTTTTTTGAAAAAAGTTATTCTATAAAAATGAACTTTCTGCATTCAATTAATCTTACCAAACATAAGGGAAATAAGAAACGGGAATTATCTTTTTATTCTTGACTATTCTACCGTATCAAACGTAACGTGATATCTTTTCAATTTTAATATACATTGACGGATAGATATATATGCTTTCTTCACAAAGATAATTTGTGATTGGCTTCTCTACTGCTATATATAGACGTCCAGGAACGGTTCCAAAATCAAAGCTCCATTTTACTACATATAAGTAGAAGTTCATCAACTAATAAGTCATCATAAACAGCAAAAATGGAGATGCTTACAAGCTACTTAACTGCAGCATGTTGTGCTGCTTTTCTGATATTGGCATGGAGGGTGTTGGATTGGGTGTGGTTGAGGCCCAAGAAGCTTGAGTGGATCCTCAGAAAGCAAGGTTTGAGTGGGAGCTCATACAGGGTATTGTACGGAGACTTGAAAGAGATGAAAAAGATGATGGGCGAAGCCACGTCTAAGCCAATCAGCTTCTCTGATGATATCTTGCCCAGGGTGCAACCCTTTTTGGTCGAGACTCTCGAGAAGTATGGTATGTTTCAGGAAATCTTTGCTTCATAATTTATTGCTGATTAGAGCGTTCACGAGTTGTAACGGCCCCTCCCGTATCGAATTCTGAGATTTGAATCCAGTTTACGATGACATGGATTGTACTGTCACTGTTGTTATGAGTCTAGGGATTTTAAGCTAGTTAATTAGAATGTGATTGGTAAGCGTGTAGTTGTCGCTTTTTGCCTTCTTGTCAAGACAGCTGAGAAGTTTTGCATGTTTTAGGAAATCTTTGCTTCATCATTTATTGCAGATTAGAGTGTTGTGAGTTGTCGCGTCTCATCCCATATCAGATTCTGCGTGAGAGATTTGTGTTCAGTTTATGTTAATTGTAGGTGTTTAGGCTAGTTGGTTAGATTCTGTTGCTAGGCGCGTAGTTGAGCCTTTTTGCTTTTGTCCGAACAGCTTAGGACAGTGAGCATATTTTAGGTGTTTAACTAAAAACAAATAATATAAATACTAGGAAGATAATTGAGATCTTCAAAATTTCAGGGGCTTAATTATTTTAAACTTTTAGGCTAATGAAAGATATGCAATATGCAATAGAACTTGTTTAGTTCCAAAGTTTCTGAAGATAAGTTGGAGGTTTCTTCCCAAGTTTAAGTTGTGTAGTGTATTCAATGAACATAATAATAAGACTTGTCCACAAGAGCATCCTGCCCCCCGTTTAATCAAGTCCAGTTTTATTACTTTTCTTAATACCATAGAAGTTATAGTCGAGAAGATGATATACCATGGTTGGATTATCCTAAGAAATCCACAAATGTAACAGATGGGTTCAGATGACCATGTGTTCTACATTTTGATTTAGCTTCATATCCTGCGTACAATTCTTTATCTGTAGAATAATGTGTAGGTAATAGGTTTATAGTTAATTCAATTAGTCAAAACCTGCAGGTAAAAACTCATTCATATGGTTCGGGCCTCGACCGGTGGTGCTCATCATGGATCCCGAAATTATAAAGGAAGTCATGGTAAAGAATTATCAGTTTCAGAAGCCTCGTGCTAATCCTCTTTCAAAATTGCTCTTGCAAGGACTAGTCAGCCATGAGGAAGACAAATGGGCCAAACACAGAAAAATCATAAATCCAGCTTTCCATCTGGAGAGGTTGAAGGTACACTTTGACATCGCTCCTATAGTTATTTACACTTATCATATTTTAATCATCTTAAGTTTGTTGATTTTTCTAGTTTCTAAATTCCTATATAATATCATAAGAAGTTGAAAATTTCTTAGCTGATGAGGTAACTTTGTATCGTTTTTGTTCCCTTTTTTTTTTTCCCTGTATAGCATATGCTACCTGCTTTTTATGTCAGTTGTACCGAAATGTTAAGCAAATGGGAGGAGGTTGCTTCACCAAATGGATCTTGTGAGTTGGATGTTTGGCCTTACCTTCAAATGTTTAGTAGCGATGCAATTTCGCGTACAGCATTTGGAAGTAACTATGAAGAAGGAAGAAAGATATTTGAACTGCAAAGGGAACAGGCTCAGCATTTCATGTGGGCTCTGAGGTCAATATATATCCCTGGATTGAGGTAAGTCATCTATTGTGTCTTTCCTATTCTGTCCATACTTCTCTTGTTTCATCACTTTCTAGATGAAAACTTTTGCAGTCACAATTTGTTGACTTATATATTCAGCTAGACAAGTTCACAGCATTATTCAATGCTCAGCAGCTTTAACTTTATGTTACATGTAACTGTCTGCAGATTCTTACCAACTAAGAAGAACAGAAGAATGAAGGAAATTGCAAAGGAAGTTCAAGCTTCGATTAAATGTATTATTGATAAAAGAGTTAAGGCAATGAAAGCAGGGGAAGCCAGAAATGATGATTTATTGGGTATCTTACTGGAATCCAATTTCAAAGAAATTGAGGAACACGGAAATAAAAGTTGTGGCATGAGCATCCAAGAAGTCATTGAAGAGTGCAAACTATTCTATTTTGCTGGGCAGGAGACTACTTCATCTTTGCTTTTGTGGACAATGGTTTTATTGAGTAAACATCCAGAGTGGCAGACACGTGCTAGAGAAGAGGTTTTACAAGCTTTCGGACATGAGAAACCTGGTTATGATGAACTAAATCACCTGAAAATTGTGAGTATTTCCCTAACTGCTGATTGCATTATAAACAATAGTCTCCCCTATACTCTTGACCATGTCTTGTGCTTCTGGAATTATCTTGATGGAAGTATGAATCTTTACCAAATTGTTCGATTTACTTGGTAAAACAAAATATGCACATTGACATAGGACTGCATGGGAAATTGAGTCCTTTTATGCCGAAAAAAGAATTTTGTAATGCGTCATCTCCATTTTTAAGTTTTCTCTTGTCTAATTAGTATCTTTGGGAAAAAGTTATTACTAACCCATAAATGAGACTAATTATGAGAACTTTTATCACAGGTCACAATTATTCTGTATGAGGTTTTGAGGCTATATCCACCAGTTAACGGAATTGGTCGAAGATCTCTTGAAGATATCAAGTTAGGGAAAATATCTCTACCTGCTGGAGTGCAGATCCGGTTGTCAGCAATCTTGCTGCATCATGACCCTGAGATATGGGGTCCTGATGTAAAGGAGTTTAGGCCGGAGAGGTTCAGCGAAGGAGTGTCAAAGGCTACAAAAGGCAAGGTCACATATTTTCCATTTGGATGGGGACCTCGAATTTGCATTGGACAAGCCTTTGCCTTGCTAGAAGCAAAATTGTCATTGTCAATGATTCTGCAACACTTCTCATTTGATCTATCACCATCCTATGCTCATGCTCCTTATGTTATGCCTACTCTTCAACCTCAGTATGGTGCTCACTTGATCTTGCGCAAACTGTAGGTTGGAGATCTCTTGAAAGTCATCGAATTTATTCTACCTAGTAAGAATTTAGTTCTTCGTATCGTGTGCTTGACTTAGAATTATTTTCTTATCGCATGTTATGTTTCTTTGTGAAATTGCAGCTTAAGTTTCTTATACAATGTTACAAATTTTGTCTCTAATAGTAAGAGAATGTGTGTGTATATATATATATATATACATATATATATTGTTATACCAAAACTTTTCAGAGCTTGAGTAGAATTTATTACCTCTTCGCTAGTTCAATTATTTCTCTAACCTAAAGCCATTTGTCCTAAACTAGGTTATGTCAGTTACTTTAGCATTTCAGTTCTTGTTTTCTGTTCTTGCCCTCTAAGGATATCTGGAATGGTTGGATTCTTGTGTAACTAAGGATCCAAAATTTGGACTTATTAACTTTCGGTCGCAAATATTGTCTGGTCGTTATCTGATCTAGAATATGAACCGTGACATACATTAAATTATGGGATTTATTTATCAGTATATAGGTTACCAACTTTTTTTGCTATACTGGTGGTCCTGAAAACCTTTATTTTTGGATAAGTTGGTCCGAAAATCTTTCAAACTCTGGTGGATCCCGTTCCTGTCTCCATCTCCATTCTAGTGGCTGGAGAAGTAGCTCATTTTAAAAGTACATTTGTATTTGCTTTGAGTTAAACGGGAATAAAATATTTTATCAGCCTTGAAAATTGGACTCTGAATGCAAGATCAAGATATATTCTTACATGAAAGTTACCATATCAGTTTAGTTTCTGCTGGATTTGTATGAGTATGAAATACAACGAAAAGAATATGTCATCTATAAGACAAGAGTTGCTATTTTGAAACAGCACCCTACATTTTTCTTTGGAGTTACTATCATTAAGAAAAGATGGTCATCATATGGCAGCCATATAGGACCATGAGTATTAATGTGAAAGATGACGTGTTATATTTAGAGGAAAAGGTGTCTATTTAGAGGAAATGACGTAACTATTTGGTATGCATATTTTAAGTTTATATAAGGGGTTTCCATTGTAGAAAAAATATCTTTTACGTTCTTCTTTACACGCATTTCTGAAAATATACAAACTCTTACAAGGCTAATTCCCGTCAAATGTAAGATTAAGATTAGCATAACTTCATTGTCCCCCAAAAAGATTTCACAATAATTCTTTTGCATGGTTGGACAACTGATTAAGTTAATGAAATTAAACAGCTGATTAAGTTAATGAAATTGAACTTTTTTAAATAGAAAAATTCATTTTTGTATTTACATGAACATGACAACCTTTTTTATATAGAAAACAAAGTTATCTTTTAAAAGTTAAGGTGATTAGGTGCATAATATTATATTCAACCCTTTGAAATTTTGTTAAAGATTTTAAGGTCCCATTTGGATTGGCTTACAAAATGTACATTTTTTTATAATTCTCAAAAAAGTTTTTTTTTTTGAAGAGTTTTATTTTTTCAAAAAAAGGCTCCAAATGCTTATTAGATTTTTTTTTTGCATTAAAAAAGTTCTTTTTTATATAAAAAAATTAGTCATTAATTAATAATGTATACCTAAAATAAATTATCCTTTTCTAAAAGTCAAAAATTGCCTAAACAAAAAAATAAATTAAGCATTCATAAAATTTTATCCACTCAATTAAGTTACCTATCTAATGCAAAGATTTGACTATTTAAATATCATTTTAAATAGACCAAAAAAAAACTCACAAAAATATCACAACAAGAATTCAAATTTTCAAACTGAAAAATAAAAAGTATTATGATGACTATTTGAAACAAATAACTTTTAGTCATTATATTTGTCTTGCACCTTAAAATGTTCACCTACTAACAACAACAAAAAGATATTAAGAAAAAATTTAAAATAAAATAGTCTTGCTAAAAAAATTAAATAAATTGAACATAATAAAATGTTTTATTTGATGATTAATGTGCTAAACTTGGGCGCAAGATCACACAAACAAATAAAAAATTTTGGGGGGGCCAAATTTCCCCCCCCCCCACCACTTTTAATACAATACATTTACATACATACATATATATATATATATACATATATATATATGTGAAATTTCTTTTGGAGCTCGGGGGGGGGGGGTCCTTCTAGCTCCGCACCTCCGCCCCTGCCTCTAACAGTGAGAAATACAATTTTTACTAAGACACACATCTTTTATTTTGCACCACAATCTTAAGAGTAAATTGCATTTTTACTCCTTATATTTTGTCAAAATTATATAAAACTTTTTATATTTCAAAACTCACAAATATCTGTACTATGAAGAATATTTCACAAAATTCTTAAACTTTGGAGTAATTATACAACATTCTTTATAACATATTAGGGTATTAGCGAGTTTTGAAATCATAAGAGGTTTAATATGACTTTAGCAAAACATGAGGGAGTAAAATGCATTTTGCCCTATGCAATTAAGGAATCATTTTTCAACACCAAAAGCAGCAGAAAGAAAAAAAAAAGAAGGAAGAAAACAAAATCTAAGCAAAAAGATTCAAAGGTACTTAGACACTTCTTTTCTTGTTAATTCTCCAGCCAAAAAAAAAAAAAAGAAATCCCAAAAAGAGTGGTGGTAATTGGAGAAAAAAAGCATTTTAAAGAATTTATTTTGTTCTTTTTGAAATTTAATTATTATAGATGGTGGAGATAATATAATGTATATGTAAATGGTTAAAATTTCTCTCATATTCTATGAGATAACTATTAATACGAAGTATCCGAAGCTATTTTCTGCTTACACCTTGTTTTCGGAGGCACTTCTCTAGCTTCATGGGCCTAGCGCAATTCAACACTTTCCATGAGCATATACTAGCTAGTAGGAAAATTGCACAACGTAATACAATTGTAACATTCAAATTAAAAGTTCCATTTTCATTTCAGATGGCACATCGAAACACTCGATGGTAACGGGAGAGAGTGACTATTGAAATATTATTGTGTGTTGTCTTACTATATCATAATTATTCTAACAATTCACTATGTTATACATACAGTAAAATAATTATCTATAAACACAATCAAATGTATAATTGACTTTTGAAGGTAGGAGATGTTGTCCCTAATGATTGGTTTTGGATATGGGAAAAATAGGATCTTTAATATAATAAAGAAGTTTTCTGTTTTTCTATCTGATTTTTTTTTTTGGTTCAATTTAATATGACAGTTGATGTAACTATAATGATTTTTGACGACAAGAAAGATATTAAAATTTTCAACTATCAAATCAAATCGCACAATTGCCGTATAGGCAAAGTAAGCGTCAAATCCTCTTGAAGATTTCTCCCTGTTGCTTTCTTCACATAGTAATGCACAGTGCCCCCACTAACTTCGGGATTCATTTAAATTGACTTTTTAAAATATTATTTCTTATGAATAAATAACTTTTTTTGTGTAAATACTTGCACTGACTTTAAAAAATTGAAACTCTTTAAAAATTTAAAATTGAGTTTTTTTAAAATAAAAAATATTTTTAAAAAAATCAATCTAGACGAGCTCTTAATGTCTAGGATCGATAAGTCTATGAGGAAGATAAGAGGGAGCTTGTCCCTTGTAGCTATCAAGAAAGTGAAGTCTGTGACAAGTCTGTGAGGAAGATAAGGAGGAGCTTGTCTCTTGTAGCTGTCAAGAAAGTTAACTCCATGGCCAAAAGTCCAATGAAGATGACTAATGCTATCACGCATGAGCAATGGCGTTTAATGAAGAATATTTTGTTTCTTCCTTTTCTATTTCTTTCCCTTGCTGATTTTAGAAAGATAAACTTTAGCTAGGAATAGCTATTTTCCCATTCCATTTCCATCTGTCCTTTTTAAGACTTTGCCCGTTTTATTCAAAAAGGGTTATATCACGAATCTGATTGATGAAGCAATACTGTGTATGGATTGACAATAATATCTGGGTGAAAAAAAATTGTTAATGTCCCATTTTGATTTGTTGAATGTCCAAGTTACATATTTTATTAACTTAGAATTTATACGCCAAGGCTCCATTTGTTTTGTGAAAAATAACTCATTTTGAAAAATATTTTTAATGAAAATTTTTTTCATAGAAAATGTTTTACTAAGAAATATTTCCCATTATTTAGTTGTTACAATAAAAATTAATAAAAAAATACTTTTTAAATGACACAAAATATATATTTATATGCGCTGGAGAGAGGGGTGCCCTCGGGCCCCCATGAACCCCAGCCCCGACCCCTGGCACTTGGCACACTAGCTCCTCAGCTAGGGTATCAGGATCCTGAGGGTCCAAGATCTTGAGCCCCCTGGGTGATCTGACAACAAACAACCCTACCTAGGAAATGGGGCGAGGAGGGAGGGGGATTTGATATTTGTGTGTGTCTGTGTGTGTTTTGCGTGGGGCGGGGGGAGGGCCATGGGGAGATTTGAGAAGTGTGTGGAAAAGGAAAATACTTTTCTTTGACTTTTTTTTTTATTTTTGGCAACGAAATATAGGAAAATGCGAAAAATATTTTTCAGAAAAATGTTTTTTGCGAAACAAATGGAGCCTAACATATTTAATTCTTGAAATATTTGATAGATTTGGAATTTAATTATTAATCCATTAATTATTAAAACTATAAAATTTTAAAAAATTAATGCCTAAATTTGTTGCCTATTAATTAAAAATAAATAAATTAGTATAAAATACAAAATATGAAAACACTAATGTTATTTAAGTTAGTATCAGAGATTAAAGCCGTAAGAAACTATAGTATGCAAGTTATCCGAAGATTAAAAAGTTGGTAGAGGGTGGAATAATTTTGCTAATATCTTTCTTTTTCTTTTTTTTAAAATTTATTTCAAGTACATTTTGAAGAGCGATTGCATGTTAAATTATGATAATTTTTCGTCCAAATTAAATTTTGCAACACCTTCTGCCACCTAATATGATGAAAACACAAGCATTTGTTACCCATTGATGCCAAGAAAGTAACCTTCATACATTTACAGCGCGAGTTGTATATATCTATGCAGATCCGTAATTGCAATGCCAGGTCGTTCATCACAACAAAAAAAAAAAAAAAAGGAAAGAAAAGAAAAGAAAAACACTTGGAAGAGTAATAGCTTGTCTTTAGGGATCATTTAGATTTTTTGTTTTTTTTTTTTTGTTTTCATAAAGAAAGCACTTCTTTTTGAAAAACTTATTATTTTTACAATAAGTATTTAACTTGGTTCTTAAAAATTAATATTTAAAAAAATTCAAATTTAATTTTTTTCAAAAAGTAGAAGTCTTTTCTTTTTCTTAAAAAATACTTTTTTTTTCCAAATTCCAAATGCCAAAAGCCTTAATTTCTTAAAAAGATACCTTTTTCAAAAATTATAAAAAAATATTTTGAAAGAAAGTCAAACCAAATGAATACTGATTGTTTATAACAGTTACTAAGGAGATCAAGATAGAGAGTATTAAGATTAGTACATAGTAAGTCACCGTTAAACAATCTTATGCAAGAATATTAATGATTTACTAGTATGTGACCTGTGTGATATATGGGTTTTGATATAAATCTAATATTATTAATTTATATAAGTAATTTATTATATGAATTAATTTTAAAATGTCTTAATTTGATTACTCACTTTATAATTAAGTGTGAGATAAGGTGTACTGAAGAAGTGTCATGAAAAGTCTTAAATAAGAAATTTTTTTTCGAATGTAGAGGAAAATTGCTAATTAAAAAGTTGTTAACCAAAATGAAATTTTCTCAAAAGGAAAAAAAAAAAATTGATTGAAGGCTTGCAAAAAAAGCTTGCGTGATCCTTTGAAATATTTTATTATACACGTTACATGGCAATATGTGGGGATTTTTTTTTTACCTAATTTTTAAAATATCATGCAAAACTAACTCCATTTGTAAAGCGTTTTGAAAAATAACCCAAACTGGTTCCGAAAACACTTTTTACGCATTCCCAGAACTCGGGTCCTTGTTTGTAATGGTTAGATGAACACGTCCGCGTTCCAATAACACGGGCCGCGTTCCATAAATTCGCGACAGCAGCCACTTTTTCCTCATTCTCCCCTTTGCATCTTCAAAAAAATTCCCCCAACCCCACAAACGAAATTTTTAGTTTTCCAACGTCATTGCGAAAGATATAGCCTTGATCTTGTAAATTATTATTATTTTATGTTGTTTTTTGCAATTGTATTAAACGTTTTAAGTTATGTAATTTTTGTTTTGATAGTTAATTTTAATTTGTGTTAATTTGTATTTTAATTGTTGTTAGAATTATAGATTAGGTTTTTGAACATAATTTCAGCATGATTATTAGAAATAGAATTATTATTATTATTATTATTATTATTATTATTATTATTATTATTATTATTATTATTATTAATCTTATTATTACTATTTTAATATTATTAATAATAAATGTTATCATTATTATTATTATTATTATTATTATTATTATTATTATTATTATTATTATTAAGATTATCATTATTATTAACAATATTATTATTTTTATGATTAATGTTATATGTTAGATGTTATTATTAATTTTTATTATTACTATTATTGATATTATTATCATTATTTATTATTATGATGATGATGGATGATTAATGTTATCTTTTAGTTATCATTATTATTATTATTATTATTATTATTATTATTATTATTGATATTATTATTAATAAGATTAGTGTTATCATTATTATTATTTGATAAAATTAGAGATTTAATGTTTAGAGTCAAGTATACTTAGTTAATCGTTATTATTATTTTTTATTTTAGGACTCATTATGAATACTTAATCTGCACTAGTAGACACCACGTTACTGTGCCACTTTCTGGAGCACCGGGTGCAATATTTGAAGGATCCACACCATTTGGGTACTTTTAGGTGCTATAGGTCAGATCGATATTTGTTTAATGATCTAGAGCACCCATTGGTACAGCAGCAGTTGTTGGGGATAGGATTCTATGGGTGTTATAAATCCCGCTACAATCAGCTTAACCGCGAATTGATTACTGCCATGATAGAGAGGTGGCGGCCGGAGACCCACACATTTCATTTACCCGTAGGGGAGGCTACCATCACCCTGCAAGATGTGGCCGTGCATTGGGGTTTTCCCGTGACTGGTACTCCTATTCCGGTGCTTGATACGGTCCCACGCTTGAGGGAGGATTGGGTTGTCATGATTCGTGATTTGTTGGGGATTGATGCGAATACGGTTGCGGACGATAGTACCGGCCGTATTGACATTGTGGGGAACTCGATAAATTTTGTCTAGCTGCGGGATAGGTTTGTGATGCAGGGCACTCCGGATAACCCCACTAAGTACAAAGCGCAGCAGCTAGCACAGCTGTGGATATTTCTCGTGATTTGCTATCACCTTTTTGTGAACACGAGTACGAATGACCGTAATTTGACCTGGTTGATGTTATTGGCAGACTTTGAGCGCATCCGGCAATACAACTAGGGCACGGCTGTACTATCATATTTGTGTACCAGTAGCTTGCCTGCGTCTCCTTCCGTTAGTGTAAGGGTGTATGCGAAGCTATGACACTAGTCCATGTATTGGTTTGCATCATGTAGTTATGTTTAGATTTTATGAATATTAACTTTATTATTACAAGCGTTATTATAACATAACATATGTTTAATACTTACAGTTTTTTGCATGGGATAGATTCACCGCTTTTCGGCCTCAGCTCCTACATTCCACACGAGATCGGCTACAGCGACATCAGCATCATCTGGAGCCTACGTTTCAGCTCCCTGGCATTCCACTAGGTGCACTGTTTTACATGAAAAAGGATATAACAGATACATCCGGAAAGTCAGGTCAAGTTGAGTGTCGGGATGTTATAAACCATCTGCAGCCAGACGAGGCATAGTACACTCAAGTTGCTTTATTAAAAATTCATATCTTGTATTATTGAACACGTGCGTGATGCATGTAATTAACTATCTGGTGCTTGTTTTGCTTACAGTTCATATGACAGCCGTTTAGGACGATACTGGGCAACCTCTCACCATATTGTGTTGACAACAATGACGTCTGGCGTGCCCAAATCCCGCTGATATTTGGGCATACTGTTGAGTGACATCGTTCGAATCGTGTCTTGCGGCAGTTTGGACTAAAGTTGGCAATCCCTCCTGATTCGCCTGCCTATGAGAAACACATGGACAAGAAGGAAAAGGTGGAGGGAGATGCGTTGACAGGGGCTATGGCTATGTGGGGGAATTGGCAGCACATTTTACATGGAGAGGTGGAGGATGCGCCAACGGTAATAGTACTTTGGACTTATATGACTTGGTACCGTCGGGTGACCATATTACATGTTGGTCATCCAGGCACAAGTCATAAGAGAGATGATTACGTGGCGTCTGCACGTGATGAGACGTCACTGGTGAGCTGCCTTTTTACTCTTTTTTATGTTCCTCAATGAAAATTGTGGATTATTAGTTGATATTAACCACAATATGTTATGTTTTCCTACAGGCGTCAGTTGTTTAGTTGTTCAGCATATGGTTCACCATTCCTATGATTTGCTGTAGCGTTACGAGCAGGGGGACCTTCGCGGCGATACACATTCGATAGAACATGTGATGCGACACTTGCAGCTCATGCAGTTGCATGGCGAGAGTGTACTCCGACACACATAGCACAAGCATCTCATTCAGCAGAGAGCTGTGTGGGAGTTGCCTGATGCACCTCCGATGCAGCCATTGCAGCAGCATAGAGAGCATCGTTCACAGCATGCTCGACCTTCGCAGCGCACTCACACGTATCTCACCAAGTCATCACAGCCATTCACCCCCGATGCACTATTGCCAGCATATCGTCCACCCACACGGCCACCATTATAGTGATCCACGTTTCGTTTGTTCCCCGTTGACTATTCCAGTGTGCATATAAGTCAGAGCAGTGGAGGTAGATAGGGTACGTTCGAGGCTGGCAGATCCTCCATGCCGGTGATTGATGAGCCAGATGACGACAAGGAGGAGGACGAGGCGACGTAAAGCGAGATACATGGGTCCCGGGACTACGTTCACAAGCAATTAGTGGACAGTGGTGTTGAGCAGCAGGACCAGCCGCCGCAATTCGAGGCACATGCGACCTAGGCACCAGCCACAGGCACAGGAGCCTCCGTGCTGTCAGACACGTTCATCCAGAAAACGCAACACACCATTCTCTGTTAGATGTCAGTTACCTTATCGCACTAACAGGGGAAAGGGGCCTGATCATTCCACACCTGGATGGTGTATTCAGTTTTGGAGCATTTTTTTTTCATATGTATTTGTGAAACATTATTTTTAGTTGATTGGGCTTTCATTTGGTTTTTTTTTTAGACTACGTTATGTTTTTTATGGTCCATTGAGTACTTAATTTGGTAGTATTTGACTACGTTGTGCACGAGTAACCTAAGGTTGAAGTAGACATGACAACGTTAATTAGACATTAACATTACAACGTCACAACAAGTAGACAAACAACTTTAATTACACAACAACATTACAACGTCACAAAAAATAAGCATAAAATGATTACACAATAACATTACAACGTCAAAACAAATAGACATAAAATGATTATATATGACAGTTGTGGCAATTGCTAAACATAACGGATTACGCATTTTGATTGTTAGGGCAAATTGCAGCAGTGTGACCTAGTTGACCGCATGTTGTACACCTTCGTCGTCCACAGCGGTCCGAGTTATCCATCTCGTTTGGGATGCGCTGGCCTCCAGCTCGTCCTCTTCTCTGTCGAACACGACTTGGGTTCGGATGCAACATCCATGTAGGCACTAGAGGCCAATAAAATTGGTGTCCAAAAGGCCTGAATATCCATCAATAGGTATCTTTGTACGATTTTACTGTCAGCTGTTGAGGTATCATGTTCTTCACATTAAACTTCCTAAATCGAGCAACAGTTTGTGCATGCAAGCATGGCAAATGATATTCAACCCACTTTCCGCAAGTACACGTACTTTCTTCCCAGTTGACAACCTGGTTTGGCGGATTCTTGTTCCATCACATTGGCAACCGACCGACCTGGTATCTACTATTCTCTCTTAAACTAAGTACGTGATGGTGATGTGATGAGGTCTCCTACTTCTTAAAGAGCTCTCTCACACTAGAAGGGAGCCGATGGCCTTCACTTTCCAACTGCATGGCGTGGACCAACCGATTATGAAAGTAACCTTTTATCTTCATAAAAGTATTAGTAACAAGGGGCATGATAGGCAACCCCCTTGCACCGACGAGGACATCGTTGAAGCATTCGACATTATTTATGGTCATCACACCCTATCTGAATCCCCCATCAGCGCTCATGGTCCATGTATCGGCAAGGATATTAGATAGGAACTTATGTACTCGTCTGCCAATACCGTTCTGACTAGGGTTCACAGCAAGGATTATGTTCGTTGCATGCACATGTTTACGTGCTTGATATTCTTGGCCAGCTATCCAACATATGTCTTTAATGAATTGATTTCGCCATCTTTTCATCACATTGCTTTTCAGATGTCTTAAGCAAATGCGATATTTTATTTCAAGTTGACCGTCACTTGTAACCCATTCGATTACAAATGCGATGCCTGCATGCCTATCTGAAATGATACATACTTGGGGCATCCCAGTGAAAAAGTTCTCACGCAACTGCTGTCAGAACCATGACCAAGTAGGAGTTGTCTGTGCGTCCACAACTGCAAAACTAACGGCAACACTTGGCAGTTGGCGTCTGTGGCTAATGCAACTAGGAGATAACCTTTGTACTTTCCCGCAAGTGTGTGCCGTCCAGCAAAACCACGACCTTACAATGCCTCGAAGCTACAATGCATGGACCGAACGCCCAATAAACTATGTTGAAAATTTTTTCAGCTTTCGTTCAACCTTTGGCGAACCTAAATCTCACAACGCTACCTGGATTCTTGGCCATCATGGCACTAAGAAATTGTGGGAGCATTTGATACGACGTGTCCCAATTGCCATACACTAGCTCAATTGCTTTATTCCGGCCGTTCCATGCTTTTTTGTAACTAACATCCGCGTTAAGCTTTTCCTTCTTGTGAGCTTGGATAAGTCCGACCTCGTAATCAGCCTTCTTAGTTATGAAATGCCTTACCAAATATCCAACCAAAATCGAGGTCAAATTTATGTGCCCCGACGTAGTTATTTGCGCCATACATACATGTCTGGCGTCATATTGTGTGACCTCCCACTGATTGTGCGTTGCTTTCTTTATGACACGTACATACCATGGGCATGCTACACTTTCACTGTGTGTTTCCCTATATTGTACCTTTCACAGGGTCTTACTCGACTTGACGACCCTATATTCCTTTTGTATTTTTATTGCGTTATGTTGAACAGTCCTTATCCCATCCACTTTGGATAGGAACACCATTCCTTTGGCCAGTTCCATCTTGTCGGGCTCCCATATTGGATGTTTGGTGACCTTGTACCTGCTTGTCGTGTAGAATTCAGTCTTAGCAGTATGGAACTCTACTGCTTCCTTCTCATCTACCTCCGCCTCTGCATTGACATCCAGTCCTTCTACCTCGTTCTCAATTTGGTAGTTCAAACTTGCTTCTGAGACTGCATCTTCTTCTTGATCGTTCAATTCACCGTCCTCGTTTTCTTTGTCTGTCTCTGACAAAATAGTATCTGCTGTGACGTCACATCTCTCCCCTCCTTGCCACTGCCATAATGAGAGGGTCCTCCGACTTCAAAAGTGGACTGTGGTTGCGGGAAAAGGGAAAAAGTGGCAAACTCTGCTGCTGTTGTTGCAATATTGATATGTTCATCTTTTTCATACGATGGTGCTGCATTTAGGTCTGACATGTTGGACTGGTACAGGATGTCGGGCATTTGTTACGGCACATACACGTCGTCAGACTGAACGGACTGAACGTCCACTATTACGTGCGCCACACAACGGTTCCAATCACAGCGAGCTGTGCCATACATCTCCCGCATATCTTCATCATCAATTATTGCACTTGGATAATAATAAATCTGCTGCAATGTAACATCCCATCTAGGGTCACGATAGCATAAATTAACCCTATCGATGGTCGGACGCAACCCTAGTTTTCTAATTACACGAGAAACAAATTGATCATAAGTTGTATCGAGATGAATTTTGATTTTGCGTGGTATATTTGGACTTCTATAATCAAGACCGTAATCGGTCATTATTGTGTGACCGTCGTAGTATAAAAGAACAGTAATCTCGATTGAATTCATTCTTTTAGGTGCTTTGGTAGAAACTTATACTGACAAATTGAATGAATTTGGTAAAAAGTTTATTTGGTAGAAAGCGGAATGATGGGTAATGGATTGAATGATCTGGTGGAGGAAGCGGTTGGGGTTTATATAGGCAAAAAAGGGCATTCTGGGAGTGCAAATTCTGAAATTTCTGATGATGTGAAGTGATTAAAGCATGATTGATGGCAAGGAATATATTCCGAATACTACAAATGCACTCCCAGAATGCGCTGCTAAGAATAATTTCTTTTCTCCGCAGTCAAATCAAATTTGGAATCAAATCAAATATGGCAGGGTTGCAGGGAAAACACATAAAAGAGGTTCTTGAAGTGTGGAATGTAGTCCTAGAATGCCGGCGCACTCCTGGAGCGCGTTCCGCTTTCTCGGAATGCATTTTATGTTCTGGGAATGCGTGAAACACGTTTTCGAAACTAGTTTGGGTTATTTTTCAAAATGCTTTACGAATGTGGTTAGTTTTGCATGATATTTTAAAATTTAGGTAAAAAAAAAATTTCCAATATGTGCTCCTTTTAAAAATTTGGAGAAAAGTAAATATGAAATTAGAAAATAGAAATTATTGTTTTAATATATAGTATGCATTTTTTTGTGCAAGTCTATTCCTGAGACTAGGGACTATGGGTGAGTCCCATAAATTTGCACAGATGGCAGCACGCGGAAGCGGAGGAGGTTACTTCATGAGGACCAGGGATAAAGTTAGAAGTGCTTATAAACCTCTCAATTATCTCTTAGCTTGTTTGATTCCGTTAATTTCACAGTTTATAATTTTTTTTTTAAAAAATAATTTTTTACATGTTTTTTATTATTGCAGCTTATAAGCCTCAAATAAGTTTAGCCAATATAAGTTGACTCAAAATGCTTAAATTTATGATGATAATAATATTAAATTTAAACTATTATAAAATACATATAAAATTACAAATCCCACAAAAAATAAAGATGGGAAAGCGTTACAAAAACCACAAAAACCAAAAGAAAGCGGCATGAAATGATGCCTTTTTTTCCGTAGAATTTCACGTTCTCCAGCAGGTTTGCATTTTGCGAGCGTGAAAATTAACGCACATTAACTATCGTTTCGATAAGGAACGTTATTGTCATGCCACAAACTAAAGGACAAGCAAAAATTGGAAGATATTTTGATGATCCTGGAAAAGCGACCATGTCTAATGCGTCATGGCATAGGTCACACCAACCTTTATAGTGAGCAACGTTAACTTTTTCTTTGTCTTTGTCACCAATTTTTCTATAGTTCAATATTTTTTTATTCGTTCTTTCTCGATGTTTATAATTTATCATATATGAATGTATTTTTCCTACTCTTATCCTGATCTTTTGTCCTTTATAAGATTTAAACTTAAATAATATAATTAGTGGGATTTTCTTTTGGCCCCAAATCACGAAGGGGACTGCAATTTCGCCTTTTTGACAAAAGTTAACGATTGAACCAACGTAAAAGCATGCCATGGCATCGGTGATATCACGAAAACCTCATACACTATCTTTATCTCTAATTTATTACACATTATCAGTACTTATAATAAAAGGAATTTTGTTATTTAGACTAATGTTAATTACAGGTTCTCTTACAAATCTACAATTTTCACTCTCAACAAAATAATTTTAACCATTTAAATTATTATTGAAAACCCTTTACAAACATACTTTTCGTCGTAACTGAACATAAGTCTAGAAAATATTGATATGACCAAAAATGCATAATAGTGGTACCACTTACCTTATGAAGGGAGCAAATCAATGCACTCTAATACTTGTTACATTCTATTTTGATTCATGTATAATGATTAAAAGTATTACAAGAATTTTATTTATATTCTAAAAAATAAAAAAAGCATCAAAATTCACGCATACTTACTATTCCACACAAATAATAATAATAATAATACATCAAATTATGGCATATTTCCAATATTAATATATTAAACTCTTGTGTCTTTTCGATTTTAATATATATTGACAGATAGATAGATATGCTTTCTTCACAAAGATAATTTGTGATTGGCTTTTCTACTGTTATATATAGCCGTCCAGGAGCAGTTCAAAAATCAAAGCTCCATTTTACTACATATAAGTAGAAGTTCATTAAATAATAAGTCATCATAAACAGCAAAAATGGAGATGTTTATAAGCTACTTAACTGCAGCATGTTGTGCTGCTTTTCTGATATTGGCATGGAGGGTGTTGGATTGGGTGTGGTTGAGGCCCAAGAAGCTTGAGTGGATCCTCAGAAAGCAAGGTTTGAGTGGGAACTCATACAGGGTATTGTATGGAGACTTGAAAGAAATAAAAAAGATGATGGGAGAAGCCATGTCTAAGCCAATCAGCCTCTCTGATGATATCTTGCCCAGGGTGCAACCCTTTTTCGTCGAGACTCTCAAGAAGTATGGTATGTTTCAGGAAATCTTTGCTTCATAATTTATTGCAGGTTATAGTGTCCTGAGTTGTAACGTCCCGTCCCATATTGGATTTTGAGATTTGAATTCAGTTTACGATGACGTGGGTTGTACTGTTATTGTCGTTATGAATTTAGCCATTTTAAACTAGTTGAATAGACTGTCGCGTATGTAAGTGAGTAGTTGGCGCTTTTTGCTTTTCTGTCAAGACAGCTGAGAAGTATTGAATGTTTTAGGAAATCTTTGCTTCATCATTTATTGCAAATTAGAGTGTTGTGAGTTGTCGATTCTCATCCCATATCGGATTCCGTGTGAGATTTGTATTCGGTTTATGTTAATTGTTGGCATTTAGGCTAGTTGGTTGGATTCTGTTGCCAGGCGAGTAGCTGTTTGCTTTTGTCCTAGCAGCTTAGGATATTGAGCTTGTTTTAGGTGTTTAATTAAAACAAATAATATAAATGCTAGGAAGATAATTGAGATCTTCAAAATTTCAGGGGCTTAATTATGTTAAACTTTTAGGCTAATGAATAGATATGCAATATGCAATAGAACTTGTGTAGTTCCAAAGTTTCTTAAGATAAGTTGGAGGTTTCTTCCCAAGTTTAAGTTGTGTAGTGTATTCAATCAACACAATAATAAGACTTGTCTGCAAGAGCATCCTGCTTCCGTTTAATCAAGTCCAATTTTATTACTTTTCTTAATAGAATGTGTTGTAAACACAATGCTAATAACACATTTTGAGTGTTGATAATTATTACTAAATTAACACTTTTCATAATTACATTCTGATTAATTACAAAAGATTCTAAAGGGATTATCATCACTAAAATGGCCAAATAGGAACTAATGGCCATCCCAGCACCATACTGTAAATGTACTCAAATCTTTTCATGCTTGAATTGCTCACCGGGTAAAGCGTTGTATCTTTGTTTAGAGCACCCAAGACCCTTGTGATTGGAAACTGGAACAATTTAAGTAGTAATACCATAAAAGTTATAGTCGAGAAGATGATATACCATGGTTGGATTATCCTAAGAAATCCACAAATGTAACAGATGGGTTCAGATGACCATGTGTTCTACATTTTGATTTAGCTTCATATCCTGCGTACAATTCTTTTTTGAAAGCATTATCTGTAGAATAATGTGTTGGTAATAGGTTTATAGTTAATTCAATTAGTCAAAACCTGCAGGTAAAAACTCATTCATATGGTTCGGGCCACGACCAGTGGTGTTCATCATGGATCCCGAACTTATAAAGGAAGTCATGGTTAAGAATTATCAGTTTCAGAAGCCTCGTGCTAATCCTCTTTCGAAATTGCTCGTGCAAGGACTAGTCAGCCATGAGGAAGACAAATGGGCCAAACACAGAAAAATCATAAATCCAGCTTTCCATCTGGAGAGGTTGAAGGTACACTTTGACATCGCTCCTATAGTTATTTACACTTATCATATTTTAATCATCTTAAGTTTGTTGATTTTTCTAGTTTCTAAATTCCTATATAATATCATAAGAAGTTGAAAATTTCTTAGCTGATGAGGTAACTTTGTATCGTTTTTGTTCCTTTTTTTTTTCCCCCTGTATAGCATATGCTACCTGCTTTTTATGTCAGTTGTACCGAAATGTTAAGCAAATGGGAGGACGTTGCTTCACCAAATGGATCTTGTGAGTTGGATGTTTGGCCTTACCTTCAAATGTTAACTAGCGATGCAATTTCGCGTACGGCATTTGGAAGTAACTATGAAGAAGGAAGAAAGATATTTGAACTGCAAAGGGAACAGGCTCAGCATTTCATGTGGGCTCTGAGGTCAATATATATCCCTGGATTGAGGTAAGTCATCTATTGTGTCTTTCCTATTCTATCCATACTTCTCTTGTTTCATCACTTTCTAGATGAAAACTTTTGCAGTCACAATTTGTTGACTTATATATTCAGCTAGACAAGTTCACAGCATTATTCAATGCTCAGCAGCTTTAACTTTATGTTACATGTAACTGTCTGCAGATTCTTACCAACTAAGAAGAACAGAAGAATGAAGGAAATTGCAAAGGAAGTTCAAGCTTCGATTAAATGTATTATTGATAAAAGAGTTAAGGCAATGAAATAATTGTAAGCCAGAAATGATGATTTATTGGGTATCTTACTGGAATCCAATTTCAAAGAAATTGAGGAACACGGAAATAAAAGTTGTGGCATGAGCATCCAAGAAGTCATTGAAGAGTGCAAACTATTCTATTTTGCTGGGCAGGAGACTACTTCATCTTTGCTTTTGTGGACAATGGTTTTATTGAGTAAACATCCAGAGTGGCAGACACGTGCTAGAGAAGAGGTTTTACAAGCTTTCGGACATGAGAAACCTGGTTATGATGAACTAAATCACCTGAAAATTGTGAGTATTTACCTAACTGCTAATTGCATTATAAACAATAGTCTCCACTATACTCTTGATCATGTCTTGTGCTTCTGGAATTATCTTGATGGAAGTATGAATCTTTACCAAATTGTTCGATTTACTTGGGTAAAACAAAATACGCACATTAACATAGGACTGCATGGGAAATTGAGTCCTTTTATGCGGAAAAAAGAATTTTGTAATGCATCATCTCCATTTTTAAGTTTTCTCTTGTCTAATTAGTATCTTTGCAAAAATGTTATTACTGACCCATAAATGAGACTAATTATGAGAACTTTTATCACAGGTCACAATGATTCTGTACGAGGTTTTGAGGCTATATCCTCCAGTTAATGTACTTGGTCGAAGATCTCTTGATGATATCAAGTTAGGGGAAATATCTCTACCTGCTGGAGTGCAGATCCAGTTGCCAGCAATCTTGCTGCATCATGACCCCGAGATATGGGGTCCAGATGTAAAGGAGTTTAGGCCGGAGAGGTTCAGCGAAGGAGTGTCAAAGGCAACAAAAGGCAAGGTCACATTTTTTCCATTTGGATGGGGACCTCGAATATGCATTGGACAAGCCTTTGCCTTGCTAGAAGCAAAATTGTCATTGTCAATGATTCTGCAACACTTCTCATTTGATCTATCACCATCCTATGCTCATGCTCCTTATGTTATGCCTACCCTTCAACCTCAGTATGGTGCTCACTTGATCTTGCGCAAACTGTAGGTTGGAGATCTCTTGAAAGTCGTCGAATTTATTTTAGCTAGTAAGAATATAGTTCTTCGTATTGTGAGCTTGACTTAGAATGATTTTCTTATCGCATGTTTTGTTTCTTTGTGAAATTGCAGCTTAAGTTTCATATACAATTTTACAAATTTTGTCTATAATTGTAAGAGAATGTATATATATATATATATATATATATATATATATATATATATATATTGGAGCTTGTGTTGAATTTATTACCTCTTCGCTAGTTCAATTATTTCTCTCAACATAAAACCATGAAACCTAAACTAAGTTGGGTCAGTTACTTTAGCATTTGAGTTCATGTTTTCTGTTCTTGCTCTCTAAGGATACGCGGAATGGTTGGATTCTTGTGTAACTAAAGGTCCAAAGTTTGGACTTACAACTTTCCATCGCAAATATTGTCTGGTCTTTATCGGATCTAGAATATGAACTGTGACGTACCTTAAACTATGGGATTTGTTCATCAGTATACAGGTTACCAACCTTTTCTCCTATACTGGTGGTCTCGAAAACCTCTTTTTTTGGGATAACTTGGTCCAAAAAACTTTCAAACTTTGGTGGATCCCATTACTGTCTCCATCTCCATTCTAGTGGCTGGAGAAGTAGCTCATCTGAAAAGTACATTTGTATTTGCCTTGAGTTAAACATGAATAGAACATTTTATCAACCTTGAAAATTGGACTCTGAATGCAAGATTAAGATTTATTCTTACCTGAAAGTTTCCATATCAGTTTAGTTTCTGTTGGATTTGTATTAGTATGAAATACAATGAAAAGTACATGTGATCTTCAAGACAAGAGTTGCAATTTTGAAACCGCACCCTACATTTTTCTTTGGAGTTACTATCATTAAGGAAAGATGGTCATCGTATGGCAGCCATATAGGACCATGCGTATAATGTCAAACATGATGTGTTATATTGCCCTCGGGCCTCGTGGGTTGAAAGAGTTATCACTTCATCTAAACGTTCAACCTTGTAGAGAGGATATTGGTGTACTTATTTATTGTATTGACATGCCCCTTCGCAGGCATGATTTATTTTTGAGCTTTATATGTGGAAGTTTTAGTGTTCTTTTTAATTGGGTGACAGTGAGTGTCTTTTCCGCTTCTAGGCTTGGATATTATGTTGAAGTTACTGCCTTGTCTAAAAGCCCAAACTTGTAGAGGGAACTTTTGTGTATTTATTTATTGTCTTAAAATGTATAAAAAGGGTCATATGTGTTTGCTTCTCATGTACTCAAGACACAAAAACCTTAATTTTCTTGATCTAGACAAACTAGTTCATAGTTTTGTAGACAAAAATATGGAGATCCTGAGATACTTAAATGCAGCATGTTGTGTTTTCCTTGTGATATTGGCATGGAGAGTGTTGAATTGGGTGTGGTTAAGGCCTAAGAAGCTTGAGAGGATCGTCAGAAAGCATGGCCTCAGTGGAAACTCTTACAGGCTATTGCATGGGGACTTGAAAGAGATTAAAAGGTGATGGGAGATGCCATCTCGAAGCCAATCAACCTCTCTGATGATATCTTGCCAAGAGTCCAACCCTTCTATGTTAAGACTCTCAAGAATTATGGTATGCTTCAGAAAATCTTTGCTTCATTACTTACTGCAGATTAGAGTGTTGTGAGTCTGGCGATGCTACTCTTTTTGTGCATTAGAATTTGCACTAGTGGTAGATATAGTTTGATTTTATTTAGTTCTGAACCAATTTAAAACGTATTATGGGTTGGTTTGTTTCGTATTAACCAAAACATGTGCTCCCCTATCTGCGCTTATTTTCCTAGAGTAGCCAATTAAATCCAATTCATCATTGATTGTCAAAATATTTTTCTTCCAGGTGTAAACTCATTCATATAGTTGGGGCCAATACCAGTAGTGCTCATCATGGATGCTGAACTTGTAAAGGAAATTTTGTTTCAGCATTATCAGTTTCGCAAGCCTCAAGCTAATCCCCTTTTGAAATTCCTTTTTCAAGGATTAGTAAGGTATGAGGAAGATAAATGGGCCAAACATAGAAAAATAATAAATCCAGCTTTCCACCCAGAGAGATTGAAGGTAATCTTTGATATTTATGGCTATTGTTAATGATGCTTGTCATGTACTAATTATCTTTAATCTGTTGATTTTTCGTCATGTTTATCTCCATGATAATAGCATTTGAAGATGAGAAATTCTTTCTGCTGATGAGGTTTCTCTACACCATTTGTTTATAGCATATGCTACCAGCTTTTTATTTGAGCTGTACCGAGATGTTAAGCAAATGGGATTGCATCACTTCTGCAGATGGATCTTGTGAGTTGGATGTTTGGCCTTATTTTCAAAATGTAACTGCTGATGCAATTTCACGTACAGCATTTGGAAGTAACTATGAAGAAGGAAGAAAGATATTTGAACTGCAAAGAGAACACGCTTTGCATTTCATACAGGCTTCAAGGTCAGTTTATATCCCTGGACTGAGGTAAATCATCTGCTCTTATTCTATTCTATTGATAATCTCCACTTCCTTCTGTTCTTGATTAGTTCCAGCTTAGTCTTTTTCTTTTGTTGAGAGTTATCTTTCTAAAGTGCACCCTTTCTAGACCTGTCTCCGGAAACACTTGCTAATCTGGCACTTCTCTTGTGTCATTTTCCGGAGATGAAAACATTTTCCATTCCAGTTTGTTCTTTCAAATATCCAACTAGAGAAGTTTTCGCCTCTGTGATTTAGGCAGCACTCATCTTTTGTTACCTATAATTTGTTTGCAGATTTTTTACCAACCAAGAGGAACAAAGAATGAAGGGAATTGCAAATGAAGTTCAAGCTTTGGTTAAAGGTATCATTGATAAAAGAATTCAGGCCATCAAAGCAGGGGAAGCCAGAACTGATGATTTGTTGAGCATCTTGCTGAAGTCCGATTTCAAAGAAATTGAAGAACATGGGAACAAAATTTATGGCATGAGCATCCCAGATGTCATAGAAGAGTGCAGATTGTTCTATTTTGCTGGACAAGAAACAACCTCAGTGTTACTTTTGTGGGCTATGGTTCTATTGAGTAAACATCCAAAGTGGCAAGAACGTGCTAGAGAAGAGGTTCTTCAAAATTTTCAGCATGAGAAACCTTGTTACGGTGAATTAAATCACCTGAAAATTGTGAGTATCTTCATACCCGATTTATCTTTATCAGAGATACATAATAGTTTGGACTTAAATGCTTTCCCTTTATTAATTTCAGCTGATTGCATTATAAGACACCTCAGGGATTTCTAATGTAGAAATAGATTGATAAAGCTATTGTTCAATCAAATATTTGCTTTCAAGTTTTGGGTTCAATATGGTACAAAACATGCATTTAGTATCTTATGGGAGCTCTCCAATTTTGTCTGGATCATTTTCATTTTTGAGTCCTCTCCTGTCCAATTAGTTTCTTCATGAAAAAAAGAAAGTTATCATATTCCTGCAGTCTTATGAGAGTTTTGATCACAGGTTACCATGATTCTACACGAGGTTTTGAGATTGTATCCACCCGTAAGTATACTTGGTCGAAGATCTCCTCAAGATTACACGTTAGGAAAACTATCTCTACCTGCTGGTGTGCACATGCAAATGCCAGCAATCTTGTTGCATCATGACCATGAGATATGGGGTGCCGACGCCAAACAGTTTAAGGCAGAGAGAGTCAGCGGAGGAGTGTCCAAGGCAACGAAAGGCAAGGTCACGTATTCTCCATTTGGATGGGGACCCCGAATATGCCTTGGACAAAACTTCACCTTCTTAGAAGCAAAATTAGTGTTGGCAATGATTCTACAACGCTTTTTGTTTGTTCATTCACAACTTAGATTTGCCAAAAAAAAAAAAAAAAAACTAATGTTTTTTATTTTTATTATTTTTTAATTATAAATTTTAGCACTTTTTGGCCGTTTAAAAAACTTCGAAAGTGTTTTTCATTGAAAAATTTGATAGATATTTTTATCACTTAGGAAAAGTTCTAATTATCTTAACTAAATAAATATTGTTTGCAGGAAAGCAATCTGCTTGAGAAAATTATTTTCATGGAAGACCAAATATTTTCTAATGCTTAGTTATCACACTGAAAAAACTTTTAGTGTTTGTTGGGACACTTCAGAAAACATTCTCAATAAGAAGTTTTTGCAAAGAAAATACATTTCGCTGTTAGAAATATATTGTTTAAGTTTAAAAATAATATAAAAAGTTAAAATATAAATTAAAATTAAAAAAATTAAATTAAAATTAAAAATTAAAACAAAAATTAGAAATTAAAAGTGGCTTTTATTCTTATTTTTTTAAAATAATTCAGTGTTTTATTTCTTATTTTTTCTATTTTTAATTTTTTAATTGTCTTATATTTTTTATTTTTTATTTTTTATTTTTAAATTTTAAATTATTTAAATTAATTTTTAAATTTTTAGTAGAATCAATTGTTTAGTGTTTTATTTTTTCCATGTTTCAAAATTTTTAATTTATAATTTTTTTTTAATTTTTAATTTTTAATTTTTTTGAGACAGTAGGGGTAAGGGTGAGGTGGAGAGGCGTGGGGGAGGGTATGCCTAATGAAAGAGAAAGACAGAAAGTTACCATGCGGAAAATGTTTTCTTCCCCTTAGCTACTGGAAAACATTAAACGCTGATTTATCTTGTTAAGGTAATAAGTGTTTTTTCAACGCATAAAAATATCTATCAAATTTTTGAATAAAAAAACTTTTGTAACTTTTAAATGGCCACCAACGTGCTACTGAATAATTAAAAAAACTATTAGATTTTTTTTTTGCGAATCCAAATGTTGGATGAACAATGCAAAAATAGAAAAGAAATTAGGAGATACTAGATTTTTAGATGTCATTTGCCTTACCATGGGTAGAAATGACATTTTTCAACATAGCTAACTTTTACTAAAAAGCTATTCGCGTTAAGTTAGAGGGATGTGAAAAGAAAAAAAAAAAAACTGAGGAACTTATTTGGTCTAAGGGCTAAAGTAAGGAACTTAAATGTCTTTTTTACATTGTTGTAGTATGTTTTATGTTTTTGTTGACCAAAATTCAGAATTTAACTTTTCAGCTCAAGTTTTTGGTTCAAATCGATTCTCCATTATTGCTCTCAAAGACTAAGAAATGTCTTAATTTTTTGTAACTTCTCATCACAACAATGGGATTTATTCATTAGTATAGAGGTTACCAACCATTTCTGTTCTACTGGTCCAAACAACTATTTTCTTGGATAAGTTGGTCCAAAAGACTTCTAAACTATGGTTAATCTCGTTCCTGTCTCCATCTTCATTCTTGTGGCTCGAAAAGTAGGCTCATTTTAGAAGCACATCTGCATTTACCATCAGTTTAGTTTTTATTGAACTCGTATTGCAAAATACAACGAGAAAAGTATATGTCATCATCAAGACACGAGTTGCGATTTTGAGACGGCACAACCTTTAAGAAAAGTTTGGTCATCGTACGGCAGCCACATAGGAGCATGACTTTTAATAATCAAAGGTCATGGTTATACAAGTTCATTATGTAATTCTCCTTGTTTTCTGAGTCCTGTTTTAACATGCATGTTATATTGCGCTCGTGTATTGATAGATATATTGCCTCAATTAATATATTTATTTTTTATGCTAACAAATTCTCTCACGTATAAACATGATTTGTTTTTGAGTCTTGTACAAGGATACTTTTAATTTTCTTTTTAATTGGATAACAGTGAGTATCTTTTTGGTTGATAGGCTTTAATATTATGTTGAAGTTACCACCGCGTCTAAGCTCAAACTTGTAAAAAGAATGTTACTGTATTTATTTCTTGTACGTACTAACTTGTATAAAGGGTTACATGCCTGTGTTTGCTTCTCATGTCCTCAAGACACAAAAACTTTAATTTTCTTGATCTAGGAAATCTGGTTTATAGTTTTATAGACAAAAATATGGGGATCCTAAGCTACTTAACTGCAGCTGCTTGTGTTTTTCTTATGATATCGGCATGGAGAGTGTTGAATTGGGTGTGGCTGAGGCCTAAGAAGCTTGAGAGGATCCTCAGAAAGCATGGTTTCAATGGAAACTCTTACAGGCTATTGCATGGAGACTTGAAAGAGATGAGAAAGATGATGGAAGATGCCGTCTCCAACCCAATCAACCTTTCTGATGATATCTTGCCAAGAGTCCAACCCTTCCACGATAAGACTGTTAAGAAATATGGTACGTTTCAGAAAATCTTTGCTTCATTACTTATTGTAGATTAGACTGTAGGGAAATGGGCGGTCGGTGAGGCAGCTCCTTTTGTTCGTTAGAATTTTGCTCCAGGGGTAGATATAGTTTGATTTGGTTTAGTTTGTGAACCGTTTTTAAAGGGAAATTACGGTTTGGTTTGGTCGTATTAACCAAAACATGTGCACCCTTATTCAGTGCCCATTTTCGGAGAGTAGCCAATTAAATCCAAATGATCATTAATGGTTGTCAAAATATTTTCTTCCAGGTAAAAGTTCATTCATATGGATGGGGCCAACACCTGCAGTGCTTATCATGGATCCTGAACTTATAAAGGAACTCTTCTTTAAGCATTATCAGTTCCACAAGCCTCAAGCTAATCCACTTTTGAAATTCCTTATTCAAGGACTTTTAAGATATGAGGAAGATAAATGGGCCAAACATAGAAAAATCATAAATCCAGCTTTCCACCTTGAGAGATTGAAGGTAATCTTTGATATTACACCTATTGTTAATGATACTTATCATCTACTAATCATCTTTAGTTTGTTGATTTTTCTTCTTGTTTGTATCCATGGATGATAGCTTATGAAGGTGCTAAAATTCTTTCTGCTGATGAGTTTTCCCCTGTGCCATTTCTTTTACATATATAGCATATGCTACCAGCTTTCTATTTGAGCTGTACCGAGATGTTAAGCAAATGGGATGAGATTGCTTCACTGGATGGATCTTGTGAGTTGGATGTTTGGCCTTATTTCCAAAATGTAGCTGGCGATGCAATTTCGCGTACAGCATTTGGAAGTAACTATGAAGAAGGAAGAAAGATATTTGAACTCCAAAGGGAACAGGCTCAGCATTTGGTACAAGCTTTTAGGTCAATTTATATCCCTGGAATGAGGTAAATTCATCTGTTCTTATCCTATGCTATCAATAATGTCCTCTTCCTTCTGATCTTGATTAGTTCCAGCTTAATGTTGAGTTATCTTTCTGGACGGGACACATTTTTAGACCGTCTCCTGAAATACCTGCTAGTCCTGCACTTTTCTTGTGTCACTATTTTTGAGATGAAAACTTTTGTGATTGCAGTTTGTTCTTCTAAACATCCAACTACAGAAGTTTTCATCAATTTTTTCCTCCGTGATTTAGTTAGGCAGCTTTCGTCTTATGTTACGTATATAATTCATATGCAGATTTTTACCAACCAAGAGGAACAAAAGAATGAAGGAAATTGCAAAAGAAGTTCAAGCTTTGATTAAAGGTATCATTGATAAAAGAATCGAGGCCCTGAAAGCAGGGGAAGCCCGAACTGATGATTTATTGAGTATCCTGCTGGAATCCAATTTCAAAGAAATTGAAGAACATGGGAACAAAATGTATGGCATGAGCATCCCAGAAGTCATAGAAGAGTGCAGACTGTTCTATTTTGCTGGGCAGGAAACAACCTCGGCATTACTTTTGTGGACTATGGTTTCGTTGAGTAAACATCCAGAGTGGCAAGAACGCGCTAGAGAAGAGGTTTTGCAAACTTTTCGACATGAGAAACCAAGTTTTGATGAATTAAATCACCTAAAAACTGTAAGTATCTTGGCATCTGATTTATCTATGTCAGAGATATATAATACTTTGCAGCCTAAATGCTTTACTGTTATTAATATTCTACTGATTGCTTCAATAAGACACCTCAGGTATTTCTACATGTACCACGAAAATAGATTGATAAAACTCTTTCTTCAGTGAAATGTTTGCATTATGAGAGCTGTCCAATTTTCTGGCGGATCATTTTCATTTTCGTGTCGTCCTCTGTCCAATTAGTGTCCTCGTCCTCTGTCCAATTAGTGTCTTTGTGAGAAAAAAAAAGTTACCATTTTCCTGCAATCTTATGAGAGCTTTGCTCACAGGTTACCATGATTTTATACGAGGTTTTGAGGCTGTATCCACCCTTAAGCATACTTGGTCGAAGATCTCTTCAAGATTACAAATTAGGAAAACTATCTCTACCTGCTGGTGTGCACATCCAAATGCCAGCGATCTTGCTGCATCATGACCATGAGATATGGGGACCTGATGCCAAAGAGTTTAAGCCAGAGAGATTCAGCGGAGGAGTGTCCAAGGCAACAAAAGGCAAGGTCACATATTTTCCATTCGGATGGGGACCTCGGATTTGCATTGGACAAAACTTCGCCTTGTTAGAAGCAAAATTAGTGTTGGCAATGATTCTACAACGCTTTTCCTTTGAGCTATCCCCATCCTATGCTCATGCTCCTTACGTTATGTCAACTCTTCAGCCTCAGTATGGTGCTCGCTTGATCTTGCGCAAACCGTAGGTTGGAGATGTTGAAAGTCATCAAATTAATGTTAGTAAATAAACTTGATTTAGGATTTGGATGTACTGAGTCCTAATTATATTAGGATTAGTTTGTTTGTTATTTTCCTAGACAAGTTAGGATTAGTTAATTAGATATTTTAATACGTAAAGCATTGGTTTAACCAAGTTCTATTTAGTTTTGGATTTCTGAAATAGCCTATATATAGGGGTGAAAGCTTTCTGTGTAGATGCCCAAGTCAGAAGAAGTAATAAAATTCAGTTTAGTTTTCTCCCTACATTTAAAATAACCTCTTCCACTTTCTAACAAAGTGGTATCTAGAGCTAGGTAAATACAATGGCTAGTGGGATGCTTCTGTTTCAATTCCCTTGCTTGACGAAGGATCGTTATAATAATTGGGCAATTCGTTTGAAGGCCCTTCTTGGCTCTTAAGATGCTTACGAGATTGTAGAAAAAAGGCTACACGGAACTTAATGAAGATACAACATTGAGTCAAGCTCAAAAAGAAGCATTGACAAGTTTTCAAAAGAAAGATCAACAAGCTTTTTTTATCATCCATCTATGGATGTTTGGATGAAGCGATGTTCGAGAAGATCTTATACGCCACTACTGCGAAGGAAGCATGGGAGATTTTCTAAAAATCCGAAAAAAGAGTTGACAAGGTGGAAAAGTTTCGTCTTCAGACTTTAAGAGATGAGTTTGAATCTCTCCATATGAATGATACTGAATTTATATCATATTATATTTCAAGAGTTTTGGTAGTTTCCAACCAATTAAAAAGATATGGAGAAGATTTGAAAAATGTCCGCTGTAGTAGACAAAGTCTTTCGTTCTTTGTATCCAAAATATGAATCTATTGTTGTAACCATTAAAAATCAAAGGATTTATATATCATGTCTATTGATGAACTCATGGTTCGTTATAAGCCCATGGAGAAAAACATAAAAAAAGAATAAGGAAGTCCTGGAAAAGGTTCTTCAAAGCAATTTTACTTTGAAAAAAGAAGAAAACTCCGATAATAATGGAGGTCAGGAAGAGAATGTGGACATGGACATGGACAAAGATGTGGACAAAGAGGGTAAAGACGTGGAGGAAGAGGAGAGTTTAATCAATTCAATGAAGAAGAGAATAATACACAAGGACCTAGGCATAGAAGAGGCAACAATTCAGGGAGGTATGATAAATCATCAATTCAATGTTATTATTGTTATTTGAGCACTATCTTATGAATGCAAAAAAAAATCCCAAAGTTATGACTGGAAAAACAAATTACATGGAGAAACAACGAGAAGAAGAAATAACCTTGTTTATGGCCTATCAAGGTGATTCTAATGGAGATGGGATTTCATGGTATCTTGATATAATAGCTAGTAGTCACGTGTGGAAAAAGGAGTTTGTTTGCAGAGCTTGATGAAACTTTCAAGGGCAATGTAAAATTTAGAAATGGCTCTACGATCTCTATAGAAGGCAAAGATAAGATTCTAATCCATTTGAAAGATGGAAGACATCATCTTATTTCTGAAGTTTATTATGTGCCAAAATTTAAAAGTAATATTTTGAGTCTAGGCCAACTTCTTGAGATAAATTACACAATTTTATTGGAAGATAAATATTGTGTAATAAGGGATGAAAATAATTTTTTGATAACAAAAGTATTAATGACAAGAAATAGATTGTTTGTATTAAATATTCAGAATGATACAGCAAAATGTTTTGAAGCTTGTGTAAAAGAAACTGATTGGCTTTGGCACTTGGGATTTGGGCACATAAATTTGAAAATCTGTCTTTGATGTCAAAAAATAATGTAGTGAATGGATTACCTCTCATTGATCATCCAGAACAAATTTGTGAAGGTTGTCTTATTAGAAAACAAGTTAGAAAAAGTTTTTCATAGAAGGCTACATCAAGAGCGAAAAAGCCACTTGAGCTTGTCTCTATCGATATTTGTGGACCCATAAATCCAAGTTCTTATGGTAAAAACAAGTACTTTATTCTTTCATTGATGATTATAGCAGTAAAACTTAGGTCTATCTTTTAAAACAAAATTCTGAAGCTTTTGAGAAGTTTAAGATATTTAAGGCCCTTGCTGAAAAGAAAAGTGGCCACAAGATAAAAACTATGAGATCTAATAGAGGCAGAGAATTCATATCAAAAGAATTTGAAAGGTTCTATGAAGATCATAGTATTCAACGTCATTTGGCAGTTCCTCGATCGCCCTAACAAAATAGAGTTGCTGAAAGGAAAAATATAGTAATTCTTGAGATGATACGAACCATGTTGAACACTAAAGGAATACTGATGTATCTCTTGAATCGTTGTGCTACAAGTTTAGTAAAAAAAGAAGCTAGGGATCAAGTATTTACGATTTTTTGGATGCATAACCTATGCTTATGTTCTTGACCAAGTTTGATTCAAATTTGATGACAAAAGCCAAAAACTTGTTTATTGGTTATGACAAATGCTCCAAAGGTTACAACCTTTATAATCCTACTAATGGAAGGATTATTATTAGCAGAGATGTTTAATTTAATGAAGAATCAGAATGGGATTGGGGCACTGATGAGCAATTCTTACCTTTACAAGAGCAAGAAGTAGAAGCAAATAAAGATTTTATCTCTCCAACTCCTACTCTAACTCCAACTGCAACTCCAACTCCATCTCCATCTCCAACTATAGGTCAAGAAAACTCCTCTGCAACAAGTTTAAGTCAAAGAGTTCCTCACTTTAGAATCTTGGGTGAGATCTACGAGGTAACTCAAAATTTAAATGAGGGACTAAATCTCATTTAGTCTCCATGCGAATTCTAAGCTAATAACAACTAAGGAAGTTGATAAGAGAGAAAAATGGAGAAGAGCTACGAATGAAGAGATCAAGGCAATGAAGAAGAATGATACTTAGGAGCTTGCAACTTTATCCAAAGGACACAAAGCCGTTGGAGTAAAGTGGGTTTACAAAATAAAGAGGAATGCAAAAGATAAAGTGGAAAGATACACGACAAAAGGGGTCGCAAAAGGCTATAGTCAAAGAGATGGCATTGACTATGATGAGACTTCAAAAGGACAATGATGAAAGTGTTCGAGAATGTGTTGCAAAGAAGTAACTAAAGATAGGCTATGTGAAGTCTCAAAATTAGATTACCAAAATTCTCACAAAGGCCCTCAAGAGTGATGTGTTCATATAGCTGAGAGCTTTGCTTGGAGACACTAGAATCAAATCAAGTTTAAGGGGGGATGTTAGTAAACAAACTTGATTTAGGATTTGGATACGTTTAAGAATCCTACTTATAGTAGGATTAGTTTATTGGTTATTTTCTTAGTTAAGTTAGGATTAATATATTAGTTATTTTAATATGTAAAGGATTGGTTTATCCAAATCCTATTTAGTTTTGGATTTCTATAAATAGCCTATATATAGGGGTGAAAGCTTTTAATTGTAGATGCCCAAGTTAAGTGAAATAATGAAGTTTCATATATTCTCTCTATATTCAAAATAACATCTTTCACTTTTCAACATATGTTAGTAAATAAACTTGATTTAATCAAGTTTAAGGGGAGATATTAATAAATAAGCTCGATTGGATTGATTAAATACTCATCTTCTGCCACTTCCTCGCCTTCTTTGTCTATATCCACGTCCACGTCCTTTTTGACCTTTATTATTATTGGAGTTCTTTCCTTTCTTCAAAGCAAGATTGCTTTGAAGAACCTTTTCTAGAACTTCCTTATTCTTCCTTTTTATGTCTTTCTTCATGGGCTTGTAATCAACCTATAAGTTTATCAATGGACATGGTATTAAATGCTTTAATTCTTCAATGGCTACAATAATATATTTATATTTTGAATGCAAAGAATAAATGATTTTTTCTACTACACAGACATCTTTCAAATCTTCTCCATATCTTTTTTAATTGATTGGAAACCACCAAACTTTTGAAATATAACATGATATAGATTCAGTATCTTTCATATGGAGAGATTCGAACTCATCTCTTAAAGTTTGAAGACAAACCTTCTTCACCTTGTCTACCCTTTTGGGATTTTTGGAGAATCTCCCATGCTTCCTTCGTGGTAGTGGGTCATAAGATCTTCTCGAAAATCACTTCATCCAAACATAGATGGATGATAGAAATAGTCTGTTGATCTTTCTTACGAGATCTTGTCAACGTATCGTTTTGAGTTTGACTCAAGGTTGCATTTTCATTCGGTTCCGTGTATTTTCTTTCTACAATCTCTCAAGCATCTTGAGAGCCAAGAAAGGCCTTTAGACGAATTGTCCAATTATTATAATTATCCTTCGTCAAGCAAGAGAATTGAAACGAAAGCATCCCATTAGCCATTATATTTACCTAGCTCTGATACCACTTTGTTAGAAAGTGGAAGAGACTATTTTAAAAATAGAGAGAATATATGAAACTTTATTATTTCTTCTAACTTGGACATCTATAATTAAAAGCTTTCACCCTTATATATATATATATATATATATATATATATATATAAGCTATTCTAGGAATCTAAAACTAAATAGTAAATAAAATTTGGTTAAACCAATCCTTTACATATTAAAATAGCTAATAGATTAATCCTAGCTTGACTAAAAAAATAACCAATAAACTAATCCTATTACAATTAGGACTCCTAAACATATCCAAATCCTAAATCGATGGGTGTACTATGTTTGGTCATAGAGAAATTATTTCTTTTGAATAATAGAGAATCATTCTGTAGATGTAGGCCTTAGCCGAATCACGTTAAAATTTTATGTGCTTCTATGTTATGTTACCTCTGCTGTATTATATGTGTTTATTGCCATTGTGTCTTATGTATCTATGTGCACGATCCTTTCAATAATTAATTCTAGCTAGTAGGAGTATAGTTTTTTTTATAGCATGTGCTCGACTGAGAATGATTTTGTTATTGCATGTTGTTTTTCTAGATGGATATTGCAGCTTAAGTTTCATATATTTTTAAAAGTTTTTTCTACAGAAGAGAATGTAGAGTATCGTTATACAGAAAACTTTTCGGAGGTTATGTAGAATTTATTACCTCTTTGTTAGTCCAATTATTTCCTTCAACCTAAAACCATGAATCTTAAACTAGGTCATGTTGGTTACCTTAGTTTATCGGTTCATGTTCTTCATTGCAATAAATTTTCTATTCTTGCTCTCAAAGACAATGTGGAATGGTCGCCTTTGTTACAAATTTTTTAAATAATTAGTAGTTTTCGAATAGTGGTTTTGAGTACCTATTTATATATATATATATATATATATATATATATATTGTCACACTCTTGGTCTATCCCAAGCGCAGTGTATGACACTTGGACACTTTTCTTAAACAAAAGTGGTTAAGTCAACCTGCAAAAATCACGAACAACGGAAATTTGAAAGGTAAAGAGTAAAGTAGCAGAATAAAGAGATGAGAGAATAAGGCTTTGTATTGCTCTCAAACTTTTCTGTGTGTCTTGTACAAATGAAAAACTAGGCTATTTATACATCTTCTATAACAAATGAATGGCTATGATCATCTTGATCTAACGGCTAGCACCATCTTCTAGACTGTTCTACATCAATTAAGGGATTTTAAAATCCAATCAGGGATATATATATATATGTAAAAGATGCCTATTCATTCAAAGTTTACACCTTTTCATCAATAAAGATACTTATTCATGTAAAGGTATATTTTCATCTACATAGGTACTTGTTCATTTAAGAAAGGTGTTTTTTCATCTATAAAAGTACCTATTCATCTACAAAGATGTCTATTCAGTAAAAAAAGTACCTATTCAGAGGAAAAGACATGACTATTCGGTAGGTAGGTTTTAAGTCTATACAAGAGGCTTTCACTGCAGAAAAATATCTTTTATGTTCTCTTTTACACACGTTTATCAAAATACACAAACTCTCACAAGGCTAATTCTTGTCAAGTGTATGATAAAGATTAGCATAACTTCATTGTATCCTAGAAATATTTTGCATGGTTAAGGCAAAATATTCTTTAGGAAATTGACATTATTACACATCTAGAAGTCAATAATTTTACGAATTCTCATATTTCAAAAACTCAATTTTCTAAAATTTTTTTTGTGTGATTAAATATCCAAACTTTGAATTTATAACTTCCATCTCAAATTTTGTTTAGCCTTTAATTGTGGCATACTTTAAACAATGAGATTTATTCATCAGTGTATAGGTTACCAACCTTTTCTAATCTACTGGTCCAGAAAACCTTTTCTTTTTGGAGGGATAAGTTGGTCCAAAACGTTCGAGTGTGGCACAACGAAATGATAGGATGGTCGTTGAAACAAGATCGCATAACTAAAATAAGAAATGAGAAAAATGGATAATTGAGATATTAATATATGAAAAACCTTCAAATAGCATAGATGTATTTCTTTTCCAATGCGGTGTTAAATGCAACAAGACTTTCTTGCTTGCAAAAGATATGTTGCATATTTGATTCAACTTCCAATTCACGTGTCTGACTTTTCTCCCACTCATAGCTCCAAAGTGAGCTTTAATGTTCTCACAAGTGACTTCCAAACTATGGCGGATGTTCTTTTCTCCATCTCCATTTTACAGGCTTGAGATGTAAGCTCATTTTATAAGCACATCTGCATTTGCCATGAGCTAAAACATGAATAAAAAAAACTTTACAAACCTCTAAAAAATTGGACTCTGGATGCAAGAATATGATATATTCTTACCTGAAATTTACCGTATCAATTTAGTCTTTGTTGAACTCGTATTACTATCAAACACAAATAATTAGAGATGAGGCCAAAAAATTATTTAGTGGGGTCAATATATGATCAATTCGCATATATGATACGAGAAACGTAAACATCAAAACTTGCAATAGAATGGTTCAAACTTTTAAAAAATAATGGTCTACACATAGTTAACTAAAAATATGTCAATATTACTTATGTGGTTCTTTTCTTTCACACTATATGTAATATTCTATTTTCTCTCTCTTTTAATTCATTTTTTTTTCTATTCCAACTTTTATGTTACATTGTTTTAAACACTATATATATATATATATATATATATATATATATTATGTCTTAAAGTATATATTTATGTGTGCTTTTAACTTGTGTATTAGTATATATATGTTATATCTTTCTTTTAAGCTAAAAATATCTAAAATTTATTATGTTATTGTTCAATTAAGATATTTAGTGATTTTTCTTATTCAGTTATTAGAAAAAAATGTCATGTAGGAGATAGAATAGGATTTGAAATGAAAAATGTCACATAAATAAAAAAATTAACAGTTTACATGTGTGACATAACATCTTTTTTTATAAGTTTCATTTGTTCCATTAAAAAATTTAAAATTGAGGTCCTTAATTTCATATTACATTGATTTCAGGCTTTAGAAACCACCCTTTTCCAATTTCAAAAGTTTTGTATAATATTTTCATTTTCAATATTATCAGATACATTTTTTTGAAAATAGCTAAAGAATCACTATTGTATGTAGGTTTATCTTATTTTATGGTTTCAAATATGTACAATACATGTAAATAGACTTTTATATTTGATAAAAACTTCTCCATCAGTTGGATTGATGTCAGTCTACAAAAAAATATGTATAGTTTTTGAACAAAAATTTATAGGTCAAGAACAAAATTTTTATCTCTTGACTTATAAATTTTCGTTCAAAAACTATAATTTTTTTTATGAACTAACATTAGTTGGACTGATGAAAAAATTTCCTATACTTGAACTTGAGTGGTTTCAAGTGACACTATTAAGCTCGATGTGCCACCGTCAAGTATGTCATCATCAAGACAACAGTTGCGATTTTGACAGGCACCCTGCATTTTTCTTTACAGTTACTATCACGAAGAAAACATGGTCATCATATGGCAGCCATATATGACTATGAGCATTAATGTCAAATATGACGCGTTATATTGCCCTCGTGAATTCACAGTGTTTTAGCACTTCGTCTAAAAACTCAACTTGTGGAGATAATATTAGTATATTTATTGTTTTAACACGCTCTTTCATGTGTATGTCTTACTTAATTTGTTTTTGAGCCTTGTACGTAGATAATTTTAATGTGTTTTTTCTTTTCAAATGGGTGATGGTGAATGTCTTTTCGGTTTCTGGGCCGTGATATTGTAACACCCCATCTCACATCAATTTTTTATGAGATTTGTGTGTACTTTATAATGACTTTGGTTCACTACTACTGTTATCATTAGTTTAAGAATTTTTGACTAGTTGGTTGAACTTAAGTGTGGTGGCAGGCTAATAATTGGGCTTGGGTCGTTACAGGTGGTATTAGAGCCAAGTTTTGGGTATAATGGCTTGAATTCACTACTATTGTCATTGGCTTAAATATTTTAGGCCAGTTGGTTGGGTTTAAGTGTGATGTCAGGTTAATAGTTGGGTTTGGGTTAATACATATATCATATTGAAATTACCACGTCGTTTGAAAGCTATTATTGCATATTGAAATTACCACGTCGTCTGAAAGCTCAAACTTGTAGAAAAAAGAATATTACTGTATTTATTTCCCGTACGCTGTAGAAAAAAGAATATTACTGTATTTATTTCCTGTACGTACTAACATGCATAAAAGGGTCACATGCATGTGTTTGCTTCTCATGTGCTCAAGACACAAAAACCTTAGTTTTCTTGATCTAGGAAATCTGGTTTATAGTTTTGTAGAAAAGAAATATGGGGATTCTAAGCTACTCAACTGCAGCTTGTTTTGTTTTTCTTATGATATTGGCATGGAGAGTGTTGAATTGGGTGTGGTTGAGGCCTAAGAAGCTTGAGAGGATCCTCAGAAAGCATGGTTTCAATGGGAACTCTTACAGGCTATTGCATGGAGACTTGAAAGAGATGAAAAAGATGGTGGAAGATGCCATCTCCAACCCAATCAACCTCTCTGATGATATATTGTCAAGAGTCCAACCCTTCCACGTTAAGACTGTCGAGAAATATGGTAGGTTTCTGAAAATCTTTGCTTCATTACTTGCCGCAGATTAGAACATTATGAGTCAGCGATGCAGCTTTTTTTTTTTTTTTTTTTCCAAATAAAATTTCGCGTTAGGGGTAGACATAATTTGATTTGGCCTAGTTCCGAACCAATTTCAAAACGGAATTATGGGTTGGTTTGGTGGAATTAACCAAAACACGTGCACCTCTATTGTGCACCCATCTTCGAAGAGTAGCCAACTAAATCCAAATATTTTTCTTCCAGGTAAAAACTCATTCATATGGCTGGGGGCAACACCAGTAGTGCTCATCATGGATCCTGAACTTCTAAGGGAAATTATGTATAAGCATTATCAGTTTCACAAGCCTCAAGCCCATCCCCTTATGAAATTCCTTTTTCAAGGACTATCAGCGCTTGAGGAAGACGAATGGGCCAAACGTAGAAAAATCATAAATCCAGCTTTCCACCCAGAGAGATTGAAGGTAATCTTTGATATTTTACGCCTATTGTTAATGATGCTTGTCATCTACTAATCATCTTTAATCTGTTGATTTTTCTTCTTGTTTATATACATAGATATATAACAACATATGAAGCTGAGAAATTCTTTGTGCTGATGAGGTTTTCTCTGCACCATTTCTTTTGTATAGCAAATGCTACCAGCATTTTATTTGTGCTGTACCGAGATGTTAAGCAAATGGGACGACATTGCTTCACAGAATGGCTCTTGTGAGTTGGATGTTTGGCCTCATCTTCAAAATCTAACTGCCGATGCGATTTCGCGTACTGCATTTGGGAGTAACTACGAAGAAGGAAGAAAGATATTTGAACTGCAAAAGGAACAGGCTCGGCAATTGATACGTGCTTCAAGGTCAATTTATATCCCTGGACAGAGGTAAATTCATCTGTTCTTATCTTATCCTGTTGATAATCTCCTCCCCCTTTAGATCTTGATTAGTTCCAGCTTAGTTTCTTTTTTTCCTTTTTTCTTTTGGTCGAGAGAATTATCTTTATGAGGTGCACCCTTTTTTAGACCGTCTCTTGAAACATCTACTAACGTTAAAATATCCAACCAGAGAAGTTTTTTCATCAGTTTTCACCTCTGTGATTTAGGCAGCTTTCATCTTATATTACGTATAATTCTCATGCAGATTTTTACCAACCAAGACGAACAAAAGAATCAAGGAAATTGAAGATGAAGTTCGAGCTTCGATTAAAGGTATCGTTGATAAAAAAATCAAGGCCATAAAAACAGGAGAAGCCAGAACTGATGATATATTGGGTGTCTTGCTGGAATCCAATTTCAAAGAAATTGAAGAACACGGGAACAAAGTGTATGGCATGAGCATCGAAGAAGTCATAGGAGAGTGCAGAATTTTCTATTTTGCTGGGCAGGAGACAACCTCAGCGTTACTCACGTGGACTATGGTTTTATTGAGTCAACACCCAGAGTGGCAAGAACGCGCTAGAGAAGAGGTTTTGCAGACGCTTCGACATGAGAAACCAGGTTTTGATGAATTAAATCGCTTGAAAACTGTGAGTATCTTCGCACCTGATTTGATATACAGTACTTTGCAGCCAAAATGCTCTACCTTTTCTAATGTTCTGCTGATTGCATTATAAGACACCTCAGGCATTTCTAGATTTAGTGCAATACAACAAAAACAGATTGGTAAAGTTATTCTTCAATCAAATTGTCGCCTTAAAGTTTAGTATCTTAACAAGTAATTTGGGATTAGGAGATAGTTAACTCATTTATGATGACTTTTAGTTCAAACCTTATAAGGGACAAAGAGTTGGATTGGGAGATTTAAAATGAAAAAGCAATATATAAAGTTTATTACTATTAAATTGTCATATAATAGTATAAACAAGTTCGAACTCTTTTATGATATCTCTTTGTGTCTGGTTTACCAACAACATAAATTCTAGATCAACCTCCTCATTCCCATTGAATAAGAGATAGCACTTATTCATGTTTCTTTTTACTCTGAATAAATCTAACAATGTTCGAATTCAAATGATCATTTCACTTATCAGAATTGCGAATCACCTTATAACCTTGTACAATTTGATGTTTGGTAAGAATTTTCCTCAATTACTTGATAAGAAGTTCTTTGATTGTGAACAAACTTGCAAGATAGTAGTTTTTGATATTTGGTAAGAAATTTACTCAATTACTTGACACCAAAAAAGGAAAAAAAAAAGAAGAAAAAAGTCTTTAATTCGAGTCTACCAAAGACTTGACTTTGCTTGGTTTGGGACATAGCAAGATCATTATCAAAGGAAAAAGAAAAAAAGGCCAATATATTAGGCTTTTTGGTAGTTTTAATCTTACTTTATTGACCACAATGATCTCCACTCTTCACAAACGTCTGATGTGATATGAATGTTGGTTTAGTATCGAGCCACCCTTTTAGAAATTAAAATCGGCTAACTCTATTCAATGGCCTTGGACGAAAACTTTCTTACCGACTCTTTTTCTCTCAAGCGAATGATTCTCTCGTAATATCATAATTAAAAAAATTTTCTTGTATTATGCATTGGCTCCACTTTATTTTTGTCTATCGATCTATAAATAACATTAAAAGTTTATTTTATAGAATTATTTGAGAGAAATTATTGCCAATAGTCATCAATTAAATTTTATTAATAAATAATAAATGAGAAAAAGATGGCTAACTTATTTAATAATGTAGAGGTAGCACTTTCAAAGTAATGACTTCCTATTCTAGTAAACTTTTCATACAACCTACATTATGAATACTTTAATTCGAATTTAACTATATTTCATATTCCTTCTATATATCTATAGAAGGAAGTATCATCTGCAAAATATCTAATATCAATTTATGTTACTAAATGTATTCAGCTATTAAATTAAACTCAATGGCATATACATAGTATTTGATATTGCAATATTCATACATGTATATAGTATTGATATATATATATATATATAATACTAATATAGGTACATTATCTATAGTATCTAATATTTACATTCATAGATGTGTGTATATGAGTTATTATCCAAAACAATCTACTTCTATATGTATATCTATACAAAAGTAGAATAGTCTGGAAATACATATTAGCTCCACATTTTTTTCCCTAAATAAGTTAGAAAAAAAGGTGAACAAATTATAATTGATTACCTTACTAATCTGGACCAAATTTTAGTACTTTATTTCTAATAGAAGTCTATCAAAACTAATCATTCGTGCATATAATATAATTATTTTATGTAAAAATGTATATTGGCCAAGTTTTTAAGATTTAATTTTTTAGGCTTATTCCCTTTATCCATGTTACAAGTAAAAAACTATATTAAATAAAAATAAGTAATCCATCTTTAATATAGTTTATAGCATTTACTTACATAAAGTTTTTTAGATGATATTGATTTCACTGACTATATATATTTACTTAAATTACATTAAAGTTATTTAAGAAATTTTTTTTAAAAAAATGGATTCATGTGTTAGGCTCGAGTGAAAATTTTGCACCAAAATCCAAAATTAAAAAGTCTCAACAAATCCCAAAACTTAATTAACTAAATCCAAAAGTTAAAATATGATCAGATTGGATAACATTTAGGGGAAAAATTAGAAATCCAGATTAAAAAAATATTAGATTATATTCTGCTAACTTAGACTTTATAGTTTTCGTAAATGGATTAAAGATTTTTTTCCCTAACTATACACTTTTTCATATTCTTAAAAGCCTTTACATAAAAATGATAAATAGTGGATAAATGAATTAATGATTATATTGTGCCAGGAATTACATAAAGCTATTCAAGGTTTTTTAGTTCAGGTGTTTGGTTTTTATTTTTCATTTTTTAATTTTTAGATTAATATGCGCTAATTTAGAGTAAATTGAAAAATAGATATAGAAATGTTGGACAAAAATAAATATAAAAAGTTAAATTCATTTAAGTAACGTTAAAGTACTTATATAAGAAAATAAGAAATAAATTGGGGATTTTTTGTGTTAGACTCCTGTGCAAATTTTGCGTCTGAAATCCAAAACTCAAAAAAAAAAAAAAAAAAAAACCCTTAAAATTGGAATTATCATAATCCAAAAATTTGAACCAGATCAATGTGGATGAAATTCAGGGAAAAAAATTAAATGTTTAAATTGAAAAATATTAGAACATATTATGCTAATTCAGACTTATATATATATTGAAAATTTTAGATTCATTTAAATTATATTAAAGTAAATTCAAAAATAAAAAATAAAATTATATTAAACAAAATAGTGACTATATTGTGCCATGAATTGCATAAAGCTATTCATGGCTTTCAGGTTTAGGTTTTGGGTTTTTTTTTTTATTTTTTCGAATTACTAGATTATATTGTGCTAATTTAGACTAAATTGAAAAATAGATATGGACAAATTGGAAAGAAGTTAAAATCACTTAGATGAAAATAAAGTACTAATGTAAGAAAATAAAAAAATAATAATAATATTGGACTTTTTTTTTGTCAGGCTCGGGTGTAAATTTTGTATCCAAATCCAAAACTCAAAAATCTCAAAAAAATCCAAAACTGGAATGATTGAATCAGATGAAATTAAAGAAAAAATAAGATGTTCATATGGAAAAAGATTAGATCACACTCTGTTAGTTTAAACTAAATTGAAGAATATGTCGGAAAATTTTAAATTCACTTAAATTATATTTAAGTATTACTGTAAAAAATAAAATTTCACAAAAATCCAAAAATTCCAAACCCAGTCCCGAAAACACAAACCCAACTGAATCGTGTAGAATTTGGAGATAGAATTGGATGTTCAATCTATATGTGGTAAAAGAAATGACCGATGTGATATCCTCTTTTTTTGAATACTTGATCTTGATCATGTGTCAAAAAAATAAAAACATTAGATTTTCGTAACATCCAAATACAAAACGAAACATCCAAATACAACATATAACATACAAATTGATAAAAAGGAAAAAAAAAAAAAACCATGTTCTTAATTACTAAAAGAAGATTAAATTTAGGACCATCCGTAACTCGTGCATTGATGACACAGGTTAACATGATATTACACGAGGTTTTGAGGTTATACCCACCCCTGAGTGTCACTGGTCGAAGATCTCTTCAAGATTACACGTTAGGAAAACTATGTCTACCTGCGGGTGTGCAAATCCAAATTCCAAAAATCTTTCTGCATCATGACCGTGAGATATGGGGTGCCGACGCCAAAGAGTTCAACCCAGAGAGATTCAGCCAAGGAGTGTCCAAGGCAACAAAAGGCAATATAGTCACCTACTTTCCATTCGGATGGGGACCTCGGATTTGCATTGGACAAAACTTCGCCTCGTTAGAAGCAAAATTAGTGTTGGCAATGATTCTGCGACGCTTTTCCCTTGAGCTATCCCCATCCTACGCTCATGCTCCTTATGCTTTCTCTACTCTTCAGCCCCAGTTTGGTGCTCACTTGATCTTGCGCCAACTTTAGCCTGGAGATCTTCAAAGTCATCAAATATCTCTAACAACCCTATATATATAGATAGTTCGTTGCTTGTTGCGTATGCTTGCTTGATTGTGACTGATTTTGTTTATATAGTGTATGTTATGTTAATAAATGATTTATGCTGTAACGACCCAGGCCCATTACTGGCTGAAGAAGAACTGAGGATGCAATAGTCTGTTGAAATTTCATGTTTCTTTTTTGCTCGGTAAGTATTCATTTCATATTACAAAAATAGAAGGGTATTCCGACAAAAAAAAAAAAAAATAGAAGGGTAGGGTGTAAACAAACTCAGACAAACACCCTACACTGCAGCCACTACCGTGTCAATCTGTACAAAGTACTACTTATCAAATCTGTCACTATACGAACAAAGGCACGGACGCTCCCACAATCATCAAATGTGAAAAATACATGCTTTCTAAAATAGGCGAGATAGCCCTTCTAATCCTCAAATATATAGTACGCATATCCCTTAAAATGAGGATCTATTTTTATTTTAAAATTGTAAAAAAATATTATATGTTTATAGTAAATCACATAAACAGAACGCTATTTACTTACCCTAAAAAAACTTACATAAAATTTCACCTCTTTGCAAGTATTAATGTAGCATGCTTGGATGCACATGGACCAAGAGACTTAGAGGTGTTTGGCTTTGCTTATTTAGTGCTTATATGCACCTAAACAGTAAAAAATATGTGTTTAAATGCTTTTTTTAGATACTTATAATCACCTTATTTATTTATGGCTTATAAATATCAAATGATAAAAAGTATATAAGATAATATTTTTTCTAGATGATTATAAGCATAAAATTGGCAGATAAAGTTCCTGCGTCATAGTATAGATCAACTCCCTTTGACTTCTACTGACGATTACGTCAGACAGCTTATTTTCGGTCTTTATCAATATAGTTTCTGTACTAGTGTTTATATTCATACTATGCATGAGCTATTGAGCTGTAATCTATTTATTTTCTTATTAATTTTAAATTTTATTATATTTTATTTAAAGTAATATTAGAATGTTATTTGATAAAAAAAAAAATTTGATAAACTAATAGTAAAGAATCATTAATAATAGTTATCTACTAAAATTTTATTAGCAAACCATAAATGAAAAGAAATTAAAGACTTATCTCCAAATTTAAAAGTTGTATATAGGGATGTCAATGGAACGGAATAGGAATGGGGTTTACAAACCCCTATTATACACCTGTTATATTTTCACTTGTCTTTACCCCGTCCCTACACGTGGTACGAAGGTTTTTTAACCCTATCATCCCTGCCCCTACTATTGTTTTTTAAACCTCACCCCCTGCCTATGGGGCACCTGTTAACAAAAGTTAAAGAGATAGTAGCACCGAAGTACAACCCTTACCTGTTAAGGAAAATACCAAGTTAGATAACCATTTCACACAAATAATAGGAAAAAAAAAGAAAATACTAAGTCAGCTAGATCAATACACTTGAGCTAAGTTTCTGATGTTTAATCCGTGAAGGCTGTATTGTTATTTTTTATCATCTGAATTGTTCGCTGATCAATAGTGGAATAGTTCTCTGCTGCCTGTAGACATAGATTTCAAGACCGAACCATGTAATTCTCTTGTGTCTTTTTCTTCTCGTGTTCTTCGTGTTTGCATGTTTTTTCCCAACATTTTAGCTTTGTGCGAGAACAATTCAGATTTAAGAGTTAAAGAGACGAAGACTCAGAGTGGGGGTAGAGGTTGTTTGCCTTGAGGGTTTAGATTATTACAGACCACTTATGAGTTATGGCTTAAGAGATAGATATTTTTTTATATTTTGTATTATTTTTTGTTTAATTCATGTCTAAATAGTAATTTTTTATAAGCAGATCTATTTTTTTGTGCTAAGCTTTTATAATTATGTCTTGATTCCTACTAAATGTTTATTTTTTTAAAAAATACTCTCTACAATATTTTTTTTATATCTATCTTAAATCATATATTATTACTTAAATATTTTATTTACTTAATGATTTATTTATAAATTATCGAGCTTTATTACTTTGTTTAGTTTGAGAATATTTATTTATAAGAAATTTTATAAAAATTTTTATGTCTATCTTAAGTTATAAAATATTTATGTTGCCCAAAGAATGAAACCAAGAAGGGGGAGAATTGGATTAATGGAACAATTAAGTACTAAAAACTCTTTGCCAAATACTTCAAGCAATAATACATATAAGATACAAAAATAATACTTGAAATGTAAAAGTTTAGAGTTAGAAGATCAAATGTAGTGATTCAGAGTGATTCAAACTCCCAAGGGCCTAGTCCACCACCTAAAGTCTTCTCTAAAGGTTTCAGAAATTCTACTAGTGAATTGGCTTCTTATTTAATACATTGTAGAAGCATAGAACAATATTCGCAAACCTTACTTCATTACAAAGACCACAAGTATTCTCCCAATACTTTGAGGATTTTAACCCTTCACTCTTGATAGAAAGTTTCTCACAAGCTATACTACCCAAGAGCAAAGTACTCACCCAATGAAATAATAGAAATTGGTTTACAAGAACTTCTAGAGAGCAAGATTACAAGAGGTATTTAAACCTTCCTATATTGCTTTAAGTGGATAGGAAATTTAGTAGCTCAAAAGACTTGATTAATGAATGCTAATGATATGCAATCAACGAAGATAGAAATAAATGGAACAAGATTACACAAGAGAGAGAGTATTGAATGCTAAGAGTTTGCATAAATGCTATTGATCAAGTTGTGTTCGATGTTGGAGGGTATGGGGTGTATTTATAATGGTAAAAAGCAAAAACTCTAACGGTAAAAAATGTCCTATCGAAAAATGTGTCTGGTGCCCTTAACTGGTTCTTTACTGAAAGTATCGCCCGACCTTACAGGGGAGCTGGTACCCCAGCCACTACAAGAGAAAAGTAAATTGGAATAGGTGGCTACTTGTACCGGGTGGGCACCCTTAGCCAATTTTTTCTGAAAAAAAGACCATCCAAATAGGCCCTAAACATGCTTAAGATTTTAGACATATGCACTCTTTAAGTCTTGTCTAAGTCATGCAACTAAAGAAACCATCATGCAATTCAAATACTCAATGTGTAAAGCTATACTCTTAGTTAAAAGACACTTTTATTGTAGAAAATAAGATGAATATACATCATATACTTATACACATATACACTTATGTACTAGTTATAGGAAGTCATATGAGCATGCTAAAGCTTATTTATACCATAACTAAGTTAATCTTTTGAAAAAATTAAAAGATTTGCAGAGAACAAATATAATTATACATATGAAGTTATTTTTAAAACCATATTAAGGAAAAAAGATGATCTATAGTGAATGCAATGCAAGACATGCACATGCCATGAATGAGTACTTTTGAACTCATAATTTAGTCTATCCTCAAAGAGAAATTTAACAAAATAACCTATAAGATATTCAAGGATTCCTTCCATGCATTCCAAGCTAAGTCTTCATTTGGCTCCAACTCATTATAGTTGATCATTAGCTCTTCTCATAGCTCATAGCTCTAAGCTAAGTACAAATATATTCAAAAAAACAATTTATATCATGATAATGATATCATCAAAACTAATTAAAGTAATAACTCCAACAATTTATTTATTTATTTTTTTGGCGAGGTAAGTAAGAATATTTATTTACTTAACAATCATGGAGTTCTAATACTCTGTTTGGTATAAGCCTATTATAAATTCTTTTTATATATAAAATCATGGTTTGTTTAGGGTTTCATAAGATACTTGTAATAAGATTATTATTTATATTTGTAATTAATAAGGTAAGAACGAATTGCTTATAAGTTATACCTTATAAAATAAAGTATGATTTGTTTTGATTTTTCATAAAATACATGTCTTATATCTTATAAGATGATAAATATTACCTCGTTCATGTCTTGATGTCAATAAGATAAGCGTCTTGTTTCTTAATTATAATCATGTCTTTGATAATAATTGAATATTTATTATACACTAGTGTAACAACAATACAATCAAAATATCAAATATCTACTATATATATACTATACATTATTACACTAAAGTTCTTCTGTTCCTATTCGTATTATTACTTATTAGTTTGTACATTAATTTATTATTTATTGTATTTTGTACTACTTTTTAGTGTTTATCTACTATGAAAATATATTATTATTTTAATTTAAAAATTTAAGTATCAATTGATTTAATATTTATTTGTTAATTTAAAAAAGATTTATGACTAAATTTATGATTTGTATTAAAAATTTATGGACTTCAAGCATTGTGAGAGTGTTACAGAAATACAAAATAGTTTTTTTTTTTTTTTTCATTTTGAACTTATACGTTGATATGTTAATTATTATTATTTGTATTTTTTTATTATTTTTTATCTTTTATTTTGAAACTTTGATTATCAACCAATTAATGCTTAAAAATAATACCTATTTATATAACTTTTAAGATTAAATATTTAAATTTATAATTTTTATTAAAGATATACTAATTTGTGGAAGTAACTATTTTTGGAACATATAGTAAATAATAGACAACTAAAAAGAATTAAAACAATTGAAAAAAGAATTGAAAAGAAAAAAAAAATTGGCTAAGGAACCACAAAAAGGAAAAAACTACTAGAAAATGGAAAGGGAAAAGGGTTCCAAAGTTTCAAACCGGCACCTCTTAAGATATAAAGAAGGCCATCTATCACTAGACTAAAGAGAACCTTGCAACATTATCATTAAATTAATATACATACATACATACATACATATATATATATATATACACACACATATATATAGGGGCGAGATCACCCAACCCTGACCCAACCCTGCCCCAGCACTGGGGGAGAACTAAAAAAAACCACGCCTCACCCTACCCAGGAGGTTTTTCGCAAAAACTCCTCCTTGACCCTGCCGGTATTCCTATAGGATAAGCTACCATTGACATCCCTAGTTGTATATCCAAATTGATGAACTTTCTTCATAATTTTAATTTGAATGTAACAATATTTCATATTCTTTTAAATTTTTTTTAACATTCATGTAAAATAAGAGCCTTTTGCAACATGTATTTTTTGATAGGTTAATAACGTATGTGCATATTTCTTATACAGTCTAATTTTTTTTTTCACCATTACAGTATTAATATTAATCAATGATATCACGGACGTATTTTGGTATCAATTAATGTGACCAAACATATTCTTCCCTTCAATCAACAAAATTAATATATTCCAAGCTGATGTGCCATGCCGTAGTTTCATTTGTATTTCAGTAGATACTAACAATATATTATACTCGTACTACGCAACTGATATATTTTCTATTATCAATTCAAACTTATTAAACTTCTTTTGCAACTTATATTAGCAAGCTTATTTGACAAAATTATTCTAATAAATTAACAATAAGAATTATGATAATATTTAGTAAATCGTAATTTAAAGAAAGAAAAAGATGACAACTTACCTGATAATTTGAAACTATATTTCCGAACTAATGAATTTTACTAATTACTTTAACTTGAATTTGGCAGTACCTATCTTCTAGTATCCATCTAAAAATAAGAATCGGTCCGTAACTTATTTTTTGATTTGTTAATAACATATGTAAATTTTTATATAGATTTTTCTTTTTAGAGAGAAAAATTATAAGAAATTGGTTTATGACAATTTGTTTTTTCACATGAGAAGGTTATTGCACAATATGATATATATGTTGCAATAAAAGTACTTTGTTGTCCAGGTCATGTAACAAAACATGGTGTCCCAAATATTTGGAGAGAAGCAAATTTAAGACTTAGGTTGTTGTTGTAGTACACTACAAAAAATTTTAGATTTAAGACAAAATTTTCAACTCAAACTTAAAGAATTTCATCTCAAAATGGCTTTGAGATGAAAATCTTTTGTTCCAAAAACTCTCATATCAAATTTTGATATGAAAAATTCCGTCTCTAATTGGGACAAAAAATTTTCTATTTCTAATTTTATCTCAAATATATATTAACTTATTAAGAATTTTATCCAAATTTTCTGTCTCAATTTGAGACGAAAATTTTTCACATCAAATCTATCAATTTTTAGTAATGAGATAATAAATAATTTTTGTATCAATCTTTTTTCTATTTTTTCGTCAAATTTGTTGAAGGAGATATTTTATACATGATTGACTTTTCTGCTGCTATCTTCGCCGTATGGGGCCATTAGTATTATAAAAATCAAAGAGGATGTGACATATACATCGCACTTGCGCATAAAAGGACCGCATTTGATTCTCATGTGCTGAAGACACGAAACCTTAATTTTCTTGATCTTGACTAAGCTGGTTCTTAGTTTTTATTATTAAAACGGCAAAAAATGGAGACTATCCTAACAAGCTACTTATCTACTGCAGCATGTATTGCTTTTCTTATGATATTGGCATGGAGGGTGCTAAATTGGGTGTGGTTGAGGCCTAAGAAGCTTGAGTGGACCCTCAGAAAGCAGTGGAAACTCATACAGGCTATTACATGGAGACTTGAAAGAGATGAAAAAGATGATGGGAGATGCCATCTCTAGCCCAATCAACCTTTAGAATTCGTAAGAGTCACTTCTAAAGTCCTATACCACTTGATCATGTATGTGATTATGTGTCCCTAGCGAGGATGTCAGGTCTTGTGTGTGATTGTATGCCATTAACGAAGATGTCAGGTCCTCAATGGGAGTGAATGCGATATCCCACATCGAATTTTGAGTTGACTTGTGTGACTTGTTTATAAGTAGATGGAGTGGGTATAGGAATCTTATATTATGCACCTGTAGGTGCATGTTACAAGGTGCACCTGTGGGTGCCATGAAATCATGCACTACATAATGCACTTTTTTTTTTCTACAATTCTTCTCTTCCCTCCTCTGTTTCGTGAAAAAAAAAAACTAAATATCACAAAACTCAAAATATAATTCTTCAATTCAATTTGTTTAACAACTCAACAAAGATATCAAATCAAAATCGCAGTTCAATTTAATCAAAATAACTGAAGCAACAACGTCTAAAGAAATAGAAAATATCAAATCTGAAGCAATAACGTCTGAAAAATAGAAAACATCTGTAACTTTGAATTGTGAGTTATGAACAAAAATATATAAATCTGATGAAGCTTTCTGTGAAAAAACAGAGACTGAATAATGAATAAACAATTTTGGTAGTTTCAACCAATTTTAATTACAAACAGATATTTTGATAAAAAATATTTTACTGAACAAACAATAATAGCTTATAGAACAAACACGTATAAAATACTAAACAAACAATAATATACTACTGCTACTGAACAAACAATAATTACCTATTGAACAAACAGTTACAAAACACTGGACAAACAGTTATAGAATGCTGAATAAACAATAATAGACTACTAAACAAATAGTTATAGAGCACTGAACAAACATATATAAAATACTAAATAAATAATAATTATCTACTGAAAAAATAGTTAATATATATATATATACACACACACACACATATCAGAACCAATTATCACAAATATGACTAAATAGAGATGCAGAGAAAGAGAAAATAGAGACAAAAAAAGAGATCGTAGAGAGAGAACATAAACAAAGAGAGAAAGAACAGAGATGCAGAGAAAGAGAGAAAATCGAGATAAAGAAAGAGATCATGGAGAAAGAAGAGACAAAGAGAGAGAGAACAGAGAAGTAGAGAGAGAAAGAGAACAGAGATAGAAAAATATCTATGCACATGACTCTTTGTGCTCTTTTTTTTTTTTTTTAATATATGAAGGACCATATAGATAAGGGTGCACCTTATTGAAGGTGCACTTTATAATTTGTTAATGGGTATAATTAATAACTTGGATTAACCATTTTGAGTCAGTTGATTTAAGCCCCAAATATTTATTAGTTATACTTACAATACCAGTCTCGCTCACGGGCCTGCGAGCTTGGGCTCGGGGCGTGACACCTATCTTCTAATATCCATCTAAAAAGAAGAATCAATCTGTAACTTATTTTTTGATTTGTTAATAACATACGTATAATTTTTATATAAATTTTTCTTTTTAGAGAGAAAAATTATAAGAAATTGGTTTATGACAATTTGTTTTTTCACATTAGAAGGTTATTGCACAATATGATATATATGTCCCAAATAAACATGATGTCCCAAATAAACAAAATGGATTTGAGACGAAAATTTTTTGTCACAAAAACCATCACGGAAATTTTTTGTCACAAAAACCCTCGTCTGAAATTTTGAGATGGAAAATTCCGTCTCTAATTGAGACAGAAAATTTTCTATTTCAAATTTCCATCTCAAGTATTTATTAAGTTATTAAAGAATTTTATCCAAAATTTCCATCTTAATTTAAAACAAAAATTTTCCATATCAAATCTATCAGTTTTTAAGGTTTAAGATAATAGATAGTTAGTGTATCAATCTTCTTTCTATTTTTTCATCAAATTTGTTGAAGGAGATATTTTATGCATGATTGACTTTTCTACTGCTATCTTAGCCATATGGGGCCATGAGTATTATAAAAATCAAAGGAGATGTGACATATACATCGCACATATGCATAGAAGGACCGCATTTGATTCTCATGTGCTCAAGACACAAAACCTTAATTTTCTTGATCTTGACTAAGCTGATTCTTAGTTTTTATTATTAGAACGGCAAAAAATGGAGACTGTCCTAATAAGCTACTTATCTACTGCAGCATGTGTTGCTTTTCTTATGATATTGGCATGGAGGGTGTTAAATTGGGTGTGGTTGAGGCCTAAGAAGCTTGAGTGGATCCTCAGAAAGCAGGGTTTTAATGGAAACTCATACAAGCTACTGCATGGAGACTTGAAAGAGATGAAAAGGATGATGGGAGATGCCATCTCCAGCCCAATCAACCTCTCTGATGATCTCTTGCCAAGAGTCCTACCCTTCTACCTTAAGACTGTCGAGAAATATGGTGTGTTTCAGAAACTTTTGCTTTATTCTTTATTGCAGATTAGTTTCGTGCGAGTTGGTTTGGTTTTGAATCAATTTTGCACCAAACCAAACTAGTTAGTTTTCAGTTAAAAATAACTAATTGGTTTTCAACTATATATAATAATCAAACTAAACCTTCAGATTTGATTTGGTTTGGTTTGATTTTGATCTTGTAAAATGAATTAAATTTCATAAGGAAAATCAAAAGAAAAAAGAAAACTTGTTACGTTAAAGTGATTATGTTTGTAATGATATGGCATCAGTAGAGTCCACTTTAGTAATTTAAGTTTTGATATTAAGGCACGAGTTCTGGTGGTCAAATATATTTCCAAATCTACATCTACACTTAATAATTTAAGGTTTGATATTAAAGAATTGAAAAATTACATATACTTAGGTGGTGATTGGTATGTGGGAATGGATTAGGTATGGAATGCTCTTCCTGCCTCTCTTCTAAATCCTATGATTGGTATGGTGTAATGAGATAAGGAATCTCATTCCCGAGAAAATCCCATTTTCATGAACATGGGAATAGCCATTTCTGACTATACCCATAGGAATGACGCATTCCCATGTTTGTGAAAATGAGATTTTTCGCTAAATGACTAAAATAATCTTATAAAAATTAACATTTTAGCATTTCATATCAAAAATAAAAATAGAAAATAAAAAATAAATTTATAAATGAAAAATAGAAAAAAAAATAAGAAATAAAATAAAAATAAAAAATAAAAAGTTCACCAAATTATATATTCATACACACACATACACATACATACATACATACATACATACATACATACATACATATATATATATATATATATTATCATCATTATTATTTTTATTCAGGTTATTAATATAAATATATTTTGTATTAATATTGGTAGTATTTTAGTAATATTTTGGATAATTAATTTTATTACTATAATATATATAATATAATATAATATAATATAATAATAGTATAGGGATGATCTTGGTTTTTTTTATAAATTATTTTTAATACTATGCTAGTATACTAATTATTAAACATAAATTTAATATCATTATATCAATACACTCATTCCTAGAGTATATCAAACATGGTATACTTATTACCCAGTCTATTCCATTCCCAAGCTCATTCCATTCCTTATCTCATTCCATTCCTGTCAAATTCATTCTATCGTGCTAATCGCCACCTTAGTACTACTTGGTCGGGTGCCAAATCAAACCACTTGGTTGGGTTTGGCCAAAAATATATTTTTTTTGGGAAAAAATCGAACCAAGTAGAACTTTTGGATTGGTTTGTGTTGGTTATGGTTCAAAGTCCAAACTCATATAAATTAAAAAATTTATAGAAGGCAATTAATTGTGTTACTAAATTATAAGCTACCTAGAATAGTATAGGAAAAATCTTGCCCCAAAATTTCTCTTCTATAAATAAAGGGTCTTATAACTTATATTTGATGTGCCTTAAAAGTGTGCTTTAAGGTCACACCCCATGGGTGTGTGGGAGAGAGCGCCTGATAGTATTAGGTGTGTCTTACATTTCGTTTTAATCTTAATGAGGATAGAGTCATTGTAAAAACTCGGTGAGAAAATGTTTAAACTTTCTAACCATGTAAAAAGTCATCACCGTATTTAACTCATTATTTTTTAATAGTGGAATTTATCATAGAGGGGATCGTCACCGTAGGCTGAAAGTTGAACCACGTTAAAAATATTGTATATTCTTTATGTGTTTTGTTCCGGTATGTATTGATGTGTGTGCATATACCCTCAATTTTCTCAATAGTTTGGTTAGTTTAACCAAATCACGTCTGCCCCTACTCTGCACCCATTTTTGAGTAGCCAATTAAATCAAATCATTGATGATTGTCAAAATATTTATCCTCCAGGTAAAAAATCGTTCATATGGTTGGGATCAACACCAGTGATTCTCATCATAGATCCTGAACTTATAAAGGAAGTCTTGCTTAAGCATTATCAGTTTCACAAGCCCGAAGAAAATCCCCTACTGAAATTTTTTCTTCAAGGACTAGTAACTTATGACGAAGATAAATGGGCCAAACATAGAAAAATCATGAATCCAGCTTTCCACCCAGAGAGATTGAAGGTAATCTTGGACATTATACCTATTGTTAATGATACTTGTCATCTATTAATCATCTTTAATATGTTGATTTTTCTTCTTGTTTTTATATCCATAGATAATAGCATATCAAGCTGAGAAACTCTTTCTGTTGCTGACGTTTTCTCTGGACCATTAATTTTGTATAGCATATGCTACCAGCTTTTTATTCGAGCTGTACCGAGATGTTAAGCAAATGGGACGATTTTGCTTCACCAAATGGATCTTGCGAGTTGGATGTTTGGCCTTATTTTCAGAATGCAACTGGCGATGCAATTTCGCGTACAGCATTTGGAAGCAACTATGAAGAAGGAAGAAAGATATTTGAACTGCAAAGGGAACAGGCTCAGCATTTCTTATGGGCTTCAAGGTCAATCTATATACCTGGACTGAGGTAAATTCATTATTTTATCAATAATTTCTTCTTCATCTTGATTGGTTCTAGCTTAGTTTTTTTCCTTTTCTTTAATTGGATCGTCTCCTAAAATACCTGCTTATCTTTTCTCTACGTTCATTATCTCGGAGATGAGAATTTTTGTGATCACAGTTTGTTCTCCTAAATATCCACCAGAGAAGTTTTCACCTCTGTGATTTAGGCAACACCCATTTTATGTTATGTGTAATTCGTTTGCAGATTTTTGCCAACCAAGAGGAACAAAAGAATGAAGGAAATCGCAAACGAAGTTCAAGCTTTGATTAAAGGTATCATTGATAAAAGAATCGAGGCAATGAAAGCAGGGGAAGCCAGAGCTGATGATTTATTGAGTATCTTGCTGGAATCCAATTTCAAAGAAATAGACGAACATGGGAACAAAATTTACGGCATGAGCATCCCAGAAGTCATAGAAGAGTGCAAACTCTTCTATTTTGCTGGACAGGAGTCAACCTCGGTGCTACTTTTATGGACTATGGTTTTATTGAGTAAACATCCAGACTGGCAAGAACGCGCTAGAGAAGAGGTTTTGCACACTTTTCGACATGAGAAACCAAGTTTTGATGAATTAAATCGCCTGAAAATTGTGAGTATCTTCGCACCTAATTTATTTGTATCAGAGATATATGTATATATAGTACTCTCCTGCTTGACTGCTTTGCCTTTATTAATGTTCTGCTGATTGCATCATAAGACACCTCAGATATTATTTTCCCGCAGTCTTATGAGAGGTTTGATTATAGGTTAACATGATTTTACACGAGGTTTTGAGGCTGTATCCACCGGCGACTATGATTGGTCGAAGATCTCTTCAAGATTACATGTTAGGTAAACTATCTCTACCTGCTGGTGTGCATATCCAAATGCCAGCAATCTTGGTGCATCATGACCCTGAGATATGGGGAGCCGATGCGAAAGAGTTCAGGCCGGAGAGATTCAGCGAAGGAGTGTCCAAGGCAACGAAAGGAAAGGTGGCGTATTTTCCATTCGGATGGGGACCTCGGATTTGCATTGGACAAAACTTTGCCTTGTTAGAAGCAAAATTAGTGTTGGCAATGATTCTACAAGGCTTTTCATTTGAGCTATCCCCATCCTACACTCATGGTCCTTGTGTTATGCCAACTCTTCAGCCCCAGTATGGTGCTCACTTGATCTTGCGCAAACTTTAGGTTGGAGATCTTGGAAAGTCATCAAATTAATTCTAGTAAGATTATAGTTCTTTGCTGCGTATGCTTGCCTGAGAATGATTTTGCTATAAATTGTATGTTATATTTCTAGTCTACATGAATGTTGCCAACATGCATTGGCTCGTGACAGCTTACGTTTCATAACAAGTTTTTACAAATTTTGTAGCCTTTTTTTTGTTAAAAAAAACTACATGTTATGCATTGGCTCATGACGGTAGAGATTTGTCAACTTGATAGCCAAAGAATGTAGAGAGCCACATAAAATACATAGATTAATGTTATGATTTTGGGTCTTAACCACTATTAACCCTTGTTCATGTAACTATATAACTCATGGAGACCTAAACACTGAAAAAGAAAACTACCAACAACAACAACGATGAGAAAATGAAAAATTGCTAATAATAAAACAACGAAGCACAAATCCAAAAGAAATTTTAAAATTGTTAAAATCTTACCCGCCAGACATCTTTTGTTGCTAAGCTTCAAAGAAATTAAACCCTAGCAACTCAAAAGTAACAATTATGATGTGAGTTTTACTAAATAAGCCAGAATGTAATTTTACTAAAAGAAGGAGAAGAAGAGAGAAATTTGCTTCTTACCCGTGGGGCGGTGGCGTGGAGAAGAAGAAGAGGTGTGACTTTAATTTTATTTCATGTTAAGAAAGGACGTTACATTTTAATATTTTATTAATTATTAATTGTATTTGTAAACTCTAGAACCAAAATGACCGAAAATTAGATTTCAAAAAAATAAATAATCAAAACTAAACCGAATAAAATACATAATTGAAATTATAGTATCGACTTTTTTTTGGTCCAACTCCGGTTATTAACCAAAATTTAAGAAACAAACATAATCAAGAACAAATGAATTTCGTAAAAATAAAAATAACACATTACCAAGTTGTCCAAGTTTTCCTGCGAAATTGAATACATGTTCTGAGTCTTAGCATGCATTTGAAAAGCCACCTTGAGCGTAATTGGGAGAAATTAGGGATTTGAATTTTTTTTTTTCAATTTTCTGGTTTAATTGGATGACTTGGGATTAGGGATTTGGAAATTATTGGAATTTTTTTTTTTTTTTTTTGTGTTTAATTGGTCGAATCAGAAATTAGAGATTTTGAAATTTTTATCTTCTTTTGGTTAATTAGTTGAATTGAAGTTAGGGATTTGGGAAATAAAAATTTTTATTTTTTAATTTTGGTTTAGTATTGCTGATTTTTCTTTTATTTTCACTTGTTGCTTTCTTTTTCTTTTTTGGTTAAATGGGTCAAATTTGAATTATTGTTTGGAAATTATGGGCTCGTTTCCTTTTTTTTTTTTTTGGGGTTCAAATGACTGCTTAATGTAGCTATAACAATCAGTAGGACAAAAATACCTTCAAAAGGATGGATTTTGTCTACCAAAAGGATGAAGTTAACCGTCACGTGTGATGCACGTGCATTTTCCATTAAAATTTTAATGTCTATTACAAAAAAGAGTAACAATGACACACTTTTTAAACACAAAGGGCTGAAAGGTAGCATTTTTTAATATAAGAGACTAAGTTGGTAAAAGCGGAAAAGATAAGGGACTACAGGGGTCATAAATCCATCTTTTAATTATGCTAGTTGAGATGGATGACGATTCTCAAATAATCTATATATATATATATATATATATATATATATATATATATATATTAGAAGTGTGAGAGTGTCATGTCAGCACTTACATGGCGTGATTATTTTATTTTTTATTATTTTATTTTTGATTATTTCTTATCTTTATGAATATATATTATTAGCTTTAATTGAAATATTAAATGGTCAAACAATTAATACGTAATATTAGATTCATTTGTGAATTCCAAAAAAATTATTTCTTATCTATTATATATATATATATATATTATTTAGCATTAACAATTTAATTTTCAATCAATTAATTCTTAAAATAATATTCCTTTGTTAGTTTTAAAAGATTAAATCCGAGTAATTTAACATTTACTATTAAAAAATATTTTTTTGAGTATTATGAGAGTATCATATCAGTGCATATATGGCAATGGATATTTTATTATTAGCTTATACAATAATTTATTACTTATTATTCATTTTATTTATATTATTTTTATCTTTGTGGATACAATAAAATTATTATTTTTAATAGCAAAATTAAATAATTAATCAATTAATGCTTAAAATATAATTCTTTGTGAATCCCAAAAGGTTCACTTATTATCTCTTATTAATATATATTCGTAGTTTTAATTTAAAATTTTAATTATCAATCAATTAATTTTTAAAAATAATATTCATTCGTGAATTTTGAAAGGTTCATTTTTTATCATGGATATATATTATAGTTTTAATTTAGAAATTTAATTACTAATAATTAGTACTTAAAAGCCTTAAAGTATTTTTTATTTATGAATTATAAAGATTAAACCTGAATAAATTTAATATTTATTGTTTAAAAAATTCACGCAGAGCACAAATATTCATAACTAAATTCTTCGTATGCTATTAAAAACAAATAAATTTAACTTAATTTAACATAATTGATCAAAAAATAAATCCGTACAAAGCACAGATAAAAGTGTTTTAGTTATTTTGAGATCTAAACAATTCTATTTTTCAAAAGTAATTTGTTAATATATTACAAAAGCTTTAAATACGCATTTATAGAATCATTAATGACTTTGGGATTACTAAGCCATACACAAAAGGTTAATAGAGATAAGAATTTGTTGAGAAATAATCGTGATTTATTCAATCTACACAACAATATTGGAGATAATGATGTAAGTAATGATGAGGAGATGTAAGGTGAAAGGTTAGATAGTTAATGAGAGATCGAAAGGTGAAATGTTAGGCAGTTATTATTGTTATATGAATGAGTCTTTAATTTTTTTTTTTAAAAAAAATAGAGGATCGATTCGCAAACTTCAAAAAAATATATAGTAGTAAATATAATTTTTTTTTAAATTTTCTTTATGGCTCCTTAAATTCTTTTTTATCCTTTTTGTATGAAGTTCTTTTGGTAATGATATTTGTAATACTAACACTATTTATCTCGTGCTTTGCATGACTTAATTTATTTTTAATAACAAATGTTAAATTTTTATTGAGTTTATTTATTTTTAATTAAAAACAACAAATTATTATATATATTTATTATATAGATAGATGAATGATAGATAGATAGATAGATATAAATATATATATATATAATTTTTGTGGGAATAACATGATAATTACAAATAAACTAAAATTAAAATGACCAATTGAATACATGAGTAATATAGGTTAATTAAATAAAATAAAATAAATTATAAGAAATTAAAAGAAAATATTTATAAGAAAGAAAGTGAGAAAATATCAATGTAGATTAGGATTAAGGCTTGAGTTGGATTTAATCTTCCTAAAACTTTAACGCGCTACTAAGGTGTTGACAGCTTCTCGCATAAACCTCGTAGGATACAATAGTTTAACCTTCGTGAATATATCACTAAGCCATAGAAGCCAATAATAAAAGTGGTGGTAAAATCTCTCAACTATGCAAGCTTATGGACTATAAGAAGCACTATATGTAAAAAAGAACCTCGTTTTCTTCTATATGTCTTGAAGTTTTGACAATTTAATTATTTATAAATGAAAGAATTGGCATGATATAAAGTCTACCATATATAAGGTATTCCAAAGGTCTCAAAACCTTTTTACATTAACATTATAGCTTAAAAGTCATCTCAAAGATGACACTTCACGGGTTTCAAAACTCAGATGTATTAACCTCTATAACTAACAAAATGGGGAGGGGAGATTAAAGATCTTCTAAATGAATAATATTAAAATTGTTATTAATTAAATTTTTAATATTAATAACAAATTTTAGCTGAGTTGGCAAACAAATGAGAGCTGATGTGGCATGCTTCTTTGATCTGCAATTCATATAAATTTAAACTATATATAGACACATTCTTTCTATGTAGATGATAAATTTTCTCTTATAAACCTTCTACTTCTAACTCAATCTCCCGTCCACAGGATTCAAACTAGGTTACTATGCTTGAAGGAGATAATCTCAACTACTTGAATGACCCCATAATCTCTATGTAGATGATTTTGAGTAAGCAAATTTTTGTATTAAATAAGTAAATATTTAGAAAATTAATTTCAATAGTGCTTTTCTTATTTTGCTAGTTAGGTATTTAGAGATTTTTTTTTTGTGCAAGATAAATTGAAAAAAGTTCATAAATTCTAGGGGTTCTTTCTCATAGACAACTAATTTATTTATGGAGTTTCTTCAAATTTAAGTAATTTATTTTTCAACTAGATAATTCATAAAAGAAAGAAAATAACTTAATTTCATCGATTAAATCAATAAATTCTTCTTTTCATAATCTTATATTATTTTGCTGAATAATATCTTTTTAAACTTATTTATGTTTGAATATCTAATATCACTAACCTTTGTTATTATGATTGTTGTTACATATATATTTTTCTATCTGTGACATAAAAAATAAGAAGATTATTATTATTAATACCGTTCAACACTATCTTGATCATAGTTTTTATTCAAATAGGTAAACAAATCTCGATCTCTAATAATAAATTTCTAATTCTGTCCCTATCACCTTTACTTATTTAGCCTCTTGTATTTCCTGCAAAGTCTTGGACGCGTCATCTCCTTAATCATGCACATAAGTTGTCAATATCAAGAACTATCTCTCTTATCTGAATAAATACGTTAAGTGAGATGTATCTAACAGTATTAATAATAAGCAATTATGCAATCAGTGTTTCACTAAAATTCCAAATATAGGGGCCTAAGATTTCATAAGTTCCATGTATGACCATGCCAAACGGCGGAAAATAGCCAAAATTCTTTTGAAGTAGATAAAAAGACATTTCTATCCTAAATTATAATTAAAAATAATTATTTTTTTACATTCTCTCTCTTCATTATAACAACAATCTCTCTTCTCATTTCAACTCTGTCTCTCTCTCATCATTACTACTCTTTCTCCTTCCTCATTTATTTATCTTTAACTCATACTACTTTCTCCCCCCCCCCCCTCCCCTCCTCCCCTCACGTGTCTCCCCCACTTTTTTGGTCAAAATATTAACCAACATTTATTTCTCACTTTTTTTTTTAATATTTGCCTTTTATCCTTCCAAAATTTGATTCCATAAAATCCTAATAAATTTCCCTCTAAAATTGTTTGTCAAATAGAAGTAAATTCACACAATCATATCTATGATGTATCATAATGCATTTACATTATAATATTATTATGATCATAATTTAAGTTTATAAAATAATAAAACTATAACAAACTATTATTATATAATTGTTATAAATTTATTTTATTACAAGAAAGATTTATATGTGATATTTTTTTAAAAAAAAATTGGCTGTCCATGTAGAGAAATAAATAAAAATATTGCATGACTATTTTCTATCTATTGTAAGTGTAAGAGGCAATACAGAGTTTTTAAAAAACATCATAAAAGAAAAAATTTGTGATGCATTATTGAGATGGATAACAATAGGTGGCTAAAATTACTTTTTCTTCGGTAAAGAAATATAACAAAGAAAAAAAGAAGGAAAACATATTAGGATAAGGTAGGGAAAAGAAAGGCATAAGGTCTATGATAGAGGGAAAAAATGTAAGAAAGATAGAGAAAAAAAAAATATAAGACATGAAAAAAAAAAAGTAGGATAAGGCATTAAGGCTATGATTGAAAATAAAATAAAACACTAATTGGACATATAACTATTACAATAATCTAATGCTTTCCATTTTCTTTTACTTACCCATTATCGAGTTTTTCTTTTCCTTTTTTCAAATCATCATATCATTATTTAGTAAATTGACTATGAAGTAAAAGTAAGACTCTAGACGTAACTTAATTATGTTTGTTTTATTATTATTATAACTTATTAGATTATTATAAATCACAATATTATAACTTAGTTGATTAATTAGGGCGGAGCCAAACATAAATTAATTATATTTGTTTTATTATTATTATTATTATAACTTAGTAGATTATTATAAATCACAATATTATAAATTAGTTGATTATTATAAATTACAATATTATATGGACAAGCAAACTCTTGTGTGTCACAACATTCCACTAACAAATTAGTTGACGAATTTAGGCATGAAAATTTTCAAAATGAACAATCAGGGCGGAACCAAAACCTTGATTAAGAGGGGTCAAAAAGTTAAACATTACAATGTAACATAAAATATATCTCTCTAGCAAATAAAAGAGTTTTTCTTGCTCTTGAAAGTTTTAGTTGCATAGTTAGAGAGAGAACAATAATAAAATTTTATAAAAGTAAAAGAGTCAAAAGAGTAAAGATGGTTAGTTTATCAATTATTATTAAATTATCTATATATTTTATTGTTTGTAAAATTAATTTATGAGTTAATTCATTGATTTTGCAAGTCTAACTTTATTAAATTATAAGTATAAGAATATATTTTTGTTGTTTAACTGAGAACCACATCTTTTTCATTTATCTTTAATGAAACATCAAATGTGAAATCTTAAGGGACCCTTTATAACTTAAGATGGGTCATACACATAAGTTAATTAAAAAATATTTAAAATTACAAATAATTATGACGATTTATCAAATACAAGGGAGTCATTTGACCCTTTGAATCCCATCTAGTTTGGTCAATGTGGGCAATATTAGATTCTAGAAAAATCTCATTAACACTAATTCCTTGATTATCTATAGATCAATATTTATATAGCACTATTAATAAAATTATAAACTATTTATACAATACTATTAATAAATTATACCTAAAAAATTTAAAAGGTTTTAGAAGATGCCACATCATTTTTTAAGAAGCATTATGAGGTGAGACATCATATTAACTATCATCTAATTTGAGGCCATAGGAGTGATTTTTAATTTTGTGGGCTTCGCTTTTAATGATCACTCACTAACAAATATAAAAAATACAAAACATTAAAAAAAAAACATGTTTATAGAACGTCTAAAATGAAAAAAATACACAAGATTACGTTTATAGAATATTTAGAGAAAAGTAAAAATACAAAAATAAGTATCTGTAAGAAGTTTCCAAAGGTGTTGCATCGTCTTAATATCTCTTAATTTGAGACAGAATCAGTAGTTCTTAATTTTTATTGGTTACGTTTTATTAATTACTAATAAAAACAAAAAAAATAGAAACAAAAATGTAAAAAATAAAATTATAAAATTGATATATATATATATGCTATAAATAAAATTATAAAGTATTTATATAGTACTATTAATAAATTAATAAAATTATACCTAAAAACTTAAAAAGTTTTAGAAAATGCCACATCATTTTTCAAGAAGCATTACGAGGTGAGACATCATATTAACTGTCCAATAAAGCCGGAATATATACGATCAATCTAAAGGCAAACTATATTAAAATTGTGGATCCAAGCGGAATCTTTTTTCATTTTTAGTGTTTTATATGATGAATAATGCTTCATCGACAAACTAAAAAAACTAACTATAAATAAGATCATGAGTAATAACATTGATGTAACCATTTAAATGTTCAATTTGTCCTAAATGTTTCACGCACATAATTTAATTAGTCCATATTATTTTAAAATATTCATATTAATTCTTAATATTTTATAAATTTATTCAAATTAATTTTTCTTTTTATTATTCATTTTCATTAATTGGATGGGCACTAATTAAAAAAATAAAATTTTTTAAAAAAACATGAATATTTTTTAGATAATAAAAATTAATTTGAGTGTATCTATAAAATATTGATGAGAAACAACGTCCAACAAGTTCTAGGCTAACTTATTGTCTTGGCAATATGTATCTGGTTTTACAAGTAGCTTTTTGGTAGCTGGTTTGACTTCTATCTATTTTGTCTAGTGTATATATACACACACATGTTAGTCAATTTATTAGAAATAATAATGTGTATTGGTCAATTCATTGGAAATGATATAATTGTTGGGAAAATTTTTCTTTTTAACCTTATTTTTTTGATTGCTTCCAAAATTAACCCATTTTTTAAGACGTTTACAAACATAGACTTTTCGAACTTTCGAAATTCGATATCGAACTTCAGAAGTTCGATTATATTATTTTTTTACGCTATTCAAAAAAAAAATTAACACGTATGTTTTGAACTTTCAAAGTTCGAAATTGAATTTTCAAAGTTCGATTTTGTTTTCTTTCCAAACTTTCAAAAAAAAATTAACAAGTATTTCGAACTTTAAAAATTTGTTTTTGAAATTTGGAAGTTCGCTTCGAACTTTCATCAAAATTTGACAAATGATGATATTACAGCAAAACATTAAAGCCAAATATTAAAACCATATGAGAAAGCTTCTTTAATTTCTGTTATTAATTAATACCAATGGCGGTATAACAATATGACATTGCCACCCACATTATCATCATCATCTTCAATTGTTAGTATATCCAGGTTATTATTGTCCTCCAAGACGCTTCGAACTTTTGTCAAGATTTGACAGATGATGATATCCGTTTCTTCATTCAGCTTATTTCAATCAGGCTTCCTCGTGACCTTTATCCTCTTGATTAACCTATCCATCCAGAAAAAGAACCCATCACATCAATGCATGCGAGTTTTGGCTTCCATATGCATCATCTGTTGGGCCCCTTGTTGCATATCGAACGTTCAGGGTTCGAAATCGAATGGTGAAAGTTCGAAATATACGCCCCTTGTTTCATATCGAACTTTCACAGTTCGAAATTGTACTCTCAAAGTTCGATTTCGAATTCTGAAAGTTTGAAATAGACGTGTTAATTTTTTTTTTAATAGTGTCAAAAAATAATATAATCGAACTTTTGAAGTTCTAATTCGAACTTCGGAAGTTCAAAAAGTCTATTTTTGCAAATGTCTTAAAAAGTGGGTTAATTTTGGAAGCATTTAAAAAAATAGGGTTAAAAATAAAAATTTTTCATGCTTGTTAGTGGTTGGATATTTAATGATGAAAGAGAAATAAAAGGTTTATTTCAAATTAAAAATTTTACTTTTTCTCATTAAGGATAAAATAGACCACAAAATGTTAAAATTACGAATTTATCCCCATTTTGGTCATTTTTGGCCACAAATTTTTATTCTATAATTCTATCAATTGTTAGTATGACTTTGGACTCACGTGCATCATTGTCTCTCTGCATGGCTCCTTGGGATCATTGCCACATGGTACATAAATAGCACGAAGCACATATAACAATTGTAAATGCGTCATGGCATAGATCACCTCCATTCAAAAAAAAAAATTAACACGTCTATGGGCTTTTCTTCGTCAAAAATGCTCTTTTTAGAAAAGTGTATTTTGTAATAAAAATCTGGCTTGATTTTAAGACAATTTAAAGGTAAAATTTTGGAAAAAAAATAATTTAATTTTTTCAAAAAGTGTTAAAAAAAATTTTCTATATAAAAGGCCGAGGCTAGTTATGTGGTAATTTTTCTAAATTACGTCACACGCCTTTTATTTTGCTCAAAGAGTGCAATGTCAGGATTGGGTGTCTGATTAAAGATCCAAGAGAGACTTATTCAAAGTGATATTAACCAGCCAATTAACATATATATTTGTTCACAATACACGTGTTTCTGTCTCTAACAATAATTAACTTTCTTACGGGAAACTCCCTTATATTCATCGTGGAGAGGCATCAAAGGTCCAAATTTCAAAGACGTATTCAAACTTAACACACCAATCAATCAGTCGATATATTTGTTTCTCAATACTGTGTCTGACAGACAAAAGACTCATTTATAGTCCTCGAAAGAGACTTGGAAAAAATCAATATAAACCAAACCAAATTAAACCATCGACAATTTAGTAGGCCAGACCAAAACATGTGAAAAGAAAACAACTTGGCGGACCTTTCTCGCTGCCTTTGATGATGACACACTACTGACTCCATTCAACGAACTAACGCATACAATGTATCTTGTGATTGATTTTTCGTCTGCAAGCTTTTCTCCTGTGTTGACACCATTGTAAATTCTTGATCTTCAAAAACTGGGGTGTTTAATTTCTATGCATCCATTTTTTTCTCAAGCATAATTCATCGATTAGTAATTCTAAAAAGGAGATGTTAAGCTACTTAATTGCAGCATGTTTTGGGGGTTTCTTTATATTGGCATGGAGAGTGTTGGATTGGGTGTGGTTGAGGCCTAAGAAGCTGGAGAGGGTCCTCAGAAAGCAAGGTTTGAATGGGAACGCATATAGGGTATTGTTTGGAGACATGAAAGAGATGAAAAAGATGATTGGAGAAGCCATTTCCAACCCAATCAAGCTTTCTGATGATATCGTTCCACGAGTGAGTCCCTTCCTCGTTACAACTGTGGAGAAATATGGTATGTGTCAGATAATGTTTGCTTCTTAATTTATTCATTTGATTGACAAACTTTGATTAATACACTTTTAACTTTTCAAGTCTTAATTAGGTTGATTGATACACTTTTAACTTTTCTTGTCACAATTGGACATTTAAGCGAAAACTTAGGACTTGTTTGGATTTATTTTTTCCCTAAAAATACTCTTTTAATAATTTTTGAAAAAAGTATTTAATTTTTTGAGAAGCTAAAAGTTCTAATTTATAAACAAGTTGCATTTGAAATTTTTTTTTATAGTTTTGACTTTTCTAAAAGCTAAGTTAAACAGTTATCTCAAAAAAAGATGTACTTTTTTCAAAAAAGCAGTATTGTTTTCTTAAAAAAAAAAAAAACCAATCCAATGAGATCTTTAAAGCAGGTAAGTACTTTTCATTCTATATTGCCTACAAGTACTTGATCTTGAGGCTTTAGTTTACTAAAAACACATCTGAAATAATTAAGGCTCGTTTGCGCTGTAAAAAAATTAAAAAAATAAAATTCGAATCATAAACAAAAAATTGTCAACAACAATTGGAAACAGAAACTGTAAATGCATTTGGTTAAATTATAGAATCTATAAGCAAAAAACCAAAAACAATTTTGGTTGTCCATAGTTTACAAACTATTTTTGTCTCTTATTTTTCATTTTAGTATTTTGTGTTAAATAGAACACATAAAAATATTTTAGAATAATTTGTAAAAGAATAATGAGAATATTTTAAAATTAATTTCTTTTCTTTAAGATTATAATTTAAAAAATAATTTTAATTAGTTTGAGACTATATTTTTATTTTCATTTTTTGAAACTTTAAAATTTTAATTTATTTTTTAAAAGGTTTCTAAAAATATTTTTAATAATTATTTTAAAAAATTAATTATAAGAATAGTTATTTTTTAAAAATAATTTTAATTTATCAAATAATATTTAAAGGTTTTTAATTTATTAAAATTATTTTAAAATACTAAATTTATTAAAATAAATTTTAATTTATTAAAATTATCTTTAGAAAATATTTCTAAATTAAAATTATTTATTTTTAATTTACTAAAATTATTTTTAAAATATTTTTAATTATTTTTAAAATCTTCTTTTTATAAAATTATTTTTATTTTAAAAATATTTTTTGAAAAATATTTTTAAGATACTTTTTAAGTAATTTTAATTTTAATAATTGTTTTTCAAAAAAATAATGAGTTTGTATTAATTTTGAAAAGATAATTCTGAAAGGTATTCACCACAAAGTGAATAAAAGTTTTGAAAACCTATTGTCACAACTTGAGAAAACCACTTTTTCTTATTTATCAAAGTTGCAAAATTAAGTTGTTGATTTCAGTTTTTCCAGAAAACAAAAACGGAAACAAATAAACTGATTTTCAAATTTTGATCAACAAAAACAGAAAATCAAAACAGTGATGATACTAAACAAGCCCTCAAGATAATGAAATATCTTCAATCTCATTCAAGGGTTTTGGGTTTTAGTTTCTTGAGTTGACAACCTTGAAATTTGTGTGAAGCTCAAACTAATGGCTTTAATTTGCTTCAATATTTAGTTTCAATACTTTGGACATATAAAAAGATGAATGCTTACTGTACTATTGAGTCCTTTTTTAGGCTGATGTGCTATTTGCATAAAATTCGAAACATTTGAATGTTTAACTGCATTAATTGAATCTTTATTGGGCATGTAATTAAATTTTCCCCGCTATGGTTTTAATTTTTAGGAATTATTGTGAATAAAGGATCCGGAGTGAAAGTTAATCAGGAACTAGAGTAATTAAGGTTTTGTGATGAAAAATAGAAAAAGGAAAGAGGATAAGTTGATCTCTTGGGACCGAAACTATCATATTGGTTCCGAGTGCTTTGTTTTTCTTTTTCTTGTTTTTTGACCCCCACCCCATGGGATTCGAACCCAGAGCCACGTTATTGGTCGATTTTTTTCCAAATGCTTTCTTTATAAACTAAATGTGTTATATATAGGTTTATAGTTAATCCAATTTAATCGCAATCCGCAGGCAAAAACTCCTTCACATGGGCAGGGCCAAGACCAGCAGTGCTCATCACGGAACCTGAACTTATCAAAGAAGTCCTTTCTAAGAATTATAAGTTTCAGAAGCCTCAGAGCAATCCACTTTTGAAACTTCTTTCTGAAGGACTAGTAAGGTATGAGGCAGATAAATGGGCAAAGCATAGAAAAATCATAAATCCAGCTTTCCATCAGGGGAGATTGAAGGTACTCTTTGATATTGCTGCAATTTTTATCAACACTGGTAATGAAACTGAAGCTGAGATATTCTTGCTGCTAATGAAGTTTTCTTTGAAACAATTTCTTCTGTCAAGCATATGCTTCCGGCTTTTTATACGTGTTGTTCTGAGATGTTAAGCAAATGGGAGGACAATGTTTCGTCGAATGGATCGTGTGAGTTGGACATTTGGCCTTACCTTCAAACGCTGAGTAGCGATGCGATTTCGCGCACAGCATTTGGCAGCAACTATGAAGAAGGACGGAAGATATTTGAACTGCAAAGAGAACAGGCTACGCATGTTGTAGAGGCTTTAAGGTCGGCTTATGTTCCTGGACAGAGGTGAGATCATATGTTTCTAATCCTTTTTTGTCCATGCTCCTCTTATTTAATTCGTTGCTGGAGACTAGAACTTTGTGATCATAATTTGTTGATTTAAATTTTGTTGGGAATTGAGGTGTTGGAATGAAGAATAAACAAAAGAGAAAGATAAACACGATAGACACGCACTATTTAACATGATTAAGCCTTTCGCTTATATCTACGGATAGACAGACAATTCCACTATGAAACGGACAAAGGGCTCGATCGAGCTTGAGAGCCCTCACCTCTCAAGCTCTCCTCACTCAAGGTCTCGCTCTTTGTCTAACGCTCTATCTCTGTCTCACGCTTTCTTTGTCTCGCGCTTTACACGATAAGCTAAGCTAGTATTTCTGGAAAATGAGAAGAGATTAATCCTATAGAAAAAGGACTCTTAATTTGGCCAGAACTAGAATTCTTAAAATTCATATCTCTAAGACATCCATTCAAAATACGGGCCATACCCTACAAATATCAAACTAGCGAAGTTAAAGTTCGTAGCGTTGTTTCATCATTCTCGGCTTCCGTTTCAAGTTATATATGATCCATTTGCAGGATTTTACCAACTAAGAGGAACAGAAGAATGAAGGCAATTAGAAAAGAAGTTAACGCTTTGGTTAAATGTATTATTGATAAAAGAGTTGAGTCGATGAAAGCAGGGAAAGCGAGAAGCGATGACTTATTGGACATCTTATTGGAATCCAATTTCAAAGAGATTGAAGAACATGGGAAAAGAAGTTCTGGCATGAGCATTGGAGAAGTCATAGAAGAGTGCAAACTATTCTATTTTGCTGGGCAAGAAACTACCTCAATCTTACTTCTGTGGACAATGGTTTTATTGAGTAAACACCCTGAGTGGCAAGCACGCGCAAGAGAAGAGGTTTTGGAAAACTTTGGATATGAGAAACCAAGTTACGATGAATTAAATCAGCTGAAAATTGTAAGTATTGTCCCTACTTGATGTATCTTTGTTAAACTTTGATAGATAGAGGAACCTTATCGAACTTCCCAATTTACATGTGGGTATTTGCGTATTTTCCATTCTGCTAAGTATTTTATTAAATTCGGCTAATAATCATAGAAGTCTTGGAAAATAATGTGAATTTTAGTGAACAAATGTATCATCTCCACTTTAAGTTTTCCTAAAAAAGCTACAACCTATCAATAAATATACAAAGGGCTTGTTCGGCACAATTAAATGTTAGGGTAGCTCATAGTCGTTTGATTAGTTGGTAACTGTTATATTTTGACTATTAGCTGATAGATATTTAGCTAGCTGATTGAACAAAATATATTCAATAAAATTAGCTTTTTGATTAGATAATGAATGTAAAATGATATAAAAGAACATTGGTATAATGTTGTTGTTGTTATTATTATTATTGCTATTGTTGTTGTTGTTATTATTATTGTTATATTTATTGACATAAGATAATTATTTTATAATTGAATATTTACTTTTTATAATAATATTTAATATTAAAATATAACTTTTTTTTATAAGCACTTGTATCAGTATTACAAAAACTAATTTTAATAGATTCAAATTTTATTTTTTCAAAAGAGATATAGGGACTAATAAGACTTATACTTTTTAGTATGTGTTGATGTAGATAGTATAAATTTTTATGCTGTTTTTTATTTATATTTGTAAAGAAAATAGTAAAATTATAGACAAAGATAGGAGAAAGAGTAAATTTGCTTAAAAAAATAAGGAAAGGGTAGAATTTCCCTAAAAAAATGAAAAGCTAAAAATTACCTGAAATGCTAAATTGTTTAGCTTTTAACAAAATCTAATTTAAGCACTAAAAACTAATAAGAGAAGTTGTTTTTATCAAACAACTAAGGAGGAGTAGTGTTTTGGCTTAATAAAATACTGAAAATTAGTTGAGAAGCTCCTTCTTTGCGCTGCCGAATAGTGCCTAAAGCCCAAAGAATGTCACCAAAAATTGACACGTCAACTTTTTAAGTAGATGAGAGCTTGGGAAGCTAGTATAAAATATTACTTAATTAAATCTTTTTGTTAATTTTGTTAGATATTGGTTCATATACATATATATATATATACATATATATATGTGTGTGTGTATGTATGTATATATATGTATATGTATATATACACGCGCGCGCATGCACACACACACACATATATATATGTGAATATATATTACTATATCAGATACTATGTATACGTTATTGAGTTTAATTCAATAACTGAATACATTTATTCACTTAGATTGATATTTGATAATTTGCATATGATGATCACTTATATAATATAAAATATGTTAAATCTAAATAAAGTACACAGGATGTAGGTTGTATGAAAAGTCAATGACAATATTGAGTTCATTAGTTCAAAATGTTACATCTAGATTATTAGATAAGTTAGTCATCTTTTCCTCATTTATTATCTATTAATAAAATTTAATTGATAAATATATTGCCAATGATTTGTGTCGAGTAATTCTATGAAATAAATTTTTAATGTCACTGACAAAACGAGTATAATGAGATTTGAAATTTATAGACAAAAACAAAGTAAAATCCGTGCATGGGGAAAAGTTTTTAATTTTGCTATAAATCTCATGAGATCTTTGGTGACAGGTTACTATGATTTTGTACGAGGTTTTGAGACTATACCCACCTGTTACCATATTTAGTCGAATAACTCTTGAAGACACCAAGTTAGGAAAACTATTTCTACCTCCTGGAGTGCAGATGGAAATGCCATCAATCTTTCTGCATCATGACGCTGAGATATGGGGTGCAGATGCGAAAGAGTTCAGGCCGGAGAGATTCAGTGAAGGAGTGGCGAAAGCGACGAATGGCAAGGTCGTGTATTTTCCATTTGGATGGGGGCCTCGGATATGCATCGGACAGCACTTCGCCTTGTTGGAAGCCAAATTAACGTTGTCGATGATTCTGCGACACTTTTCCTTTGACATATCGCCATCCTACGCTCATGCTCCTTACATTATGGGACTCCTTCAGCCTCAGCATGGTGCTCACTTGATCTTGCGCAAACTTAGAACTTGAAAGTCAATATACTTCTTTTACTGAATTTTTTTGATATTGAAAGATTCCTTTTTTTATGCAAACAAATTTATAACTATATTTGATGTTTGATACAAGAATAAAGTAAAGCCTTGTAAAGTACGAAATACTACCGCACTAATTTGAGAAATTTTTTTTTAATTTTTCTCTCTTCTTTTATCATGCTAAGTAAGTATACATATTGAATATGATATTTGAGTAATAAAATTAAAATGACATCTAACATTGTCACTTTTTAAAGATACACAAAAGAGTTCCGATTTACTATTGGGTACACGTGCATCGTTCTTTCTCCATTATATCATGTAATCATCGAAACTTACTGACAAAAGTTCAAAAACGCTTCAGAAATGTTCAAAAAGGTTTCACCACGTTCACAATGGATATATAAACCTCGATAAAACAGACACGGATCATTGCATGTCTAAGGCTTCTTCGGACTATTTTTTAAAGAAAGGTACGTTATTTTTATAATAATTATTTGTCTTGTCTTTAGTAAAATCTAAATTTTTAAAAGAAAAACTCAAATACAATTTTTTTAAAAAATTAAAATTTTGAGCTTCTCATAAAAGGACTTTTTTTTAATTGTTAAAAAACTTAAAAAAAAAAAAGTCAATTCAAATGACCCCTAGATGTCTTCTTCTTTTTTTTTTTTTGGAGATCCTCCGCCTGTTTGTAGGAAGATTTTCATAGAAATGGACAAACTACGACTTAGCAGATAAGTTTGACGAGAAATTAGGAAATTATTTATCGAATTAAAATCCTCTCATATCAACACTTCTCTCATATATCAACTTTCGTTGATTTCATTAAATAATTTCAGACAAAATAGTTACTATGCTTCAAGAAAGATTGGTGATGCAGCCCCACTTTCACCATGCATCACTTTTTGTGGAGGTGGCAAAACAAGCCAATTGATACTATTTATACTATATATATATTATATAAAGTTATACTCAAGAGAACTTAGGAGCTCTTTGAATGCCACATAAACTCCTCTTTATAAGCCACATAAGCTTCTCTTTAGATACCACATAAGTTTATAAAAGAGAGAGTATTCTTGTAATTGTCATCAATATTTAAATATAAAAAAAGATTATTACGTCATTTAAATTTTATATTAAAGATAATATAATAGTTGAAATATTATATAAAGAATTGAATCCAAGTAGGGGATGACATATAAGCCAAGCAATAATGAAAAATATCCTTTTTTTTAATCATTCGATTTTGTACGGGTTGTAGATTATTATAAATACATTTATATCTATATATCTATTTATACTATCTATATAAAGTTATACCTCAAGTAAAGTTAAGCGACTTCGAACGCCACATAAAGTCCTCCTATGTATAAGTTCTTGTTTGGATGCCACATATGATCTTCCTTAGATGCCACATAAACTCTTCTTAAAGTACCACATAAGCTCACAAAGAGAGTACTCTTGCAAGTGTGATTTGCAAAATACAATTATCATCAATATTCAATTTTTTTAAAAAAAAAACTATTACATCATTTAAGTTACATATTAAACATGATAAAATAGTTGATTAATATAATTAAATGAAAAGAAAGAGAACCAAAAAAAAAGAAGAAGAAGAAATCTATATAATATCTATATCTATATATCTATTTATGTACATTTGCAAGTGTGATTTGCAAAATGCAAAAGTCATCAATATTCAATTTTTTTTAAAAAAATTATTACATCATTTAAGTTACATATTAAACATGATAAAATAGTTGATTAATATAGTCAAACAAAAAGAAAGAGAACAAAAAAAAAATCTATATAATATCTGTATCGACATATCTATATATAATAATAGTTATAAAGTTATATCTCATATTTTTTAATGTCATAGGCTTATAACATTCATGTTTTAAGCGGTGCCACATGTCATGTCTTTATGATTCATTTTTGTTAATTTATTTATGAAGTAATTACCACTTAAGACAAAAAATTAAAAAAAACATTGCTACAATTTCCACTATTTTCTTCTTTCTTTTTTCCCAAATTAATTGTCATTGTTTCAAAATATCTAAATCAATTTCAATTATTTTAAAAAATATTCAATTTAATTTCTATTGTTAAATTTTTAATAATATATCACTTAAATAATGTAGCATAATTATCTTCTCTGATTTTAAATATTTATTAAATAAAATATGTGAATATTTTCAAGTCATCATAAGAAAATAATTCATACATCATATCAAATTTAAAGAATTTTTATAGAAAGGTATAAAACAAACAAAAAGTTTTAATAGATCCATGCACTTTGGAGATCTAATGATTTTAATTTTGTAAGACCTTATCATATAGTTTAGATAGTGGGTCAACTAATTATACATGACTATTTATTACACCCAAAATTATATCAAAGTAAGTCCTAAATCTATTATTTATATGATATATAATCTATAATCTATAATATTATATATGTTGGAAATGAATGAGAAATTAAAGATTTTTTCATTATTATTTTGCGACCTTTGGCCTCCTTATTGACTTGGATATTAATTCCAAAGGGTTATGAGACCTTTGAAATTTCTCCATAATCTTGGGTTATTATTTTGAGATTTTACAACTCTTGAAATTCAATCATGAATGTGATATTGAAGGCTTGATATCTTTTAATACATATATATAGTGGTTTTTAGCAAGGTATACAATACACCAAAAAGCATGTAGTTAGTTAGAACATATAATTTTGTATAGTTCTAGTATTTGTACTTTCATATAGTAGAGAGAGTTCAGATATTGAGAATATCATAATTTATCTGGGGCAAATTATTTGAGATTATGCAAACCATTCAAGAGAGCGTCTTAGAGAATTTGAAGTTGGAGATACTTGTTGTAAATATTGTAAAATTTTTCTGTTTAAACTACTTCAAATTTCGTTACATGATCAAATATTTTTGAATTTTTGAGAATTATACTCTTCTCTTCTCTTAAAATAAGAAATAAAATTGTAAGACTGATACATGTGGAGCATTTTGAGAATATGTTCTTTTCTCAAATTAAGAAATAAAATTCAAATATTAATCCGTGCGAAGCACAGGCCTCAAGATATCTAGTAATATAAAATAATTATGATACGAGCGCATCTTAATTCATTTATTATTCTATCTGTAAATAAAAAAGAAACAATACATCTAAAAAGTTGCAAAGTTTGATTGCAAACTGTACTGCTCGTATCAAGATTTTTTGTTTGTGAACGAAATTGGCATTGTGGCATAGCACAACTTCCAACCTTGTGAAAGGGTGTTTGGCTTTGTTTATTTGGTGCTTATAAGCACCTAAGCAGTAAAAAACATGTGCCTCAGTACTTTTTCTAAATGCTTATAAGCACCTAAAATTAACAAAGCCAAAGACCCTCTAAGTAGATTGGCATTGTAGGATAGCACAAGTTTCAAATCTGTAAGTGAAATTGGCATTTTAAGCATAAAACAACTTCTAATTCTATGATCGAGATTGATATTATAAGCATAATACATAAACATTCTAAAAATAATATATAATTACTTGGGTCTTGAATCAACTGCTCCATCATGGTTAACTCAAATTAGTAATAATATTTGCAATATTCATTTACAAACCACTCACATATCTCCTCAGACATGAAATTTTATAGTAAAGGAACTGATAATTAGAGAAAAAGCAAGTAATTATATATTATAAACTAAACATCTATAATTCTTTTGTAAAAGATTTATATGTATCTAAAAATGTAAACATTTTTTACTTCGCAGATATAATTTGTGAGTGAACTTTTGTCTTGCAATCAGAGGCAGAACCAGAAATTTTTTGTCCGGGGGCCAAGGTCTACATACATATTTGAATGAAAAATGATCATCGAAATAATGTTAAATAAAAAAGCAAGGCTTCAGCTTTTTAACATGAAAGAGAATATATTATATATAGCAATAATCATAACAATAAAGGTTAGTGATGCTAGTTTTTTTCAAACATAAACAAGTGTAAAAAAATATTATTTAGCAACATAGTATAAATTATATAAAAAAAAAAGTATACTGATTCTATTAATGAAATTAACTTATACCCTCCTTTGCGGAATTTTCTAGCCAAAACAAATACATAAATAATATATGAAAAGAGTATCTGCATAAACTAAATTTTTAATGGAATGGCTATCTAAATTTTATGAGGCTTTAAATCTATCTTGTCACAAAAAATTACTCTAACTACTTGACATCAGAACAAATAAATTAAAGATTACTAAAATTTATTTGTAAAGTTACTTATTTATAGTCATTGAAATATCATCCACATAAAAACAAATATATGCGAACAATTTCAAACAAAACAAAAGAAGTGAAAAAATTAAGGGGGCCATAAGAGGGTTTTTTCAATTTTTTAAAAATTTTATATATACTAAAATATAATTTTTCAATGCTGGGGGCCGCAGGGGTGGCCGGGGCCCCCGCTGCCACACCCCCCCCCCTCCCTTGGTTCCGCCCATGCCCGCATTATTCATCTAGAAGCGCATTTTTTTTTTTAATTTATTGTTCTTCTTTTTCTTTTTTTTTCTTTTCTGAGTGGCGATTCTAGAAGCGCGAATGAGTTCAAGAAAAGATAGATTTTCTGTACTGGCCAAAGACATTGGTGCTTCAATTCTCTTGTGGTTCACCCAACAATTTTATCTTGAGCTTTACTATAACTGGTTATTGTTAGATGAGAAAACATTAAAGCTACTTATATGAACCAACAAGAACTCCAATAGATGATTAACATATATACATAGACAAACAAACGTGGAAATGTTAAGCTACTTACCGGCTGTTTTGCTTTCCTTATTTTGAAGCTTATAAGTTTCAACAGTAAAAAAAAAATACATGAGATGAGCTTTTTATTGTTGGAACTTATAAACCCCAAAATAAGCAGAGCCAAACAGGCCCTTAACTGCAGCAGGTTGTGCTGTTTTTCTGATATTGGCATGGAGGGTGTTGGATTGGGTGTGGCTGAGGCCTAGGAAGCTTGAGCGGGTCCTCAGAAAGGAAGGTTTTAAAGGAAACTCATGGAGACTATTGCATGGTAACCTGAGAGACATGGCTAAGCTCAATGGTGGAGCCAGGTTTAAGTATAGAGGGACAAATCCAATTTTTTTTTTTCCTTCACTGTCAACTTAATTTAGTACTCGTATGTAATTTTTTTGTTTGTTCTCACTGGAGATCAATTGATATTTCAGACTAAAACTGCCTTGATATTTAAAAAAATAAATGTTTGATTGGCTCCAATGCGCATCACCCCATGCTTGTTCATACACGGTGTTTAGTGAAATCCAATATTGCCAACTGCTACATTTTAATTGTAGCGATACACCTCCAATACATGCACTAGTTTAACCAAAGTCCTCAACTCAACTCAAGATAGGCACAAGAAAGCAACTTATATTTTGTTCAGCACATCAAATAAATTATAACCAATCCCTCCAATAGGTTAAGTTCTTAAATGATATTACCAAATATCAGAGCCCAAATTGAGGTCGAGTTTGATAATTACACAGATCATGTGAAGGTAACAAGTATTTTACTTATTTTTAAATGAAGTGATAACTTAATATAAAATAAAACTAAGATCATAATCAAGTCTCATTATTGTTTATTTAAAAAACATTAAAAATATACATGCGACCTCATAAATTTCATATGCTTACAAAATTTTTCCCCCATCCCCACACGCCACAACCTTATCCCAACCTACACCTCTAGCACGCATAATAACGTCGCCATAGAAACAAAATTCACATCCGAATTTCGACCGCCTTAGCGAAACCACACCACATTGGGGTGTGTGTGCTAGAAATGTGTGATGTGAGCATGTGTCTATATGTGTCTTTGCCATGTTCCAATTATCACTTTATCTAAAAGTTTAAAATTATAAAGAGAATTTATTTATATTTATTTATTATGTTTAATATGTTTTTATTGTGCAGACAAAATTTGTTTATGAATCTTGTATGTACATAATTTTAATGTGTTTAAACTTGTATAGAGAATTTAGTTATATTTATTTATTATGCTTATATATGCTGCTCACGTGCAAATGAACTCTGGTTTTAAATCTTGTTTATACTATATTAGAGTTACATCTCATCTAAAAATTTAAATTTATAAAAGTATTTTTAATTATATTTATGTTTTGCACATAGCATTAGTGAATGTGTGTCTATACATCTCTATGCGTGAAAATGTTGTATATGTGTGTAACATTGTATAACAATTGAGCAATTATCCCCTTTTGCACAAAAAGATCAAACAAAAATCTCAAGGGACTTTGAAATTTAGGGGATAGCTCAAATAATTAAAGCTATTTAAGAGTAAAGGCATGAATTTGAATTCTACGAGGAACGATAGTTTAGGTTGGAAATGGAGCCGTGGTGCAAGGGTTGAAAAAAAAATTAAAGAAAGAAAACTCATGAGATTTTGCCATTTACGAAATATACCAAAAAGTTTCGTGTGTGTTCTACTATTAGGCTCATTTGCGTCATTGATAATCTCATATAATAATGGAAGCTTCCTAAAAACGTTTCACAACGTTCACAAAAAACATACAATTTCCGCAACAGTGGCACGTGTCATTGCATGTCTAAATCCTCCCCTGGATTGTAATAAAGTTTTCGTCGTAATGGACAGGCACAATTAGAAGACAAATTAACGGTTTCATGAGAAAATTATGAAACTATTTCTCATGCGTCGTGGATTATGTCACCTTTCTTTGACTTCAGTGAAAAATTTCGAACAATGCTTGTTGGTCTTTGTCCACTAAGCGATATAGGGTCTGTTTGGATTAATTTTTTTAGAAAAATATTTTTAAAAAAATTATATTAAATTTGTAATAATTATTTGATTTAATTTTTAAAAAAATTAAACACTGAAAAAAATTTAAATACAGCTTTGTTTAAAAACCAGAATTTTCAGCTTTTTTAAAAAAATTATTTTTCAAAAATTATTAAAACAAATATTTTAAAAAAAAATCAATTCAAACATATTCGTAGTAGTCCATTTTGCTTCTAGACAAATTGATGATGCGGACCCCATTTCACTATGCATCACTTACTGTCGAGGTGGCAAAACAATGCGCATTTCTTTTATTTGAAGATGCATAACCGATAATATATGTGGAAAGTCGCCAAGTTTGATTGTAAAGTAATTCATAGTTAGAGGAATCGTTATATTGTTAAAATATGTATATATTAAGATTCAAGTATATCATATAAAGTGTTAGGTCATTCCTCTTATTGATTAATTGGTTGATACAATTTTAATAATTTTTAATATGATATTAAAATTAGACTTTTGGTCCAATCTTTATGTTATGCTCATGTCCACGTGTAACTCGTTCGTTCACCTTGCACGTCATTCATGTGGTAGCTTATCCTGCAAATAGCCTATTAAAGTTGTGTCTCATCTATTCTATCCCATAATGACAAATTTCCACAAGCAGTCCAACAGAACTACTTCTACTCCAGGTAGTGATAGCTCATTGGTTGTTTTTGGGCACAAATTCAACCTATCCATCGACCTAATGCAAGCATTATTATTTCGGGTCCAAATGAGAGGGGGTTAAAATATGTGAATGATAATTATAATATATATATATATACATATATATATGTAAACATTACCATAAAAAATTATACATTTTAATTTACAATCTATTGAGGTTCCATTATGGTGCACTTCAATTTTGACGTAAGAATAATATTCACTTTTGTAAGATTTGACGTAAGAATATAACAGAGAATTTATCAGGAATTTGTAGATTTTGACAGTAATTTTTTACCAAAAAAAGTTTGTCTTTAAAGAAGACAAACCTTTTAAAGAGTTTAACTTTTTCAAAAACAAATATATTATTTTAAGAATTGCTTCCAAAACCTTATTAGTTCTAGAATAATAATTTTTTTCATATTATTTATATAAATAACCCTCTAAAGGTGTATACATTTTTCACTTCAAAATTGAGTCTTTTTCCTACCATAATCGTCTAGAAGCGTAATTATGAGAACCCTCTATAAGAAAAGATGCTGATATATATAATATTATGTTTTAGGGGGTGGATTCTAGAAGGATGAAATGACTACAAGAAAAAGAGACCCATGCGGGTGCTTCTCGTGTGGTTCAGAATTCGGACAACTACTTTTTCTTGATCTTTACTTCATGGTTATGGTTAGATGGCAAAACAGTAAATTAAAGCTACTATAAAAATCAACAAGGAGTCCATAACAGATGATCATATATAGACAAAACAAAAATGGAGATGCTTATAAGCTACTTAACTGCAGCATGTTGTGTTGCTTTTCTGATATTGGCATGGAGGGTGTTGGATTGGGTGTGGCTGAGGCCTAGGAAGCTTGAGTGGATCCTCAGAAAGCAAGGTCTTAATGGAAACTCATACAGGCTGTTGCATGGTGACTTGAAAGACATGGATAAGATGACTGGAGAAGCCATGTCTAAGCCAATCAACCTCTCTGATGATATCGTGTCAAGAGTTCAACCCTACTTCGTTGAGACTGTTGAGAAGCATGGTATGTTTCGGATAATCTTTGTTGTTTAGTTTATTGCAGATTACAGTGATTTGAGTCTGTGATGTTGATTAGCCCGAGTATTGTTATATATCATCCATTCATCGTTCCATCATATATTATCTTTTTTCCGTAATAGATTTTTTACTGTATAAATGAGATATGTGACGAAGAGGAGATACTATAAAGCATTACTCACGTGTCTTTTGACACTTACTATTGCTGTAAGAAAAATTTCGAAGTTTTAGTTCTTGAACACAGCACATGAATTTTGTTTTTATATGCTCTAATTAAGTGCTTTATTTCAATACTGTCCATGTTCCAATGCAAAGACGAATACTCACCAATCTTTTGAGTGTGCCAATGCGTCAAATTGTAGCAGTTTTAGACTGATGAGCCCTTCTCATGATCTCAACAAAATCCAAAAATTCAATGTTGACTTATAAGAAATGAGAACTTTAGAAGTGAAATTTTAAAGATAATAAATGGATATCAAAACGCGATAGAAGATGTGAAAATTGAAAGTTTTTGTATGATGAAGTCGGAGATAATGTTAAGTTGGTTGCCAGATCCTTCTGGGGCTGCAGCGTATGCCTTTCGCGCTATGAGTTGAGTATGTGCAGATTCTCATATTTGATGTGGTTTGGGTAAGGCAGACTATGCTTTGCACCTTCAATTCATTTCTAATCAACTTCATTTTTTGTTACTTTTGATAATCAAATAACTTGATGAACAGAGCACTAATGCAAGTGTGTAAAACATAATGCCTTTAACGTCTCTTCTGAATGTTGAAATTATTAGGAAGATATTTCATCAACGATTATTCTTCCCAATGATCTATGACATAGCTTTGTATCTTTTGCTTAGTTTAGTTATACCTGTTAAGTATTGGTTTACACAGCTAGTTTAATTGTAATTTGCAGGCAAAAACTCGTTCATATGGCTGGGGCCAACACCAGCTGTGCTTATCCTGGATCCTGATCTTGTAAAGGGAATCATGATCAAGAATGATCAGTATCACAAGACTCCAGCTAATCCACTTACAAAATTGCTCGCTCAAGGACTAGTAACCTTGGAGGATGATAAATGGGCTAAGCACAGAAAAATAATAAATCCAGCTTTCCATCTGGAGAAACTCAAGGTACCCTTTTTAATATTGCTGCTATTGTCAATGACATATCAAACACGAAAGGTCCTTAGTTTGATGATTTTTGCTGCTCGTTAAATTCATATATTTGAGTACGGGTAGCAGAAAATTGGTGCTGCTAACGAGGTTTTCCGCGTACAATTTCTTTCTTCTGCACAGCACATGCTACCAGCTTTTTTAATGTGTTCCACTGAGATGATAAGCAAATGGGAGGAGATTGCTATTGCTTCACCAAATGGATGGTGTGAGTTGGATGTTTGGCCTTATCTCCAAACCTTGACTAGCGATGCAATTTCACGCACAGCATTTGGCAGTAACTATGAAGAAGGAAGAAAGATATTTGAACTGCAAAAGGAACAAGCTCAGCATTTCATGCATGTTGTGAGGTCGATTTATATCCCTGGGATGAGGTAACGTCATCTCTTTCTTATCCTACTCTTATCACCGATTCTCTTGTTTTAGTGTTTAGGGATGATACCGTGGCGATTATGGTCTCTTGATTGAAATATATATACATATATGTACACACCCGGAGTAAGGTATGGTATCTAAATAAGTACCATTTTTATCAGGTCTCATCTTTGTCATTTATTAATCAACTATCACTTCACGTCACAACTTTTCTCGGTTGTTTTGTTAAATGTTTTTGATTGCAGGTTTTTACCAACTAAGAGGAACAGGAGAATGAAGGAAATTGCCAACGAAGTTCAAGCTTCGATAAGAGGCATTATCGATAAGAGAGTTAAGGCAATGAAAGCAGGGGAAGTCGGGAGCGATGATCTATTGGGCGTCTTACTGGAGTCCAATTTCAAAGAAATCGAAGAACATGGGAACAAAAGTTGGGGCATGAGTATCCAAGAGGTCATAGAAGAGTGCAAACTATTCTATTTTGCCGGGCAGGAAACAACTTCAGCGTTGCTTGTGTGGACGATGGTTTTATTGAGTAAACATCCAGAGTGGCAGGATCGTGCCAGAGAAGAGGTGTTGCAAGAATTTGGATATGAGAAACCCGGTTATGAACAACTTAATCACCTGAAAACCGTAAGTACTCATCGTCCCCCCAATGTTACTTCGTTCAAGATATATATATATATATATATATATATATATATATATATATAATCCATTGGAAATAAATTACATCGCCTAGCGCACCGTTCTGCTTAATGCATTATAAGACATCGCGTAGCCTACCGTTCTGCTATGCTTCAATCAAATATGTACCTTGTAACAGATGGTATTCAAGATTGCACAACCATGCATTAAGTAGCAGTGGCGGAGCCACATTCACTTGATTTTATTATAACGTGAGGCCAAATTACACGGGGTGCACCCATTCGCGAGGAAGATGCACCTGTTCATAATCTTGACGAGAGTGTTATTTTTTTTCATTTTAGAGTTTTCAATTAAAAAAAAAAAACAGAAAAATAAATTTAGGATAAATATTTTTATGTAATTAGTTTTGCCATGAACAAGAAAGAAAAAAACGACAGAAAAATAAAAGAAAATAGTTGCAATTAATAATTTATAATAACACTAAGACTGCATTGAATATTAACAGTTTAAAATCTAAAGTTATATCAAAGGACTGTTATAAAATGTAGTTCTATTTGTAATAACTCTAGTTATTCTCTTATGTTTTTTGTGTATCAATATGTCATTAATATATCAATTAATATATATTATATAATTATTTTCATTTACGTGAAAGATTTACACACAAATATGCCCTCTCTGATGCTTGGGTCCTAGTTCCGCCACTGTTAAGTAGTGACTTCAAGTGTGAAGTTTCTTAACAGGTAACTATGATTTTGTACGAGGTTATGAGGCTATACCCACCCATTGGTGTACTTGGTCGGACAACCACTGAAGACCTCAAGTTAGGAAACCTATCTCTGCCTGCTGGAGTGCTTATCCAATTGCCAGCAATCTTGTTGCATCACGACCCCGAAATATGGGGGGCCGATGTACAAGAGTTTAAGCCTGAGAGATTTAGTGAAGGAGTGTCAAAGGCAACCAGAGGCAAAGTCACATACTTCCCTTTTGGATGGGGACCTCGGATATGCATTGGACAAAACTTCTCTATGCTTGAAGCAAAATTAGCATTGGCGATGATTCTGCAACGCTTCTCATTTCACCTTTCACCCTCCTATGCCCATGCTCCTTACACTCTCGTAACTATTCAGCCTCAGTTTGGAGCTCACTTTATCTTGCACAAAATGTAGGTTGGAGAAGTTTGAAAGTCATTGAACTGTACTGCTAATAACAATATACTGTAGTTCTGTATTTTATGTACCTTTTTTCAATATGGTAACTATTCAGCCTCTATTCTATCATTTTTTTTTTTTTGTTTATACTAGTAAATTAACGTCATGCAAGGCACAGATATATTGCTCAATATTGTTGGAATACAAAATTTAATTATCTAATAAATAATTATTAAAAAATTCAATAATCTTGTAAGGAGTCAAATAAATTATACTTATCTTTACACATCTCTTTGAAAAATTTGAAACAAAAAAAAATGTATTAGTTTTGTCTTTTTACTATTTTGACCAATTTAAGATAAGTTTGATTATTAGAAAAAAAAAATTTGTAGAATATGAGGGTGAAAATATCTGAATTTTCTTTTGGGTTGTACTTGATGTAATCGAATTAGAATTTCATATATAAAATTTATATAGGAATCGGATTGAAAAGTTATTTTTTTTTTTATTTTTATTCTCATAAGTACTTTAATGTTATTTGAGATGATTTTGCAATTATTGAATTTTCTTCTATTTTTATATCTTTTTAAATTTAATCTCAATTAGTATAGTACGATTTTAACAAAAAAAACAAAAATACAAAATAAAAAAGATAATGAGAAACTCGAACACCAAAACCCAAGTATTTAAATTATGATCGGGTTTTACAGTTTTTATTACCTAATTGAATAAGTTTATTTTTGCTCTTGAAGTTTAAAATTCTTAACCTGAAAATTCATTCAAATCAATTTCCACTTTGTACAAACCAAAATCTATTTTCAAATTTAGTATAAATTAGCATAATACAATTTAACAAATCTATATTTTTTTTAATCTAGTCTAAATTAGGATAATATATTTAATAAATAACAATAATCAAAAATCAAAACTTGAATTTAGAAAACCTAAACCCAAGTATCCAAAAATACTCAACTTTTATTATTTAAAATGTTTAATTTAATAGTTTTTTAACTCTAAAAATTCAAACATTTGAACTTAAAATCCAATCAAATTCTCTTCTTTGACCCAATTGAGTAGTTTTTTGGACTTAAAAATGGAAAAAAAAATTAAAAATCAAGCAGAAAAGTCTGATTAGTAGAGAAATGAAAAAAGAAAGTGCACATCATTTTGATTGAGAATGAAAGCCAAAAAAGATAGAGTATATATAAAATTATCTAATCAAATAGTTTCGTTTATTTTAATAATAAAAATTTTAAAAATTTGAACACAGAAACTCAAACTGATTCTCTACCATATTTGAACTTTAAGACTTTTAGTACTCTATCAATTTTTTTATCTTAAAACTCAAAATATTAAAAATTCAAACCAATTTCTACCATAAATAAAAGTTAAAAGACGTAATTAACAAAGAAGTATAGAAAAAAAAGAACATATTATTTTGCTAGAGAAGGGAAAAAGAAAAAAAAGAGCAAATATAAAATTTTATTTTGCTATGAGATAAACATAAATTACAAATATTATATAATTTTTTATTGATAATCACACACTTTTTTTAGAATTTATTATAATATTGCTATTTTTAGATACTATTCATTCACAGAGGAAATCCGTGAATGACTAGTACCCAAAAAGTGAATCTTTTTATATAAATAAAGATTATCAATATGTACTTTTTTCAACATAAAATTTAATTACTTAGTCGCTTGATTATTTTTCAGCAAAGTTGTTAAGCCAAACAAGAAAAAGAAAAGTTCCGTTGCCGGGAATCGAACCCGGGTCTCCTGGGTGAAAGCCAGATATCCTAACCGCTGGACGACAACGGAATTGCGAACTGCTTATGTAGAAATTATCTAAGGCTGCGTTCTTTTTTTTTTCCTTGAAATTTTGACATAAATTATATTATATACGAGGTCTTGAACTACTCCACTAATATCTGTTAGTTTTAAAATGAGACTCAAGATAATTAATAATGTCTAGACAGTATTTGACATTGCTTATTTATGTGCTTATAAATATTTAAAACGAAAAAATATTTTCATGATCTTTTTATTTTAGATACTTATATATACCACCAAACATCCTCCTAGAAGCATTCGCAGTAGATTTACAAGGTTTTACTCATTCTCCAGTCATCTTCTCGAGTCTAAGAAGAAATTGTGAAATGACTTAAATTGAGCAACTCCCTTCGCCTCTTGTTTGATTGCAATGCTTCTTTCAGCTAAAATTAGGTGTTTTGGATTTAAATATTTGTGACTTGGAAGGTACTTTTAGTCATAAAAATTTTCAAAAAAAAAAATGATAGTTGTTCAAGGGTATTCCAACAGTGCTATTAGCATAACAAGCCAAATACCTTAATACCTTATTTTTGTATACATTAAGTTATTAGTTCGTTATTTCTCAGGTTCGAAACTCCAAATCAACAACCCAATTCATCCATGCAAATGGTTAACTTGAATTATTACTTAAACAAGCAAAACTAATTCATATATGAATATGTAACTTTTAAATTCTCTTTTTTTAACCCCAACTAATCTTGTCTTCGTCCGTGGGAGGAGAAGAACTAGGGGAACGTTTTTGGTATACACTGTTCATATATACCAAAATTGGAAGATTCTCTCTCCCAAAATAACTAACATATTGGTAAGCAAGTTCGAACTTGGTCGTTGCAGAATTTTAGCCAACATCACACTGACATTTAACATTTGTTGTCTTGCAGGAACAATCATCAATTGTTGTTTACGGTTGCTGTTTGTGGATCATCATCAGACACTTTACAAGAGTAACTAATTTAACACCAAATCAAAGTAAATTACAATAAACTTGACCCTTCTTTGAATCCTCACTCAGAAATCAAATCACCCTTTAATGGACTTCGTATTTTAGCCAAATACAAACCTCTTGACGTGGTCTCATCTCGTCCACTAGTACGTGAACTGAGATTCTATCCACAAACATTAGTCTAGTTTTCACTCTATTTTTGCATTCCTCAGCCAATCAAAATATTTTCTCTATCATTTCCTTAACCAGCAACGCTAGTTAATTATTACACCATTACATGAAGGGACATCTTGTATTCTTGTTCAATCCCATGGAGACAATTTTGAAGTCTGATGTTTACACATAGTTCTTCCACCACACTCTCTTAAGAATTTTTTTTCCCATATCAGAGTTGCAAATGAGATCAGCCATGGCTTCACATTGCTTTGGCCTTGCCCCCAGAATTTACCACAATCACTTCATTCAAATCCTCACAAAATCCACTCATCTGCCCACCCCACCATTCTTTTTATGTTCTAATCCTGAAAATTCTAAGGCAAGTGACCTCAAGAATGAGATATTGCCATTCATGGTTGTGAGCAAGAGAATGGTCTCCATTTCCATGGTGGCATTACTATTGGCCGACCCTTTATCAAGATTCTCTAAGGCCATGGCTGATGAAGTCTTGGAGCTTGAAAGATACACTGATGATAAAGAAGGCTTCACTCTCCTCAGACCATCTTCTTGGACTAAGGTTGATAAAGCCGGCGCAAATGTTCTTTTCCAGGATGTGAACAAAGGGTCCAACAATGTTGGAGTTGTAATTAGCCCTGTCCGAATATCGAAACTCAGTGAGTTTGGGAGCCCTCAGTTTGTTGCAGACAAGCTAATCGAGGCCGAGAAGCGAAAGGAGAGTACTAAGGCTGCTGAGGTGGTTGCTGTGGAGGAGAGATCAGGCCAGGGAGGCCTTCAAGTGTATGAATTTGAGTACAAGCTTGATAGCACCAGGGGTGGGATGAAAAGGGTGTTTAGTGCTGCATTTGTGGCATCTAAAAAGTTGTACCTTTTGAACATTTCTCACTCTGATGGATTGGAGAATCCTCTGGATTCTGATAGGAGAATGGTGTTGGAACAAGTTCTTCATTCTTTTGATGTTTCACCTGTGACATGACTAAACATTCAACTGCATTCTTTTGAAATGGATTTTTTTTTTTTGGGAATTGAATGCCTTTGGTAATTGCAATTTCTCATTTTCTGATTTTGCTAATGTATGAAGCTGCAGAGTTGGGATCTGATTTTACTGCAATAAAATGGTTAGCTCCTCGCATGGATTTTCCAAGTATAACCTTCTATTGACAATGGGAAACTTTTTTTAGAATGAATTACATGCTGTGACGCTATACCTAATACATGCACTAAATCAGTCAAGGTTGGTAAAAGATTACTACTTTTGGAACTGAGATTATTTGTCATCATCTTAACTTTGCACCTTACTCTCAAGCTTAACTTTTGATGGATCACTTTTTCCAAATGAAAATTGCTATGCAATTAGTGCTGTAATTCAGAGATTCAAATGTATGACAGTTTCTTCTCTGACAACATGGTGGAAATATGATTCACTTTGCATAAGTTCATTAGTCAATGTCTGAAAGAAAAGGACTTTGCGCAAGTAAAATTTAACAAACTGCAAATAATGTTGCTTAAAATTTGACTCGTTTTATGTTAGATCTTACGGTCAACGAGGTACGTTCAAAAAATTTGACTCGGTTTATGTTAGATTTTACTATTAATGAGGCACGTTCAACACTCCACATAAATTAGAAAAAGTTATTAGATTATTACATTACTATATAATAATCTGTAATTTGAAGTAACATAGTTGAATATATTCTGTAATTTTTGTTTTGGGTGGCTCACCATAACAATTGTGGTATCATCTGATTTTATGAATACAAACATCTTGATGTCATGAAGTCGCCTCATCTCATCCCTACCAAAGAACTGGCTTTTTCAAAGGACTTCTATTCATTATCCGGTAAAACATTCCCCATCAACCAACAAATCTCATTCTCTACACTTCCTGTCTTTTCTTTATTATTATTAATTAAGACTTATAATATTCATAATGGAAGAATATAAATTTAAGTTTGAAATTTTTTACTAGAAAAAGTAATTATTATTGGATCACTTGACCTAATTATTAGCAATTATCCCATGTAACCGCTTAAAAGATCTATAACACAGAGATAGAGTTTATTTCTAAAATTGATGCGTGCACATTTGTCTAATTATTCAACATCATGAACCCGAATTAGTTGGAGATAACAATGACACATGTCTTAAATCTAAAGAAAATAATTCAGGGACCTAGTGATAGCTTTTACCCTTCTTTTGTCACTTTGATTGAAATATTGAAACATCTCTAAGGTTGTTATATTGACTTCTCCTCCAACTCACTGTATGTTGAACCAGGCAGAATGAAAAGAAATGGTCCAAAATCAGACACCAGTACTAGTTGAAATAACTCATATTGGACACCATACATAAAGACTTGGGGGGGGGAGGACAAAGAAAAGATACAACAATAACATGAGGCACAAAAAAGGAATCTTCGTCCCTTCTTTTTTCTTATTGGTCCAAAACCTAAACTAGAAATTTCAAATAAAAAAGTAAATTCTTGACTTAGATAATCAAACAAGATACTTGTTATTATCAAACATCACAAATTTAAATTTGAGTCTTTTTTTACAAGTATTATTTAACCCTTAATTGAACTAAATATGTATTGAAATATCTTGTAACACCATATATCTAGAGTGACTTAAACATGATATTTTAATACATGTTAAAGAAAAACCAAAAACAAAAACAAAACAAACAAACAAAAGAAAATTGCACAAAAGCTAACATGGGGTGGGTATAAATTATAAAGTCTTTTGCAGAAAATGCCAAAAACACCATTAGGAAAAAATCTAAGCAAAAGGGTAGACAAATTACCCACTAAGGAAAAGCCACGTACACAAATTCCAAACCACATCCATTCCCTCTAAATTACCTTACAACACCCCTCTTCCCACACATCTCCACTCTCCTCCAATTCCTTCAAGGATTCATCTCATTTTGTTTCAGGTGCTTCATCTTTTCCTCTTCTTATATCATAATAGTTCAATTTCTACTTCCTTTTTTTGCATATTTATTTGTGGGATTGCTTTATTTTTCATCAAAATTGTTGCTTTGCTGATATAATCAAAGAATATGTATGTGGGTATGATTTCTTTTTCAAGCTTTGATCTAATAAAAATTGTTGCTTTGATACTTATCTACTGCTTAGTATGTTCTTTCTTCTTTCTCGCAAAATTATTGGTTGGCATCCTTTATTTTTCAAGGTAATGTAATACAAATTGTTGTGACGATGCTTTCTTTTCAAGCTTAATGCAATAAAAATTGTTGCTTTGTCCCTAGCTTTTGCTTAGTCAGTGTTTTTTATTACAATGATTTTGTGACTTGTTTTTGTGAAATTATTTGTGGATATGATTTCTTTTTCAATGGTAATGCAATAAATATTGTTGATTTATTGCTATCTGCTTCTTCATGAAGGTGGACAAGTTCAATGACTATGCCTTGTTTATGCAAGATTATTAGTGCCTATGCTTTCTAAATCAAGATTAATGTAATAAAGCCCGTTGCCTTGTTACTATTTTCTGCTTAATAATTATAATTTAGATACAATATGCCTTGTTTTCACATAAGTATTTTAAAATAATATGTAATTTTGTTTGTTGATGACAATTTAAATGGCACAAGTATAGAAGTTACTTAAAAGCGAAAATAACTTGTTTTATCTAATTAGTTGGTGTTTGAAACTGATGTTAATTGTTGCTTGACCTTGGTATTCCCTGCTTTTGACTGTAGCAAAAGCATGGTTCATCTCCATATGTCCTTAGCTTAGCTTAGTTTTCTGGTTGAGAATAAGGCAGTTAGAACTTGATTCTATATTTTATATCTTCAAAGATTTTATTGTTCATTGGAATTGGTTTAGGTTAATAAGCTGAGACTTGCAGAAGTAGGATATCCAAGCACATTCAAATTCGTTAACTTTGTATGATAGGTTTGAATTTTAAATTTTACGTCTCGCAAGTCATTGTTCTTCATAAATGCATCAACTTAACAAAGTTTTATAAATATCGTTAATGCTAGTGTTTAGCTTATGCCTTTTGCATATGTTTTGCTCTCCAAATTCTTCTTTCCTAATCTTTTATGTTTGGGCTATGTGAAGCACCAGAAATGGCAGCATCTTCAGCATGCTTAGTGGGAAATGGTTTGGCTGGGCGTAGTACTAGATCATCTCTGGTCAAGGAAGTTTATGGAAGGCAGTTTTTCCTTTCCTCACGCCTTTCATCTTTGAATAAGACATCAAAACTAGTCTCTGCAAAAGCCTCACTAAGCCAATTTCCAAATGAAGGAAAAAGAAATTTTCTCAAATTTTTGCTAGGAAATGTAGGAATTGCTGCGCCAGCATTATTGGGTAGTGGGAATGCACATGCTGATGAGCAGGGGGTTTCTAACTCAAGAATGTCTTATTCTAGATTTTTGGAGTATTTGGACAAGGACAGAGTGAAAAAGGTGGATTTGTTTGAAAATGGAACCATAGCTATTGTTGAGGCCATCTCTCCAGAGTTGGGTAACCGGGTGCAGAGAGTTCGTGTCCAACTACCAGGACTCAGCCAAGAACTCCTCCAGAAGTTCAGAGAAAAGAACATTGACTTTGCTGCCCACAATGCTCAAGAGGACTCTGGTTCACTGTTGTTTAACTTAATTGGAAATTTGGCCTTCCCACTTATATTGATTGGAGGTCTGTTCCTTCTCTCAAGGCGGTCCTCTGGTGGAATGGGTGGTCCCGGCGGCCCTGGTTTCCCCTTGGCGTTTGGTCAATCAAAAGCTAAGTTCCAAATGGAACCAAACACTGGTGTTACATTCGATGATGTTGCTGGGGTGGATGAAGCAAAGCAAGACTTTATGGAAGTTGTGGAGTTCTTGAAGAAACCTGAGAGGTTTACTGCAGTTGGAGCTCGTATTCCAAAAGGGGTTCTTCTTGTTGGTCCTCCTGGTACCGGGAAGACCCTGCTAGCTAAGGCAATTGCTGGTGAAGCAGGTGTTCCATTTTTCTCAATTTCAGGTTCTGAGTTTGTTGAGATGTTTGTTGGTGTTGGTGCTTCTCGGGTCCGTGATCTTTTTAAGAAAGCCAAGGAGAATGCTCCTTGCATTGTGTTTGTTGATGAAATTGATGCTGTTGGGCGGCAAAGAGGTACTGGAATTGGAGGAGGAAATGATGAAAGGGAGCAGACCCTCAACCAGCTTTTGACAGAAATGGATGGTTTTGAAGGAAACACCGGTATTATTGTGATTGCAGCCACTAATCGTGCAGACATTCTTGACTCCGCCTTGTTGAGGCCAGGACGGTTTGATCGACAGGTAATGTCATTATTTGTGTGACACATAAACATTATTATATGTGGAAGATCTTGAATTTGAAGTTCTGGTGCAGGTCACTGTTGATGTACCTGATATTCGGGGAAGAACTGAGATCTTGAAAGTTCATGCCAGCAATAAAAAGTTTGATACTGATGTGTCTCTTGAAGTGATAGCCATGAGGACACCCGGTTTCAGTGGTGCAGACCTTGCTAACCTCTTAAATGAGGCAGCTATACTGGCTGGTAGGCGTGGGAAGATGGCAATCTCTTCTAAAGAGATTGATGATTCAATTGATAGAATAGTGGCTGGAATGGAAGGGACAGTTATGACAGATGGAAAGAGCAAAAGTCTTGTGGCATACCATGAAGTTGGCCATGCCATTTGTGGGTAAGTGTGACACTGGCGCCACTTGCGCATCCTGATGTTGTTCATTGGACATCCCGATGTTGTTCATTAAAGAAATTCAACATACTTTGGATTTCTGTTTCAAGGGCTTCCCATTATGATGAATTTTCAGAAAAGAAAAAACATTCTCTCTTCCATCCAATTTGGAGCCATGCTTTCCATTTTGGGATATCCCAAAGTGAATATCCTTTCCTCTTAGTTGGAAATAATCCATATCTCAATTATCCCTCACATGACCATTGCACCAAAGATAACTGCCTACCACTGCATAGTCTTCCACCCAGGCATCAACTCCATGATCCCAGCACTGGTGCAACAACGAGTAAAGACATGTATACACACTTTTCTTCTCTTTGCCACAATATAAAGTCGACAGCCATAGATTGCTCAGTAGCACGAAAGACCAAACTGTTGAAAAAACTGTTTCCCTCTTCACAGAGGCAGATCTTCTAGCTTAATTTTCGAGTTCGGTTGCAGATCTTCTAGCTTTATTTTCGAGTTTGGTTGCAAAACACGAACTTATTTTTCCATTATCAGAGACATCAAAAAATCCGAAAGCTGTGACTGAAGTGGTGGTGGCATCTTTATTTATGATTCATAGTCATAGTAGTTTTATGGAAAACATGCTTACGGTTTTCCTTACTCTTTTCTTTCTTCATGCAGAACTCTCACTCCTGGCCATGATCCAGTACAAAAGGTGACCTTAGTCCCACGTGGTCAGGCACGGGGTCTGACCTGGTTCATTCCATCAGATGACCCAACCTTGATCTCCAAGCAGCAGCTCTTTGCCAGAATCGTGGGTGGACTAGGAGGAAGGGCTGCCGAGGAAGTGATTTTTGGTGAGCCTGAGGTGACCACTGGTGCTGCTGGCGATTTGCAGCAGATCACTGGTTTAGCCAAGCAGGTAATAATTTTTCTGCTCTTCTTATGATGAGAATTTTAAATGATAGCTACCTAGGAGAAATAGAAGTTGCTACCATGCACATTTGATCTTTGATGAGTTTTGATAAATGAATCTTGAATAGCTGGCTACAAGTAACCAAGATATAATACTAGGAAGCAGAAGCTGAGTTTTTCCGGAATTTGGCTTTTTTGCATTTCACTCTGTTTAACCTGTTGACGCACCTATAATTGCATTTGGAGTAGTGAGAAGCCTTTTTTTTTTCTGGTTAATTTGCTCAACTACACTTACTAAAAGAATTGGATCCATATCGTTTTGCAGATGGTAGTCACTTTTGGCATGTCTGAAATCGGTCCATGGTCACTTATGGACTCGTCAGCCCAAAGTGCCGATGTCATCATGAGAATGATGGCTAGGAATTCAATGTCAGAAAAGCTAGCTGAAGACATTGATGCTGCTGTCAAGAGGCTCTCAGATGAAGCTTACGAAATTGCCTTGAGCCACATCAGGAATAACCGTGAAGCCATTGACAAGATAGTGGAAGTCCTCCTGGAGAAGGAAACAATGAGTGGGGACGAATTCAGGGCAATTCTTTCTGAGTTCACTGAAATTCCTGCCGAGAACAGAGTCCCTTCAACCTTACCGACTCCAGTAGCTGCACAGTGAAGTTTATATGTACCATAGGATGTACTGTATATTTGGGCATACACCTGTAACTAAATTGATGTATACTATACTCTTGTGATTGTTGCAATTTTGTGCACGTAGAAGTTCCAATTAACTTGAAACACTTGAGAATTGTAGAGATATATACAAAAGCATATGTAAGCATTAGCAGAATCAATGTTTGGTTCCTGATTGTTGCTCCTTTGTTCATTTGGACCCTTGGGATTCTTATAGTTTCTTTATGGTGATCTATGAGAGGAGTTCGACCCAAAAAAAAAATCTATGAGATGAGACTTGCGTCAAGGGAGGCATTTTAATATTCTTAAATTGAATGTGAAAACATTTTCTTTCAGGATTCATATAAACTAGCAAGGCAAAAATCTTGTGTGTGTGTGTGTATTTTATGAGACATTTTTGAGGTTAGAGCATTAAAGAGTTCTTCCTTGCTGTATTTGTAGGTTCTTGCCTGTAAACAATTTTTGGACATGGTGGGTTGATAAAAGCATTTCAATACACGACAAAAACTCTTGATACGTACAAAGTTGGACAAGCCGTAGATTTATATTTTGTCTTATCTTATATTTTTATATTTGTATCTAAGATTTTATCCACGCAGATTCTTCTATCATTTCAAAACTATTACTAGTATATATTTGGTAACAAGAAAAATTATTTACTCAGAAGTGCTTCTAATTTTTCCAAGACATTTTAGGACTAATCTACCCTAGTCTTTATTACCATTTTGACACAAATGTTACATAAACCAATCCCATCCACCCAAGCTAATGAATGGCAAAGCCATATCTAAAACCCCTTAACTCACTTTCCCTCCAAAACTCAGTTAACTGCCATTCAATTCTCACATCAACAACTTCATTAACAACAACACTCACAAACCTATGCACCAAAGGCCAACTCAAACAAGCTGTCACACACTACGCCCACCTCATATGGCAAGACCCTTCTCTCTTCTCTCACCTCCTCAAATCATGCATCCAAATCGTCTCCCTTCCTCTCACCAGACAACTCCATTCCCTCATCATCACCTCTGGCTGTTCACAAGACAGATTCATCTCCAACCATCTTCTCAACGCGTATGTGAAATTAGGCCAATTAGACATTGCACTCACTCTGTTCGACAAAATGCCTAAGCGAAATACGATGTCGTTTAACATTTTAGTTGGTGGGTACATTCATAGTGGCGAATTGGGTAATGCAATTAAGCTGTTTGACCAAATGGGTGTCAGGAATTTGGCTTCTTGGAATGCGATGGTGACCGGGTGCGTTCAGTTTGAGTTCAATGAAGCAGGTTTGAGTTATTTTTATGACATGCATAAGCTTGGGTTCTTGCCTGATGTTTTCACTGTTGGGAGTGTGTTGAGAGGCTGTGCTGGGTTGAAAGATTTGTGGAGAGGGAAACAGGTTCATGGGTATGTCGTGAAAACTGGGTTGGAGTACAATTTGGTGGTTGGTAGTTCATTGGCGCATATGTATATGAAGTGTGGGAGTTTAAGTGAAGGAGAGATGGTGATTGGACTACTGCCAGTTTCTACTGTTGTTGCTTGTAATACAATTATTGCGGGGAGGGCACAGAATGGTCATTTCGAGGGTGCTTTGGATCATTATAGGATAATGAAGATGGCAGGGTTTAGGCCAGACAAGATTACATTTGTGAGTGTGCTTAGCTCATGTTCTGAGCTTGCCATGCTCGGACAGGGTCAGCAGATTCATGCGGAGGTGATAAAAACCGGGGTGCTTTCTGTTGTTCCAGTTGTTAGTTCGTTAGTTAGCATGTATTCAAGGTGTGGATGTTTGGAATATGCTGTCAAGGTTTTTGAAGAGAGAGGGGGAGCTGATATTGTTTTGTGGAGTGCTATGATTGCAGCTTACGGGTTTCATGGACAAGGAAAAGAGGCGATTGAGTTGTTTAATGTGATGGAGCAGGAAGGACTGGAAGCAAATAACGTGACTTTCTTGAGTTTACTCTATGCGTGCAGTCATTGTGGGTTGAAGGATAAAGGGCTTGAATTTTTTGATTTGATGAAAGAGAAATACAAGTTGGAGCCTCAGTTAGAACATTATACATGTGTGGTTGATCTCCTTGGTAGATCAGGGCGGTTGGAGGAGGCGGAAGGTTTTATTAGATCTATGCCTGTAAAGGCAGATGCTATTATATGGAAAACCTTGCTGTCAGCCGGCAAGATCCATAAAAATGCAGATATGGCCAAAAGGATAGCCGAAGAAGTTCTTAAAATTGATCCTCAAGATTCTGCTTCTTATGTGCTCCTTGCAAATATTCAAGCCTCTGCTAAAAGATGGCAGGATGTTTCCGAAGTGAGAAAAACAATGAGAGATAGGAATGTGAAGAAAGAGCCTGGCATAAGCTGGCTCGAGTTGAAGAGTCAAGTTCATCAGTTTATCATTGGTGACAAATCTCATCCCCACTGGGAGGAGATAGATATATACTTGAAAGAACTAATGGATGAAATAAAGTTGCAAGGATATGTGCCTGATATTGGCTCTGTTTTGCATGATATGGACGTAGAGGAGAAGGAGTACAACTTGGTGCACCATAGCGAAAAGTTGGCAATTGCCTTTGCTCTGATGAACACCCCAGAAGGTACTCCCATCAGAGTGATGAAGAATTTGCGAGTTTGCAGCGATTGTCATGTTGCTATCAAATACATATCTCTGATCAAAGAGCGGGAAATTATTGTACGAGACGCCAGTAGGTTTCATCATTTCAAAAATGGGCATTGTTCTTGTGGAGATTATTGGTGAGCATAGCGAGACAAACCTTGTCCTGAAAATGGACAAAATCTTCTCATTCCATTCTCTGTAGAGGAATGTCATGACCAAGAAGATTTGCATAAACCTCAAGGGATACTTGTATTTTCCTTTGCAGCAGTTTGATTACCATGCCTGAAGCTTGAATTGGATGATTGTGAGAGCAAAGCTTTTGCATCTCTCACAATATTATTGATTTCCGGAGCGCTGGCTCACATTTTGATCATTTTTGGCTATTGATCATTTTCTCTGATGTAACTTGATGCACTAAACCAATACTTCAAAGAGTTGATTGCAAATGTTCTTTATTTGTTATAGGAAAACATTTCTGACAAAAGAATTTCTGTATGGATGCAAGATAAAATGGTCGTTGCTTCTATCATGTCTAGTTAACATTGGATAGGAGCAGTATTTTGCATCAAATCTAATGCCATGAACCCTTTGAAGCAGTCTGGCAAGGACAACAGTGCTTGGTTACATTCCCACACAAATTAATTTAAAATTTTCAACAACTGTTGTTCTATAACAATTTGGAGAAAGTCTTACAAATGATAGTGACATCATTGTTGGAAAGAATTGAGAAGAGTAACATCCACTGGGGAATCGGCTTATGATTCAGGGACATGCCTCGCTTCACCCTTGCGTTGATCGCGAAACAGGCATGAAGGATATCCTTTCAGTTATGAACCTAAAGGCTATCTATTTCTCGACCGGCTGTTTCTGGGACGCAAAAGCTAGTCATCTTCTTGGTCTTGGAAAGGTTCGATGACAGGCAGAGATTTTCTCAAGAAGCATGCAGATTGGGGCATTGGCTCATCTTATCAAGAATCGAAGATTCAGTGGTCTAACATTTTGGGAACCAAGATACCTCCTAAGATTAAATTCTTCTTATGGATGTTGTGTAATAATGCACAACTAAGAGGCTGTTTGGCTGTGCTTATTTTACCTGCAAGCGAATAAAAAGTCGAGTGCCTCCGACCCTATAAAACCTGTTTATAACCAGGTAAATAAGCACAGCGAAACAGTCTCTTAACTCCCCCTCATCGAAGCAAATCATCGTCAAGATTGCAAATACTGGACTACTAAGCAACCCTCTTGTCAAAATAGTAAGATAAGATGGGAAGTAACACGACAAACAACAAATTCAACCGAGGCAGGCCTCCTTTCTGCACACATTGCTAGAGGTAACAAACAGGCACCCGCGGGCCAATCACACCCGTTTAGCGAGGTTATGTGGTTTCACAGGCCGGGTTGGACCAGGTTGGATTCATGCAGGTGCCTACATCCCCCATCCGCACGCGCGGGTTCACGGGTTATCCGCTTAATTTTTTGGTATTTTAATATTATTTAAAAATAAATAAAACCAAAAAAATTAAGCAATAATTAATAAACACTTGTGACTTGTTTGACCCAAAAAAAACAAAAAATTAGACACCTAAAAATAATTAAAGTTAATGAACTAAATGTCATAAATACAATCAATAATTTAAAATCTCCATTAAACACCTAATCACAAACTAATATTAACATAATAAGACAACAATTATCATAGTCCATATATAGCTACAATCAAAGCCTCAAATATGGCTGCTAAAGCTATAAACTATAAAATGCAATAAAAAGAAAAAACTTAAAGTTTTTAACTTTAAACTTATATGCATTTTTTTAAAAAAAAAAAAACACCCTCAGGTCAACCTGTGGGTCACCCGCAAAATTCGCCCTTTGCGCGGGCCAGGGCAGGTCGGATCGAGTCCACCCATTTGTCCTCTGGGTTATAAAATGCTAAATCCTAACCCTACATTTATGCGGGATAAACGGTTCAACCTGCAGGTCTAAACCCGTTTTGCCACCTCTACACATTGTACCAAAACCAGTAAAAAATTGTACGTTCTACTAACCAAAAAAAAAAACCTATTCTATGGCATTTCGAAAAGAGACTAATTCGCATTATTGCTAATAAATTTCAAAAGAAAATCAATCTGTCAGAAATTCCTGCTATAGAAAGAATTCTCATATCCATACTTTGTGAAAACAAAGCCAAGGCCAAACCTTCCACCCTGAACCTCGAAACCAATCCCGCTCCTTCCCCAACCAAAAGATTACACAGAAAGAAGAGAAAAGAAAGATAAAGCCAGTCATAAAAAATGAAAAGTAGAAGAAGAGGACAAAGAAGAAGAAGAACATGAACATCACAATATCAGCTCGTTGCTTGTTTGACCAGTCTGTACACTTAGAAGAAGCCCTGCAGCATTATTAAAGGCCTAATTCGCCATTTGAAGATTATTCTTCTCCTGCATGTAGAATATGGATTTTCTCTCTCCATCTAGAAGTACTACAACTTCCTTCCAAACAGCATTTAAACCTCCACCCCTCCGGACCTTGCAGTCCCACTGATTGCAATATATCTTTACCTTTGTATATACGTATAACAGATAATATAGCTGTGATTCTCCGACCTTATAGAATGTTCCCATGGATGATGTCCACACTAGGATATAGCCTGATTCCGTCATTTTCATGGTGAGAAGAGTCTTTACTAATCTCTGCAATTTGCTTCCAATCATAAGCCTCAGTCATCTCATCATCAACGATGGCACTTCAAATCTAAGCTAACAAGGATTCACTCTATTTCCATGATTTCCATTTTCTGTTCCCAGGTTCAGCAAAAGAATCTGCAGTGAATGTTTTTCTTCATTCTTTGCTCTCAAATACAGAGGTTATCCAGAATGATGGTGAAAGAATGAAAAGAATAGACAATTGGAAAGAATTCAAAAAAGGAAAAAGATAAACCAAGTAAACTGCATCATCATGCCCTTCAACCTAAAGCCTAATATCCTACAGAAAGCACATATGCTATCACCCAAATATACATTTACGTTCCACTAGATATGAAACCCAAGTTAAGAAAAGAAAAAAGCTGACTACATACTCAGAGAGCTGCCAGCTTCGTCATCAGAGGCAGCAGGAGAATCAGTTGCATCAGCAAGAGATTCAAGCATCAGTCTGACCTCAGACGTATCATCCAAATAATATTTAGCTTTGCTTGGCTTTTGTCCAACTGTGCAGGCAAACACTTTGGTGTCGTGAGAGATAATGTTCCTTGACATTGCACTACCAATTATCTCAAACATGTCCTCATCAGATCTATCATCACCAATGCAGAGCACAAAATCAGCCTGTTTCCCATTCTCAGACATTGACGTGAAGATCTTCTCTGCCACTAAGCCTTTAGTTACACCCTGAGGAATTAGAAAACATTAATCTCCAGTCAGTAATTATGCTCTTTTAGGAAAATGTGGGACGGGGCATAGGGTTATACCGTGGCGAAAATAGCAAGCCCAACAACACCAGAGTTGTAAAATCTAGTGGATGATTCAGGACTATACATGGCCATCTAATCAATATTTTCTGGTGGTACTTCATTGAGTATGTGAAAAGGAAACTGATAACGGCTAGCCACAACCAGTAGTAGCACTTGATAAGGCTAAGCCAAAACACAAAGAACCTTTTTATTTAATGTAGTCTACTATAGTTACTGAAGGAAACAGTCTACAGTTGATCTGTACAAATTATCTGAAGTTGAAATTAACTCACAGGAGCACATCAGCAATCATGGGTGCTGAATGAAAATTAAGGAGATGTGATTCACATATAGGTATACAGTATACCCAGAGTTCAAAAGATTGATAATATTATAACCAAAAGTGTCAATGAGATAAATGCAAAAAGTTGCACATTAAATACAACCAACTGAAAATAAGCAGCAACTTTTAGATAATTGTTCTTAAGACTAAATATTGCCGATGTAGGCACAGGTTCCATACAATCAGGCTAAGGCAAATAGCAATTCATGAGGACAAATCAGCCAATCAAATAGCACGAGAACTTAGATGACCAGACAGATGAAGATTGAGAAGCGTAAGACAGACCTGGGGCTTCACTTCTACGATTAACTGCCCGCTCTTCACAGCAACAGGTTCATTTGCCAAAACACTCTCTAGATGATCCAACATCTCCTTTGCCTGAGAAAACCCAAAGCCTGGGTCTGCATCTTGGAAATGCCACACTAAAGCACTTTCCTTCTTTTCTATGCTAGATCCATCTGTAGCCTCAGTATATGATGTCATTACTGGTTCAGCCATCTCCAGCCATCCAAAGTCAGTGCTCTGACCACATGTTTCCCACTCTTCACTTTGGGGCCACCTGAGAGATGCATTACCGAAATTTTGCAGAAATTCAGACACCATTACAACATTGCCTTCTCATTCTATAACATCAGTTCCCAAAAGCCCATATGAGAAGACCAAAAGAAAAGGGAAGTATAAATGGAAAAAGAAGGGATATTCTCTAACCGATAATATCACAATCAAGACAATTGGTCGGCCAAAATATGATACAAATTAATTTTGCTTAATGTAACACAAGAATAGCAAGATCAGGAAGGAGAGAGAGCAAAGGGAAACAGACCTCAAAAAGTAGCCATGCTCAGCTGCCAGTCCCAGCTTCTTGCAAGGAGCAAACCACTTCCCTAAGCTGTCCCTTCCTCTACCACTGACTATAAAGACTATGTTATTCACGTCTCCACATAGTCTGTTCAAGATTGAGATAACTTCTGCACTTGGATTTTTGATGATAGAATTTTGAGGCATCACTGTACCGTCATAGTCCAACAAAATGGCCCTTCTCTTGGCCTTGATGTAAGTATTGACAATGTCATCAATAGAAAGCTTTCTGAAGTTTGGATCTAGAGCCACAACTCTAAAGCCAAAGCCCAAGCCAATGCCGTAAGATCTTTTCCTGAAATGGTCAGCACAGGTTCTCTCTAAATCTTGCAAGAAGCTTTTTGCCCAATAAGCTACATCATGAGTGCTAACATAACGATAATGCTTCTCATGACGAACTTGTTTCTCTTGTTCAGACATTGATATAGCTTCATTCATTGCCTCAGCAGTTGCTTCAACATTCCAAGGGTTCACTCGTATTGCTCCACTAAGTGAAGGAGAACAACCAATAAATTCCGACACAACTAGCATACTCTTCTGGGGTCCACTCAAATCTGAGCCTGTTTCTGCACTAGATACTCCCTGCCTACACACGATGTACTCATATGGTGTCAGGTTCATTCCATCCCTCACAGCAGTGACCACAACACATTCAGCAATGTTGTAATAAACCATTCTTTCGCTACTTGAGATAGGTTTGTCGATGAAAACTACAGGCTCATATCCAGGGTTCCCAAATTCCCTGTTGATTCTCTGGCAGCTTTCCTGTATTTCAGCATGTATTTCATCCAAATGAATCCCTTTCCCTCTGGGAGGATTAGCAATCTGAACCAGCACAGCCCTTCCCTGCCACTTTGGGTGCTGCTTAAGCATATGTTCCATTGCCAAAAGTTTTAGATTAATTCCTTTAAAGATATCCATGTCATCAACTCCAAGAAACACAGTCTTCCCTTCAAACTGCTGTCTTAACTGCTCAAACCTCTTCTCCTTTTCTGCAAGTTTCATAACTGACTCAACATGGCCCATGTGTATCCCAACTGGCATGATTTTTATACCAACAGTCCTTCCAAAGTATTCCAGCCCTATGTATCCCCGTTTTGACTGATACTCTAAGCCCAACATCCGACTGCAACAAGACAGGAAATGCCTTGCATAATCAAAGGTGTGGAAACCAATAAGGTCCGAATTGAGTAGAGCCTTGAGGATTTCCTCTCTAACAGGGAGTGTCCTGTATATCTCAGACGAGGGAAACGGACTATGAAGGAAAAATCCCATCCTCAATCGGTTGAAGCGCCTTCTTAAGAATGTGGGCAGCACCATCAAGTGATAGTCATGAATCCAGACATAGTCGTCTTCAGGATTAAGCACTTCAATCACTTTCTGTGAATACATTTTATTGGCAGCCACGTATGCCTCCCACATCGACCGATCAAACCGGCCGCCATGATCAGCTGAAAATGGCAACATATAGTGAAGAAGTGGCCATAACTGCTTCTTGCAGAAACCATGATAATACTTCTCCAAAATATTAGGTGGAAGAAAAGTAGGGGCACACTTAAATTTCTCCTGAAGATAACTTGAAACATCATCCTGTTCAATTGGATCAACATCTACAGACAATGACCCTACATACTGAACCTCCATGTCTTCGGGTAAACCATCTTTAAGCCTCAAGAGCAATGAGTCCTCATTCCAACTAAAATTCCACCCTTTATTATCTGGCCTTCGTTTAGCTTTCAGTGGCAACTGATTTGCCACAATTATTATCCTATCAGTGGCGATAGATGATGGGTTATCAGATGAAACGCTATGCGCTTGATCATCATCAAGCTCCAAGATACTCCCCGGGACAGTCATCACCCTTGGTATCCTCTTCCTGTCCCTCTCCCTACCCATTACAGGAAAATTCCCAGCGGCCAAATCTAAAAGATTCGTATAAGATCTTGACATCATGTTGACCAAATTTCTCTCTCTCTCTCTCTCTCTCTCTCAATGTCCTTAAACTCTCAATAGAAGCCCTCTAACACCAAAATTATCTTTCTTTCACTTCAAATGGGTAGTTCCCAGATTATCTGCATAAACAAGAACCATCATTTTCGCATGCAGAAGGGGACAAGAAAAAAAAAAACCAAACAATCAAGAATCTTAGCCCTCTACCTAACAAATAGATCCAACAACCTTGTATGGCAACATATATCAAAAAAATCCAAGAAAATTGCAAAAACAAGAATAAGAAATTAAACTAAAAGAACCCATTTGCAACAGCAATATAAACAACTGATCTAAACCCCCAAACATATCATAAAATGGTAAAAGAATTTCAAAAACCCTAGTTTTAACGTAATCTCAATAAGCTAATAAACTAAAAAATAAAAATAAAAAGTGGGCACTGAAAACTAACCTCTTTGATTGAATCAGCGGGAAAAATTGAATCTTTTATGCTAAAGTTTGGATCTTTGAGGTTGAATTGACAGTGGTTTGATACAAAGAAAACAAAATCTAGGGTTTGATGTTCTTTACAAAAATATTTATTTATGTGTGTGTGTTTTTCTTTTTAAGTTATGATCCCCTTAGTGTGTACAAAGAAAAGTCATGGATATGAATATTCAGGAGCATATAAGTGGCTTTATTAATTAAATCTTTTTTAGGTGATTGTAATAAAATAATATTTTGTTCGTGAAACACAACGTGCAAACAAATAGTGGTGTGCCTAAAGTTACCTAGCGCTAGTGGGGGAGATATATCACAACCCTATAAAATTAGATCAATGATTGAATATTATTTTTATCATGTAAAGAAAGGAAAAGGAGGTCTTTTGACCATGTTCCAATGTTGGATGAATATCATAAAATGTTCCACCATTTAATGAAAAATGCAAAAGATCAATCATTGGAAAATATTAGGTCAAAAATAAAGATAAGTCGTAAGTTAATAATTGACCATGCAATTGATATCTTGGAAATAAAATTATTCTTTATCAAAAAGAATTATGCATCAAAAAATTGATTGTTTTATTGTCCTTTCTCGGCCCTTTTTACTATTTTCAAGACGTACGTCGTATATTCTTACAAATTTAATTTTGCCATTTATACATTAAGAAAGACTAGTGTAAATTTTGGAATCCAAGTTTTGTGTCATAATTAAACTAAGATATTTTCTTATCCCGATCAAAAAGCAAAGGGTACTTTCTTATCTGCTGTTAATATTACACTCTAATGGCTCCTACATTTAGATAAGATACATTAATAACAATTTATTATCCAAAACATCAATTTATCATGTAACTTTTTTGTCATACTTATCACATGTTCAAACTTACTTTTCTAACATGAATTTGAATTTTCAGAAAAGGAGAAATAACATAAAAAGGTCTAGAATACCATTTATCCCTCTCAAGAAAACAATATATTAAATAATCCAAGAGTTAATTATTTTCTTAAAAAAATTAAAATCCTAGAATTCTAAAAAAGCCATGAGGGTAAGTTGTGGAAAAAATGTGGAAGAAATTGCGCACCACCAAGTTTGGCTAGTGGGCCGCGGGGCGGCATTAATAAAAAGTTGGTGATGTGGGTGATGAAAAGGGCGGGCGGGTGAGGTTATCAAACACCAAAAAGAAAGCGGATAAGGTTTTTTTTCGCCAAAAGCCGACTTCGACTTTGCGGGGGGGGGTAATGCCAGCTGGCAGAACGCGTTGGATGACCACGTGCATGGCACGTTACAGCTGGATTTTTGCCACCTGTACCTGTGGCTAAAAGCGCGTCAAACCTCGGGTCTTGGTGCGTACGGACTCAGACCCAATTTTGCCAGCTGGACTTGTCTCGACTTATTTTGCTACGTGGCATCTCCTAGGGACAGGTCTGCGGATGCAGCGCGAGTGGATTTGGTGATTCTAAGATTTTCAAGTTGTTTTTTAATGACCATAAAACCCAGGTCTAGCTACATTGAGTCAAATTAATTTGGTTCAAAATATTTAAATGTGTGATTACAATAAAACTAAAATTTAATTATTACAAATTAAACATGAATTTCACAAAAAATTGAAATGTAATGTTAGCGATTCTACTTCTAAACATGCATTGTGCCAAATAGAACATGACACAATCCAAAGTAACTGAAATTTGCTTTGTAGCCTACTAATACAACATTTAACGACCCAAGCAACTAATAACCTGTATCGCATTAAATCTAATCAGCTCGACCAGAATATTGGGACATTTTATATGATAGTAAACTAAATATGAGCATCACATTACAAAAATTTCTGTGTGTGTTTTTGTTGCTTCTTATTTAGTGAGTTCAATAGTTTAAACAATTCACCACAACAAACAAACAAACAAAAAAGGAGAGGATCTAAATAATTCATCACATAAATCTATGTTGAGATAGTAGCTCAGATAATTGAAATTACTTTGTTCCAAGTGTGAGGTCCTGAATTCAAATTCTCATGGAGAACGAGGGGTGAATTGGGTTTGGGACTTATAAAATAAAAACAAAAAAAAGAATAGAAAAAATTTATCATATAAATCTTAAAATGTAAAATGCATACCAATGCATGTTTTAAATCAATAAAACGTGAAGAAATATTAATAATGGCAAAATAAATATCGGAGACTATTAGCCATAATTAGTTAGGTGGTGACCATTCCATCCAATTCTCCACACGTTCAAATTGATTTGGTTTATTTTAGTGGAAGGATGTGATCACACGTTAGCTAGTGAACCAACTTTTTTATCTTCTTTTGCAAAGTTCTTCCACTCATTTTTCTTTTTATGCTTTTCTTTTTTTTCTTTTTTTTTCTTTCTTGAGATATATCAATGGTCATATAATACTTAAATTCAATAGTAGTTTATATGATAAACACAATCACTACAATTAAACAATAAAATCAATGCATGTGGTAGCCTTGAATTGTTCCATGTCTTTCTTCTATAAACCCACGTTTTCAAAGACAATAAGATGAGCGTTGAATTTGACGGTCGTGAAGTTTCCTAGATTGCTGCAATGGCTAAGCTTTTGTTGACGATGTTTTTGAGTATAATCTCAATTTGATGTTTGTCAACATCAAAATACAGTAGTAGATCTGGCTTCTCTATAAACTTTATTTTTGGCTAAATGAACACGACAAATCTCATGCGAGGGACACGTTTTTAGTTTTGAAAAAAAAAAGAGCAAACTGCTAATCTCGTACACCGTGTTATTGTTGATAAAATTAAGAGACTATTGGTATAATTTATCATTTTTTGGAATCCTGCAATTCAAAAGAAAAAAGTAATATTCAAAACTAATTCAAACATAATTTATATCTAAATATTTGCAAATTCAAACAACAAAATTTAAACCTAATCGAAATATAATCTAGATATAACCCGTTTCTAATGATTGGAAAACCAAAGATTAAACGTAAATACATAAGACCAAATCTTAAACATAATCCTTAATAGAATAATTCAAGTTTTGAAAAATTCTCCAGTTTTGAAGTTTCTCTCACTAAAGAATCCGAATTTTCTCATCAATTCTTTAATTATCCAAACTTGATTTACCAAATCCAAAATTTTGGATAAGTAATTAGATTTTCATCACCAGTATTATATTTACAGAAACGCCATTGGGTTTAATTTTTTTTTTTTTTGGGTCAAAATAGATAGGCCATTGTGTTTCTTTTTTGGTCAAAATGGATAGGCTATTTAATTAATAGGCAGGTAATTCATTCAATGGATAACGTCGGGGGAGGCGGCAAAGAATGACTAGTAGAGCTTGTTCGAATTTAATAGGAAAAAGAATTAAAAGAAAGGAAAAGATTTTATCATAATTAAAATAAAAAAAAAGAAAGAAAGGGGAATGGTTAAATATTTAAATATTATTTGGGTTGGATAATATTATAAGTCATTGAAAGATATACATTGTTTGAATATATATTATAAGTGAATGTTCATCAAGATATAATTTGTTTGGGTTGGCTAATCATAATATTATAAGTGAATGTTCATAAAGACACATATTGTTTGCATTGAAAATTTTCTTTCGTTGAATGCATTTAACGGCGATTTTGATCAAATTTATTATTGTTTGAGTATGATGTCACCAAGCCATAGGTTTCTTTTAGTCAGTAGTCCCTAGGTGTTTGTACAAATCAACTTTAAATGGATCCTCCTCTTATTTCAAACTAAGTTTAAAAATTTGTACCGTATTAATATGCAATTATTTTTTTTGCCTAATTGACGGTATGCTAGATAAGCATGAAGTGCCAATTAGACTTTCGGATTTGCGCAAGCAAAACTTTACATTATTGTGATTGAATTCTGAGGTAGATGGTTTTGCCAATATTTCTTTAATTAATCAATTTACTAACATTTTCCATCCCAAAAGGGGGAGGGATTCAAAAATCTTTGTGTGAACCTATTTTAAAGCTCCCATAAACACAGCTTATGGGGTTAACTATAGGTGCCAACCAGCAAAACCGAAATACTACACTTAGCCGTCATATGATTGGATGATCAAGTATTTTTTTTATTTAAACATCCTCCCCCAATCTAATGTTTCGGTCTCAAAGGGATTAGAGGGCGTTTGGGTACTTATAAGCAGTCAGACACCTTTTTAAATTCAGATTACCACTCTTAGGAGAGTAACCACAGTTATTTGAGTTAATGCTTAATCATAACACAAAAAACTTTACAATTTTAAAAATCAACCTTTCAATCTTTAATTGTTAATACAATAAATAAATATATCAATATTCTCTCTACAAGTAGCTTTTAATAAGGTGGTGACTCCAACATAATATCAGAGCTTAGGTCATCGATTCAAAACTTACCGCCACCTATTTAAAAATATTAAAAATTGTCTGCGTGCAAGACTCAAAAACCAAGAGGTGATAACTCCAATATTAATTACTAAACTTATATATCATAACTAGTTTGGGCTTATATTACTAATCTCCATTTTCCTTGGTTTTTAAAAACTTAAAAGAGCTTTTTGTAAATTTAAAAGCTGAAAGTATATACTACCCATTTAAAAACATTAAAAATTGTCCGCGTGCAAAGCTCAAAAACCAAGAGGTGGTAACTTCAACATTAATTACTAAACTTCTATATAAGAACTAGTTTGGGCTTATATTAATAATTTCCATTTTCCTTAGTTTTAAATACTTAATAGAGCTTTTTATAAATTTAAAAGCTAAAAGTATATAGTAGTATCTTCTTTATAAGCTTAAACTTTTAGATGAGGTAGTGACTTCAACATTAATTACTAAACATATATATAAGACTTGGTTTGGGCTTATATTACTAATGCTCCACTTGTCTTAGTTTTCAAATACTTAAAAGAGTGCTCTGTAAGTGTAAAAGTTGAAAATAACTTGTTACGTGTGTGTGTTGTGTGTGTGTGTGTGTATATATATATATATATGTATGTATGTATGTATGTACGTATGTATAAGTCCTTCTTTTTTAAGTATTATTGGAGTGCCATGTCACCGCTTATATTGTAATACTTATTTTATTATTTATTATTTTTATCTTTATATGCTTAAAACAAAACTCATTTGTTAATTCCAAAAGATTCATTTCTTAACTCTTATATATAAAACATTATTAGTTTTGAAACAGAAATTTAATTGCGAATCAATTAATATTTAAAATAATATTTATTTGTGAAATGTAAACAATTTATTAATGATCTATTATGGATGTATGTTATTAGTTTTAATTTTAAAAAGTTAGATTAAAGTTTAAAATAATTCGATTGTGATTACTAAATTTAAAAACTTTGCGTAAATTTAACGCAAACTATTAAGAAAGAATAACCCAAGTAAACTTAAGGTGCCACTGAAAGAAACCGTAAAGAGTATAAGATATTTAACGTATACTATTGGGAAAAAAAAAAAAAAACTAGTGCAAAATACAGATATAAAAGCACTAGAGTTTATTCAATAAAGTAACAAATATTAGTTTATCCAATAGACATCGATATTTTTAAATTAGTGTTCTTATATTAAACTTTGAAATTCAAGGCCAATTACTAATTTGGTGATGTATTGGATCTAATCAACTAATTTACGTTTAAACTCATGTGGACTTTATTATTAAAGCTAAGATCGAGTTATTATAAACTATGCATAAATTTCTTGTAAATTTACACAATACATTGATAATATACTGAACCTAAGAAGTTATAAATTGAACACAAATTAAAACTAGCTCCTTTGTGAAAGTTTTATGATATATAATCATTCCGTAACAAATAATTGATTTATGGTTGAGCATGATGAATCAAGTCGTGTTAGAATTTGTTTTATACTATACTTTACACATGCTAATGATTGTATACAAAAGTTCCATCTGTGTGGTATACTAAAGCAGTACTTTTTGATTTTTTTTTTTTGTGTGTGTGTGTGTATGACTATGTGAAGATTGCATTTAACAACATATGAATTTTGTGAAAGCAATAGTAGCTAATGCAACAATACTAATAAAAATGAATTTGAAACTATGTGCATATATTGTTTCGCCTAGTGAAATATTGATTCCAAAGACTAGACGGAATAATCTTTATAACTATCATTGTCTCTCTTTTCTTCCAATTTGCATATTAACCTGTGATTGATACTCTTAAAAGAATCTACTTTGTGTTTTTTTCCCCCACAATAAGTGGATACCTCATAATTTAACAAAAAAAGAATGCATAGGAGAAGGCTAATGATAATTAGCGAAAGCATTTGAGAAGTTTATGTCAATAAAAAGTAATCATATCTATAACAAATCTTTTATGAAGACAATTTTGACATATATTTAAATATTATATTTGTTTTTTTCCTACTAAATATGTTAAATAGTATAAAATATTAGTTTTACATAGTATAAAATTATCCGTTTTTAATTTGAATTAGGAATAACATAGAAATTATTAGATTTTTTTTCAAACTCTCTTATTAATATTTCTCATGAAGAAAATTTAAACTCTATTCAAAATTAAATATTAAAATTCAAAATTTTTTTTTGTGAATACCTAAAATAATAGATTTTACATTTTTAATATAAAATTATACCTATACTATTGTTGGAAAAATTGAGGATACATGCGCACACATATTAATGCACAAAGGAAACAAACACAAAGAACATGTGATATTTTTAACATGGTTCTGCCTTCTGCCTATATCCACATTCCCCTTTGAGATAAATTTCACCATTCAATAATAACAGTTACACATGATGATGACTTTTTGCATGGCTAAAAAACTCTAAACCTCTCTCACTAAGTTCGTATAGTGGCTTTATCCTCACCAGAACTAGAACGAATGTAAAATATTCTCGATATTCTCAAATTCTTTCTCTCGTATCTTCCCATGGGATGTGGCCCTAAGGTACACTCCTAAGGCACACTAAATACAAGCCACAAGAGACTCTATTTATAGGAGAGAAATCCTTACTTCTTAAAATTTTTCTTACACTATTTAAGTAGGTTTTGGATTTGGTAACTCTCTTAATAACTTCTACAAGTTTCTTAACTTGTTTGGGTTTGGATTTTGAGCCAAAACTTAACAAATTTCTCCCTTGGCGAAAAGTCTCAAGCTTATTCGCCGCAACTAAAACCTCTTCACAGTCTTAAGCTTATTTGCCGCAACTGAAACCTCTTCACAGTCTTCATGCTGGTGCCCTCATTTGACAGTAATTTTCATGGCAACAGCTGCCAACATATCCTAGCATGTTTACGGAATCATAACCAACATCTTTCTCTATGCCGTCTAACCTTGATCTCTCAAGGTTGTTCGTGTCTTCCCTCGACACTAGGCATCTTGGATGTGGTTTTTATTCCAGTAATAGCACTCCCAATCAGTCGTTTGGCTAGGAATCATTCAGCTATGCAAACTCTCCTCATATTACTCCTTCCTTGAACCAAACCTTTTTCAACTAGTTTACTCATTCAAACTTCTCTCCGCAAAAGCTTAATCAGTAGTTGGCTAAATGTGTTTGCTCACACAAAGCTTCAAAACTTTTGCATGATTTCATCACAACCTCCATTGTTTTACCCAAATTCAAGGTTCACCGACAATACATCAAGAATTTGGTAAAATGTACATAAAAAAAAAAGAACTCAGGGCATCGAAAAATAAGAGGAATACCCTTGGTCAACGCGGTCAACCCCTTAGTCAAAGTCAAAACTACTTCAACCTGCAACAATTTCAATGACTTTTTTCGTCCTCTCTAGCTGCAATAAATTCACCAATGATATCGACAGTGATTTCCCTCGATCTGCGTGCCCCTCAACTAAGCATATTTCTTGGTATGTCCTCCTTGTGATGTTGTCATGCCTAGTGCAACACCAGGCTCTGATATCCTTTGTTAAGAAATTCAAGGACACATGTACACACATATCAATGCACAACAAGAACACACACAAAGAACAAGTGATATTTTTTTTGGGATTGTATGCCCTAAAAACCACTTTTACACGGATATTGAACTAGACATTTGATCATTGTTTATATTTATGAGCAACTTCTTACATATATTATCTCTAGTATATATGTGTGATACATTGTGTAAAGGTCTAATGATGTAATCGAATGACTTGGCTGTGCAGTGAGACTGGATGCACAGTAGGTTTAAGTCTGGCTTTGAATATATCATGAAGATATCGATTGCCGGATGGTAATATTGGGCACTCTACTGGGATAAGGCTATAGTGGGCAAGTCTCTCAATAGGAGTGATCTATCTAGGTCATTAGAAGGTTTTTCCGAACTTCGTTTCTAGTACGTGTGTCATACATTGGATAGGATCATTGCGAGTATATCTTCTGTAGCCGTGCTATCATATATAGAAGACAAGATACTTATTGTTTCTAAGTGACTGATGCTCTTAATCTTGAGCATATGTGGATGAAATAGTGATGTTAGGGTATAGAACTTTGATGTACCATAAGGACAGGTTTTAAATGATAAGATTGTCTACTTCGTACGTTAGGTGTTGTGTTCTAATCAATCAAGACATGTATGTGCAACAGCAAAGTCTATGTGCCCTGTGGATTTGTCTTATTGGTCATCATAAATCTAGAGATATTACCTTTCAGGGGTATATCGATCATTTGGCTTGTGGGTCGCTACCTAAATCAAGAGATCTATGACTGGGTGGTGATCACTCTTTGGATTAGAGATTCCAAGGTTCCAGATGTAATCTTGGAGGTGATGGTACTTTTGACCGGCCTTGACTACATGTGGACATAGAGGGGTATTTTGGTCATTTCGTTCGATTAGTCAAAGACAATGGTTACTTGTTATGACCTATTTCTGCCTAGCCAATGATTATCTTTGGAGTGCGACTTTGGTCTTCTGGCGGAAATAGACCAAGGTCAAAATGGCCTTGATGTTGCCAAAATGATGGCAAGGGCATTTCGGTCATTTTAAGAGCCAAGAGTAATTATGTCTTTGAGTCCTTTCACTAGTCATATTTCCAATGGATGTAAATTGAGATTATCTAATTATGTGGATGCTTTATTGAAATATAAATTTAATAGAAAAAGAAAAAGAATTTTATCCAAGTTTTTCCTTGTTAAATTTAAGAGCATCTCAATAAGACAAGCGGGTCCCATAAAATTAGATATTATGGAGTAGGAGAGAGAAAGGATTGGATATCTTATCCATAAGGTATATTCCATTTCTAGAAAGGGTATAGTTGAAAACTTAATTATTTCTAGGAAACCCAATTAAGGTTATTGTGCACTATAAATAGTGAGCTAACAACAATACACCCTTGGGTCTCTTTGCCTTTTTCATAAAGATGTCCTGGAATTTTCAACTAGTACACCAATAACATACATTACTCCATAGATCTTCAATTATAGCTCTCCTAGGTGCTTGTCCACTATATATCATCACATATCCTAACTTTGGAAAGATAATTATAGTGAAAAAGGCTAATTGGGAGGCTATTTTGGTTGAGTTTTTATAAAGCAAAGAGACCACTCGATTGGATCTTCAACTTCTTGAAGGTATATCACTTCATCTTCTTGCTTATATATTGAATCATGTTGTACTTATGTGTACAAATAGCTTTTTATTGCTTGTTCCTCTACCATATTAGATATGTTCTTTAATATTTTTAAAAGTATAATGATCTACAGACTATGGTGTAGCAATCCAATTCTAACAATTTTTAACATGGTTTGACACTTTACCCATGTTCACGATCTCCCTCTGGAATAAATTTCACTATTTAATAATAATGATTACACACGATGATGACTTTTTGCACGGTTAGAAAAGTATAAAGCCTCCCTTATAGAGTTTTTATAATGGCTTTATTCTCAGAGTACTATAACGAATATAAGACACTCCCGATATTCTCAGGTTCTATCTCCCACACCTCTCATAAGGTAAGGCCTTAAGGCACACTTCTAAGGTATACCAAATATAAGCCACAAGACTCTTTATTTATAGAAAAGAAATCCTCGCTCCCTAAGATTTTGTCTACACTATTTAGGGAGGTCATGGATTTGGTAACTCTTTTAATTACCTTTTATGAGTTTTCTAATTTGTATGAGTTTGGACTTTGGGCCACAACCTAACAACCATCAATGTAAAAATAAAATAACTTTTAGAAATAAACATATATAACTTTCTATATTTTTATAGAAGATTTCTAGTTAAATGTTACCATACTTTTAAAACCTTAAGAATAATAATATTAACATTTAATTAAATAACATCTTTGTCTCATTTCATATTTGGATGAATTCTATCTATCTTTTTCTTTTAGAATCTCTATATGAATTTTACCCTTCAAATAGATAAGTAAAAACAATCATTATTAATTTACGAAAAATTTAATATTGTCAACCATATTGAAAAGTACTGATCTCCCTATCAAAATCTTCAAAACTGACATGTTGTTCTATAAAAGCAATGATCGGCATAGATCTTAATATCTCTTCAATTTACTTTAACGTGAAACCAACATGCTGTTCTATAAAAGCAACAATCAATGTAGATCTTAATATTTCCTCAAATCACTATAATTTCTCTCAAACAGTTTTGGTACTGGTGATGAGAATGCTGTGTTACGCCAAATAATAAAGCAACCCATCGGTGGGGTGTTGTGGGCTTATGAGTTGTTCATGGATTTTACAGGGACGGGTGTTTATTTTGAAATCCTTTAAAGATGCTATCATGCACGGAGACTGTTATGTGATTAAAATCAGCAATGTTCAAGACAAATGAGAAATGAAAAAAGTGGAGTAATCGAACCATACTTTTTTTGGGAATAAAGTAATTGAACGGTACTTGAAAGTGATAAAAACTTTACTGGAAACATCGCAATCTCCTCGGTAGCCATATTAATTGCATCTAGCTCAATGGATTAAACCATTTGTTAAATGTTTCGTGTTACTTCTATGGATTCCTTCCAGAAAATTTGGAAATGGCTTCCTTGTGGTTTTTGAGGATCTTGGAATTGTATGCTGATGTTCTTGATTTTGCCTGTGAATATTGTTGCTGCTATGTTTTTACTATTCAGCACATAGTTATTGCCCGCCAAATTGCTAATTTCAAAACAGAAAAAATAAATGATAATAATAATTAAAAAATACAAATATTCTTATACCCATATATCTATATCTATATATCTATACAATCTAATATAAACACCTAATATGATGGCTGGGTGGGTGTGACACATGTCATTCACTCAACTATTGTGCGTTATTCACTTTTCCTTTTTAAAAAAAAATAAAATAAAATGGCATATTTTTTAGTGCTAGGATGAGTTTTCTTTCTTTCATTCTTTTTTTTTTGAAGTAGGTGAGAAAGATGTTATGTAAGACATTCTAATAGATTCTTCAATTTTTTATACTTTGTTAAAATGTTGACAAAATAAAATAAATAGTTTGTTCAACTTTTAACATTTTTATCTATCATCTAAGTATAATTTTAAGTGGCCACATAGAACTTGACGATTCTTTCTTTATTTTTTCAATGCTTTTATAATAGTGGCAAATATATGTATATAGTTTTGAGATGTTAGAGTGCCATGTAATACCCTAAAATATTTCTTAATTCAATTCTTTTTTATTTTTTTTTCCTATTTTGATGTTCATGACCTGAATAAATCATGCAAGCTATGGAGCCTTAGATTAATGCACCATAGATGCACAATACACCCTCCAGCGCATTTTGGTGAACAAAAATCATAAAATTGTGAACAAACAGTTCAGTACATATATTTTCCTAAACAAATTTGTAAACATATAGTATAAAAATTATAAATAAACATGTCAATAAAATTGTTCACAACGTTTTTACTATATATTCACAAGTTCATTGTTATTTGTTCACAACTCAATGTTATTTTGTTCACAAGTTAATTCTATATATTTTATGTGTTTACAACTTCACATTTCTTTGTTCACGACTCAACATATATATTCATCATTCTCTCAAACACAAATGCAGACAAACACACTCTCTTTCATACACACACACTCACGCACAAAGACACACACAAACACATTCACACACATAGATACACGGAAAAATAGTGACGGGGCCAGGATCTTGGTTTAGGGGGTGGAGTCATAATTTTTTTTTTAAACTAAAAAAATCAATGACAATTTTTAACAAAATATCCTCTATATATATACATGCAAGCACGCACTAACATATATATGTTCAACTATTTTCACTAAATAACCAATAATATTTGAGAGTTCAGATTACTAATTCACCTTAGTAATTTTTTAAAATGAAATAGATAAATAATACAAAAATATATTGTTATTTTTTTCTTGAGCTCTAGTATGAGCGAGAATACAAATGCAAACTTTTTTACCAAATAAATACACAAAGAAATTAATATTTAAGAGTTCAGATTACTAATTCACCTTAGTAATTTTTTAAAATGAAATAGATAAATAATACAAAAACATATTGTTATTTGTTTCTTAAGATCTAGTATAAGCGAGTATACAAATGCAAACTTTTTTTACTAAACAAATACACAAAGAAATTAATCTTTTGCTATTATTTTAGGACCGGGGAGGGGTGGCCCTACTAGCCTCTCCTAAATTTGCTACTGCACAAAAATGGATTCACCCACAGAGAAACACACATACACAGACCCATATATGTATAAGGATGTGTTGCTACATTTAAAAATTTGTTAATTACTCATCAAGATTAAGTTCAATTAGTGATTGAATTATGTCAATTATCATGAAAAAAAAAAATGAAACTTCATATGAAGATTGACAGATCTCCAAGGCCCAATTAATGAAATCGATAGTGTTGCAAAGACGCACTTTTGCATTCTTTGTTGAAACTTCATGACATAGACTCCCAACACCCATTTGAAACTCTACTATTTGCGTAAATCTGTGTATGTGTGTGTAAGTGTGTGTTTGTAAGTGGATTATATATATATATATATGTATGTATGTATGTATTACATATTCTATTTATTTAGTGGGAGAGCACAAAAGAAGAACGTAATTGAGGGAGCATAGCATAATTTGCGTAAGTCGTGAAATATATGTCTACTACATGTAATTCACACTGTTAAATTATTTTGATGTCTTTTTCGATTACACAAAACAAGTTTGCCTCAAGAGATTGGTGAATGTATCCTAATAAATTCTTGTCAAATAAATTAATTTTAAGTTACCAATCACATAAATCCCGATATTTGAAGGATACAAATCCAAAATCACATAGTTTTGAAGACATCAATCTAACATCAATTGAAACGTAATACTACTAAGTTACAGACTTCATCATGTTCCAATGTATAAACATTATATGCATGGTGTTGAAGTCATGATTCATGTATTTTTAATTTATATGTTCACGACTTGAACAAATCACACAAGGAAGAAAATATGTATCACGTTGTGGGTGCAAATATCTTAAGAGGGGGGTGAATTAAGATATTAATACTAATTTTCGTTTTTTAAAATTTTAAGAAAATTTACAACTTCTAACAAGCAATATATCAAACACAAGATAAGCAAGGTAAGAACAATAAAAATAGAGATGCAAGGAGAAGAAAGACAAACGATTTTAAGGTGGTTCGGCCAAGCCTACGTCCACCGCCCAAGGAATCTCCCCTTAGGACTTCAAAGATTTCTACTAAAATGCTTCTTCAAAACTTGGTGAAGCACAAACCAAGTTCTTTACAACATCTTTGAAGTCTTACTTCAAAGAATCCAAGAGATTCTCTCTATAGGATTTCCTCACACTTTACAAGCTTAAATGGATATATGTCACAATGATTAAAGCTTTCAAAGTGTGTATATACTCAAGATTGAAAAGAGATTGAATCTGAAATTTTCCTTAAGAAGAGAAAGAACAAGCTCTTGAAAGCTCAAATATATTGCAAGAATGGCTCAAAGATGGATTGAATGATGATAAACATTTTTGCACACTTCAATTGATGTTTAGAAAGTGTATTTAAATGAGTATTTAAAGAGATTTGGGGGTTAGGGATTTGGTAGGTGAAGAAGGATGAAGATTTTCGGCCAGAATGGTAATAAACGGCTAGTGCATTTATTACAACCCCCGTTCAGCCGGTCAACCGGCTTGGTCGTCCGGCTTGCCCTTCTCCTTCTCTGACTAGGCCGGACGCCTTAGCCGGTCGATCGGCTAGGGGGTCCGGCTTTTCCCTTCACCTCTCTGATTAGTAGGCGACCACCGGTCACCGGTCGGCCATTGAAGTCCGCCACTTCAGAATATGAAGTAAAGCCAGATTTTGCAGAAAAACAAATTCAAGTGCATTTTCACAACTCCAAGTTATTTTGAATAACTATGTAAATGCATGTTGTGAATAAAAACATCTCAAAAACTTATTTTATCTCAATGTGTGCATTAAAATACATTTGTGCATATGTTATTTTCAAAAGTGTAAGACCTGAAAAAATTTTTGAGCCAAATCCACACAATATATAGGCATTTCACAAAAAGAGCAAGAAGAAAAAATAAATCCGGTACCCCTTATGTCTTCTCTTCTCCTCCTTATGCCTTCTCATCTTTTTTCTTCTTCAAATAACCCTTTTGCACATCTTCATATCTTTCCAAGCTTCATATTGATGACATCTCATTTTCACAAGAAGCTATTTAGTTAAATAACGCATATATATTTTCATCATCAAAATCAATAATGAATATTTAGCTAACACACCTAATAAAATTTATAATGAAACGACGTAGCATTGGCATGAGACCACGCGGACCTGCCAAACTAGTTTTAAATCAAGGGGTTAAAATGTCATTCGCCCAAAGTGCCCGTCGTTCGTTTTTAAACTAATTTTAAATCTTTTCGATATAGGCCAAAACCAAGCTGGTTAATTAACATTAATTGAGGGACTAAGCTGATAATTAGGTATAAATATGGTTTTGTCCCTTTAAAAAACGTTCCCTTTTCCTTTTCTTTCTTAGTAGACCACACCACAAAACTTATCCGTATTTATTATGTTGTCCCTATTTAGTGGTATATTTCAATATGGCGAAGGGAATGATGAAATATCACTTGGTTTGAAAAATATAATTGAATGAACAAGTGAAATTAAACCTAGAACTTCAAACTTAAACTACTAACTTGTATATAATAGCCAGCTTGAGCTTATATTACTCACTCTTCAATCTTTTTGCATGTACTGACAATTATATCTGCCCAAAGTTTTGAATTTTATAAACACCTCATGCTAGTGATCATACACATTTTAGCTTCTTAGCCAAGAGAGTTTAATACTAATTGTAAGTATAGGGTATTCTGTACTTAAAAGTTGCTTTGAGATTATAAACAATTTCAACTTATTTGAGGTAAAGTTGAGTACAATAATAGAGAATAGCTATATAGAATAAATAGCATCCTGCCTCTTCTACTCTATCATAAATTCATGTTATTCTCACATAATTTCATCATGAGCTAAGAATTCCCATGTGCTTTTCAAAACACAAGCATGCTTAGTTCCTTTATCACTTTTTTCATCAAAAGTAATAGTGTGTATTGTCAACACATGCAATACAAATGCATTTTCTCTTACAAGAAACTAAGGTGATAAATTGCACTTGTTTTGTGCTTTGCTATAAGTGTATGTGACTCCTCCACTCTTCTATACTTTTTCATAAATGCATGCTACCCCCTTGTTTTGAATGATATGTTAAACATTACGTTTTTTTCATTGACGGTACTACCAATTAGGGTGTGCCTGCTCTAGCTATAAAAAACACTGGGGAGGGGGGTGGGGGGAGGGTTTCTTAGCAAATTCTAAAATTACAACGAGGTAATATGTACTTACGACAAAACTAGGGAGGTAGGCTATCATTTCCCCAAATATATGAGCTACATTCCAATACTGTGCAAGTATCATACAGACAATACTAAATTCTTGCATCCAAGCATAATTAACAAGTTGCTTAGAGATGATTACCAGTCTCACTTGATGCAACTAAGGTTTGTAAGGACCCATTTGGATTGATTTTTCCTTTTACTCTTTATAAAAAAATACTTTTTAGTGAAAAATATTTTTTTTGTAATAATTATTTAGATGGGCTTTCAAACAAAATTGAAGTTGTTAAGCTTTTTCTCACAAACTAAGATTTTGAGCTTTTCAACAAAATATGTTTTAAAGTTATATAAAAAATATGCATATTTTTTTAAAAGTCAATTTGGATGAGCTCTTAATTTGTCCAACTGCCACCTAAGTTTTCTGGGTTTGGGCCTACGCCTGTTTATCTGGGTTCTTGGATTAGCTTGGGCTTGATCAGAGTTAGTTGACTTCTTCATTGTTCTCCTTTTGCTGGGTTTGCGTTCTTGGGACTTTTTTTTTTTGGGTACATCTTGTTGGTCAATATTATTATTATCCCCCTCACCTGACAAAAAGAAAATGAAAAATATTTGGAGTATACACTTTAATATTTAAAGCAAGTCATTTTCTTTTATGAATCATTAATCAAATAGGTGTCTAATTTAATTCACCCTACTTAGAATTAATATACTTTTGGCCTATAAATGCGACTTAAGACAGACTTAATGACTCAATATATTCCAATATTTTCGTATCTTTAATTGAAAAAAATATTGAGTTAATCATGTACCCGTATTTCCCATAAAAAAATAAAAAGAAAGATGAAAAGGAAAAAAAAGGGAATAGGATCTTGTTTTAAAAACCATCAATCAAATAGTGTCCAGATTAATTTATTCGCGGTAATAAAACACATTTACAGACAATGTGACTCAAAATTATATCAAAATATATAATTTAAATTCCGACCTGCTCAAATATTAATACGAGTAACGAGACGATTCTCACCCACGAGAAAAATACTTACGAAAAAGAAAACTATATATTTATATAAAAAGGGCATTATAGTGGATCAAACTTAATTACTGCTGGGGAAACAAGAAGATAAAGAAAAAGAAAGAAACAAGAAAAAAGGAAAAAGAAAAAAAAAAAAGAAAGAGAGGAGATTTTAAAGCATTCCAAGAATCTAGCCTTCACCGACAACAGTCTCCACCATTTTCCACTTCTTTCAAAATCAGACACTCCCCAATACAAATAGCCAATTCAAAATCTACCTGAAAAAAGCTACACACAAACACACACACACACACACGAAAAACCCAAAAAGGGAAAGTATGGCAGGGTACAAAGCAGAGGATGAATATGATTACTTGTTCAAGTTGGTGTTAATAGGTGATTCTGGTGTGGGAAAATCAAATCTTCTATCAAGATTCACTAGGAATGAATTCAATCTTGAGTCTAAGTCTACTATTGGTGTTGAATTTGCTACCAAAAGCCTTAACATTGATGGGAAAGTCATCAAAGCTCAGATTTGGGACACTGCTGGTCAGGAAAGGTCCCACCTTTTTCCTCTCCCTTATTTTTCATTTCTTTTTTTTTTTCCCCTAATTTTCCATGTAAATTTGATATTTTCTATGAAGAATTAACATATGATGAGTCTATGAAACAGTACAATAATTGATTACAATATTTTACTTGTTTATCTCTGAGATTCTGTATCTGGGATTACACTGTTTTTACTCTTTCTCCATGAAATTTAATCTTTAGATATATAACTTGATGTATGATAATTCATTGGAATGTTGAAATGTATGATTAATTGTTCATCTATGTGATTTTGTACCTGGGATTTTTTTCTGTATGCTTCTTTTCCTTTTTTTTTTTCTAATGAAAAATTTGATCTTTTTCTTACATGGGTTATTGTTGGTTTGCTAACTCAAAATAAGTTTCAACTCGGTAGCTCACATGCTGGTGATCTTTTTTTTACATGGGATATTTCACTAAATAGTTTTTGATATTTTTCTTATATGGTTTATATGGATACATAGTCTGTCTATATGATGAGTATATGGAGTAGGATAATATGTGATTTCTTGTTTATCTATGTGTTCTAGACATCTTGTGTATCTGATTTTATGCAGTTTGCAATTTTTGCCATGAAAATTTTGGTCTTTTTTCTTTTATGGGTTTATATAAATATAGATTACTATAGAATTTTTATATGATGAGTCAATGGAATAGTAAAATAACCAAGTGCTTTTTTATCTATGTGTTTGTGTTCTGGCATTCGTGGTGTATTAAGTTTTGTGATTCAAACTTGAAGTATTGTTGAATCTTTTAGATTACTACTTTTGGGTTGTCATTTGATTTATTGGCATTGAAAGCTCTTCTATTTGTTTCTGGATTTCCTCTGATGATTTCCATATGGTTATTGAGTTTTATTTGTAGGGTTGAGCTGCGTGTTTTGTTGTTTTGCTTTATTAGGAACTTAACCTACTTTTTCAGATTTTTCCAGTTCTTGTATGCAGAACCTTTTGGACTTCTCGGTCTTGGTGATTTATCACTGCATTTTCATTTTTTGTGGGTGTTGGATTAGAGTGTGCAAAACTTTACCTTGTTAGAGGCCCAATGATCGGGTGCTTTTGTTAGGCCTATACAAGGGACATACTTGAAAGGGGTTCATAAATTGCTTACCACATAGGTGAATTTTGTAACTTTGAGTCGAAGAAAGCAAACTTGTGGTTATTCTGGTCCATGATACTTGAAGCCTATCAGTCAAGTTAGACAAGTTCAAAGTTCAAACTCTGAAACTGAACCCATTAATATAGATCAAGTGTTAAGTTCAAAAGAGATGGTTGTACTTAAGCTAGAAGCTATAAGTCGAGTATTGTCTGTTGGCCTAGTTACGAAATTTTTGGATATTGAGCTGTAGAGTTCTTAGCAACAGAGCTTTGGTCAGAAGTGTTCTTGAACAGAAATGTTGACTGTTTGACCTTACTTTTTAGCTATAGAGCTTTCTGTTTCAAGCAATATAGGGATTCCAAAATTATGGAGGGATATTTTTAGGAGAAAAAAAGAGAAAAGAAAAACTTCCCACATGATGTAAAAGTAATTGTGTGAGAGCCTTTTCTGAAAAGCTTGATTTGGAGCTTCTTATTTTATAGAGGCTTTTGTTTAAAAGCTCTTTAGGAAATGGACCAAATAGGTTAGCTCCAACTTGGCAACTCCTAAACTCACATCAATGACATCTGTTTTGCCAGGATAATGCTTGTATCTTAATAAACTAAGAGTCCCACTCAAATGGTCTTACAACGTCATGTGTGCCACTGATGAGGGATCTCTTTGGAGCCTTTCAAATATTTTCTTTTTTGTTGTTGACGCTGAATTTTGTAATTTTCTTCAACTTTATATGGACAAACTCTAGTATGAGGTTTGGTTGGACGAATCCCTTGAGGTGTTTAAACATTGTCAGTTGAGGACATAACTCCAGAGGAGTAATTTCAAATTGAGGAGGAAATGTGGCGTAACGCAAATGGGCTCTTGGAATGAGGAACAAACTTTCATATGGAATAGGTTTATGATTGATATCTTTTAATCTTTTTGAGAACATTGACTAAGATAAGAACGGATGGTGGTAACTTTTAAGGATTTTGATTTGTCCAATTTTACATGGGTTACCTTGTTGGTTCTATTTAAATGAAGTTTTAGCTTAACAATTGAGAATGTAAGATGAAGCTTGGGCCTTGTAAGGAATGAAACTTCTGTTTGATGCATAATCTGGGGACATTTTTGTTGTATTCTGACCTATCCAGGATACTTGGCTTTGACAGAAAGACTTTCTGCGCTAAATTATACCACCTAGGTCAGTGTAATGTCAATTGATTTTAGTATGATAAGTTGCATCACCAAGAATATGAAAGCCATCTATAGACTTCCTCTTGTTTATGCCTCAGACTTATTTTCTCAAACAATCTACATTTAAGTATGATACTTTAAAGCATTAGAGGAGTAAACTCTAGAAGGTATTGGGTCTGAACTGGTGAAGCTTAATGTGTTGAATTTCTGTACCGTTTGCTTGTATTGTGGTTATTCAAGCAAATTATACAATAGAAATTTCCATGTACAAGTAAATTTCTTGAAAAGCCACTTGTATAGAAGTTAAATTTCTTGAAAAGGTACTCGTCTAGAAGTTAAATTTCTTTAAAAGCCACTTGTATAGAAGTTCTTCTCATTGTTTGTAGAATTCTACTAGCATATTTCTGGTATGCTAGTGGAATGTCTGCACTAGACTTATTAATTGGTTATATTGATTTAAAGATATCAACATATGAAATTAATGAGTTGGACACTATATACATTCATTAAAATGCTAATTAAAGAAGAACAAACTATCAGAGATGCTGTAGCTGCACCATGGGTGATGCATGCAAGGGAGAGGAACTAGAAAAACTGTCCTCTCTAGGTACGCAGTTAGCAGTCGAATCTTTTCTTTAGTTGAGACATGGAAGGAATGTAAGAAATAAGAACTTAGAAGTACTGGTTCTTTCAGTTACCATATTTGATTTACTGTTCTTTCCCTGTAATCTTGTGTGTTTAAAGAGAAGTTGAATATGAACATGTTAACTGGATGTCATGCTCTTATGGTAGATAAGGAAAAAGTAAGGTTAAAAAAACGAGAAAATGACCGTGCATCCTGCCGTGAAATTTTGTATCATTTCACATAGAATAGAATATATAGTTGCTTAGCTGAAAGTCTGAAATGGCTTCTATTCATGGTGCAAAACAGAGTTGGGGTGAACTTTGTTGGTTGATTTTTCTTAATGTCAAGGATGATTTTTTTTTTTTAATGTTAAATTTTCTTGGGACCAAAGATGATTTGGTTTGATATTTTAATTGTTAAATGTTACCCTATTGACCTGCTGCATCCTATGCTTTCTAAGGATGATTGACCTTTGACCTCTCTCTTGCTTCCATCTTGGCTTTCCTTCAGTTAAAGTGACAAATGTACTTCGTCTTATAGTCCATTACCCATTATCAGTAAACATCAATTCGCTACTTATTTATATGTGTGTGTTAGTCAGAATTATCATTCCATGATTGTTGGTGTGAAGGAAACCCTCATAAAAAACTACTCAAAATTTTAAAACACGTATCATTGTATGGCGATGTCCCTATGGTTTTTGCTGTGAATATTTCCCTTTTGACAGGTAGTGATGTTAACAGTTGAGAAAAAGAGATTCATATATTGCCAAAGTGGAATGAAACTGAACAATTACATGTCATTAAGTTATTGAACATCATTTACAAAAAGCATTATAGATCTTGAATTAAGCTCTTCAGCTACTGGTCACATGTTGGATTATTGTGCATAACAATTATGCTTCTAAATTTTTGTCAAAGCAGCTTATAAATATACACTTTATATTGAGGAGGTTCACAATTGAGCAGGTTCTCTGCGTTTTCTCCTTTGCAGGTATCGTGCCATTACTAGTGCTTATTACCGAGGAGCTGTTGGTGCTTTGCTCGTCTATGACGTCACTCGACGTGCAACCTTTGAGAACGTGGCAAGGTGGTTGAAGGAGCTAAGAGATCACACAGACCCTAATATTGTTGTAATGCTCATTGGCAACAAATCAGATCTTCGACACCTTGTGGCTGTTCCAACTGAGGATGGTACATCGTTGGCAGAGAGGGAATCTTTGTACTTCATGGAGACATCTGCACTGGAAGCCACTAATGTAGAAAATGCTTTTACTGAAGTTCTCAGTCAGATATACCGAATCGTGAGCAAAAAGGCAGTCGAGGCAGGCGATGAAGGCGCTGCTTCGTCTGTTCCACCTAAAGGAGAGACCATTAACATCAAAGATGAAGGGTCCACTTGGAAGAAATTTGGATGCTGTTCAAGCTAGATGTTGCGTGGAGAAAGGTTAAGAATGACTCCTCTTCTGCATCAGTTGCATGTACATCATCTTACATTCAGCAATTTCCCTCATCTGTTTTAGCTTTTTATGTCTTGGGTATTTACGTTAAAGCAACAATGGGAGTACAGCAAGAAGTATTCTCATGAAATCTCCATTTGGTAGGAGTATGACTGTAGTTACTGGTTAATCTGCCTATAAAATGGTAGGAACAAAATTTATGCTTGAAATGCTAGGGAACATTGGCTTTGGGAATTGAATTTGGATTCCTCGAGGAATCACTGTTGACTGAACTGATGACATGATTTAGACGGTTCATTACTACTTTCAAAATCATTATCGCTTTTCCTCTAACTTTACGTTTATATCTTTAAAGAATGTCGATCCCAATGCTTTTATACGCTCAACAAGATGCGTCAACCTCAGGGTACTTTACTCCTAACCCCGCAAGGTGCCAAGATGAAGCTTCATCTGATGGTAGCTTTTGGCGGATTGCTTATTATTAGGTTAGACTGGTTTGTCTATCAGTTATTTCGGGTTTATTATCTAATTTACTAAATCAACATATTCAACTAGATCGAGATTTTCACATCTCAATAACACACATAGCGCCTGAAGATAGAGGTAATTTAAATTGCATCACAATGTTATATATTCCGAGGGGAACGAATATTTTGGACTCACCTTTTACTAGCAACTTGCTTCTTGGTAAAGTAATTGAAGAAACGTTAAACACGTGAGTCTTGACTGGTCAATTATGAAACCTTATCCTTTGCCCCCTCTCTCAGTTTGGAGATTGGAAAGAGAAGCAGGTAATGATTATGTATTGGCCAGCTTGATCCCCTTGTGGATAAAGAGACTACTACTAAATAATTTTGTCGACATGACAGCATATTGTTATTGATTGTGCACTAAACTCGATGTTAGCAAACACGTGCGGACAAAGAAACGCGCCTCTTTGGTGCTTGTCGGCAACATTACTCTTTTTACTTGTCAAAACAAAAAAATTTGCGGAAAAAAAATTTAATTTTTTTATTTTTAGCTATTAGACTAAATAGATCCTTTTTTTTTTTGGCTCTTCTTAATTCCCTTGATCGAAAAAGTTAATTATCTCAGTAAAATACCATTTATACTCTTAATGAAGCAAATGATATGTCAAAAACATGAAATTTTTATCTTTTCTTCCTTTCTTTCTTTCTTTTTTTTTTGTTTGGCATGATTCATTCACTATTTTAAAATAAAAAATTCAAAACCTCCCTGAGGGTCATTTGATCGTCTAAAAATTTCATTTTTTTTCCTTGAAATATAGAAAAAACCCAATAAATGTATAATTATTTTATAAATGCTCTTCTTTCCTTTAATTATAATAAAATTAACATTGAATGCTTGTAAACTACATAGTCAAAAACGGAAAATCATATAAATTTATATTATTTTCACCCAAAAAATAAAAAATTCATGCATACACAGGGCATGGCAAAAATTAGAAATTTATTCTTTTAGAAAAATGTTTTAAAACTTTTCAAATGGTCTATAGCCCTTGGGAAGCTTTTTTGTTTTAATTTTATTTTCTTACCTACTAAAATAGTGAATGAATTGTACAAAAAAACTTAAAAAATTAATTTTTTGTAAGGCCATTTGCACATTTACCTAATTAAGGACATAAATAGTATTATGCTAAGATAGGAGGAGAACACAAGTTCAAATCCTGAGAAACGCACTTATTAGAAGGATTTTTCCTTAACTGCTTCTAGGTTGATAGGGATTAGTCTCAAGTCTAATGTGATTTGAGTACACCTTAGCTCAAAGGAAAAAAAAGAGTAAATAGTATATTGCCCCTTGAACTTAGACAAAAGTATATACCTGGTCACTAAACTTGTGAAATTATCTGATCACTCCTTTGTATATTTAAAGTTAGCTCACAACCCCCCCCCCCCCCGGTTGTAAAAAAAAAGGGTCAGACTTGACGAAGAGTGTTATGCACGCACATGTTTTGAGATTTTAGAAGAATCTCACTTATAAAAATGTCTTTCTAAACAATATTACCCTTCTAATTTCACACACACACACATATTTTAATCAACCGCAATTTTCTTTAATTGTTTATCAAAGATTAATTGTTTATCAATCAACCATAGGAAAGGTTCACGGTTCGCTGGCATAATCAACCATCAAACACACTTGAAGCAGCAGAGCTCTCTCGTCACTGCCGTTGTCGGGTTTGGAAAGAAGAGAGGACCAAACTCATCCAAGAAGTAAATCGAGACTGTGTAGCTTTTTTTTTTTTTTCCCCCTTTTTGTGTTAGGTGAAGAGATGATCTCAAGGATGGGGGCAGTACATAGCGAAAATCTTTCAATTTTTTAGGCAAATTATCACTGCTCGCGGCGTGAGACTGATTTGCATCAACCAAATTATCACTGCTAGTTTGTTCTTCTTGTAATTCTTGAAATGGTTCATGTATCTCTGCTTGACAAAAAAATGTTAGGAGACAAAAATTCCTCAAGTTGACTCATGCATATCTTGACAAGTGTGCTGTGGCATGTGAAAATTTGGGAAGGTCTCAACTCCACTTGATTAAGATTTTGTTGGGAATGATTGCTTGTATCTGATTCATGAGATGACTTTGCTTGGTGGTCTTCATAATGCATTATACGTGGATCATTTGCTGCATGAAAGGAGTTGGTTGGGCGAGTGAGGGAGACAAGGTCCGCGGGTTGTTGGGTTTGGTTTGGGTTCTGGTAGGGATTTTTGAGTGTTTATTTATTTGAAGACGTGGTAGTTATTTTATGATTTTCGTTAATATTTTTAACTGTGTTACGAAAATAGGCCGTTTGAACTTATTTTTTAAAAGTTGAAAGGGTAATCAGGTAGTTTTACAAGTTTAAGGACTAAGTATATACTTTCGCTTAAGTTCATGGGAGTAATATGCTATTTATTTAATAAAATAAAAAAAAGATAACTAACTTTTTTGTGGTTAACTTTAATTAAGGGACTTAGAAAAAGGGGGAAAAAAATTGAAAGACCTATTTGATCTAGTGCCTAAAAATAAAGAACTTGAATGTCTTTTTCCAATTTCTGCCCAAGAAACGAAAAGACAAATTAGCCAAACATTTTCACTGTCTAATAATTATACAGTTTTAAATCACAAAACATAGTTAGATGGTACAGTATAAAAAACCAAAGCTCAAGGATCTATAATAACCTACAAAGGGGAAAAAAGTTCTCTCTTTTCCCAAATGCCAATTGATCTTAAACAACTTGTCAAATCTTTACATGCAAAGGGGAAAAAAATTTTAAAAAAAAGATTAATAAAGAAACTAATGAAAATGTTGCGAGTAATTAACTTTTAAATAGCTTGTAGTGCATATGATGCAGTCATGCATCAACTTTTTATTATTGTATTTTTCCTAAATATTCACTTTGGAATCTTCCACACATGCAAGCCAAAATCCACATCACCACAACATTATCCTGTGCCGCCGTAGCACGGCGTCTCGGCGCCACGGCTGTGCCGGAAAACAACGGAATATTCCGGCAGCTCTCCGAGATCACCGAACAAAGACTGGTCTTCTTCTCGTATCGGCAACATGACGGCAAAATCTGCATCAGCCCATTTAGGCGGTCCCACAAATGTGGAGCTTTCAATCATCGAGGTGGACCCCATGTCGGAGAACCACCCTAGCTCGGGGGTGAGGCCAGAAAAGCCGTTGTTGTCGGATTCCAAGTCCGGTTGGACAGCAAAGACCAACTCTTCCGGCGGAAAATTAGCCTGGTCGGTGTTAGTTGTGATGGTGGAGGCTGGTGATGTGGGGGTGGTGGAACTGGTGGCGTTAGCTGACAGGCGGTGGTGGTGGTGGTGCTTGTTGGTGGTTCTGGGAAGAGGGCGGTGGTTGTGATCGTGAGAGTAAGTGATAAGGAGCATGGTGGGGTCCAGGCGGCTACGCTCTACTTGCTTTCTTGCTGGGCAACCTTTGGAGCTGCTACATCTATAATATCCCCTGTGTCATCATGCAATATAAAATATAAAATTTTACTGTTTTAGAGATTTGCTTATATAAAAACACATAATGGTACACATTCTTTTAACTTTAGACTATAAAAAGTTTTTAACTTTTTATACTTTATCAAGGATAAAGGACAACACCATACAACATTATAACGTTGTTAATTTTATCCATAGGCAGGTTAAATACCTGCCACAAACAATGCCCTTCTGAAAATGAGAGAAAAAATGCGGTACACAGTTACAAGTCTAATAGTTTAGCTATATAATTTCATTTTAACGAGCCTTCTGTCTGAATTCAACAGGTCCTCTTAATATTTGAACTTAAGTCACCAGTTTCGAGAGAAATTGTCCCAATTACCTTAATTACCCCTAATTATAGTTTAGCAATATAATCTAGCATTGTACAATTTTTGCAAGTAGATTGTCATGCATTGAGTGGTTAAATGTCGACTCTAACAACATTTGCGGTAAGAGTTAAATTTAAATTCTGTTATAATATTTTATCGTTAAAATTCAATGAAAAAGTTAATTTAAAATCTAACTTTTGGCAAACCACTAGTATTCTATACCAAGACAGTTCCTATTGTCTAGCCAATAGGAGTATCACAGCGGAAGCCTGGACAAGGTAATGCATATGGCGGCTGGGAAAGGGGTCTTATTACATGTCCCACTGCTCATAGACTTGAAAATGTGCCAATGTAGTGTGTTGTAATCACGCTTAATGTACTAATTGGAATTTACAGTAATTGTTAATATTTTAATGATCATTCTGTTAATATTACGAGAGAATCTAAATTGTAAAGAAGTAATCCAGAATACAGGCACAAGGGACAGCGACAACTAAACGGACCCATTTTTTAGCTCAATAATGTAGTGATGGTCCTGTCAAGAGATTAAAAAAAAAAAACTAAAAAGATAATCTAATGCATATTCGTTCCAAATTGAACAAAAAAAAGAAAAATAAAATAAAACCAAGTATTAATTTTATAACAACATGTGATATATCTAATTGAATACAGTTTTTCTACATACAAAAAATTTGATATTTAATATATGAATTATTTAACGAACAAATTACGGGAGGATAGAATACGACCATAAACCATTCCTCTTTCGTTAAGGAATCTATCTTTGTGAAATGTGAAATTTCCAAAGCTTGGCTTAACATGCAAGATAAGAATGAAATGTGTTTATGTTTAAGCTGGCCAGATTAATTTGTACCGAAAAGTATAGACTTACCTTGGATAGGGAGACCCTTTTATAGGCTTCTGTCCGTACTTCCTCCAAGACCAAGAATCCGACGGTGGATATACTTCCCCCTTACTCCGGGGTGATCCATCTGCACCATCAATTGGCATCGATATAACCGTTTTTTGTGCCCCTTTCCTATTACAAAAATTCAATAGTAGAATTTTTCATTTACATACAAAAAAATACTAAGATATGAACGAAGTTTTGAACTCATATTGATCATGATTAATTAAAAATGGATACAGAACTCTATGAGATCTAATTTCTCGTTGTTCCTCCATACCTAGGTGATAGAGCGGCTGGCTATTAACCGACTGGTATTGTAGGAATATAATTAATGAGTTAAAAGAGTAGGCGACTCTAGACCTTTTTCTTGGCGATGGCACGATAGGATCAGTTGCTTCATCACCAGAGAGGGCAGAGTCAGCAACATTTTCTGGTGTACTTGTGGAATCCTCCTCTTGCTCACGAACAAGGTTGTCATCATGAAGCTGAACTTCCATATTCAAAAATATATCCAAAAACTTCTCCGAGCTTTCAATAGTTAAAAAAAAAAAATGGAGCTAGTACCACTACTAGAAAATTGGAGATGGGTAGAAAAAATATCCGTTACTAATTCGTCACTAAATATTAACTACATATGTGGTGGTCGTGTACATAAGTTGCCGGAACAGGAATGTCGCCGGAAAAAGTTGGTGAGAAGTGGTGGTGGGGTGATGGTGGTGGTGGTAGAGGAATCTATGGAGTGTTTGGGGTTATAATATGAGGGTTACTAACAAAGACAGATTGGCCAAAAACATTGTTTATTAAGGACGTGCAAGCAATTCACACGCAATAATGTGTGAGACGCACACTATTTCACACAATACTTAGAATATGGATATTTTTGAGGGCCCTCACTTGGAAAATAGTTGAGGCTAAGAATTGTTTATGGATTGAGTCGGCCAGTGATATTATGTCACATCGACAATTTGAAAATGCAGCTAAAGATTATAGATCTCATAATTTTCCATTTTGGAATAGAAAATTGTATGGATAGCGAAAGGTTTCATTGGGAGTGCAACGCCTTGTTCGCATGGACGTCTACAAGGAATTTGTCCATTTACAACTCGTACAAGGAATTAGGGATAGTTCAATTAATTAACATTATTTTTTAAAAACGATAACTTTAGTTCGAATTTTATGAGAAGATGGAAGATTGAATTGGTAGTAGGGATTATAAAAAAAGCCCGTACAAGAAAGATTTGCATTTCCAAAACTCAATTAGCTTGTATTAGGAGAATAGTCCTTGAAGTACAAAGTTCTTTTTTTTTTTTGGGTCATTGTCACAAATGCTGTCGAGAAATTCTTTAAATTTATATTAAAATTTAAATTTTAAAGAGTAAATTGCTTTTTTAGTCCCTTGTAATTTGCCATAAACTTACTTTAGCTTTTATATTTCAAAAATAAACTAATACTTTTCTGTGCTTTTAAAAAAGTAGCACGATATCCTATCATGTTATCTTTTCCATTCATTTTAACTGTTGGTAACATTAATGCTTCACTTATGCAACTTGAAGAAGAAAATAATTCTCACAGAAAGTTTGACAAAATGTCCCTTTAATACCCTTTCTTTCTTCTTTTATTTTGAGCAAATACCACCTTACCTCTTTGTTAAGTGCATATTAACCCCCCTACATTGGAGGCGATTTTAGTAATTGACATTTTGCTATTAAAGGGAGTTAGGGAACAAGACAAATGTACTAGACTTTCAAAAGATTATAGAGGGGTAACTAGTATATTTTGAAATTATCGGGAGTACTGATTAATGTACATTTATAACAAATCACAAAAAATTAATCAAGGTGCTTACCCAATTTTAAAATACATGACTAGAATTGAGGAGATATGATCAAGTTAAAATAGACACAAAACTCATTGAGAATGGCACCCTAAAGAGAACATCTTGAGAGATTTCAAGTATTTATCTCTAAACTAATCGCTTGAAGTTAATATTCATATGCGAGCTCTAGAGTCTCGACTATCAAAAGATGACAATTTACTTTTGAAAAAAAAGCCAAATAGTCAAGCACTAAAGCTAGAGATCATCCTTTGCTTTTCTTTTTCTTTTTTTTTTTCTTTAGATAAATAATAATTCACAAAAACTAGATATTAAACTGAATAAGGTAGGGTACTTTTCCATTTGTGGATTTATGGTGGAGGGAGTGGGGGGTAGGCGGTAGGTGGGACGAAGGTAAGAGTAGTTAGAATATTGATTCTTGCCAGATACCTTAATAGATACAAGATATATCAGTAAAATAAGAAAATAAAAAATCTTATTTAATTTATTAGCATGCGTCTCATATGATTTTGTATATTTTATTTTCAGATTGAAATTTTTTCCCCCCTCTCGTTTTCTGTTCCTACTCTGCATGTGTTTTTCTGCAAGATGGCGTAACAAATATGATGTTGATTTAAATTTTATTCAGAATCCTTTCTTAAGTCAACCCTTTTAGTAAATCTATATCTTGCTATTATTACTTGATGTGGTTTTGTGCAGAGCAAGATTTTTATTCATTTGTCCTAATGGATAAGATTCTAATTATACTATTACTCCTATTATTGAGAAAAGATAAAAAAAAAAGTACAATATTCTTTAAAATAATTATGGGTAGCATGTTGAATTATTATAATTTTTGTATGGTGTCTCGCGAGTTAGCGTATATATATAAACCCCTAAAGGAAAAAAAAAATCTTATAAGAAATTATCAGTTTAGTACTATATACGATTCTTTTGCATCGAGTCTCTAAGTCAACTTGCCAACATATTCTACACAAAATTTGAAGATTTCAAAACTCCCCTAGATGTCTCAACGGTATGGCGCTTGAGGTGTTAGAGAAGATATATTGTTGGTTTGAAGGAGTTAGAAAATTAATTTTCTTAGAGATTTGGTTTTTTATGAATTTCGTGTCTAACTAATTGAAGTTATATCTCTTTTGGATTCTAGGTCTTGTATGCACATTTCAAGAACTTTGTCATAAACTCAAAAGACTTCCTAAAAAGATTGTTGGTACTTGGTTATACTAAAAAAACAAAGAAAAGAAGGAATTGGCTTTTAGAAACTCAAGTCATAGTGCTAGAAGAAGAGACGGTAACGAGAATGGGCAAGGGCGAGCTACACCTATATTTACCATACTAAAATTCTTAGACAACTACCGTATTCCTACACTTGATATCCGAATAAACTCCTGAAATAATCAATCCTCGCCATTATTGTATTAAAAAAAAAAAAAAGCTCTAATATTGTTACGATCAACTAGGTCAACAAAGTTAAATTGGCGTAAAATAAACTTACAATTACACTAAAAATATTTAAAATATTTATATATAATAACATATTGAAAATAAGTTAACTTTATCATTAAAATGGAGGGATCTCTAATGAGATAATATTTATAATAAAAATATAAGAGTATTTTAAAATTAAAAAGATAGCCATAGTGTTGAAATATTTATACCAAAAATATATAAGAACATATTGAAAAACAATATATACATATATACTTGGATCACAGTGAGGTGGGACGGGATGGATAGACCGCCCCTCTTGACTTAGGAGCTTTTTCTTTTCTTTTCTGTTTTTTTTTAGCCAAAAACCCTAACCCAACCTTAGCTTGAAGTCATTAGGTTAGCATTCAGATATGCAAATCGCTGGGTTGATTATTAGGTCGAACTTTTTTCTAAAGTCAAGTTTCCAAATGACTAATTGCTTAACAAAATTCATATTTGTAAACATAAATATTTAAGCATAACTATAAAAATATCACGTTGTATCAAATATTACAGCGCTAGCTGGTTCTCCAAACAAACATCTGTTTGGAAGAAAATTTCATCTGTTATTTGAGAAAATGGCGATATCGTCCGTTGATAAACAAAATTATAATAAATATACTGACGACTTAGGTCAAGTTTAATTTTAGAGAGCCAAACTGATTTTACAATTCGATACTCAATCATAAAAATGTGAAAAGAAGAAGTTTATCACGTTTCAGTTTCTCCATAAATTAGCTTAGCTCTCCAAAACAAGAACCTAAATTGGGCCTTACCTTTTCTTTCTTAAATCCCATCCCGTTGTCAACTAATTAGGCGAAAATGAAAGGGATATAGATGCAAAGAAATGTTTCTTGTAACCTAGAATTATTTAATTTAAAAGGTTAGCAATAATTAGTTTTTCGATTTTGCTTATGTCATCTCAAATCGTCTTATATCAATTCAATACTAGAATTATCATAAACAACCATGTCACAGCCCGCATAATATAAACAAAACGGTAATGATAATATTGATTAATGAAACATGAAACTCTATCGCCCTTCCCATCACAAAAAATAGTAATAATAAATAAAATAAATTAATAATAAAGAACTTAGTCAAGAATCCCTTATAATTCTTAATTGAGAATCAATAATTTTGGCCAACAGACAAATATGGCCGCCTCTTGCTCCGCATTCTACTCTCAGAAAAAAATATTGTGATATTTATTTATAACTTTAGGATCTAATTTTGCTCGTAAACTCAGAGTTTTGAATTTGAAATGCGACAATTTATTTATAAAGTTTATTTTACTGCTCTGTATTTTATAAAAGTTGTATAAAAATCTCTGTAATTTAAAAAATATTGTGAATTGACCCTTGTAATGTAATTTTATAATTGGTATATATTTCTCCATCTAATTTCAAAATTGATGCCATATTTCTTCTTCTCATTTTATACTCGTAGAAGTCAATGAGTAACGTTTTGAAATTACATTGGATATTAGCGAATTTTGAATTCAAAAAGAATTTAATGCAATTTTTGCAAAATCTAAGGTGGTAAATGTGTTTACTCTTAACTCTGATTTTTTACATGGTACTAATTAAAAAGAGACGGGCGGATTTAAGGTTTCATCTCAATGGCAGGAAGTCAAATTTATAAGGAAAATAGAGGGATGTGTTAAAAATAAATCCAATACCATGAAATTTTTTAAATAAAATTATAATATTACGAAAAAATTTATTTTCAAGTTATTTATAATTTACCCGAAAAATGACTAAAACCTAGACCGACAAAACACATTGGAACACTTTTCCTTTGACGGGGCCGAAGTGAGCAGTTCTGTCCAAATTTGATGACATAATTTTTCTTCTAATATTTTTGCTAGCTAAGTTAGCAATAGGTCACCTTCTGATAAGCTTTTGACATCATGGTGATAGTATCATGGTGGAATATACTTGTTTCATGGCCTTCTAGATACAAATATATGTCGCGCGCGTGCGTGTATATATATATATATGTCCAAATTTTTGCAGGCCCATTTTTTGTGCTTTCCACTTTTGGCTTTTTCTTTTCCCATTTTCTTCTGTGACGTACATTGATTGACTACTGTACAAAAATTCACGTATGGTACCAAGAGGAACCATCAACATTTAGACTAAGATCTATACTCTTGATAGAGAAATGGAACTAAAACCTAAATAGTTTTAGAGCCTCGCTTGACTATTATATAAAAAAGGATTTGTTTAGATTGTCTTTTTAAGCGTTTCTTTTTTATAACTTTTTTTAAAATATTGTATATAATAAAAAAATCTAATTCAAACGAGCTCAAAGTCATTGACGGAGTTATTTATGTTGTTGGTGGAAGAAGAATTGATAGGGAGTGATGGTGTTGGTTTTATTAGTAGCCCAAGGAGGTTTCTTGTGGAGTATGAAAATCCTCCAGAAAAGAATTATTGTAAACCCAAGATTTCTAGGGGATTACATTAATAACGTGATAATTATTGATGCAAGATGGGTTTCTTCCTTTTTTTTTTCTTTTTCCTTTTAACTCTTATGTTTTTTAGAGTTAATCTGGTTATATTTTTAGGTCCCGACCATTGAACATGAAACGAAACTGAACCACCAACTAATAAAATTTTGGTACAATAACCCTCATCAAAGCTATTGCATCAGGTAAGGTATGGTACTCCACCTAATAACAACCAACCTCACTCAAAAACCAGGCTATCCTTGGCGGACTAGGTCATACCTAGCATAGAAGCCATTACAATTTTTTTTTTTTTTTGTCAATAGCATTGCAATAGTTGGCAAATCAGTTGAGTGGTTTTGCCCATCAGCAAGATTCACAAACAAGCTAATTCCTTAAAAAACCCTTGAAAAATAAAGGACGATGCTCAACATGTGTGTTTAGGGAGGCTAATCATTGTGTTGACTGGTAGGCAAATTTTACGCACACCCACCGTTCTTTGGACTTATCTCCAAAACTACTAAGCAATTATGTGATTTTCTAGAGAAGATGTTAAGGGGGTTACCCTTTCTCATTATAATTGGTTTAGAGGTCCTTAATAACTGAAAAAAAAATCAATATAATAAGAAATATTCTCAGCCCAACCCAATAGCTTTCCGACCCCAAGTTCCGTAAAGTAAAAACAAATGATCAACAGAGAAAAAGACGAAAAACTCGTTAGGATGCTGCAAATGCTTGGAGGATTTCGGGCCCAATACTTAAATCGGGCCCAACGCCATTTTGCAAGTAATGCCTCATCGAGGTGAACTTTTCTTGGTAATGAATTAACCTCTGATCTTACATTAACTTATGCTGCAAACAATCTCGAAACCTTGAGGTCTAAGAAATCTTTTTATGTCAAAGCTCTCTAGGTATTATCGTAATCTTAGGTTGAAAATGTTGTAATAAAAGACTATTAATAACTAAAAGAGAATAATCGAACCCTAATCTTTGTGGGATGAACATGCGAAAGGGAAGAAGATAAATTATTTCATTATAGCATTCATTGTCTCATAATGTTATGAGAGAAATCTAAATTATTTCTAGTTTTATACTATAGTCCTAAGGTGATGATAATAATATAAATTAGACAGTTATCTATTTAAATGTTTATCATCATTACTGCGAATTAATCTATGTCCCAAGGTTACCATAAATACATAAATTAGAGAGATAGCTTAAGTGGCTAATATTATCTTTCTCAGACGTGAGATGTTGGTTTAATTTCATGGGGTGTAGGTTACCAAAAAAAAAAAAAAGAAACTAGAAAATAGTTATTCAATTACAATTATTGTTGCATGATAAGGTTGACAGTCCATTTTTTTGTACGATAAATTAAACTTATTTCACTACATGAGATACTTTATGTTTGACGTAGGCAAGAATTGTTTGACAGATGATAAAATATAAATTAAATGACTAATCACTTATATTTCTCTCTTTTCTTTTCTTTTCTTTTCTTTTTTTGCTATTCTCGAGCTAATCTTCATTCATTTATTTATTTATTTATTTATTTATTTCCTTCCTTGATGATCAATGAACATTTACTTCAAGCTGATCAGTGACACCAGGTTGAGCTATAATAAATTAACAATGACTTTAAGAGAACGTGAATATAACGTTGAGAATCCAAGTGGATGGAGTCTCTAGATACTTCAAATGAAATAAATGAACAAGTGTTGATATCACATGCTTTCCATTTTTATCCAAACTCAACTTTTATATTAAAGTGATACTTTTTAACTTTCCATGCCTATCTTTGATTGTATTCGATTATTATAGAAAGAGATATCTCATACTTTGCCATATACATGTACACTCATGCAAGTTTTTCTTTTTTTTTTCCCCCCTTTTTTTAGGTCAAAAGAGAATTGATTAGAGCGCACATGCAAGTAATGTATGCTATTGATGTCAGATCAATAAATAGGAAAGGATTGCGTAAGTCTTCTAATCAGATTGCTTCGACGTCAAATTCATATTACTTGTTATTTGGGTTAACATACTATATTTGAATTTCAGTCCAAAGTTAAGCATTCATATAATTTGTTTAAAACGTTATACATGAATTAACGGCGACTTTTGAGCCTATAACCTGACTCTAATGTCACCAAAGAATTATCAATTATATTTATTTAGTGTGCTTTATGAAGAATTTAAATTTCTTGAATTTATTAGTCCTATCTTTTTAGCAAACATCTAATAAAGTTTAAGAAAGTACTAACAAGCACCATCTTGGAAATGTGAGTTTATATGTATTTAGCACTAACTTCAATCAAAATCTTCATTTTTTCTTGTGCAAGTAATGGGGAATAGGTCAAATTAAAATTGACAATACAATCAATTATATAGTTCTTTGCCACTGTATATGGAGGCAATGGCTGTGAAGATAATAGTAACACCAAATATGTATGAAACCAAAGAAAAGATTTAAAAAAGAAAAGAAAATCAAAATGCTATTAATATAATTATAATAAAATTATAGTAACCATTTACATTCAATCGAATTTTTGATTGACAAAAAGATAGGCGATTTTGATTGATGAAGGAAAAAGATGAAGGATGAGCACTATCAAAATCCCGTACATCATGTCCCTACAATGAGGAGATAAACTTGCACTATTTGAATAACCTTTCACGCACTTTCTACCCCAAAAAGAAAAAGAAAAAAGTTAACCAACTAAAAAGAAAAAAGCTAACCAACTAAGGGGCATCAAAAAGTATATTAATAATGCTAAAAGCATATTATAATGGATTTTGTTAATAGATGCAATATTATACCCGTGATCTGAGTTTGAATCCAGTTTCTTATTTTGGGTTAAATACTCTTGACTTAATTAGTGAATAGTATAGCGGACGTACTATGTAGTTGAGATTTGTCAATTAGTCAGGATCTGTCAAGTATATTGATGATCAGACTCCGCCAACTAAATTTTACTTGTCGCAAAAAAAAGTATATATATTTGTCCACTGTTACCGTGTGAAATGCTACGCTGGTAAAGAGACATAACCTATTATAAAATGACAAATGATGCTATTCATAATCTGCGAAACACTCTTTTGAGAAAGCACACTAGCTAGTGCTAAAAAAAGCCACGCTCTGGTGCACCATTGCCGACACCAAAGTATGCAAATGGCAGCTGATGGAGAACAACTGCTGCAGCTCTTTGATTCTTGCTGGTTTGAGCCAAGAATCTCCATATCAAATTCAGAACCAACCATATCAACCCCAACAAAGAATGCTAATTCAGTTCTTCAAGTACACGAAAAGCCTGAAAATGCAAAGCTTACTCCTACACCTACCCTTATTGTTAGATCCTTTAGTGAGCAGCTTTTAAGCACTAAAATTAACTTATCCTCCACCTATTCGCCGGTTTTTCACATGCATAGCTCAAAAACCTCGCTTTCAGAAAAGTCGAACTCTCCGAAATCTGTCCTCGTTGGTAAGCTGCAAACCATACTTTCCGGGAAAGAAATTGGAGAATTTTCTGATCAGCCAGCAGCACCAATAAAAGAAGCTGATAGGAGAAGAAGAAGAAGGGAAAAGAAAGGTAATAGTAAGAGCTTATCAGAGCTAGAGTTTGAAGAGCTTAAAGGGTTCATGGATCTTGGCTTTGTGTTTTCTGATGAAGATAAGGAGTGTAGCAGCTTGGTTTCTATCATTCCTGGATTGCAAAGTGCTTCTGGTGATGATGATGATGATGAGTCTGCAATCTCAAGGCCTTATCTTTCTGAAGCATGGCAAAATTTGAATTATCGGAAGAGAGAAGTAAAGAAAGATCCAGATTTATTGATGAATTGGAGAATTCCTGATTTTGGTAATGAAATGGAGTTGAAAGATCATCTCAGGTCTTGGGCTCACACTGTTGCATCTACTGTTAGATAATCAAAGATTACTTCTTGCTCTTTTCTTATACTCATTTTCTTTCTTGTTGTAAGTGATCATCTCCTCTTTTCAAATTAGGTTTTAAGACTGCCTCCCAGATATACAGTGTGTTTTGGAATGATCTTATTTTAATATATTTATTTTATTGAAATTTAGAGAAATTTTATAAAATGTAAGATATTTTATCACATGTATTCTATAATTGTAAAAATAAAATAGGACAAATTGCTTGTTTATTATAAGATAAAAAGTATGATTTGTGTTGAATTTTTTAAAAGATAGATGATAAAATGTCTTAAATCTTATAAAATTTTCTTTCGTTTCAATAGGATAAGTATCTTAAAATAAGATTATAATAAACAGAGCAATAATTTCCTAAGTAAAACCTAATGGAATTCTTGTATATGGAAATGGAGGAAAAGTTATCCCATTTCTAAACTTTTACGTTTCATTCGGATTTAGATTCTTTCATGAAATTAATCATAAATAACACTACAGTAAGTATATACAACAATGATTATGATTGTAACAAGCACAATTATAATCACTGTAAAGATTGTCATCGTAACTATATATGCAATGATGACATCCAGATCTCGTTTCTTTACTTTCGATGAATCATTTGATAGACGCTCCTAGGTAATTGTTGAAATGCTTGCAGGGTTTCTTTGACCCCCTCTAAAACAATTGCAGGGTTTAGTTTAATTTTAAAGAAAGAAAGAAATTGGACATGGCCATATGTTTTTTTTTTAAATTTTGAATTGGGCAAAAGCGCAATAGTGTGGTGGGTACAACTAGTCACCAGCTGCTGATACAAGAAAAGAATATTAAAAATGCTAATGTGCATGTGAAGTGGAAAATGTTACGCTATCTGACGTGGAATCACGTTGAAAAAGTAGCTTAACTATATGATGGTTGCCAAGTTTACTATTTGAAATTTGATAAGCCAGCTGCATCTTTACAAGTGAAACTGCTACTTCGAATCTTCTTATAATTTGTTCGCTAAGGAATTTTTAAAGCTAGCTCAATGTTAAGAACTAGTTTAGCATTCGGTTAAGAAATTCAATTTTGTGAAAAGATACTTTTAAAACAAACTTTTAGTTAAATGGGTTTTCGGTGAAAACAAAAATCTGTTTTGTTATTTTTATATGAAATGAACTTTTATTAAATGGAATGCTATTTGGTTTTATATTTGAAAATTACTGTTGGTTGTCTAGAATGGACATTTTAAAACTAATATTGTTTGCTTTTTATAACAACTATTTTATTTATATTTCTATTTGTTTGAAAAAAATTTAAGAAATTATAGCTATAGTTCAAATTATTAATAGCAAAAAGAAAAATATTTTAACAAAAATATAACTATAAGTCATTGCAATCTATAAGAAGCTAAGAAGGACGAATAAAACAAAATAGTGATAAGAAAAAAAGGGATAGTCATTGGCATAATGAAAAATTAAAGAGGATAATTTTGTCTGAAAAATATCTTAAAATAACGTTGCCAAAATAACTAACGGATTTTAATTTTAACTTCTCCGTTTAATCCCAAAACTCAGTTGACATTTAATCAAAGCTAACTTTCAGAATATAAAATCAAACATCCTTGTGTTATTTAAACAGACTTTTAAACTTCAAAATGCAGTTTTACTCTCAAAAACGCAAAACCAAACTGGCTCTAAATTTTTTAATTTGGGTTAAATTAACTTCGCATCTTATAATTTTATTTTTTTGGTAATACTTGCACTCTTTATATTTTATTCAAAACCACTCACACACTCAGTAAATATAGTGCGTCTTAACCACCCGCGAATATAATAGAACATGCTATTCTTTTTCGCCCTTTACTTTTAGTCATGCATATCACTACATTATGATGAGGAATAAATCTCTCAATTTATCTTTTCATTAATTTAAAAGTTTGAAGTCTTAGAGCGATAAATCATCGTTTTATTCATTTATCAACTTAACCTTCCCCTCACATAAGAAGAGCATTACACACGGACCTATTAATATGTGGGAATGAAACTTAAATTTATGACGATTTTGATAAGCTAGTCAATATATGGAAAGATGAAATATGTGTCATAAAAAAAAATTCAGACATAATATTTTGGCAAACAATATTACATGGAGGGCCTCCTTTGTTTCCGCAAGAAATTATGAACATCGACTTAAGCACAGAATATGTGTCTCAAATTGTTTACATCAATTTTTAGGCCTTTAAGACCCTGTTTGGATTGAGGGGAGAAATTTTAATAAAGAAAAAAAAAAGAAAAGGTTATATTTAAAAAAAAAAATAGGAGAGGAGATGGGCAAGTCAAGTTTGGATTGGGGTATTCTTATAAAGGAAAGAAATATAGAAGATTATAAGTATCTTGTGTATAAATTAGAAAAAAAATATAACAAAAGGATAATTTTTATGTATAAATAAAGGATATGAGAAGATGAAACTCATTCCTTCTATTTCATTTTACTCCAATTTTGGGGAGATTGAAAATAAGAGGTACGAGGGAATGATACTAATTCCCGCTTTACTACTCCCCTTCGTCATCTCTCAAACTAGAGGAATCATTTTTCCTAAATCCTTGTATTAACTTTCTTCCTTCCCCATTCCTCTGAATCCAAACAGCTTGGGTTAAACAATTCCTTCCCCCCCCCCCCCCCAAAGTCCAACGTAGAATTAACCGTCTTTTTCTTGGCTGGGCAATTAATTTCCATTAATCATTATTGATAAAGCATACATTCTCAGGGTTCGAATGCACCACTTACTGCGATCTATTCACATCTATGCACCATGCCCCCCCAAAATAGCCAAATTTAAGATAGACATACAAATCCTGCTCTTTACATCAAACTCGATATTAAAAAAAATAAACTCTTCAGTTAGCGCTGAACAATTGAAGGTTCTCTGATTTTGCTCCTTTCAAATGTGAAAAATATATGTGCCTAAGAATAGCCTCCAGGTAATAGTATTCGAATAGAATTCTTCTCCACCCGATACGCCAATTATGCTTGGTAAAAGAGCAATCACTATAATTAACTGTATTGATACACAGGAGATGATCAAGCATTTTTCTGTATAAAATTAAAATAGATGATAACCGAAAAATCAAATATATTAAATACCACACTTTAGTCGCGTGAAAAATCAGAACCCCACATTCAGATTTTCCTACATGAATTGTCTTTTTTTTTTGACCGAGGACAGGAATTTTTATTAATTAAACTCAAATTACACTAACTTATATTTTTTACTAATCAATCCGTCACCTCATTTGTATTCTTACAAATTTGTATGATGCTGACTTTTGGTAGTCCGTCAACTATTGTCCGTACATCATCCACGAGGGGCTGTTCATTCTGCCAGCCTAATACAGAATGATCTTACATTATAAATTCTTCTCTTATAATATCTTCTACTAATATAAGACATTACACGAGTTAAATTAATTGTCCTATTTCTAACATTTTAGGCCGGCCCCACCATCCTCTAATTGGGGGAAAATGTCTCGGGAAGATGAAATGGAGACAAAACTCCAATTGCATGTTTGATTTCTTTCCTGTTTTTCCCTGACAAAGCTCCGATATATTTGTAAAGCCTGCTTGAATCTTTCTCGGGAAGTAAATAAAACAAAATACAACAAAGCTTATGGTGACAAAAAACACAAAAGATTCTGAATCCGTGAATGAGGAAATCATTTTTCACCTCATCATGCGTCCAAATATAACCAGACAATAAAACAAATATCATCTACACACAGGAGTTGACCACTCCTTTGTCACCATTCTTCTGTTAAAATGTTGATTCAAGAAGGTCAATAAACTTTGCAGGTTTTAGTATCAATTTAAAAGTGTTCCGGGTTAGAAACATTGGTTACGTCTACCGGGCATGGTCCCACCCTTTCATTAGAATGTCGAGGTGGACTTTATAAGTACGTGAGACTTAAGAATTAGTTAGTTACAAACATATAATTATTACGCATCTTTAAAAGGTTTTTTTTGTTAATGTAATAATTTGTCACATTAAAAATATTACTTTCTAGTGACAAGTTTTAAGTTCAAGGAATTTTCCTACTTAAGAAACTAATCTTTTAGAATGGGCTATTTTTTGGGGCTTAAATTATTGTAATGGTGCTTTCATTAAAAGTGAACTCCATGTGGAGGACACTATAGGCTGGATTAAGATGTATAGACAAGATTAAGGTATAACATTTTAAAATATGATAAAATGGCATACTAAATATTAATAGGTGAATGGAGCTGCCAAAGGATAAAGTGCTACTACTAGGTTAGTGTCAAGAGAATACCACATTGAATGCTACTAAGAGAATGCAAACACAAAAGGGAAAGGATACCATTGGTTAGTGACAATAGACTAGTTCGAGGCGGACATCACCCTTTAAGGGGGTGGAATGTAATGATTTCTCATATATTAATTGTTCTTGAGTTCAAGAGCTTCTTTTACCTAATAGACTATTCTTTTGTGATCGGGTTTTTCTCTCAGCTTAAGTTGTTATCATTTATATTGGATTTCTTATCATAGTATTATTATATCATGAAAAAAAATAATTATGAACACAATTTGAATATCATTAATAACTTTATAAGAGGATCCAAATTCATAATTTGATATCATTTTCAAAGTCAAATTAAAATATTATAACTTAATGTGCTAAAATTGAACTTTCTGGACTAATAAGTTTAAGCAGCCTAATGGTAAACTCGGTTAATGTAATTTCTAGCTCTTTGTCGTGACGTAGACGTGACAACTAACACAACAATGATTAGGAAAAGCAATTTGTGCTAATAAATCTATTCAACAAATGATTTGTGGGCTTTTATATGCAATCAACCACACGAGATTCTAGTAATATGCGCATAAGTTCAGCATATATATTTTTGCTCTCCATTTACACATATATGTAAGACTAGAGAGTTTGAGCAGTTCTATCACTGCAGACAGTAATGGCTGCTGGAGTCCTGAAGCTGTTCGATTTCTATTGGTTCGAACATGATCTCTTTGCAGCAAAACAAGTATCACCTGGAGTCGAGGAAGAAAAGTGTTACGCCCCCGAGCCCAGAAGCCCAGGCACGGTGAAGTTTCCAGGTCGATCTTTAAGTGATCGATCCTTAAGCTATGACGACTCGAGTCTAGAGTTTCACGATTTATCGTCTCCAAAGTCAGTCATCACCACGCCAAAACTACAGAAGATAATTTCAGGAGAAGAAATCTGTGAGTTTGCCAATGAAGAAGTACTTTTCAAAAAGGAGAAAGCTGCTTATAAGACACCCCCTAAGACAAAAGTAAGCAATAAGCTGAGAAGAAGAAGAAGAAGAAGAAAAGGTGTGAGCAGAAGCTTATCAGAGCTTGAATTTGAGGAGCTAAAAGGGTTTATGGACTTGGGCTTTGTGTTCACTGAGGAAGATAAAACGTCTTCAGGCTTGGTCTCAATTGTGCCTGGATTGCAAAGATTGGGTAAAATTGAAAAAGATGGCGAAGAGAAGATTAATGATTATGAGTGTAAAATTTCCAGGCCATATCTATCAGAAGCATGGGAGTTTTTGGATCAGAAAAAAGCACGTAGACAACTGGTTAAATGGAAATTTCCTGCTTTGCCTGATGAGATTAACATGAAAAACCATCTTAAAGTGTGGGCTCAAACTGTTGCATCAACTATCAGGTGAGAGTGGGCCTCATTTTCATCCTTTGGTTTTGCATGATAAAAGGCTTGTCGCAATGATAAAGTTATTGTCGTGTGATTTAGAAGTTATCGGTTCACGTGAACGGCCTCAAAGTTGTAATATAAGGCTGTCTGGATTCACCGGCCTTCCCTTCAATTAGTTTCAGGTTTGTGGCATATTCTGGGAATTTTGCAATTGTAGATGTGGGGAAAAAATTTGAAAAAAAGAAAAGTAAGAAAAGAAATTACTGTTATGCAAATTCTATCTATTCTTTAGCGTAGCCCAGGAATGACAGAAGATAAGAATGGCTCTTCTTGCACATGAAGAGTCACGAAAGAAGAAAACCCAATGAAGATAAATAGATAAATATATAATCATACATAACGGATAATATAAACACTTCGAGTGAACTTCTCTAACAATGTCATATGTATTACAGTGGAATTTCACACGGATTTTTTTGATTGCATATAGCCTCGACTATTTTTGGATTTCTTGAAAAAAGGCTAAGGATTGATAATTCTTTTCACAAGTTGAATGGATCATTTCAATAGTATTATCACATGACTCCTTTCATCATTTGATTTGAATCTTTAGCTCTCTTTAAGATTGTTATTACCTTTGCGAACAAACGAGTGACATGTGATGTTAATTGTGCACGGAATTTAAACGGCGGCTCATCTACCTACATGCCCATATCAAACATGGCATTAACAGGACTACTAACGTGTTCACATACTAGCCTTTCATAGATCATCTACAGCAAGCAAAGTAATATTAGTGCATTTTCCCAAAAAAAAGCCTAATCATGCAAGATTAAGAATCAAATTAGTTAACGAGAATTGTGAAAACTCCCCTATTATCTCAAACTAAGACATAAAAATGAAAATTTATCTCTCGGTTTTGAAGCGTGAAACAAATAACTAATTGAGAAATAAAAATATAAATAATTAAACAACAAAACGATGTTTATAACTACACGATGTTGTTATACACCTTTAATTATGAAATCTTGGTGAAGTTAAGGATTAATAATTGTTTTCACAAGTTGAATGGATTATCCAATAGTATTAGCACATAACTTCTTTCATCATTTGTCTTTTGCTTCTATTGCTTTTGAGAACAACCGAATGATATGTCACATTACTTGTGCACGGAATCTGAACGGCGGCTTCTCTACCTATGATGCCCACATTAAACATGACATTGACAAAGCAAATAATTTCCACAGCAACCAATTCATGCATTTTCCTAGAAAAAGCCTAATCATGCAAGACTAAGAATCATGTCAGTTAACGAGAGTTGTAAAAACTCCTCTATTATCTCGAACTAAGACATAAAAATGAAAAATTATCTAATTCATGAAACAAATAACTAACTGAACGATGAAAATAAAAGTAATTAAACAACAAAATAATATTTACAATAACACGATGTTGTTATACACCTTTAGTTATGAAGTCTTGAAATTTACCTACTAACTTACCAACTTATAATAAAAATTATCCATGTAACGAATTCCATAAAATAGTTTTGATCTTGTCAACTGATAGTGAAAGCACCGAATACCTATGTTGTATTGAACTCTGCAGCTTTTGCCATGCCTGAGGTTATACTGAAAGATTCATTTTAGCCTTTTCAATCAAGAGTATTTTATTATACGTGAGAGATACGCTTTGATTTTCTTTTTTTTTTTTTTTCTTCAAAATATAATACTTGGAAACTTACAAGCTTTCACTTTCTGATGCTATCCTTTAGTAGCCATAGCCAAATCAAAAGTCAAGTTTGTACGTCTGTACCAATCTTAAAATACTTGTAGATGTGACATCATGATACCCTTCCAAGTGGGTGATTAAAACTTCTAAGAAAATATTGTTCACCACCATAATGTTGGTCGAGTCTTTGCGTGCTTGTACCGTCACGTCCCAACACATGTTTTGAACTTGTCATGAACCAAATTACATTTATGATTACAGAACAATGTTGTAAATTTAACCAAGCCTCAGTCAATTACTAGCAGGAATCGGCTCTAATCGTGAAAATGATAAATCAAATTAAGGTTTATCTCACTAGGCAAGAACAGTTGTCATCGTGAACATGATGACAACTTGACCATCTTCACTCTGCAATAGACACCAATTTTTCCTAATTTAATCAATTTCATTGTACTTGAACGATATTAATTACAGAATGGCAAGGTCCAGTACTCAACCTGTGGATGTGACTACATGATGTATAGGTTGAAAGTATAAGCAATGTTGAGATTGGTGACTAACTCTAGATATAAATTATATACAGAGTCTTACAATGCAGTGGTCAATCAGAGATATAGGCTCACTGCTTCGTGTTAGACGCTGCCTCTGGAAGTTTGAAGGTGGGAGGTTTATCGACACCCTTGCGCGAGTACTCTCTCCATCTCCGGGCGGCTGCTGCAGCTCTTGCTGCTCTCTCTTTCACTTCCTCTTCTGCAACAATCATGTAAAACTCAGCTGCAGTTAGTTATATAGCGCCACATGTCTGCAGTAAAAAGAATGTTGAGTTCTCCCAATAAAAATTGAATATCTTGCAATTCAGGGTCCATTCGAGTTACTTCTAAACGCTCCCAACACCTTAAGCTTTATTTTGCAATAACAGACGCTTTGTTTAACCAAAAAAACGATAAAAGAAAATCTCTACCAAACAATAACAGATAAACTACAAATTGTGAGGCCTTCCATTATTTCTAAACCAAATACCTGAAGCAGAAGACTAACTGTTAAGATCGTAGTGTCAATACTTTTCCGGATGCTCCTAAATCACTACTAATATGCAACTTTCTTCAACTATAGCTTTCATACCTGTCTTCTTGTAGTCTTTCGGCTTCCCCCATAGGTAGTCCCAGTATGATTCGGTTTTGTCATAACCTTTCTGTTTCGTCATCCTCACTTTAGCTTGCTCCTGCGGTAAGTTTGGAACATTAATTACTAGGCCAGCACCCTAACTTAATTGCTAATGCAAAACATCTCAGCTTCGAACCATTTTGACTGAATCGAAGTTACTTTCATTCAATAACAACTCGCATCAGTAAAACTCAAATATTATGGAAAATGCTGATGGAGATCGCTTAAATAGATTATGCAAGAAATAGCATACATTTCAAGAAAGAGATGGTAACTCTTTAAAAGAAGTGTGTTAGATTAAATTCAGTGCCACCAGTCAGGTTCAGATTTCTTATAAGAATGTCTAAACATTGCAAGGTGTCAAATACTCTGGCCACACGATGTTTCTCATTGTAAATTTCTTCAAGTTATATTCCAATTTTACAGCTAGAGCTGACCTCATCTTTCCATACAGCAGCTTATACTCTACTATCCGTATATATGTTTAATTCCTACGGGTTTTTCTTTTCCTATATAATTGCGATATGATTTCTTGCAGCATCTCCATTATGTTGATAATCTCGAGTTACAAGGTTTTAGCAACAAGAGACGATGTTTTAGTTGTAGATGATGAATGATATGATCGCCAAAATGCTTTGTGAAAAGTTCGGAATTTCATTAACCACCATTTGCAGTCAACTATGCAACTACATAGTCATTATATAATCAATGCGGAGCCATTGAGGACAGTTAGATGTACAAGAAGCATCCACGCATACACTGAAGGACATTCACTTAAAGCTAAATGTTCCCAAAGAATTTCAATTATGAACAGTAGCGCACATGGGAATAAAGATTATTTAGATAATTAGCTAACTTTTGGTTGAAATAACAGTGCGAGAGACCCACTAGAGCAGGATGAAACAAAAGAAGATGGAAAATGTAGACAAAACGAAAATTGGACATCAATAGTTTGCTCCCGAAATATCCAGATAGGAAAAATATTTACTTAAGAATCCTTACCAAGATTTTGGTCTGTCTCCTTTCCCACCGAGAGCTTGCCTGCCACATTAGATCCAATCTAATTAAATTGCAAGGAATATGAAATATAAGAAATAGGCTATCCTTTCAATCATCATTATCAGAGACTTTGTGTATGATATCATGAAACCTGAATGTTAGAAAAGACTTGGGGCTTTGAGATTGATTAATGCAAGTCCAAGACTATATATTTATGGTGTGTGACTAGCAATATAATACAGTTCTTGGTAACAGTTATTGTGGCAATCCACACCTTTACCGCCTTACTCCAAGATTGCACCACTTAAGTAATGCCCGAAAACTTAAGTCAGTCAACACAAAATGGTCAACTTATAAAATGCATGTGAATAAAATATCTAGATGGCTATAAGTTAGTTCATTTTCTATCAAAAGCGTCCACCTGAACAGTTAAGCTGCATTTCCATTGCAGAGACCTAGATAGTTCATTTTCTATCAAAAGCGTCCACCTGAACAGTTAAGCTGCATTTCCATTGCAGAGACCTAGAGCACTTATCTAGCTCTGACAATTAGGCTCTTGATCTCAGTTTCAAAAAAGAACAAGAAATAACTAGGCTCACCATTCTGAAAACATCAGCTCCTGCACTGCTCATTCCAGAAAGCATGAAGGCAACCTGATCAGTAACGAGAACAAAAAACCAGCAGTAGTTTAAGCTTAGTTCAAGAGGAGGAGAAAAAAGAAGCAAGGTGTTGAAATGATACAAAACCAAATTTGTAAGCTGTTTAAGCAACAGCTTTGCATACATCCACCAATAGCCACAAAAAGCTTGGAGAACTGCACTTATTTGATTAAATTCTCTTTGCATGTTGTAATGTGGAATATTGCCCTTTGAAAAACTAAGAATTATGTTTCCAAATGATCAAGCAAAATATATCTTTGGGCGTGGTCCAACAAGGCTTCATATCTCCTTGTTACTCATATTCTGATATATAACGCTCTTGTTTGTTACAAAGAAAATGTATAACTAGTTTATATCAAATGTTTAATTGGTCCCCATGCACAATGGTTGAGAATTTGGCTCCAAAAGAAGAGTTCTCAAAATTAGATTCTTTTACCCTGTGAATTAGCTTAATAATACAGCATACTACCAATTTATCAATAGGATAAACCTTAAGTTTGTTCTTTATAATGTGGTTAAATTATCCATATTCTTTAAGGCAGCAATAACCAGCCAATGTAAGCTCAATGTTGCCATAATTATGATAAAGAGGACAAATTGATTAATTTGAGGATGAGAGTTAGAAATGAGTACAGAAGTATAGCTTACATTGACTCGTTCTACTCTTCGCATTTCATCTTCAAGCAAAGATAGCTGTGCAGCAGATGTCCAATGGATGCAATCAACAGGGCTGAAATAAAAAAGTGCTTCTTGTCAAGCGGCTATACATGTCAGAAAGTAGCATACATGTTTAAACTATAATAAATGGCAATTCATGTTCACACTGATGATAAGTCCTATGGAAGCATGATCGCAACAACCAGAAGTCTTACATAACCTTCCAAAAAAGTCAGAATAGAAGTAATTCCAAATGGCAAAAGTCTATAGTGTTTGGCGCGACAAGGATGTTGCCTCTTTAGGTGGGGGTAGGGGGGTGCGGGGAGTCTGTTACCAATCCCACATTGTTCTATGTGAGATGTGTGTTCCATTTACAATGGTTTGGGTTTACTACTAAACGGGCTTAAGCATTTAAAAGCACCCATGATAAATTTCACTCTGACGTCTGGATTCAATTGTAACTGGGAAGAACGAGCACAATGATTACTGAAGACTGTTTGGAAGTTCTATCTATAAATGTTCAGTGAAGAGTAGATAACGACTTATTGAAATTAATTCCTCAATTTCTTCCCTAGCTCATACCAAGAAGATATAGAACCGGTGTGTTGCATCTAGATTGCTAAAGAAGAAACCTACCAACTATCAACAGCTTGTTGAACTAATTCGGGGTCACCAGACTGACTGTATACTCTGGCCCTCCCAAATTCTTCCTCAATATCAAACACCCCTGGACAGACATTTGCACAATTTTTGCAGCCTGCGACAGAGGTGGAACTTGAGTTGTCAAAATTTACATTCCAGAGCATGTCAAGTTCATGCAAGATATATCTCTGATGAAGCCTGAAATAGTGATGCTTTTGGCAAAACTTTAATTATTATGAGTTTGGAATTACATATGGTGTAACATTACATGAATGTACACCCAAATCCAGAAGCAGAAAATGATACGCATATTGGAATATTTATAAAAAATCCAATTTTCGGGAAGTGTAGATTTTTTGGTGTTCCCTATTTTTATTCTCAAAATATGCATGGATATAGCATCACAGTATATACTCTAGTCATATTCCAGCAGGTTTAAGAAATGCATAGTAGATAACAGGATAAAAACATTGGAGATGATGAAACCCGATGATCTTTAATCTGAAACAAGTTTATATATTCTCTAAAACTGAGATAGGAGAAATAAATGTACATCACCAAACATACCTATGCAGCTAAACTCATCAACAAATACATGATCTTTTGGGGAACAATCGTCCAAGAAAGGATTAATTGCTGACAATGCATATCCATGAATTTCATCATATACCATTCGCTGTACCGGGTCACTGAGAACCTACAACATGACAGTCACTCATATAAAATACTTTCAAATGCATGATCAGTTTTGAAGCAACATATAACATAATAGGAACCTACAGCATAAACTTCGTTGATGAACATGCAGAAATTTGTCGTTTCTGGATCATTGCCACTCAAGTCTGGATGGCAAGCTTTCATGCAATTGTAGTAGGCCTTTTTAATTTGCTCAGGTGTAGCATCCGGGAGCTGCTTATACCATCCAAAGAGTAGCAAAATAACAGCCATCAACACAATAGCCAAGAAACCTACTAAAAAGATTTATGATTGACAGAGTAGGAGATGTTCAAGGGTTATGTTCTTCCTTGAAGAGTTCATTGGATGGAGGTGATGTTCTTCCTTAAGAGTTTATTGGGTAGATTATTACCCCTCGACAAATCGAGGGTCCATCCATTGCAAAGATGATTCTTTGACATTAATAGTATGTGAAGAGTGAAGTCACTCACTTTACATTAAATTGTATTGGTACAACTTGCTTTCTTGAGTTTCTGCTCAAATATCAGTTCCAAATGGCCCAGTTTCATGAGAAATGAGGTGTACACTTTAGATCCATAACTTCAACAAGCAAGCAGCAAAGGTATGGTCATTGATCATAATTGCCAGAATGGTTTACTAGATCCTTTTGTATCTTTCTTTACATTTGGGAATGTTTGGTAATGATGTTTCAAAAGGATTACAAAACAATCAAAACAAATATTTGGCATGGACATTGAGGATAATAACCCAAGCACAGGATACTAGGCTGGGAATATAACAGTGTTCGAGCTTGCCCTTCTCATCATCTTCCTTCTTATTTTAATTCTGTCAATCAAATTAGAGAAACGCTAGAAAGAGTTACTGGACTTGTTAAGTAAAATTGTGAAGTCTGTCTATATCTCACAAGAAAAGTTCCCGGATATATATCTTCATAAAAATTCCCATTTCGTGATAACCTTTTTGCATACTTCGCTTGTTGTAGAGGTATACTTAGTTGATTTTCCCGGTTGTTAAAGAGGCTACGAAATCAATAACAGACAGCAGATCACAGCTGCCACATGCACTCACAATTCACACAAATACTTGTTTTCCATATTGAGGTGACTCAAAATGTGATCACTTCAAACATATCTGCAGCCATCTAAAATACTAGTTCACCATATCATAATTCCTTTGTTATCATATCATAGTTCCTTTGTTCATTTCTAACGCCAACAATGATATACCTTGGTACTAATTCCTAAATCTATCGAAACCAATATGCAGATCTAGTCCTATCAATGAGCAATTACCTTCTAACATTAACACGTATGCAAAAGTCCGAAATTGATTTTGTTGATTACTAACTTCCATTATGCCAACATTTACTTTAAAAACACACAATTCTATGCATACCATTTAAATGATTCAAATACAGCAAGCAAAATCCATATTTATCAGCTGAATAGCAAGAGCAGTTTAGCATACATCAATACTCATAACACACTAAGGGCTCATTTAGGTTAGCAATTTCTCAAAAGAATTTTTCTCCAGAAACTTAAATTTCTGCTTCTCAGAGAAGCTGAAGCTAGAAAGTCAATCCAGACTAAAACTAAGGCCTCATTTGGATAACTAGGGCCTCATTTGGATTGGCTTTTTTCAAAAGTTTTTTTTTAAGAAGTTAAAAGTTCTGGCTTCTGAGAAAAGCTAAAATTGAGGTTTTTTTCTTCAGAATTTCAGCTTTCTTTTGGAATCTAATCCAAACACGTATTGCAGAAGAAATATACTTTTCTCGTTCCATGGAAAAAAGCTTAATCCAAACAGGCATAAATTACAGACCATCAGAAATCAGATAGAAAATGAGACATTTCAGCCATACAAAGACTACATGTAAAGATCAAGAGATAAAAGATAGATCATTCACAAAATTACCAGACCAAGAACAACATAGTAATCATCAGCAAAGTCTTCCACTGATGATAATGAAGAAGAGTCTTCAGTGGCAACCCTCATTCTACCAAAGCCTTTTCGTCTTGATCCACCATGACCCATCATGCCCCAACTCACACTATTCTTGGACAACATGCTCCATTTGTTCCCTGCACTAAAACTTGGCAATTGGCTCTGAAATTTGAGGGTGTCTGTGCACACTGGTGACAGCAACTGAGCCATTTCTTCACCACCACCACCATGCAAAACCAAATCAAAGTTATCTGAAACCTGAAGAAAAGAAAAAGAATGGAGAAAAATGATAAGTTGGAAAATGAAAATGAAATGAATGATATTTATGGAAATATTAATGGGATTTTCATGGATTTTTCAAAGTTTTATGAGGAGGGAAAAAATCGAGAGAAGAAAATGGAGAATGCTGAGTTGGCAAACTGAGGGCCATTTGTTTACCAAGAATCTGGTGAAACCTTGATGAATAGTGTTTGTCTGAAGTCTTTGGGTTACGACAACGCATGGTTAACTAGAAGCCTGCACGTGTCCTCACGTTGGACTAGTTTTCTTGCACGCTTCTGGCTGCTGTTCCGTAGTCCAGGGTACATGGCTTGGTACATGCTTACACGTTTCCTAGATTTTACCATAAATTTGTAGCATTGGCTCCTGAAATAAATAATGACCAGTGCCTCCCGAGATGTCTCAACAGTAAAAAAATTGAGATCAATTCATATTTTTTTACTGTAGGTCGAGTGTCCTGCTCCATATTCTAGATTGAATGTCTTGACGTATGATAGTTGAATTATGGAACGCGTCATTCTACCCAAGATTTATTAATTAGCGATCAAAATTCGCTAATTAGATTTTCCTCGTATATAAAATAAAAAAAAAGTCACCAGCGTTTTGCTCATACAATGTACAAACTTCGATATTAATTTTTATAATATAAATTTTATAAATATCAAACAACTCAAGTAATTGTGTACTTTAAATTTTAAGATTAAGAGCTAAAAGAAATTTAAAAATATATAAAAAAATGAACTGCTTTAAGCCATTGTAGTCTGTAGATGAGTGGTGGTGAATGAATTTATAGAGAAAACAGAGAGGCCGTGTGGGTATATGCTAAATCTGATTGCAAAGTAAAGCCAAGTTTGGTACTACATGTGCGTAATGGTGTTTAAAAATAAAAATAGAAACAAATACTGATTGTCAGTTGTCACATAGAATCTATATTATATAATAAAGTAAAATAAATCGTAATTTCGTATTGTCAAGTGATACTCTATATAATAAACTTTTCATAATTACTTATCATTTAATTAAATATGCCCATTTATAGGTTATTTTTGTTTTCCATCATTTATTTAGTCCAATTCCTGTATTAAATATTTTAATTTAACTAATATTATGTCCTTTCTTTATATATATATCATCAACGTTTTATTAATTTCATAGTATATAATTGTTTCCATAACTATTTAATAAGATGCAAAAAGTTTATAGTTTTAATATATCCAATTATATTTGTCGCTCCCCGTACATCGCATGGGTACCATACTAGTAATATAATAAAAAGAATTTTTAGAAGAGACGTGAAGGGTGTATGTAGTATAGATTTTCAGTTGCTTTCGAAATCATGTAAATATTCAATATTTACATTAGTCAATTTCACATGTATGCATAACTCACTCTTTATGAATATCCCATCTATATGGTAGAAGGATATATCATAAATTTATGATCAAAAACTTGATGTAGCATTCTAATTACTGTGTCGTACACAGCCTTATTGACCAATTTAATATAAACGTGAGATTCATAATCGCAACATGTAAATTAGTAAAGATATATGTAAATTAAATAAAACAATATTTCAAAACATTTTGTGAAGGTGATAATCTATTTTCACATGGTGTTATATTATTTAGTATCCTTAAAGACCATATAGGTGCTCCAACTTAATTATCATAACTGGTTTAGAACCTGAGAAGGCGACCCCAATTAGACTAGGGAAGGAAATTAAAGTTAAAAAAAATTAAAAATGAATATCGAATTATAATGTTACGGTATTATAATGCAAAAGCAATACTCAATGATAGGGTTGGAGAAGTATAATGGGTTTATGATTCAGCTATTATCCCACCTTGGGCTAAATCTAACAATGTTAGTCTATTGAAATAATTGGGCCAGACGTGAAACTCATCTCCTATAAGAGTCTACTTTAATAATTATTTGAGTTGACATTTGAAAATGAGGCCTCTACAAGAGTCCACTTTAGTAATTATTTGAGTTGACATTTGAAAATGGAAGAAAAAGATTTTGTAATGATAATTAAGGAAACAGAAATCACAGGGGGAAAAAAAAGGTATAGAGTAATTCTTAGATTAATCTTTCCTTGCAATTTTGAATTGGATAGTTTTGAGGTCAATTGTGTACGGTTCAAATTCATTTTAAATATTTTTCACCAATCAACGAACAAACTTTTTTTTTTATATAGTATTTCTCCTTTTTCTTTTGGAGGTTGTCATTTACTTATCTCCTTGGGGAATTAAATATGCTATTAAAGCTCAAAAGTGTCACTTGAACTCTTATTTTTGGGTAGAATTTTTCATCCTTTATAAATTCAAAATCTCTTTTTATCAAGTAATAAAGTCCATAACTTATGATATCAATTCCATAACAAGGGAATTATTCACATTATTGTGTTTTCCAAAATTTATTTATTAACCCATAGGTATATTTAATTCATTTATTTCAATAACTTTTATTTTTAAATACACATAACAGATAGTAATAAATAAATGTCTGAATATAAAGGCCCCACATTTTCAATGTGGAAATCACAAACCCCAACACTCCCTTCTTCAAAGAACAGCATTCAAAATTTTGTTTATATAAATTGACAAATTAAAAAAAAAAACAGAAAACATCAAAGAATCTGAAACCTCTGTGGAGCAAAATGTGGAACAACAACACTAGAAAAGGAGATGGTGATGATGATGATAAGGAAAAAACAGTGGCAAAGACAGCTGGTTTTGTTGTCTTCTCAGGCATTGCTATGAGCATCCTCAAAGCCCTCAACCCTTACAACAAAAACACTATTTCTACTACTAATAATAATAATGAAGCCACCAAAGAATCAGCTTCAGCAGCTGCACAACTCACTGAGTCAACTCAGCCTCCTCCTCCTCCTCCTCCCCAAGAGCCCATCATCAAGGCTCCTCCTCCTCCTCCTCCCCAAGAACCCATCATCAAGGCTCCTCCTCCTCCTCCTCCTCCTCAAGAACCCATCATCAAGGTACTGTTTTTGCACATATACCCACCTCAAAAGAATGGATTTTTTTTTTAATAATTGTTATGGTGGTTTTCTGCATTTATGGTTTTTTCTTTTTATGCAAAAGCTGCAATTTTTTTTTTTTGTTTTCCTTTAATTACGAAATGTTTATGATATATGGGATGTTTACGATTTAGTCCCTATTTTTTTTTTAATTACTTATGTATTTTGTTTGACCCTGTCCAGAGAAATATAATTGGTATATGGAGCAAAATAAGAAATTAATAGTTTTGTTTTATGGATGTTTTTCTTAAGTATGTTATGATGGTTTGTATGTAAAAGGTGCAATTTTTTTACCTGCCATCCGGCAATATTTAGGCATTACATTTTCTGTTAGTTTACTGCTTTTTCTCATTTGTTTGTTCTTTTTCTAGAAATATAATTGTTGTATGTAGCTAGAGTTCTTTTCAATCTTAAGAATATTTTAAACTAGACTTTTTACTGTTTTTATGCAAAAGAAGCAATCTTTTACCTCTTCTTCATGAAACATGTCTGTATATGTGTAATTTTAAATGTATTTCTTTACCTTGTTGATTTTTCTATTTTGTTTATCTTTTTTGTAGAAACCCAGTTATTCTGAGGTGAAAGCTGTCTTGGTTGAACCATCACCACCAGAGACATCACTAAGAAGTATAGAGATTGTGAAGGGGGACACTCTATGGGGTCTCTCTAGAAAATATGGGGTATGTTTAGATTTTCTCTTTGCGACTGGGTGATGTTTCCTTGTACAATTATTCTAGTTTTAGGTTTTGATGTTAGCTTAATTTGTTCGTTTGTTTTATTGATTTGACTATAGGTGTCGATTGAAGCAATTAAGGAGGCAAATGGACTTACAGGGGACACTATCTATGCTGGCAAGAAGCTTATAATTCCATAATTTGGTCGCCCTCTTTTCTTGTTGTTGTAATTCGTAAGTCAGTATGTTTTTTCATTTATTGGTCAAGAAGAGTTAGTCCTACAACCTTTAGAACTTTAGTTAGGAAAAGCAATCGCTTCTCAATCGAAATAGGTTATTTGGTAAGTGAGACAGAGCTTTCGTGATTTGAGATGTATCTGGTGGTTGTTTTGGGGCTTAAGCAAATCCTTGCAGGGGAGTAGATTTTGAGTGTATGTGGAACTCTTAGACATGAAAAATTAAAATGAAACGTCTTTTAAGTGAAGACTATTGCTCTTCGCTCTCACTGATCTTTTCTGCTATTTTTGTTCTTATTCTGGTTGGCTACATTTCATATGTCATCGTAGCTTGTCTAGTTAGAGTCTTTAATGCATTTCTCTGTAGTGTTTTTGAAATGTTCCCCTTTCGGGGTTTGCTTTTGGTTTTCTTCTCTTTCGACAGTGTTAAAAGGAGCGCAATGCTTTTGCTTAGTTTTCCTGCAATATGGTCTCATATCATATACAGCATGATATTGAAGTCAACTAAGCAGCTCAGCTAAAAGGGACAAAGAAAGATGTTATAGATGTAATCACGTGTAACAATATATATCATCCCAACAGCATTTACATGATAGAATGGTAAAGCAGATAAAGTTGGTGTTTGGATTCTTACTTGTAGGTTGAAAACTTTTGTTGTGCTATTTGGTGTTGCCTCCATGAATTTTTCTCAACCTCAAATATGAGAAACAATTTCCACATTGTAGTCCTCTGAACAATATTATCACAAAGTTAATTATTAGTCTCCTTTTGATCTCTAGTTTGCAATCAATATCAGTCCTAGCAGTTTTGTGAGAAAGTTCTGTTTGCTGCCATTTATGTTTCAAGCTTTAAACTATTTCCAATTGGTGTCATATTCAATGTTTTGATATCATGGCTATAAACTATTGTTGCATTCTTTTCAGAATACAAGCTATAATAGCATGCTAAAGTATATAAACCTTTAAAAGATCACACGTGATATATGTCTGAAGAGTTAGAAAGATACAATTTCTAGGAACTTTTTTTTTTTGGCAGATTAATTTCTAGGAACTTACTGATGTCATTATGCTTTCTTGTCCTTGAACTGTGATCCTAATTCTGTCTGTATCGAGCTTCTGATCCTAGATGAAAGTTTTGATCATTGTAGTAGTAATGTTCTATAGTTTCTATGGATGCTGCAACATGTTGTACCATGTGATATGTACTCCTTGAATGGTTTCTTCACTTTCACATGAGCATATGAAGCTCAACTTACTGTCTCATTAAATTTAAGTGTTGAAATGACTTGATATGTTCATTATGGTGCTTATTAGTTTTTGTTCTCATGCATAGGGATTAAAATATATATGATTTAAGGTTCACCAGATCAGATTAAGCATTCATCTATTATTAACAGATTCGTCAGTTAGAAGCTGAATGTCAAATTTTATGCAACTTTACATGCATCTATGAATAGTAATGCTACTCCCCTTATATTTCCTGGTGAATTCTATTGAGGTTTGCTGATCTCGTGGTTTGTCCATCAAATTTGTCTGCTTCTATTAGCGCTTACCATAACAATCTTAGTATTGCGTAGGCAATCATGTTACCTGTTATATTCCTTGGTTGGCAATGTGATGACTTCTCAGGGAAACCCTAGTTCTGTACCTTCGCATTAGATAAATGCATACAGTACTTGGTTTTAGAACTTGAATGAAAGAAAATCTCAAAAATTGATACCCCTATCATCTGTTTCCCTTCCCTATTTGTTCTCAATCTTCATCTTTTCCTTGGTTGTACAAATTTTATTGGGATTTAACCAGTTGTTGAACAAGCGCGTATACATGGTTGTCAACAAGGTCCAACAAGCAATTGATATTTTATGATTAAGGGTGTAATCCTCTTTTTAGTGGCAATCTTTATATGAGTAATCGATATTTTATGATCAAGGGTATAATTCTCCCTGTAATAATAGTCCTTGTAACGCACCTCTAAATTCTAGACCCCCTTGACTACCAGAAGCACTATTCAACACATAGCAATCTTTGATCAGTATAGCAGCCTCAATATAACTTGTTAACCAATCAATTCCATAAATGGACTCATTAACCACGAACAGCCCCAAGAAAGTCATATTTATCTGATCATGTGAAGAACTGTTTTGGTTAGAGAGGAGAAAAATTGCCTCACTACTAACATAGATTCATAACTTGAAGCTTGAGAACTGATGGTGCCAATTACATGCATTCTGGAAGGTGACGTAGGCATTGCACACTGTTTGGGCATCTAGGAGGAAAAGGGGTCGTTCTTCGAAACTGCACTACACCTTTGATAGGGAAATGTGAGTTGCTTAATTGAACCATGTAAATTATATGCAAATAAATACTCCATATACGGGGTCACTCATACCAACCGGTACTTCCCTCTACACAGAGGCTTGTAATTTGGCCATAACAAGGCTTGGAATGGTATCGCGTTTTGGCCGTAGTGGTGGCAAACTAGCAATGGTTTACGTAACAAAGAACAAGGCATACTAAGTAAAATAAGCATCCATTCTCATAGATGTGAAGCTATCTATTGCAATAAACCAAACATAACAGCTGAAATTCATCTCATAACAAAATGAAAAATTAAGTAAATTATCTGTCTAAAAGTATCACTAACGCGACTCCCCAAAACTTCAAACCCAGTCACATGTTGGCCTACAAAATGCATAGATAGCATGCTCTTCAACTTAAGATTGGATATTGGATGCCTTGTTAAGGATTACACCTTCATATTTGACCTGGAACCACTTCATGGCATCCTCCTTTGTAACTCTGTGCTGGATTCCCACACGAGACTTGCACCTACGACGACGAGCCACACGATAACCAGGTCGCTCCAAGACGACGAAGAAATCCATACCATAGATACCCGTTGATGGGTCATATCTGTAAGATAGGAACAGGCAAGTTAGAAAAAAGCACATTAATGGCTGCAGCTGCAATATAACTTGCTTACTAAAGCAGGCCTCATATAACTACATTGCAGCAAACTAAATAAAGCAAAGTAGTGGATGAATAACTTATCAACTCAGCAGAACCTCGTACATAAAATAAAAGATAAACATTATACACATGTGAGAACTATTCACATGTCACCTCAATCACCCACCTTTCTCTCAGAACATTGGTCTTTATGGAAGTAACAAGTAAAATCACTACCTTCTTCAATGAGCCAGGAAACCGAAATTCAAACATGGGAAGAATTATTTATTCTAACCACTCAATCAAATAGTTTTGAACATCTAGAACCAATGACCTCTTAGAGAGAGAGAGAGAGAGACAGAGGAAAGAGGGAGGAAGAAGGGGGGGGGGCACGGGAGAAATGATCAGATTAGCTTCACACGTCTTCCCCCGAGTATTTGGAGTCTAAATAACGTGTACCAGGATAACAAATTGCAAAATCAGTAGCGCTGGTTTTATCCACAATGAGCAACTAAGTCAAATCAAACTCCGAAATACATGATATTCGTCATAAAATGGCTAAGAGTAAAAGATTTGGAGTTCACACCAACTACTGCTCGAAAGGAAGAATAACAGCAAGCATCATGACACACAATTACAGAAAAAAGAATCACCGTGCAAGTGGCAACTTTCGACTAAAAAGAAAAAAAAAATTAGCAATTCAACACTGCTGCTTACTTGATTCCAAGATCAATGTGCTCCTGAATACCAAAGCCAAAGCAGCCAGTGTCACTGAAGTTCCTCCTCAGAAGCTCGTATTCCTTGACCTTCAATCCACTTTCAAGAAGCTGCATAGCCTTTTCTCCTCTGACAGTGACATAGCATGCAATCTTTTCATTACGTCTGATCCCAAAGGAACGGACCGTGTATCTTGCTGTTGAAACAAATAAAGATATCAATTATACTGACAACATAAGTCAAAATAACAAAAAATCAGATGTGTTGAACTGCTGGTGTCATGAAAAGCAACTGCCCTGATCAGTAGCTTATTTAAGCATGGTAAAGAAGCAACTTATACTACATAATCAGAATTATCATTTCCCTTAAAGAACAACATCCAAGAAAAATATCTTTACTAGTGAAAATATAGTAAAAAATATCTCAAAACAAAAGATCGACATGTGTCATAAACCACCAAATACAGAAAAAGGAACTGAAACGAAAAAAATTGACAAAGTTAATTTCACTCAGCCTTTTCTTTTTTTTTTTTTAATTCAGTATCACATCAAGTATGGTCTCAAGGCCATCGCAAACCCACATCAACAGAAATAGCAGTAAGATATTAATAAAACACGGTGCAATAATTGCCACTTTCACTTTCAGGCACGCCATTTGTGCAGTAAAATAAGCATAGCAAAGACCTGTTATCTTTCTTATTGCTTTTAAGATGGAATCAAATATAATTTTACAAATATAATTTTACCCTTTAAATGATTAAAAAATCAACAACTAAAATAACAAAGAGCTAGAAGCAACTTTCTAGTGTTCAGCAGCATTTTTTGCTGTGAAACAATAACGGAGAAAGAAAACTGACTAAGTTCATTGATCAACCAACCAAATGACTAATTCAACATTGACCAACATTACACCATGATCAATGATATCGTTCACAATTTATTTACACACTCTTGGCCTAATTGTCAAAATTAAACTCAGAATAAAGGGTTAAATAAAACAGAAGCATACCCTTGGAGAAAACAGGGGTCTGGCCACTGAGTTGTTCCAACACCTATAATGAAACAAATTTTAGAAAAAATGAAACATGAGGCATTTTAAATTTTAATCCTAAAAAAGCAAAAATTTATAGGACATGACAAGTTGATGAAGCAGCGACAAATGGCGATACACAGCAAATAGTTAGATATCTACAGTCTTATCTCCATTGCAAGATAGCAACTTCTAAAAATCGAAATGCGAATTAGTATTCAATTGTCGAGTAACGAGTACAACCTTTGAAAAATAATAATCATTAACGCAAAAGAAATAGCAGAATAAAGGGCTAAATCATTCACAAATAATTGACACCAAGTATTCAACAAGTGAGCAATTCAAACGTGACCTTTTGAAAATAAAATAAAGATTAAAATTTATACTACGAAAAGTTAATATATATGAACATAAAATGGGGGTACCTTAGCGGCTCTAGTGAGACGGTCACCGCTCTCACCGACGGAGATGTTGAGGACGAGCTTCTGCACCTTGATCTCCCTCATTGGGTTGTTCAGCTTCTTCTCTGACGCCTGCACCATCCCCCAATTCATTTTTCACACACACACACATCACACACACTTTCAAATTAAAATCAATTGCCAAATTCACATTTCACGTATACACACATATAAATTACACACACACGTATATATATGTATAATATATATGTATATGTATAGAGAGAGACGACGGAGATAGAGAAAGTGACCATTGCGATTGCGATGATGAGGTTGGCAGCTACTGTGGCGAGAGAGCGGAGAAACCCGAATATGTAGTAGTAGTGGTGGTGAAGTGGAAGCTAGGGTTTTCTTTCTTATATGCTTCCTCTTTTGGATTGAAAAGTCGATATCACCCTCGAGGTTCTTTTCATTTTCATTTCTTCTTTTATTTTTAGTTTTCTTTTCTATTTTCTCCTTTTTTAACTTTTTTTTTTATTCCCTATGGTTAAATCTTGTTGATATTGGATATAGAAAGATTGTGTTTTTATTTATTTACTTATTTATTGTTTAGAATGGAGAGAAAATAGAAGGGAATGATAAAATTTATTTTAGGGTTTTTTCTTTAACCGTTCTCAGCCCGATAAGGATTAGTTTCAAATCTATTATGGTTTTAGGACACCCTAACTTAAAGGGGAAAAAAATTATAGATAAGTTGACTTTTTTACATCTTTTAATTTAATTTTTAGTTAGGTAAAATCAATAATGAATTGAAATGATAAAGACAAAAATAACAAGATAAATTTGCTCTCCCCTTGTTTTACTCCAAATTAAGGAGATTGAAAAAGTAGCTTATTACCTATACAATTCCATATATCTTCTTAACTGTATTTAAAAAAAAAAAACACACACACACACACAAGGGAAAGGTTCATACTAATCCCTAAGTTCCCCTTCCCCTTCATTTCCTCTTATCCAAAAAAAAGTGTAAAAGGGAACCATGACAATATTAAATGGTAAATTTGATCTATAATGGAAATGAGTAAGCATTTTAAGTGTGTTTGAACTTTGCATGTGAATAAATTTTAAATTTATTTTAAATAAATTGTGATAAGACTGGAATTTATGACCTAGGTTTTGATACCATAATAAAACTATCACTTTATTTACAAGTTTAAATTTGTAGAAAGAATATTGGTACATTTGTTTTTTATGTTAATAGGATGTTATATAGTTATTTAAGAGTACAATATGCAATCAATGGATAAAAAGGGTTGTGAAGTTGTTTTACATTTTATAAAAGGTATACCTTATTGAAAGAAGGGGAAGAAATACTTCTTATCATGAATGAATGAAAAAACTGACAATATACATACATGTAAGGAATATTGTTTCTTGTGTCACCAACATTCATCAATTGGGACTCCTAGGATTTCTTTTTGGTGAAAGAGATCTTGATTTTTGTTCAATGGCAATGTGGCAGCATCTTTTTCATTTATTTGACTACCGTGTTGTATATTTAGGATGAGGTGAAAGATCGACTTCAATCTAATAGTGAATACAAGGAGTAAACCTAATAATGCTTTAAAATTTAAGATTGATGGGTCGTTAAAGGAAAATTCAGACACTACAAGTACACGAGGTATTATAGAAAATATGAGTGGTAATGTTCAAATAGCCTTCACTATCAATTTGAGAGTGGCTTCAAATAATATAATGGAATTTATAGCTGTTCAGAAAGGCTTAAAGATTGGCATAGCTGAAAGTTGAGACTGACTTGGCAGTTCTATGTGCTTAGATCAATGGATTAAGTCAATTGTTTAATTAGTTTAGACAACTTGTAGAGAATTGCAAACAGATTTTCATAAATAAGCTTGGATTCAAAATAAAAAATACTTTTAGGAAAGCTTATTTTTATGCTTGACTAGCAAATCACTGTCTTTCCCGACCTCTGGCGTTCCATAAACTGTGCAAGCTACTTTTGATTGAAAAGGACAAGAAGAGGGAGACGTGTCCTCGGTTTGTGATCGCATAATTTCTTCACTGATTTGCCCTCTTTTGGAAAAAAAAAAAAAAAAAAGCGGAAAATTCATATTCAAGTATTATAAGGAAGTTATTGGTATATTAATTAGCTATACGATGAAAATGAAATGCGTATGAAGCTCATTGGGACCAAAATCTTTCATATTCTATCCGCATGTTGCATTGTTGTGTGACGAAATTTCATTTTTATGCTCATATTGACCAATCAGTATCCGAACGGAATGAATCCAAACTTCTCGCAAAATAATTTATAGTTCGTTAAAATGATAGTCTTCTCATTGTAATATGTAATGAGAGTTTTCCTCAATTCCTTTGAGCCTTTTTCTCATAACATAATCAATAAATCAGCTTCTATCTAGGATGTTAACTAAAATATATCCGATAAAAAAATTAATAATAATAATAATAGAAGAAGTCACCATTACATATTAACCTGAAAGTTCGAAGTTAAGACTTCTTTGCAGTGGTGTTACATGCAAAAGGAAATCAATAAGTCTGCAAATTGGTCTTTGAATTTTGTCAATTTAACCCTTGAGAAGTTTTGATATAAGGGCCTATTCAAATTGGCTTCTTTTCAAGAAAAAAGAAAACACTTTTTTAGAAAAAATTACATTAAATTTGTAATAACTATTTGATTTGGATTTCAAAAGCTAAAATTTTGAAAAAAAAAAATTCAAATATAACTTTTTTTAAAAGTTAGAATTTTTAACTCCTCAAAAAGAGTTATTTTTCAAAACCTGTTTAAAAAAAACAATCCAAACGGGCCCTAAAACTTTTAAAGGCTATTTTTGTCTTTTTGAGAAAATATAAAAGAGATTAAGCTACCCTTAAGATAATCAATAGGTAACTGATAATGAGCTACTCATATTGTTGAATAATTAATGGAGATATCGATCTTGTAAATAAGATGCGCCAATTATAAGTGAAAACGTTACAACATATAAGAAACGTTAAATGTGTGATTCAAATTGATCCAGTTCTCTATGTAATAATAGTCGTTGTAAAAAAGTTCTATATACAAGGTTGACCAGTGAGTTTTTAAGTGCCAATGTCAAGTGGGCGGGGGCTTTGAATAAGAAACTTTTCCATAACATCATTACATTATAAGTAATATTTTACTATCGTAAATTATTTATCCTATTTTATTTAATTCAAAAATAATATATATAAGTAATATTTTAGTATCATAAGTTATTTATACCATTTTATTATAATTCAAAAATAATATATAATTATTAAATTTCGTTCACGATAATATAATCTTATAAGCAAATTCATTTTTAATGTTCCAATATTAGTACTTTTGATGCTTTATTTTGTAACCTTGTTGGTTGCTGGATGGGATGTTGTCAAGAGGGCATCACGTGTGTACTTTGTTTAGAGGCGAAAAAAATATATTTTATTTATTAATAAATTTGACCATGAATATCTGAATTTATTCTAAATCGACTCATGTCTTTAATGAACACCTTAACTTATTTTCTAATATTTTTTTTACAATTTCAAGACCACTCAATTGACCCTAAAATTAAGAAAGTCAAATACCATTTGAGCATTAAAGTCAAATACCATTTCAGCATCATTAGGATTTAAGTAGTGGACATCTGCATAGGCATTGCTGTGGATTATTTGGTATTTGCAAGTGTATTATGAAGATGCGTGTGAATATTATAACTAGATAGATAAAAGGTTTAGAGTCTGCTCAATCTAATTTTAGACACTCAAAAGTATTTTATATAAGTTTAAAAAGTAAAACCAATCTGTTTAACCTATTTTTAAAACTATTTTACACAAAAAGTCTGACTCTAGAAAAGTGGAAAAACTAGAAACTCTTCACAAACGGCTTTTGACAAACTAGTTTTATATTATGTCAAAAATTATTTTTCTTTGTCTTTTTCAAAAATACTACTTCTAATGTTGCCCTTAAAATAATTAAAAGGTCAACTCTTGAAATACAAAGCCAAATAATTAGTGACTTTTATTCAAAAATAGCTCCGTGACTCAATAATTGAAATCTCACAACTAGATTAAAGTTCTGTTTGGCTTAACTGTGTGATTTCAGCTGTTGAGCTGTAAAACTTTTAGCAGTAGAGTTTTGAGTAAGAGTGTTGTTGAATGAAAGCAGTTGATTGTTTGGCCTGATATTTTAGAAGTTAAGTTTTCAGGGTAATATTGGACTTTAAAAAATATAAAATAGTATTTTTGAGAAAAAATGAAGAAAAAAAATATTTGACATGACATAAAAACAGCTTTTTAAAAGTCTTTTTCGAAAAGCTCCAATTTGGAGCTTTTGATTTTTTAGCTTTTTTTAGCTTCAACTTTTATTTAAAAGCTCTTTTAAAAATGGTTAAACAGGTCAATTTCAACCTTTAGACTTACATAAAGCACTTTTAAGTCTCCAAAAGTTGGGCCAAACTGACTCTAAATAGATCCTTAGTAAATTTAAGATAACTCTAGCAATAAGTTGAGGCAAAGTTCAATACTTGAGGTTTATTAATCGGTGATTAAAATTCATTAACTTTTTGATTTGTCGGGCCTGTAATATCTTGTCAATGGTTGAATTCCACCTCGTACGACTCAAAATTCTCACAATAAATTGATAAACATCTCAACGTTTTATAAATCTCATTGTCAATCAATACAATGGTTAAAGATGTTCTCATAAAATTACATGACATTAGTCAATCCAATGGTTAAAAAAAAATTCCTATAACAACATAATTTAACTATAAATAAAAGACGGATTCTAGAAATGATCGCTATTTATAAAAAGTGTTAGTTTAGTTCCTATTATTTAAAAAACGACCCACTTAGTCCTCACTATTTGTAAAAAAAAATCAAATTGGTTTTAATCTTAATATTTAAAAAAATGTCAATTTGATGCCCATTAATTGATCATGTGACCATTACACGACCATTAAAATACAGATCAACTAGGTAATTTTTGTAAACATTGGGAATCAAATTTGTTATTTTTGAAATAATAAAGATTAACGTAATACACTTTTTGAATACATTAAAGACCAAATAAGTTACTTTTAAAATAATAAGAATTAAATTAATACTTTTTGTAAATAATGAGGCCCTTTTGTAAAATTTGCCTTAAAAATATAAAACAGTCTAATTATATTTTTAAATAAAAAAAATTTAATTGATGGAATTCAAGTTACACTTAACAGAATATGACCACTAACTAACCGACACCGAGCACACATCTAATCATATGGACACGTATAACAATCAGAAAACACACGATTTCCTCGCATGGGACCCGGTAAGGCAATTTATGACACACCAACTGAATCCGTAAATCTTCTGCACTTATTTTTTGTTTTTCACTAGATTTACTTTGTACTTTTGACACGAGAACTTCTCTAGATTTTATCACATCGGCCGTAAAATGCCAAAAAGAGCAAAATAAAATACCAATTCTACCCTCACCACCCCCCACATAAAACCCAAAAACCCCAACCCACCTGAACCCCATTTATGTAAACTCGACAGCTCAATCCCAGGCCAACGTCAGCACCTGATCATCTTACGGCATGTTTCCGCATCCCAAGGTGGATCTCTCTCTATATATACGTGGCACGCACATACATACATACATTTTTACACACAATTCACACAGTGCCGCTCTCACAAAAACACACACATTGAACGCGAGAGCAGCAGTGTGAGCTGGAAAGATGGCGACGCGAGGGGTGATTTCGGGTCGGGTGAGCAGGTCGGGCGTGCGTTGCATGTCGTCGTGGTGGCGGAACGTCCAGCCCGCCCCGAAGGATCCGATTCTCGGCGTCACCGAAGCGTTTCTCGCGGATCCGAGCCCGGATAAAGTCAACGTCGGAGTCGTACGTATTTCCACACGCAACGATTTTCTTTTTCTTTTTTTTTTCTCCTTTAAAGTTTCTTTGTTTAAATCGAGTTAAAACTCGTTTAGATTGACTTTTTTTTCCTCCTCTTATCGAGAAGCTAAAATTTTTAGCTCTAATTTGAGTTTTTTTGGTTTAAATTTCAACTTTTTTTTATTGAAAGTTGAGCCAAATATTTATTTTAAGAAAAAGTGAGTGTGTACGTGTGTGTGTGTGTTTTTTATGTCAATCCAAACGAGCTGATGATGTAAGCGAGGTTTCGTTACTTGCATAATAGCGATGAAACTTGAGCCACATTTCTATGACATGATCTGATTATTTGATTAGTTTGTTGTCTTCAATTTAATATTTCTACATTTCTTCAAACGATAGAAAAAAGAAAAGAAAGAATTTAGATTTTTAGCGTAAATTTTTATTGCAAATTGAATATTTTTTATTAGCTTAATTTTATGGTCTGTTTCTTGGAAAATATAAGGAGAACAGAAAAATACTTGATTTCTAATTAAGGTAATATTTAAGCGTGAAATGAAGCGGTTTATTAGCTTAATAACTTAATGTAGAGCTTTAACAGAGAAATATGAGCTGGAAGCTCCTTTTATTAATTTATTTTGATGATAATGTAACGAAGACAAATTTTTTTAGCTCAGATCTGAACCTTTTTTTTTCTCAATATTAAGCGGAACCTTAATATTTATTAGAAAGAAAAAAGATTAAGAATAAGGAATTTCAGCTAGAAATTTGTTTTCAATATTATCGAAATTTTGTTTTTGGCGATTTGAATATTATTTAATTGAAATTATATTTTAGTATTTCATTGATATATTTTGCTAATTTCTTTTTTTTTTTTGGATTGATTTTTTTTAATTGAATATATTAAGCTGATTGGCCATGCAACGAGGCATGAAAAATGTAAATATTTTTGGTCTTTATTATCTTTTTTCGCTGTAATTTCACTGGTTTTATTTTATTTTTTGAAGGGTGCATACCGTGATGACAATGGGAAGCCAGTGGTGTTGGAGTGTGTGAGAGAAGCAGAGCGGAGGATTACCGGTAACATGAACATGTAAGTACTACTTATAATGCCAAAGGTACAACAACACAGAACAATATATATAGGTGGTTCGTGAATCATGCAAAACGCTAAATGAAAGGTAAAGCTAAATCAGGTAGAGAACACAGATGCAGCAGGCTGCCCCATAATTCTTTATACTGTTTGACTAGGAAAAATGACAAATTTTTGCCTAGTTGAATTTTGAGTATTTAACAAAAAAGATATGTTGAAGAATCAAATTTCAGTTCACCATCTTTCTCTTTGTTTCTTTTTCTTCCTAATTTGTGTGTTAATTATTTCGGCCCACGGGTAAGGCTGCATTCACCTATTTTTCTGACTTGCATTGTTGGTCTAGTGTTATTGGAGAATAGTGAGTGGTGGGCAACAGGTCGCAATAAATGTTTTTGTGAGGCTATGCTAGTGCACAAGTGTGAGCATGTGTGTATACTTGTGTATCTTTTTCAAGGTTGCAACCGTTGATGGTGGTCCATTGTGCATATCTTTTTATCTTTCTGCAGTTCCACTTGAATCAAATACGATTCTCCTGCTCTGCTTCTTCTTGAATATAAAATGATGATTCCCATTTCAGAGAAAGAAACCATAGAAGTGGCTGTAGTAATAGCTACAGAATAGTGATGACAATAGCAAAAGCAATATTAGTAGCAACAACGAATTTGATCCACTGTTGGACTACTAGGTCTATATTTTATTATCCAGGGAGCCAATTGATTTCTAAGATGTTTTTCTTTTTCTAAGAAAAAGAATATAGGCTCCCCTTTTTGTGTTTTTTTCCTTTTTTTTTCCCCTGTTTTTATTTCATGGGGGTGGACAGGAATACAGAAGTAAGTTAGTGGTGGTAATCAAGATACCTCTATAAACTCAAGAAATAGTGCTCTCTCAATCTTAAATTGAATATTTTAGTTTTACTTGACATGGATATAAGAGAAGAGTTGAAAGTAGAACATTATGAGTAAGTGGGGTCAGATTGCCTTTAATCAATTAAAGTAGTGGGAGGCATAAGGTCAGGAAGAGTATGTTTAGTATATTAAAGTTTCTACATTTAAGTAAAGTGAAATAATAAATTCCAAATTTTGATCAGGTGACATTATCTTGAAATAACCCAAACGGGCACTTAATGGTTTCTTGCATTTTGGGATTTGCTTCATCCTATGTTGAGTTAAGAGCAAGCAGAACACTGGTGAATTATTTGAGATTTTCCAATAAACTTTAAAAGTCGGTGACTCATGAAGAACTAAATAGCGGGAATGAAGTGAAATAGAAAAATCTATTTGTGAAAGTTGCCTAAGACACCCATGACACTAAATAGAACTATGGAAATTAGGTTCAGTAGGCTGTTATGTTCTTTGTATATTTCATTTGTTCTCTTAAAGCCCAGGATCGAATGTCAAACAATATTCTCATCCATATTTTGTATTTTCCAATGAATATTGCATTTTCCCCTTTCTTAATTGTTCAAAATGATTCACATTCTTAGAAGAATTAATGTCGATTCTTGTATACCAAAATATTTCCCCTTTTTCTTTTGCTAAGTCATATTTACAGTGTTCTTTATTGGCAGAGACCCAAATTTAGGTCTATGAACAATAATTAGATGGAAATCCTCTTCTTAATACTTTTATTGTGGTTTATCTATTTTTAGTCAGTAATCAAATAAATAAAATCAGCTCACCCCTAGCTTAATTTTATAGGGAGTATCTTCCTATGGGAGGAAGTGTAAAAATGGTTGACGAATCGTTGAAGCTGGCCTACGGGGAGAATTCTGAGTTGATAAAAGATAAGCGGCTTGCAGCTGTGCAAGCTTTGTCTGGAACAGGTGCATGCCGGCTTTTTGCAGATTTCCAAAAGCGTTTTTGCCCTGATTCGCAAATTTATATTCCAGTACCGACCTGGGCGAAGTGAGTTTACCTGCAGGCTATGCCCTACATTTGGCCTTATTCAGTTTGGAAATCTGAACATTTCTTTAGTTTTGTTCTGTCTCTCCATCTTTTCAAGTTGCTAATCTGAGATTTTGGCAGTCATCATAACATATGGAGAGATGCTCATGTCCCACAAAAGACATTCAGATACTATCTCCCTGAGACGAGGGGGTTGGACTTTTCTGGGTTGATGGAAGACGTAAAGGTAAAGGAATTATGTCTAATCATGACATCTGTGTTTATGTGTATGGTAAGTCTAATGCATTGTTTGATCACTAAACTGTCTATTACAGAATGCACCGAATGGATCGTTCTTTCTACTTCATGCTTGTGCTCATAATCCTACTGGAGTGGATCCTTCTGAAGAACAATGGAGAGAAATCTCACACCAGTTCAAGGTGAACATTCTATAACTATACGTTACTCTTGCATTTTGTCAGTTATTATTCGTATTCTTTAAATTAGATTGTCTATTTCCAGGTGAAAGGGCATTTTGCCTTCTTTGACATGGCATATCAAGGTTTTGCTAGTGGTAGTCCTGAGAGGGATGCTAAGTCCATCAGGATTTTCCTTGAGGATGGTCATCCAATTGGATGTGCTCAATCATATGCAAAAAATATGGGACTTTATGGTCAGAGAGTTGGCTGCCTGAGGTGATTAATTGTTTACCTATTCTACACTTGCCTTTCGGCCCCTTACACGTTTAATAAAGTTAACATACCACGCTTTCACATAATTATATAATATTAACTGGATGGTAGTCACTCTTCTCCAGATAATTTAGTGTAGTTTGGTTGGCTTCCATGTATGGAGCTTTGACTGCTAGCTGAAACCCGATATAATAATGCTATAGGGACACATAAACCCTTTCATTAAGTTTTTCTTTCCTTACTAATTGCTCCTAAACTTGTGCATGTTATGTGAGTTGGACCACTCTTTATGACGTTTCGATGACCTTTTAGTATGAAATTCTATTAGCACAATCTTGTTATTTTATGCTATCATTCCCAGATTCATTACTCCCAGTTTGAGAAGTAATGACACCCTTCCTATTATAAATTTGTCCATGGAGTGCAGTGTGGTCTGCGAAGATGAAAAACAAGCAGTGGCCGTGAAAAGTCAGTTGCAGCAACTTGCCAGACCGATGTATAGTAATCCACCTGTACATGGCGCCCTTATTGTTTCTACTATTCTTGGTGATCCAGCCTTGAAGCAATTATGGCTGAAGGAAGTCAAGGTAATTTATCAATGGATAAAATATCTATACTGCAAAATAGTCTAAAACCACTCCTCAATTTGAAAATTAGAAAGACAATCTAATTTCTGAAATTAAACGTGGCAAAGCACCATTACTGAACTTCTCTGCTTATTCCTTAAGTCAAACGGCATAAGGCTGTTATCTGTTTTGAGAATTTAAAAATAAAGGAAGAAGGGCGTACGGACATTCCGAAAGTTCTATCTTAAGTTACATACATTTGGAATGTGATATCCAAAGTCATTCTACTCTCGTAAACCCTTTCTGTCTTCTGTTTTCTTTGACATTGAGTATTTACTAAAACATTAGAATGAATAACGAAGACGCTGAACAGTATATTATGTTCCGAAGCATGGATGTTGCTGATTGCTGATTAATTGTTAGCTTGAGACCTAGAAGAAATCAGGTGATAGCTGGCGAGATAAAAGAAAAACAGAAAACAGTATAGGTATCTACAGCAGGGGATGCCTCGTCAGTTTCCTTAAACACAACAAATTTACCCATAAAATTAAAATTTGGTCCTTTCACAAGAACTAGTCTCCAAAGTGTATTTTTCGCCCTGACGGTTCAAAAAATGCTGGTGCTTATAGCCTCTTGTGCCAATTCTGCATATAAGAAAGTGTCTTACTAGAATTACTCCAAATAATTTGCATGAACTTTAACTACATTCATGACCTGAAGGTGACATAAAACTATTTGTCACTTTCAAGTTGTTAAATTTGCTAGACCAGAAAAGATTCCCAAAGAACTATTAGTTAGAGCAGTATTTCTCTGTAACTTGAAACATGTTGCACTAAAATCCCTGGAGATTATCATAACTTTTCCTTTTTACTATCAATAATCTCTTTCGTACCTGAAACGACTTCTTTCCAGGGAATGGCTGATCGCATTATTGGGATGAGAACTGCTCTCAAAGAAAACCTTGAAAAATTGGGATCTCCACTATCATGGGAGCACATAACTAATCAGGTATTTCAAATTAATCTTCTTTATTGTTGTTTCAGTTCTTGTAATATTTTCATTTTACAAACTGATCTCTTCCACTACAAACAGATTGGCATGTTTTGCTACAGCGGATTAACGCCCGAGCAAGTTGATCGTTTGACAAATGAATTCCACATTTACATGACTCGCAATGGTCGTATCAGGTAACATTCTAAAGCATCAAATGTATTCTTCTGTTCAGGTGGTGCTTTCATTTCCAGTATTCGGTCGCTTTCCCTCCTCCCCTCGTTTTTCCACGCAACCATTACCTTTACTTTCCCTTTTTTCTCCGTTCCAACATAGTGTTAATGTCGCCAACTAATTCATTTTTCCATTTTCACCGAAAGTCCGTCTCAAAGGTCTTTTTAGAAAACAATAATTTCAAATTGAACGCCAAACTAGCCCCAAGTTGCCAACCAATTCATTTATGTGCATCTTTGTACAGTATGGCAGGAGTTACGACTGGGAACGTTGGCTACTTAGCGAATGCTCTCCATGAGGTCACCAAGTCCGCTTAGGTCTCCCATACAATTCATTGGCAAAAAGTCATTTCGAGAAGCCATGGAAATGACTTTGAAGCTCCTCTCAAATATTGTGAGAATTATTTGTTCCGTATCCTGTTCCTTCTAATAACCAGGATAGACTGTAGGATGCTTAGAACACTCTAAACAGAGTTGAAATTGGAATAAGGAAAACACTTTCATCCGGCTGCACCCATAGCCAAGCGGGCCGGACAGAAGCTCGACCCTTGAAATTTTGTTTCAGAGTTATATAATAGGACTACGGAGATATGTAGTTGTCAAGCAGAAGTATTATCATCTCAAGATCATTCACACCGGAAGTTGAATTTTGTGTCATTTCGATCTACTTTTATAGTCTCAAAATTTTGTTATGGATAACAGACTTTGTATGTGTCGGTGCTCATGGTCCTAAGAAATTTGATTCAGGGATTTCTACGTCTAATAATTATACGAGCATATGTCACTGTTTTTGAACCCTGAATAACATTATACACTATTCATATCAGTACATCATAAGTGTACTAACAGTTCACAGTCATCGGCTCTTGCTTGGGAATAATATCATAGCACTTGATACCTGGAGCCCAGAGACCAAGACTATTAGTCTTAAAATCTCAAAACTTACCGATCCAAAAAGAATACCCAATAGCTGTAAATGCTATTGTAATAATGTCTAATACCGTTGCACTTGATACTTGGAGCCTAGGCCCTAGAGACCAAGACTAGAATCCATAGAAGCCCAAACTTACCAATGCAGAAAAGGCGCATATTTTTTCGATACATAATAATTGTACCATTAGTCCAGAATAATCGACCACGGTTCTCAATATCAAAACATCGCCAATAATATCATAGCACTTGATACTTGGACCTAGACAATTCATAAGAGCTCAAACTTACCGATCCGGGGAAGGCGCATATTTTCTCCTTCGGAGGTCTGACCCTTCGTAGGTCTGACTACTGAGCCAGCAAGAATCTGCCAAAGTGAGGAAAGTATTAGCAAATGTTTAGCCATCATTCACCATCTCCGAGCAGGCAAACTTCTGGACTGTGATAACAGTAAGTTTTAAACTTAAATTCACAACTAACATCGTAAAAAATAATAGCATAACGTTAAACAAACAAAACAGACTACAACAAGGCCCTAGTCCCTTGCTCCTGTCTCTTCAGGGAGTCCGCCTAGCTGGACGAGAATAGTATACCATTTGCACTTTCTACATTCCGAATCTTTCTGATGAAACAATGTACAGAAACGGTGGAACTTTTCGTTTATCTAAAGATGACATACTAGACAGAATCACCGAATTCCAGGTTATGATAAAGAGCCACTATACTCGTAGACATTTAGGGACGTCAAAACCACTGATTGGCACCAAAATGCTTGATCACATATAACCAAATGGAGCCCCCCTTTAGCTGAATATGATTTTGGTTTGCGAGCACGATCCTTCCTTCCATGATGATTATGTCCCACCAGGATGCAGAAAATTGAGACCGGTTTGCCTCCGGACATGCTCTGGTATCAGCTTGCATATGAAGTCAGATGAGGCTCCAGCCAACTGCAAGTATAAGCAGAGTAAGCAATGAAAATTTTGAACCTCCAGTAATCAAGCTTAAATATATTACAATAGAGCCAAGTTACACAATTTCAAAATCTTTACCAACAATCTATACTGAGGAAAAAGAATAATAAGGTTCCATTTTTGTAGCACATAGTTCACAGCTTTCTATTGCAAGAGCTGTTTTGAAAATTATGCTCTTATTTTCTGTCAATCATATCGACCAAACATGGACTTCTTCTGCGGTCTGATACAATGGAATCTCAATCTAGTCATATGATGGGAAATTTCGTTCCACATGCAACCTCAGAGATTTGGAAAAGATAATGGTATTCTTTTTTCCACAATAAAAGTGATCTACATCCGGCTTTCTGAGAATTTCAACAAACCAAGGGGAAGAGAAATTTTTTCCTTCAATTTCCCTGGTAGATACTCATAAATGATGATGGAAATTTGGTGCAGACAAATTTATATGCAAATTATAGAAGACAGAGAACATCAGTAACGTACTAAGCTAACATGCAACAGTAAAGAGCTACATAAATGTAAAAAGAGTTTGTTTTCCAAATCTCAGATTGTGCTAATAATTGTCCCAAGTCAACAGGGAAAAAACCCGTCCAAAACAAGCGTGATAAAGGTTACTCAAATTTTACATGACAAGCATGGATAAAAGTTACTCAAATTTTACATAATCTCACTGACGGTATAATCTATCAAACTGAGAAAGATCAGATGATCTGGAAAATACAGCACCATGTTAAGGCACAGTTTTAGGTATATTAATCTTTCTTGGTAGTTGTATTGAAGTTTCAAATAATTGTATAAATGGATAAATCCATCTTTAAACCAACTGCAGATAATCTTCCTTCATCTTTTTCATGATAGTTCTGCATCTTCACAACTTCACAGATGCTCATGCAGTGAAATTTTTATATTTCAGAATCTAATTAAATTCATATTAAACAGGGCAAGCCGGCGGGGTGTAATGTAACAAAGACACTAAACAACAAAACAAGTAGTTGTGGTTCGTACTTCCTGTCTAAAGTTGAAAAGTGGGGGGAATGGACGGCCATTTGGTAGGCGGGCATTAGGCTCCCGAAGCTCATCAAAGAAAGGATGAGCACATGCTTCTAGCTGCAGCAACAGAAACACCATGTCAGCTAATAGATTAACAACAACCTAAAATTTTGACATTATTGCTTATAATTTGTTAAAGTTAAAACCTTCAACAGAATATAAGATGGAGAACGTCAAAATGGAACTTTAGCATGTATTAGCAACAGAATTTTGCTGCACATGTATTCAGTCATCTCTGAATGGTACGTTTTTCAACATCTCGGCTGCTCTTTGGTTGTCAAACAGACGATTTGGATGGATATTCACAGAACTATAACTGTAGTTCGTAGAGGGGAAAAGTTACTTACTGCAGAACAGCGAAGAATAGGTGAATATTGAAGGAGCCGTGATGTAAGATCAATTGCTTCAGGAGGCATACGTTTGTGGAAAACCTTAAAAGAGAAAGGATTATCATGAAATTTTAGACTTCAGGCAACATAAGAAACCAATTCAGAAACTGAATGTTATGACAAAAAAAGGTATGGGATACCTTGTGCCAGGGATGAGCTTTAATTTGAGGAAATCTGAAATCTGAATAATTTGGATTCATGCATCGGATTTCTTCCCGTGTTGGAGTACCAAGAACCTAGAATGGAGCCTTACATTTAGTAAAATTCATCTTACTACTACTGTAATTCATGAGCCACAAAAATGGAAAATTGGATAGCAACTATGCACCTTGATAATCTCTACAAGCTGGTCCACAGCATTTTCTCCAGGAAATAGAGGCTGTCATGGAGTATCGGTTCAGGTGAAGCATGCACATAGAAATTTAGAACAAATAAATACAATGAACAGCAAGGAAGTGACTCTTACAGACCTGGCCCAGTAGAAGCTCAGCTAGGACACAACCAGCAGACCAAATATCAATTGAAGTTGTATACTCTGTTGCACCGAATATGAGTTCTGGTGCCCGGTAATAACGAGAGCATATATATGATATGTTTGCTTCACCCTTGACCTGATATCAGAATATTACAGGATGAGATTATGAAGGCACATAGAACAGAAAAAAGTTACCTTACAAATTTCATTTAGTCTTAAAAAAAAGAGAAGACAGCAACACACCCAGAACAATTCATGATCACTACCATCTAAGATTTAATTAGCCAGAATCAGATCATATATGTGTGAGATAGTGTAAACCTATGCATACAGAGAAACACACAAAGGAAACAATGTAAACACTATCATTCTAGAAGAGATAACAGAAGACACAAATTATAATCATTGCGGTTACAACAAAGACCCAGGCAAAGCAGTTCAGATACACCTGAATAAATAACATAAGTGGCAAGTAGAAATAAAAACTAAATGTAACAAAGGTTTAAGTTTTGTATAACTCCAAGATATTACAAACATAGTCTCCACAGAGGATTGAAAGCAAAAAGGAATTAATCAAATGATCTTTGGCTACATTTTGCTTCTTCTATTTAAACGCCATAAATGTATATTGGGAAACCTGAGGACATATACATATATAGTCATAACGTGTACTTGGAGAGGGATGTTGAAGTATAGGGATTGGAAAATTTGCTTTTTTTCAAAATCGATCTGATCAACCTCTTATCCTGTTATTTTATATTACACTCCCATATTACTTGGACTTTTGTTACATCAACATTCCGCCTTTCCCAAAAATCTCCTTCTTAGTGCTTCTTCCTTCTCTAAATTTCTTTCCTTCCACCATTCTGTCTGATCTCTCCTTCATTCATTCTTAAATTAGATTTCCTATTATTTGCTATCCTGTAAACTTCAAACCGCTGTGAAAGGTAATCACTATAGAGAAATGTTGCTCGACTTTTTTACACATATCTCAAATTTACCTCTTCGAACATGCACAGATATGCACAAAAATGAGGTGGAGAATTTCAAGGACACCTCAGAAGAATTTGAAACAAAAAACACCTCAATAAATATGCTGAAAAAATAAGGAGGCATAAAGAGCAGTATAGAGAACCCACCAGAGCTTTTGCACTACCAAAGTCACAAATCTTGACCTGGTGAGTGAGGGGGTCAACCTGCAGATTACACAGTGTAAGTTGCAATCAACAGACATATTAACCAGTAAACAGTATATGCATATTACTTACCAACACATTTTGAGGTTTCACATCCCTATGGCAAACCCCAGGAACAGTGTGGATATAAGCTAATCCCCTGAATATCTGCCAGACATTTAGTCAATATCAGAATAGACAAAATAAAAATGAAAGTCCATTGAAAAGCATAATACCAGGTTGCAGACCTGATATGTGTAAAGTTTGACATAGATAAGCGGCATCCTTTGATTTGAATTTGTATAATGCTTTAAAACCTTGTACAAAGTCTCAGGGACATAATCCATGACCAAGTTAAGGAAAAGCTCATCTCTACTCGTTGTAGAAAAGAAACAATGCTTCAGAGAGATAACATTAGGGTGATCCATTAAACGCAAAATCTGCAGCTCACGGTTCTTATATCGTTTGTCTTGCAAAACCTTTTTAATGGCAACAGATTCCCCAGTTTCTAAGCATTTTGCCTGGATAAACATGATGAGAAGTCATCAATTTATAGCAACATGCAAAATAGTTAATATCAAAGTTGTCAACAGACCATTTTCATACCTGAAACACTATTCCAAATGATCCAGTACCCACAACACGTTCTGCCATGTAACTGATGGTCTGTAGAAATATTTAACAGGAAACAACTTAGCAGGAAATTTCAGTGACAATTTATTGCAGAAATATCCCCATATTCGATAGACGTTGCCAAGAAAGTGGAAAGTGGAAGATGAAGTACCAACCCTTTTAGGTTCGCCATTTTTGCCTCCAATAGTAGTGGAAATAATGTGACCAGTGACTGCATCATTCCCCTCAACTACAGCAGCTGACATTTCCTACATTGTGAATCAACCCATTGTATCAATGCAATGTCATGAAAACAAATATATTTAAACAGCCACATGAATAATCGGATTTTGTTATCATAACATAATGGATCTTACAGAGAATACCATAATAAAATGGACCCTGAAGAGACTATAGAGTACACTCAGGGAAGTTAAAATTAGCAATCCCGAAAAGCACTAGAATCTAAAGAGATATGCACAAAAGAATAAAAAGGAACGCGTGGATGTGGGCATAAACCATAGCTTTCAAGAAAGCATCACATGCTAGAAAACTTGACATAGAAACAAGTGTCTTCTTTATTGGGAATCAACCGTCACCAACTACATGAAGCAAACGTTTTTAACATATTCAAGCATAATTTAACTAGAGTTAAAGAATACAGTTAGAAGCTTCCAACTATTAATAAAACAAGCCTTCTGTAAAAGGGGGAAAGCATTAGCATTTTCACAAAAAAGAAAAGGAAAGAAATAACACTATAAGAAGATTTAAATATTAAATAACGGCCACCGCAGTGGTAAATTGATGCCTATAACGATAAACATATCCAGACACACATATGTATATGAAATGCATACTATAACACACATACATCGTATCACATAACTGTATATAGCAAATCATAACTTTAAAGAAATCTAATATTAAAAGAAAAACGACAATTTGTTCAGACCCTAGAGCTATAAGAGTAGCTTAAAAACTGCAATTCTCGCACCTATTCATCAGAAGGTGCTTTAAAAGTTTTAAAACGAAAAATAAACATAAGAGCCTCTATATGTACGAATGTGTCTTTCTATATTCATGTACGTATATCTAAAATATATATATCCTGCAGAAAATTTAGAATCTACGGCATCGATAAATGGAAAAAAAAGTATAAAAATCTATGTATCTAAATGAGCTGAAATTCAAATCTACAGCAAAGAAAAGCTCAAAAAGGGAAGAAACTTTCAGATCGCCGGACAATTCTCCCGGTTAAACTTCCGGCCAGGTCATCGATCGCCGCAGAATCAATAGAAAACAGACAAGATCGCGAGCAAACAAGCTTCGGAGCTAGATCGAGGTCCAAATAGCAAAAAACCTAGCTCAAATCAGCTCAAAACAGCTGCGAAATGCAGAAAAAGATAGCAACAAGCTCCCGAAAACGAAAATGCGAACTTTCTTTTTCACCTTATCGGTGTCCATATCGGAGCGACGCGGCGGCGCCGCGGCGGCGGAATGTTTCACGGCCGCCACAGCTCCACCTCCGCCTTGGCCATGATGCTGATGATGGAATTGGTAAAGATTGTGCTGCTGCTGCTGCTGCTGCTGCGGCTGCGGCTGAGGTGCCAGCGGCAACGAAGCCATTTGCTTTGTCTCTCTCTAGTCTCTCTCTCTCTCTCTCTCTCTATATATATATATATATATATATATATTCAATTCAATTAGTTTATTACGTTAACTTTCTCTCCCTACAAGAATGTGAATATATATTATTGATGCTATTTAGCGTACACTATATGCTGCATAGTGTACAACACAAATGAATACTTCGCGTGTTTTTATTATGTTCATTTGAAAATTTGACTATCACATCAAGAATACATGTATTTTGTAACCATTTTTATACGTGTACATAATATATGTATATATATATATATATGTATGTATGTATATGAATGTATTGATTTTGAAGGAGCCAGAGACGGCGAGAAATGAGTCGCGTTTCTTTACTTTTCTTTCTTCAACCGGAGTTGAAATGTTTATCTTCAGACCAAAAAATCATTATTTTATTATAATTATATTAATAATTTATAATTATTAAATTTTAGTTTGTAATATCATAGTATAATGAGTAATTTTATTTTTAGATAATTCACGTTATGTAATTGTGATCACATTTATTATTTGTTAATAAGTTTTGTAATTTAAGGGAAATAAAAACAATGACAACAAGGGAGAGTATGAAAGTTTTAGCTTGTGTGTTAATACAACTTGAATTTTTATTGGCAGGTTTGCACAATTTAGCATAATCTGAAGTCTAACCTAAGCGCAATTCACCGTTTGTAGTGGAAAGAAAGATAATACGATACTGATATTTATTAATTATATTAGTAATTTAGGATTACTAAATTTAGTACATGTTAATTTACTTAAATTGTAGAGTTTCCATTTATAATTTCCTTTTTCCTTCTATTTTATTTGCTACAAAGCATCAAATTAACATAAAGAGAACACCATAATACATTAATATACACAAAAACAAAAAGATAAAATAACACATATACACATATATATGTATAAAGACCAACTCAATTTTTTTTTAAAGAGAGCCAAAATACATTATATTGTTACAATGAAGACACCATTAGACGACAAGGGAGTGGGTGAGGGATGGCTTTAAAGGGTGTCTGGCTTTCTCTATAAATTAATCAAACTCGTTTATAAACTGAAAAAATACATGTTTTGTAAAGCATTTTATAAACAAGTAAAAGTTAATAAAAAAAAAGCATCTAACGTACTTTTGTTTTAATCTACTTATAAGTAACATAGTTTGACCGAGGAAAATATTATTATATTTTTAAAAACATAAGAATAATCCAACATTTATTAATAAAAAGTACTTTTTAATCATTTTAACAGAAATTACTGTTTATAAATATTTTTTATCAAATAAGTTAAAATTTCTTTATTTAGATCGTTATCACTAAGTATCAAAAGTTATTTATAAAAGGGTGTTTGGTTGAGCTTATTAGTTGGTCAAACCAGCTTATAAGCTAAAAAGACTGTTTGACATGTTTAGCTAACAAGCTTATAAGCACTTTTTACTAGCTTATAAGCTTAAAAAAATGCTCCAAGGACTAGTTTATTTTCTAGGAGCTTATAAGCACTTTTATCAAACCTATAAAAAAAATACTACCCTTAAATAGTTTTAAATAATTTCTATGCATTAATTAATGAGATGTCTTTTTTAATTATTTTAACTATTATTGTTACTTATAAGAACTTATTTTACCCAATATTTCAGTAGCTTATAAGCACATATTATTCAAATATATTTTTACATATTTATCACTAATTTATAAGTGGCTTTTTATTTATAAACACAAATATTTTATAAGCACTTAAAAATAAGCTTAGCCAAACGGACTCTAATTAAATATAATTGACAATCGCTCAAAAGCACTTTTAGATAAGCAAAGGCCAATGAGATACCGAGAAAGAGTGTTAGAGGAACGCTACAAGCCATGTGCCGTATGGGATTAGGGGGGAGGTGTGGCCCACCTCGTGAAAGTGGGTCAAAGAGCAATTTGCACCGAAGGTTGGAATTTTTCATCATTTTCATTGTGGCCACCAACCAATGATATCTCGCCACGCAACACACAAAAAGAAAGAGAAAATATATGTAGGATCCAACGTAGTTTGACTACTTAAAAGAAGCGTTCAATTATTGATTTGACCGTTGACAATCACTGTTAAGACCATGGAATTTTCTCTCTTTTTTGTTTCCTCCCTTTTCCCTTTTCTTATTTTAACTTATTCTTTTAGTATTGCTAGGCCCCGTACCAGAATAAAATAGGAGAATAGCGTTAAGTAACATAATAGTCTGAGTAAATAAATTAGAACTTTTCTATAAATTCAAGACATTTTTAGTGTTCTGAAGAGATCACATATGAAAAGATGACTCTTTCAAAAATAAGGCTAAAATATATTTTACTTTTTATATTTTGTCAATATAGAACCTATGATGCCATATATGGGGATGACTTGTGGTTAGGGGTGAAAGGTCAATGGATAAATATATTTGTTTAAGTAGAGCGTATGATGTCGATGGTCCGAAGTAGAACACTCAATGGGTTTCAAATTAATTCTTCGCTACAATCGTTTTGATCCACTCCCTCGGTGAAAAACCATAATATAGGAGCAAATTCTTGCTTTTCAATTATTTTTGGTTACCTGAGTACTTACTTGGATAGTTAATCTCATCTAGTAAGACGTATCTTGATTTCTTCACGTCAATAAAATAAGCATTTCATAATAAGTTTATTCTAAACACAACATTAACCTATTTGACTTCTCTAATAATGATCGAGTGGAAGTCTTTGTAATACATAGAGCTATTGAGTTTCTAGTCCCAATATTACATTTTAGTGCTAGAATAAACACTAACAAGAAAAAATATGAAAGCACACTCAGGTACATACAAGGTTTAAAGAAGAGTCGAGTTTGTTTTGAAGTCTGTCTATTATTGTAAGTAGCCTCACATTACATTTTGAAAGATATAGTTTGAAGAAAATTGTCTCCTTGAAGAGTTGGTAACCAGACTTTGAAATATAATAACTTATTCAACATAATATGAAGTTACACAACAAATAGTATAGAAAGACACAAATATGGATTACAATCAAACGTACGCCAAGAGCTCTCTCTCCTTTTATTTCTGAAAATTTAAAATTGCAATTTCATGGCCTTTTATTGGCCTATAACCCAGAAAAAGAAAAGAAAAACAGCTAAGAAAACCCAGTAAAGTTCCATTCTGTTTTACAAGTTAAAAAAATATCGTACAAGAATCCCCCTATCAGGGCACAACTTTTTTTTTTCTAGTTAATCAGCTGTAATTTAAAAAAGATACCAAGAAATTATAAGCGCATGCTAGCCAATAATAAACAAAGGAGGAAAAACGCGAATAGAAGAAAAATGACGAAGTTAGTAAAGCCCCCTTCTAGCAAAATACAAGACTTGATCACAATCTGGAACTAAACTCTCTGCAATCTGTTATACCGGTCGGCAGCTACAGAGAGCGACTGTATTGTAACAGGGAAAGATGGACCCATCTGCATTTTTCCAAATGGATGTATGGATTAGAAGCAACTATGCATTGACCGAAAAAAAAGAAGGAAGCAAATATGTATGAAAATAAACATCGGTATGGTTGCACACAATGCACCTTGTAAAAAGTAATATGACGTGGTCAGTGGTGCATCTAAGATTTCTTTCGAGCAAGGACTGTTATATGAATAATGTTTTTTTTCTTAGTGAGAGCTAATTGATTTTTCAGACAAAAAATCACATATATAAAAAATATGGGGTCGGGGGGACCACCCTGGGATCACCAATTGCCTTGTATTCAATGTCATCCAGTTTTAATCATGTTAATCCAAGTGTTAATTTCTGTTATTAGAGATACTGAAAGCTAAAACATGAAAGAATATCAAAACGAAAACAAAAGCAAGAATCCAAACAACAAAGTTCACCAACTTGTAGAAGATGTGACTGCCTTTTATATCTATATCTAATAATTCACATGTAGTACTTCCTCATGCTTATCTACTTATTCCCTCTTTTCTGCCAATGAGATAAAATCTCTTTTTTCGGCTGAAGATACAACCTCAATTTTGTTACAGAACCAAAGACATTGAAAGAGAAGTTAATAAATCAAAACACAACATCAAGATGAATAAAATTTTTGAGCAGTTAGGAAAGCAAATGACAACAGTGGGGTTGGTGAGGGACAGAAACGAAGGAGACATATTAGCTGACAAATAAAGTAGTCAAAATTCAGACACATCCAATCATTCATCTTCAAGAATTTAGCTTTCACCCCTGGTGAAGCTTTAACTACCTTTGCTATTTGCAAGCAAAAAGACAAGGCAATAATGTTGGAATCTAAAGAAGAAAACGGGGATGGGGATACGAAGAAGAGCATATAGTTAGTGACCGAGAATTGTGGCATCAATTTCTCTTCAGGTCTCTTTATTCCTTAGAAGGATGGAGAAAGAGGAAGATGGGTGAAATAGCATATCTCAACATGTGTTCGGCTGTACTGAAGGTCCATCAAATTGCTACCTTATCTGGTTTAGATTATAGCAGCTGTTCAGCCATGTAAGAGTTGCTTTCTGATTGCCCAACCAGAATCAGATTCTGATATGCTAATAGTACATCTTCCCAAATAAATTATTTAAAGCAACAAAGTAATGGGGAGCCTGGTTTACGAGCTTACCGTGCTGCAGATGTGGAAGGACTCTACATAACCAGCATATTTGGAACCTGCAATGGAGGATGGAAAAATGTCACTAAGAAAATAAAAGGACCTGGACAAGTAGACATTCTTTGTTACGATATAATCCTTTTGCTCAAAATCAAAATTTAAGGTGATTACTCAGTTTCTTGTTTGTGAGTATCAAGTCATTTGATTACCATTTAGTCTTATGAATACGACTTGAACTTTGGGGCCAAAAAACCGATTACATTATTGACCCACTCTGATCATTTTATTTAATAAAGGCTAGAAGAATGTCAGTTACTGCTTTAGTTTTTAACTGATAATAAAATTCTCTAGATAACAAGCCCTGTCATTATTAGTCATAGTCTTTTGCTTACAGCTGGATGTAAGGTGCGAAGTTCAAGTACATGGAAACTTAGGTGGCAGACTTTAAAGCAAAGTAGGGACGCCAGAATGCAATTCTTTTCTGAAACATGGTGAGTCGCCCAATCGACAAGTTAGTCTGCTAATAAGTAACAAGAAGGCAAGCAATGTAAGGGAACCTTATCACTTGAAAGTAATCAGATGTCACATCTCAGATTGAGGGTAATCCCGGGGTTCATGCTACTTCCCCCAGTAGTGAAAGCTCAAGTGGTTGAGGCTACTTCCCCCAGTAGTGAACCAAGGTTTGATTCCCATGAGAGGCAGAGGGTTGGACTGTGTTGGGTTGGGGCGAGGGGTTTAAAGAAAATAAGATTCATGGTAATCCCAAGGGGCCAGAAGATGATCATTAACAATAACTGTCAAAGCTTCTCATTCTCCAAATATGATGATCACAAAAAGATTATCTAAGTTTCTCTCTCTCCCCCTCCCACCACCCCCACTCCTCCTCCTCCTCCTCCTCTATAAATGACTAAATTTTCTCACCAAATTATCAGATCACAAAAAGTACATACTATAAGGTGACAAGATTTGCTAAACAAATTTCAGATCTTTCTTTCTGGCAGAATTTCAGGTACAAATAACATGATTATAGAAAAGCTTTATGCTTACACAAAGTATCTTAAAATGAATGGCTCAGATAGCTTTATTAACATGCTATTTAATTACAATTTTCTTGAACGGTATAGCAATTTGACATACAAAAAGGTCTGCTTATGTACTACTGAAGGTATAATAGAAAAAGCAAATAATTAGCCACAAAGAGACGTTTGAGGTGATAACACCAGCATGTTGAAGCACAGACTGTGAAGCATTTTATCATCAATGAATCACATAAGCATTTACCATTCCCTGTCTTACACAATGAAAATAATTAAGAAAACTGTGCAATGGATCACTTACTTTTCTTCAGGCCTGCAGGTTTTGCAAGCAACAGAGCATTCACAAAAGCCGCTACATTTTCCCGTAAAGCGTCTTCTGAATAACTTACCTACAAAAGATTTTTGTTTCCAAGAGGAAGTATGAGGTTTAGATCATATCAAACATGCAGATATTTTCATTAAAATAAAAGCACGTGAGGAAAAGAAGCGTACCTGCCCTAGCCCTACATGGACAATAGCAGTTTTATCTTTTTTGAACAGAACAGCAGAACCTTTTATCTCTTTAACTGCTCTCCCAACCTCTTTAGTTACACCACCATTCTACAATGATATCAGATAGCCTTAAATTTCAAAGTTATGAGCTCCCCATAGTGACAGCAAATAAAATAACAAGAGATTGATAGCATGTACCTTTGTACTTGGCATCAGTCGCCTAAGAAATTTTGCTATCTGCAAAGCAGTAAGGTCAGATGACTAGTTGGCTAAAGCACTATTGATTGGAAAATTCAACAAGATGTTGAAGTTTGAAAAGTATACCTGATTCATATGAACCATCATATTCTTGGTTGCAAAACACATGTCATAATCGACCTTAACAGTGCCTGCACATGGAATGAAAATCCATAAAGTTGCACCTTGAAAAATAGGAAACCTATGCTACTACAAAGAGCAGACCTTCTGGGAACTATAAACATAAACGGAGTAACTGAATCACTCCGTGATAAAAGAACTGAAATAGAGGCCATGGCCCAAGTTCATAATGGCTACTCATGCCAAATTAAAAGGACAAGAGAAAGAACCATATTGTGTGCTTGTAATGCTAAAAAATTACCGCTCTTGATGTTAGTGCCTTACCATTCTTAATTCCCTCTATAAGCTCCAGACCACCAACAACATCAGCTCCTGCTTCTCGAGCCTCATCAGCAGCAGCTCCTTCAGCAAAAACAGCCACTCGGACAGACTAAGAAAGTGAAAGATGAATCTGTTGGATATAAAACAAAAAATGGGATAAAAAAATTACAAAATCCCTAATATAGTGCAAGATTGTACCTTTGTAGTGCCACCGTGAGGAAGCTGCACAGAGCCACTAAGCTTCTGCACTTCAAAACAAGAAAAAGAAAGAAGAATAAAAGATGAATCATCCCCATATTTCAATTTATGAAAGTCACCACTATCTAAAGATAATGTCTAATTCAGGAAACTCCTCTATGCATATTCTCCTCTTTTTCACCAACTCAGTGTCTTCTTTTCATTAAGGAAAAGGACTGAAATGAAAAACACAAATCGAAATCAACCTGTGAAACTCGGCATGGGAACACCAATGTAGATATGGTGATCATTTGGACTTTTTTGACTTCTCAAACAATTCTTTGTATGAAAGATCACAAACCAATGGTACCATATTGATAACTAGGAAACCATGGGGGGAAAAAAAGAGAAGAAATGACTACACACCAGATCAGTTCGACATAACTCTGGATTCAACTTCACATGCGCTTCTAGAGTTTCATCAAATTTGCGCTTGGCATTAGCCTGTAAAACCACTAGAGAGGCCACAAAGCAGATTGCAGTTACTAACTTTTGAAAGGATATATATAAAAGCAAGCAGTAATAAGAAAGTTTCATCAGAAAAACATTGCAATGGAAATCAAAGAGAAAGATGCCATTGTCTCAATTATTTTCCCCATTTTAATAAACATTAATGGCTTCAAGAGAAATTCATCAAAGCTAGTTGAAAACTATTATAGGCGCCAGGCATTGCGATTGCAGTTGCAGCCTCAAAAGTAGATATGTTCCCCAAATTTAATTTTGTCCAAGGTTGGATGCGATCTAAACCAAAATTCACACTAAACAATGAGCCGATGATGCTTATGAGGGTCGCATCCAACTAATACACAACATACTCCTGAAACAGATGCATTACAGAACTTCATAGTCACAGGAATGCAAAGAAACCAATGCTTCTGTGCGTTTGTGAAGTTAAGAAATAAGAACTACAGTGAGGTGATTCTGATTTACCCTGACAGGGGTAAGTTCAGATCAAATTGCTTTGGCATGATCTGAGATTATTCTTATCTTTTTTAGCTTTTTACATTTAAAATGTAGCCACTCTGGTGATGACTCACCACAAGTGTGTTCTTATAAGAATCTTCAATGAGAAGCATGACCAGAGAAAGGAACTATTTACATGATTGATGTCTCGCCAGACTGCATAAGCCATTGTCAGTTTGCAGCAAGAGTTGGCTAAAAAAAACAGAAAAGAACATTATGAAATGAAAACCGACGGAGAGGATGGTGAAGAATACACTTATAGAAGTGAAAAGGAGTGCGGAAGCTCTTGCCCTACATTAGCAATTATATGCCATCCACAAAACCATTGCCACCAGTGCAAAAACAAGAAAAATGGGTTACTACTAATATGCTTGTACATACTGAGAAGTATCCATTTCTAGGTTATTGCTAGCAAAAAAGTTGGAAAGTCCGTTCCTTAAATAGGTAAAAGAATTGATAACTCTTACTTTGCAAATATACAACCTATCTCTACTCTACAATAAGTTAAGGAAAATAATAAGATTGAAAATCACATTCAAGAAGAAAAAGAGCAACAATAAACATGAAAGTACATATCAATACTACAAAAATACCTAAGGCCTAGCAAAATACAATTAAAAAGTTTCAGCATTTTGCACAACACGTGATCCTAAGATCAAGCAACTATCTTTCACCAAACTAATTTCCTTATACAGTTAGAATAACAATTCGAGCTGGTTAGAGAGCATCATAATGCATTTTGATATTAGATGACAAATAAATATCTCCCTAACATTTCGATTAAGGACGGTAAATGTATTTAGAATTCATTTCGAGCTCAAACAAAATTTAGAAAAGTTAAATTGAATCAACCCGAAGCAATAGCAATAACCGCGAGAAATATGAAAAAGACCGGACCTTTACGAGCTGAATAGCCTCCTTCAGATCATAAAACACCTTCTTTTTCTTACTACTATCCACCTTAATCAAGGTAGGAAATGGCAACTTCTCTTCCTCAACCCTCAAGACCCTCCTCATCATCTCCCTATTCTCGGCCTCGATTCTCCTCCTCTCAAGCTCCAAGTCCTTATTCTCCCCTTCCACATTCGCCTCCCCATCTTTATCTCCCTCCTGCTGGCCCTCTCTAGGCTTGTCCCCCGGTAACGGCGCAACCCGGGCCGGGTATGCCACGGGGGAGATATTGGGTATGTCTTTGACATACCGGATATCCTCCCGGGTCCAAGTGCGGGCCTCGGGATCCACAGGCCCGGCCCGGGCAGGCCTTTGAGGCGGGGTTTGGGCTTGTTGTTGTTGCTCTTCAGGTAAGGGATCAGATGGGTCTTTGGGTTTAACCGGGTAGGAAACTGTCTGTATTGAAATGGGTTGTTGTTGATGTCGTCTTGGAGGTGACGTAGGGGTAGGGGTGGGGTGGGGGGGCCCAGGGGGTTGGGATGAAGAAGAAGAAGAAGAGCAAAGGGTTCTGGAGAAATGCAAAAGGGAGGGAGATGAAGAGGTGGTTCTGGTGAAGTAATGGCGAAGGGGTTGTTGAGAGAGGAGAAGCTTCAAGGGCGCCATTGAAGAAGCTTTTCAGCAAATGGTGTAGAGAGAGAAAGAGGGGGTTTTAGGAAAACTAAAATGAGGTTGCAGATCGGAGAAGGGTTTTTGCAGATAGCATGAAAGTACGAAAATGCCCTTCATTTTTCTGCAATTCAGTTTTTCTTTTTCTCTTTTTCTTTTTGGTTACCTTTCATTTGCTTTCTTTTTTCTTTTTCTTTTTTTTTTCTTAGGTGAGTGTCATTCGATCTTTATCGAGGATAATTTTTGCTGTGTTTTATTTTTTTAAACAGTTTTACAAACTAGTAGTGGAAGAATTTCGATAAGTCAATTACTTGTTGAGCTTGATTTCGAGTTCAAATAGTTTAATAATTTTTTTTATATTTTTATAAAAATAATGAGTTATTTGTGGAACTTGACCCTTTTCAATTAAAGAAGGTGACTGTATTCAAATTTAGTTTCATAATTTTACGAGCCAATTTCAAATGATTGTTCGAACAAATTGACCTCGAGCGAACTATTAGTAACTTGGCTTAATTGAAAGCCTTATGCGTAAATACAATGCTTTACTAATTCACTATAATATTTGGCCTTATGTTTTCTTCAAAGTTATAAATCTCGACTTAAACCAAACCAGTTTAAACTAAACTAACGCATCATTTTGTCCGATTAGATCAATTATATAATGAAATTATGAAAATGCCACTCATTTTTTTGTCGAGAGTCCTTTTTATCTTTTTGTTTTTTTTTTTCGCGAGGAGAGAGTCCTTTTTATCTTGTTAACACTATATACTAAAATCTCATTAATTGTTCTAACTAATACTACATCAGATATCATCTTTTCATATGTCTAACTCCTATACAAATTGAAATTTAAAAGGGAAAAAAAGGCATTGCATCAAGGCAAACTGTATGGTGCAATAGCCTGAAAGTCAATGGTGGTTCAACTTGCCACAGATGAAATATGTCTTTATTTTGGCCTGTCAAATTATTGGACAAAAAGTAAATGATGAAGTCACATGGTTGGACAATTATAATTCTCAAATCTCATCAAATTTCTCTACTGTGAGGCTCAGATATAAAGAGTAAATGAAATAGTGAATTAATGAAAGGAAAAAGAGAAATAGAGTTACTATATTAGTTGAATGAAAAATGTTTACAGCTTTAACACAACTGATCCTGGTCAGATTGATGATTGCTTCACAGAACTATATACCCCCAGTAGCAATTCAAGCATATCATTTGGAGTAAGAAAAGTTGTTCCACCAAGAATCAGTTCTGTTTCAGGCCTGCTGCTTTCCGACAATGCTTCCTGCACTTCACGTACCTGGTCATACAAAGAACGAAGAGACGCCATCGTTATATCTAAAAGAAAGGAAACTAAGCCTTATCCCAGTAGGCGAGGCTTGCTAGATATGATCACATATCTAACAGCAGAAAAAGAATGCATGTCTCATATACAGCCATTATGCCATGAGCAACCAATCGGTGCTTTTCTTTTTAGCCCTCCACCCAACCCAACCCAACCCAACCCCCGTTTCCATGGGATTTGAACCCAGGACCTCACTTTTGGTGAAGTAGTCTCAACCACTTGAACTACTCCCTAATCCCATGAGCAATCAATCAGTTGAAGTTTTTGAAATAATAGGGTCGAGGAAGCATTTATTCTGTTTTCTTTTGTGCTATGAATGATGCTTGAATGAAGAGAATGCCACATCAAGTCAAAGACGAACCTCGACACCATTTATGCCGCCAATTACAAAAACTAGGATAACATTTTGGTCGGCAAGACTTGGTTTAGCCTGCAAAGTTCGATAGGCAACTTCAATATACATGAGACATCAAAGAATAGTTTTGATGTATAGACTGAATGATACCTGTCCAAGGCCAAACCTTCCAAACCCGCTCTTAAAAAGTCGCCCAACGGTGGATGAATGGTACTCTAAGCCAGGTACCTCGTACTTGTTTAATAACCTTGTTAGAAGTTTGTAGAGCAATCCTTTGCTTGAATATGGATCATCGCTAAATTTATTCTCTGCTAGCATAGTGCTCTTCAAGCTGCACAATTTATGAAGGAATTTGAAAAGGTTATCCACCCTATCACGCAATTCTAACTTTAGCTGCATGTCACCATACACCTGCTCCTTCTCTGTATCTTTATCAGCATCTTCATCGCCCCAACTACCCCATTCATCATCAAACTCTATATTGTCCAGTTGATCAGAAGGACCTTCCTTTTTATCCTCGGATTTCCTCTTGTTGGCTTCTAGTTCCTCGTTTAAACCTCGGAGAAACTTCAACTTTGAAACTGCTGGATTCTCGATAATTGCATCCACTAAAGCCTCTTTCATAAAATGTTCCTCTTGCCAAGAAAAAGGACCCCCAGATCCAGAGCTTGGGAAATTCTCACCAGCCAGTATATATCCAATAATTGTTAGAAGTAAAGTGTCTTCAAGCATAAGCAGGCCCTGGGAAGACTCTGTTTTATTGTTCTTCTGTCCTTGTGACCCCACTAAAGCACTCTTATTAATGAGATCACTGATTTGAGCAGCAAGGCTCTGACTGGTATCTCCAGCATTTACATTCAGTATCTTCTCAGCACTATTAAATGCATCCCATCTCGAAGAATATGATTCATCTAATGCATATAAAGTGGCTGCTGCAAGTTGAATGATTCCTTTGTTTTTCAGCAGAGCCAACTGGGATTTAGCTAGTGCCTTTATCATAAGTAGAAGTTCCGAATTTGAAGGAAAACCAGGACGAATTTTTCCATTCAAAGATATATTATCCCGACGTAAACTTTCCTGAAGCCATTTCTTAATCAATAGAACTCCATCTCTTGTTCTTCTTTCTAGTATAGCCTCCAAGTAGGGTGTTCCATGAAAATTTTCACTGGAGACAAAAGATCCCTTAAGTATCTCACTCTTAGAATGTTGCGCAGACATATCACCACTAAGTTTACTACTGAGATTGCTCAACTCAGAAACATGCGAAGCTGCATCACTGTGATTCCACCCCAGCAAGGCTGCTTCGATCTTTTCTAAGAGATGAAAATTATCTCCAGCCAAATTTCCATCTCGAAGGATTTCTTCCATTGGTATCTGAACATTAAGTGGTGCCCGCTCTACAAAAGTAGGGCCCTCCTTGAGCAGATTTTGTGATCTTTTCATGTGACTTAGGGATGTGGTTCTTTCCCTACGAGGCAAAGATGAAAATATCCGATCCACAAGTGAATCTCCATGACAGCATGGAGTAAGAAGATCCAGTGTACGATCAATTATTAATAGTCCTGCTGATCTTTTACGTCGGCCAACATCATAAAGACTTGACATATCCATCAAAAGCTTCCCAACAGATTTTGAGAAATCACCAAGGGAAAATATCTCCAATTTCAGATCCATCTACAGGTTTTAGAAACCAAATGTCACGATACAGAATTTAATTCCAATTGTCGGCAGAGAAAATAACAAGTTACAAACACATTTACTATTTTGTTCTTTCTGCATTTGCCTGACCTTTCCCCCTCCCCCACCCACCACGGGAACCTGGGTCACATAAAAAGCAAAAGAAAACTCTCTCTCCCCCCCAACTCCCTCTCTCTCTCCCTCTCTCCCCAAGGGTGGGCATCTGTTTGAGAGAATTTAGGCAGGTATCTTTGTTTGTGCTTGTGAAATATGAGAAGTTACTCAGATATTGTCCCAATTAAACAATGACGAACTTCAGTTCTCCTAGGATCAAGCTAAGCTGCAGAAATGGTTTTACAAAAAATTCTATCATTTGTTAACAATAGATAAACCGTTTCCAAGGACAAAGGCATTTTTGGAAAAGAAAAAGACCACATCAAAAAAAAAAAAGAAGAAAAGAAAAGAAAAGAAAGAAAGATAGAAAGAAAGAGGGGGAAAAAAAAAAAGGAAGAACAATAGCGAGAAGAATGAGAACCTCTGAGAAAAGATGATATAAGAAAAGAATTTGAACAACAGCCACAAGAATTAAAACCTTTGACTTCTGTCACTCACACTGCATAAAAGCAAAGCATCATTACCTTTGCTGCCAGATGATAAAGAAATTGAGCTGCAAGAGCTACCCCTAGAGGCACGTCCTCACTATCAGCTGGTGTTCCGGTGCTCAGAGGTGGCAACCCTGCGCTTATACAATTCTCATGTTCAGCTGATAGGTAAGCTTCAACAACTGATCCTTCTGAAGGTAAGACAAAGACTCTGGGTGAAAAAGGACACAAAATCATAGGAAAATGATGGACAGAGACAACCAACTTTTGCCCGAGATCTACTGCACGTCCAATTAAATTGTCATCATATGAAGGTTTTGCACTCGAAAAGCCATCAAAGTCTGAATGCTTCTCTGCAGTAGGAGTCAACTGTGACCATCCTTCACCCTCAAACATTTTTTCTCTGAATTCACTATCAGGAGGCTGCCCAGAATTTACCTGATCTCTCTTCACAAGCTCCTCATAATCTTGAACAAGCAAAGATTCATATTCATGATATGCATCTGGTCCAAGAGGTGAATCAGGATAAGCTGAGTGAGCCATCTGCAATTAATAAAATATTTGAGCAGATTCCAAACCTGATTAGGCTAAGAAGAATATACATCTAAATATTCAATGACTTTTCTGCAATAAGAAAGTATCTGATCGTGATTACTGGCTGAAGAAAACCTTTGGCAGAGACCTATCGCAAGAAACAAAAGAATAAAATAAAATAAGAACTTCCGCAGAGATACTCCAGATCTATCATCAACAGAAGTTGAACTCCTACTTAAAGACGAGAAAAATTAATCTTCAAATTACTTGGATCAAAGCTTCTTATTAGTTGTGATATCTGTTTTAGCATTACACAGATCTAGTAATGGCAACACCAACCACCATACATAATATGCATGCAGTCTAGGATGTGGATCATTCATGAAGTTGAATAAGGAAAGCATTATCGGCAGTTAGAAAATAGTGACGTGTAATTGAGCACAAGATACCTATTTAGCAAACAGAAGAGAACCAGATCAAAGTTAAAAGTTGGCCAAGGTGCTGGATTCCTCAGACTGCAAAATTGAGAGCATTCTGGCCACATAAAGATGTATGAAACAAAGAAGAAAAGGTAGCTAGACATGTACATAATTTCCATATTATGGACACTTATTGAAAATTATAGCTGCCATCTTTTTACTCAATTTGGAAACAGATGTACAAGCCACATAGAAAACAGATTCAGAGACAGTTAAACCTTCAAAGAAACAAGGTATGTTCAGGCCGCATAGTCTAACTCCAAAATTAGGAATGACATGATTGAAAACATAATAATTGGGAAATAAGATTGGATGTATTTTTTTCACACATATGAAGCAGAAAAATAAGTCAGATGGTTCTCACAATTGTTATGAGTTTATTACATAAATACTTAACAACTAACTGTTGAATACATCTTCCTCCCAACTATATAGAAAGCCCATGAATCCTATCTCAAAAGCTATTACCCTAAAGTATATGCATCCTTTTGGACCTTGATTGTGCATGCAAGTTATAGCTGCTAACTTCCAATATGTGACTTGTCTCTGAATACTATTTTGCTTTACCAGTCCCCATTTGAGAAAAACTGTTGAGGTACCAACCTAGCCCATTTGCTTTCACTTACCAAAAAATCAGAATCAGCTTTCCTTCATGACAGGGAATTGAGAAAGATTCTTCACAAAAACTAACCACTAAGTGTTTACTTCCAATCAACAACCACAAAATATCCAATTACGCGTAAATTCCTCTAAAGGTTATCAGGCCAAACTAGAACACAAATAATCTTCTGGGTAATAAGTAAAGCAGAAAACTAATAATGAAAAAACTTGTCAGTGAATAGTTACCTCTGATATAGAAGTCAATATGGTACAATAGCGAATATTCTGAAGCATGCTCAGGCATCGTATAATATATCTATGAGAATCACTTAGAGGACGTGATGTGAAGACCACAACTTTCTTGGCATGATCAAGCTTTAAGTTCCAATCAGCTACCTATAGGAGAGAGACAATTTGAAAATTAGAAGATAAGGAAAAGAAAGAAATAACAAGATATATCACTGGCTCTTGAGTTTCAAATCTATGATCACGAGATGAAATTTTGAAACAATTTAGCATAAAAGGTTACATTTTTAAAAGTGCAAACAATGGTTTCATTTTTGTTTTATATTAGGAAAAGATAGTGCTCAGCTGAAGCTTTAAAAACAATAGCTAAGAAGTGGAGCAATCTCAATCTGCGCCAAGCAGGGCTGACAGGGTGGATGGAGCACATACATGCTTCAGCAGTAAGAGTTATGAGATAAAGCAGCAGCTCTGAATTTCAATTAAATTAAGTGAAAATAAGTAACGAAAGTGAACCTTCTATTGCAGATTGAATGTATCCATTACCAATCTGCCCCAGATTTGGAGTCTCTTTTGGAAAATCCATCTTTTATGGGAGCCGAAAACTTGAACTTTCCATAGCTACTTAAACATTTGATTTTTTTTTTCCCCCCAACTTCAAGGAAAGCCAAAGGCCAATTACATGCAGCTAGCGGGAATTGATCCCTAGACCACTCATAGTAAAGGTGAGAGACATACCACTTGAACCACTAGGTCTTCGGTAAAGATTTGAATTTAAGCTCATTGAGCCTCCCTCCAAATCTGAATTAAAAAATAAGCCTAGAACAGACATGATGTGAAGAAAGTAAACACTTTTTTAACAAGATCTATATATTGGGACAAATTAAATGATAAAAAATTAAAATGACATTATCAAGAAAGTTTCTCTTGGACTCCTCCTAAGGACATTGAAATTGTAGAAACTATAATGTGATTTATTAAGTGGCCTTCAGAAGATCAAACATAACTTTTCAATCGTCTCATAGGAGTTCAAATTAACCAGAGGGCGAAAAAGGAGGCCTGCTTTAAACTTGATTCAGCTTGAAAGAGGAAAATCACAAATAACTAAAATCTATTGTAATAAGTGCAATGAGCATTGAAACTATCATGTATAGGATGAAAACGCCATAAATTCCAGCAGAGGTTTTACAGGAGAGCAACAAATGGATAAGGAGCTCACCTGATCAAGAGGAGACATTTTCTCCAAGCTACAAATGGCGCGTGCCCCGAGCTCCAGTAGCAGAGAAAATGCACCAAGAAACTGAAAACTCTCCGAACACCCAGCATCTAAGTAAACAATGGCATCTCTGATCTCATCCGATACCTAAACAACGCAAAGCAAAGCTCTTTAAACACGATCCATCACTCATCCTGGGAAAATTTTTCTGGGGAAAAATGTACAACAAAACAACCACATTGTCTAAAATAACTGCACACAAGAACAAAATTTAAGACCGTTTTAACTCGTTTTAGTTCATAAATTAATCCTCGAAAACAAACAAATTACAACAGAAAAAAAAAAATAACAGTTCCTCTAGGATGATAACGAGTAATTCAACCATAATTAAACTTACAAAGAGCAAAAAGTTCATTTTTTTAAGAGAATAAACTAAATGTAGCAAAAAATTACAAGAATACAAACAAAAAAATTTACAAAAAGATAAACATATATATATATATATGTGTAATTCTTAAAACTGCAGAAAATTAATTTCGAAAATTGAAATAGAAGAAACGGAAACTTACTTGTGTTATCGAATCGAGGCAACATTTGATCACATCAACGCTGGTCATTGCTACTTGTTCAGTTCAACTTAGAAGATGAAAACACAAGTTTAAGGAGAATTTGAAGATTAAATAAAAATTCAAACCACTAATTATATAGAAGCTAATTAAATATAATCTAAAAAAAGCATATTTTTTGTTGGAGTAATTTGACACGGACTTGTCAGATCTTCGAAGGCTATAAAATTTTGAGGAGTAAAATGAAAAGGAAAACGAAAAAGAGGAGCAAACAGCAATAGAATGGATTTCAGTTGATCGGCTGACGTGGCAAATGCAGCTTTTCTCTCTCCCCTTCTTTCTTTTTGGGTTGATATGGGCCGCCTAAATTGAGCTCTATGTGGCCCAGCCCAGTGCACTTTCATCCAGATGCCCTTTTCTTTATTTTTTTGAGATTTGATTTTTTAGATTAAACCAAAGCTCAGTTATTGACTTATCATAAATAAACTCAATTGACTGGTTGGAAATGCTTAACGCCTTATTCGATGGTAGTATTTTAAGTAGTGTTTAGTGTCTTGACCAAGTCAAAACATCACTTCCTCTCATTTTGGTTGTTCGGTAAAACAATGATTTAAATAGTGTTTTTATTCTAATAGTATTTGAAGTAGTATTTGTGAAAAACTAATATTATCATTTATATTTTTACAATTTTTTTTTCAAATATAAATATAAAATAACACAAAAATTCATTTGAAATTCTATCCATATCAAAATATATTACAAACTATAGGTCTTATTTGTCCATTCATTATTTTTTCAAAAATAAAAATTTTCAATCAATTAAAATATTTCTATAATAAAAATATTTATTTATAATATTAATAAAAGTAATTTTATTATGCTTTATTAATAATATATTATTTTAAAAAAATACATTTAATTATAAAATAAACTATCTTAATAATTTTAATAATAATAATAATATTATTATTATTATTATCATCATCATCGTCATCATCATCATCACAACAATAATAAGCTGATACTGATGTCTTTTTTGTCATTTTACATTTATTAGCTAATCCAACATTCAGTTTTATTGAACACATCTAAAATAATTCGCTTGTGAAACAGTTATCCTCTAACCGCTAAAACACAACAGTTATCGGCTACCCAAATTGTTATCCACTGCTAAAACAGTTATCCGCTATCTAATCTGCTAATTGTGCTGAAGGCCTAAACCTAGTAATGAACTAAAATTTTTATAAATAAAACAAAAATCTCACACATAACCACTATGGGACGGGGTGTCATAAAAATATTTAAATGATTGAACGAGGGTTACGAAGATCTGATTGTTCTAGCAATTTCGTTGCATTTGATCAATTAATTTCAGGATTTCTATTGAGCTTTGAATAAGTCAATTTAATATTTAGCTCATGTGTTTTTTCTAAAATAGTTTGGAAAGAGTTTTCGTGTTGTCAAAATAATTTTTATGAAAAGGTACTCTATAGGGAGTCAAAGTACAAACGATGTGGTCTGAGAGATGGAAGATGCTAAAAAAGGAAAAAGAAAAGAATAGCAATTGAAAATAAATTATAATTAATTTATCTTTGTATTTTGTTTCTAGAATCGATAACAGTAGAATCTACTGAAAAGGACAACCTTTTTACAGTGTTCAATAACAAATAAATAGCTTGTTCAGTATCTAGTAAGAAAACTATCTATATTTACATGTCCGTAAGCAATTTTTAGGCTTATTGAGATATTACTGGAACAAATAAGAGAAAAGGAAATCAAAAGAAAGAACTATAATATCATTGAAACATCTTAAGATTGTTTACAAACTTAAAGTGGATGAAAGTACAGAAACACAACAAAAGAAATCAATAAATATTGACTACCATGAAATAGAATTTTGGAGAAAACTAGTTTATGATGAGAAAAGGAAGATCTCAAATGAGATTTACGACCTCTAGATTTGTTTAAATGTAACTGGCTTCGCCTATAGAAAAATGAGCCTTAAAATATTTTTAAAAAAAAGAAAAATTGCTTACGACATAGAAAGACGGCAAATGTGGATTACTATAATGTCATAAGGAAAATTTAATGATAATGTATTGACGATGATCTAATTCATCAACATTTGATATTCCTCGTAAATTTGTGCCATCATCAACAAATGTCAATATTTTTAAGTTTGATATCAGAATAAGTATTTTCCACTCAAAATAAACAATCTCACCAAGATAGTTATATATCTTTTTATGTGATTGTTGAATGGCGGGAGAATATAACGTTGAGTTTCAGGCTACCCGGAAAGTTTTCTATCAAGCTAGGGTTAGTTTCTAATTTCTGAAAGCTTTAATTAGGCAACTTACCTTGTCATTTACATGGTCCAAAACCTTGATGTGTATCATTAATCCAAAATTTAGGATTTTTATCTCTGTGACAAGAAATTTATGGTAAGATCATTTTAATTTATTTCAAGATTAAAAATTTTGTGGTGTAATAACACATCTAAATACATGTTTCATATTAGTCAAAAGTTATTTGTGCATTTGATAAGACAGTGCAAACAATAAATATATGGCTATATAAGCGCAGTAATAATATTCATGCTGAACCCAGGAGTTGCTACAAACATCAAAGCGAAATTGGTTGGGTTGTGGGAGGGAATACACGAGGCGAAGGAATTCAGATCATCTTCAGATCAAGACAGATTTAATGTAATGGTTATTTTGGATTTTATCAACAATAAAAATCTTAACTGACCATTCATATAGCCCATTAACCGAGGAGTGCAAATATATATTGTGCATGAATGGAGTGCCAAGGGAAGCATGTATATAAGGAAGTAAATAAGTGTGTGAATTATTGTTAGCAATTTATGCTTTGAACTATGCGTTATCCAAAAACATCATTGAGTAGCTAGGTTGGCTGAAAAGTGAGAAATCTCCTAGGATCATCGTGGATTAATCTTTACACACACACACACACACATATATATATATATTGTGTGTGTGCGTGCGCGCATATATGTGTACATATGTCAGTATTATACTACAAAAAGATTTGATCAAATGTAACTTAATATTGAGTTTGGACATGTCACTTTACATCCAACATATTAGACTATGGTCTCTGAATTGGATCTCCGCACGCACTCCATATCCCATTTTTGTTGCCTATGTTTACGGGGACCCTTTGGCCAAGAAAACACCCTAGATTCGCTGTATATTCTACTTTTGTTTGGCTTAAAATACTTCTTTACACAAATCTAACATCTCTCACTTTAAAATGGTAACTCATAATATTCTCAAAATTTTGATAACGAAAAATATCATTTACAATTTCAAGAACGGCAAGAATGCCCACTTTATTTTTCTTAGTCAAAAAGTTTAAATTTTTCTTTTTGAAAAATACTTTTTTTGTTACAAGGGAGGGGCTATGTGATAATCCTTCTAAGGAGAATATCCTCTCTTCTATTCTTCTTCAATAAATAGTTTAACTATTCTAGAATCTCAGTAACTTTAAAAAATCCAAGGGTCTATCAATCCAAATGAATACTTATTTTATTGCCATGTGCTTCAAAATTGCCCATGCAGAGCCTGGATCCGCAACCTGTTTCAAAAACTGGCCCATGCATGTGGTCATGTATACCTACATGCCCCAATTATGTCTATTCCTTAATAGCATTCCTACTTTCTTTTACAACTCCAAGTGTACTTGTTAAATACATTAAACCAACATAACTCTTTTCTTTTTATTAGGCTTAGGTGCCGTGTAAATATTAGCAAAATAATTAAACCCAACAAACAAAATTTAAAGAAGCACAATATCTGCATAATAACCCACAAAGAGTACATTATTTAATTGAAATGGGAATTTAGTATGCTTGCCAGTGATAAAATCAAGGACCTAATTTACTAGAAATAACATATTTTCACTTGGCCCTAAGCTATAAGATATTCTAATCAAGAATGCGCTGTTGCATGGTTAATGGATTTCAAAGTTTGAACGGATATTGGGTGTGGCGAATAATTAATAGTCCAAACAATCTAGTCATGATGTGTTACTTGCCTTCTATATAAAAAATCTCAAAATTAATTCTTATTACATACATTATAAAATACGTGATGGAACATCTCAACATCCATGCCCTCTACGTACACTTAGAAATTGTGTATCATGTGGGAGCAAATTCTACCAAAGATTCCTTGTTTGCATGGCAAAACTAATAGAATAACAAGTATGTCAACTCCCATGCACAAAAAATGACAAGACAAAAACTGGTTCTATTATCAAGTAGGGTTACAAAAAATTTGATTTTCTTTAATTGTTATATAAATGCCAAAAAAAATTTTTAAAAAAAGCCACCAATCTTTCTTCTCTTTCATCTACCCATTCAATTCCCATTGAAGATCTTACTTTAGTCTTCGAATATTTGTCATCTATTGTTTCAATATGGAATCTTTCTTACTCTTATCGACACTTGTCAAATGACAATTTCTTTTTCTTCAATTTTTTTTCTTTCTCTTTGGGGTCATAGTTCACACACATACAAATGTTGCACTCATTTCTAGTAATATTTTGAGTGTCTTGTGGCTAGATATAATTCTTGGGTTTGATTTATATGTCTAGGGAAACTCTTCGTTTTTCCAAATAGTTAAAAGAACTCCAATTCAGCTCTGTGGATCAAGACTCAAAATTTGATCCAAAGTGCATCGGGAAGTGATAACTACTTTGACCCAAAAAAAATTAAAAAAAAAAGGGAAGGAGACAAAATAGTGAGGAAATATGTTAAGAGGAGACAAATTCTAAAACCCTACGTTTGCTTAGTATCTTCTACCTATCTTTATCTCTAACTTTATGTTATGCTATCTTAGCTTCATTGTTGACCAGCTTTTTTCTAGAAATAAATATACGAGAGTACCAAAAAATGCTATCGTGTACTTATAATTTTATAATTTTAACATAAAACGGTGAGAGTCATGGAGTTACATTCTAATTGGTGCTAAAATACAATTAATGATCTCTCTCTCTTTTTTTTTTTTTCTTTTCATTCAGGACAATTGTCTATTTGATACAGATAATCAACAGAAAGTGCTATGAGATAGTTTAAGCCTTTTCTTTTTTTTTTCAAATGATGCATCTGTTAACCTATTTCATCATTTGTAAATTAACTTCATCTGTAAAATGTGAGAGTTAAGATCAAGACGAAAGGTATCATCGTACACTATATATATCTTACAGTAAATGACTTACTATTTGATCCATTGTCTTTTACCCTTTTAACAACTAATTAAGTTTTTTTACTTTTAAAATGTGATAATTTAGTCTTTTATCTTTGTAATTAGTATATGGAATGCTGTTAGTCTATATATATATATATATATAGATACACATACATACATACATAATAACATTTTTCTGTCTCTTATCTTAATTTGTGATTTGTAATAATATTGTCAATAACCCATATATATTTGCAGTATGTTACCAGTATTAGTTCTAAAGCTCTAAGAATAATTACAACATCACAAAATAACAAATATAAGAGAGGTGGAATTGTTGCATTTTAAAAATAAGGATTTTATTATCAAAATGGTCGACAATAAGAGAGTACGAAATGGATCATTTCAGTGAAAAATTAAGAAAATACCAAGAAAAAAAATGAAACTAAAATATCTCACGAGTCTATTAATAAGCAACATAAGAAACCTGCCATATTTTCCTCCCATGTTTCCTCAATAAGGTAGTTGGAGTTAACCTAACAAATACATACTCTTTCGCTTGTTCTTGTTTCCTAAAGAAAAAGTACTCCTGTGGTGAGCTAACAAACTTGCCAAAAGAAGTTTACAGGTGGCCAGTCAACACATGCCACCATACCGCAAGAAGACGCGAGAACATGGTTAAGAATATAATTAATGCGTTTGGTAATAGTGCAATTAGACTAAACTTCTTGTTGATAGAATTGAAAGTCATAGGTTGGAGAGCATAACATTAGTTCGTTCTTTTGCGTTTTGTCTTTACCTAGGAAAAACAAAAAGTTATACCAACTGTACTATATTTGATAGAGACTTTTAGCATTAACATATAATACAAATTAAACTCACTTAAGATCTTCCTAATGATCATGTGACTAATTTAACCTAATGTTGTACGATGTAGACTTTCTTTCCTAGAATATAATCTAACGAGGCTGTGGAGACAAAGTTTGGACTTGGTTAATTACTGGTCCCTAAAAGATTTATGTTTCTTTACCAAAAAGTAACGAGAGAATGATAAATAAGTCTCAAAGAAACTTTTGTGGTCTCACTGTATTATAAGAAAATAAATCTCGAAAATTTAATAAGGTATGAAGCTCTAGATTTTTATTTTACATTTCTCCTCTCTTATTTTATTTCTTTTCAAATTTTGGTCTTACTAATTTGAATATATGCAAGGCTTCTCTAGTTGAGCTTAATTTGGAAGAAACCCTCTAATTTGCAATCATTTTACCCACCATTAATCAAGAACTTGGCTGTGTTTGAATAGCTTGTGATTTAATAAAGGTTTCTAAGAGGATTGCCTGAAAATGTAAAAAAAATAAAATAAAAGAAAAAGAAATCGAGTTCGCGAATCATAATGTTAAATTCTAGGGAACTGCAATTGCAGAAGATGACAAAAATGTCAGAAAAAACAAAAAGTTTTGTGGAAGGTGACAAAAGAAAATTTGGTCAATTATGAGAGAAAAGTCTAAATGAACAAGATGGTATTCACTATTCTCCCTCTCAGGAGTGAAACTTTGTTTGATATCTTCGAAAAGTCTTTTGTAAAAATGAGGGTTTTACGTTATGCACATAATAAACGAAATAATAATAGTCAGTTTTTTTTGCTTTTAACTCTTAATATGTTTTTTACATGCAAAACCTGCTTGAAATATTCTTTTAATTTTTCCTTTGTTTTTAATATGTCAATTAAGAATAAATATACAAGATATAATAACTGATATCACTACTTATCATTAAACAGTATGAAAAACTCTACTTATCATTTAACAACATGAATAATTATTCGATTGAAGAAGTTGAGGATAAATTTGGAACGAAAGAAACAAAGTGCATGGCCAGCAGAGGTCAACTAGAAAAGATTATCATGGCATGGGAGAGAGGGAAAATAAATAAATAAATATACATACATATATATATATATAATTTATCATAGGAGTTTGAAAACCATATATATAGGGCTCGAGAAATTAGGTCACATGAGTAGTTTCAATAATCGAAGAGATAGAATATAATTAATAAATAATTGCAGTGTAAAAGGGATCAAATGGAGCATCCGACCGTCGTCTTCTTCATTGATAAATATAATAATATAATATATATAAATTAATATAGAGCTAGTCCAAAGAATATTTGAAATACTGACTCATAGCACGATGCTTTGTTCCAAAAAAATTCCAACTCATTAATTAACGGAAAACCCTATCATAGTCTCTCTGTCTCTCTCTCTCTCTCTCTCTCCCCCTCTCCTATAGCATGGCATCTACACTAATAACTTGTTTATGATTAATCTAATTACCTCTTAGCTAGATGATGAACAGCTCGGTTGAGCTTCAATTATTTCTTTGGATTTGAATGGATTTTCCGTAGCCAGAGCTGAATTAAGGTACTTTTGAGAGAAGCCCTTGCTTCATCAACTTCACATGTGAAGCTTCTTCAACATCAATTTGGTTCGCATTCAAGCTTATACCTATACTTCTTCTCTCACTCTATTTTTTTTTAAGATCTCAGATCTTTGTATGTTCGACTCTTAGTACAACTAGTTTTAGAATGAAATAAAATGATCTCATGATTCTTAACGTTTCTCCATAATTTAATCATCTTATGTTGCTTATCCTGATTTCAGCACCGGAGGACATGCCGAAAACTTTCTAGCAGTGGCAGCTTATAGACAGTCTTGCAGCTTGCTTAATCCCAGCTTTTCGGCTTGCAGGCAATTGCTTATCATAAAATCTTGGTTAATTCAAGGCTTTTGTATCAGTCTTTCTCTTGTTGATCTAATTTTTTCTCTCTGATCCATGAAAATTTTGAAATACCAATAATTGGTTGTTAGCTTAGGATTCAGGTGAGATTAGCAGAAAAATCCAGTGGAATTTAAAATCTATTCATGACCTCTTTAATTTATTGAAAATAATTTAACCCAGAGCTTCGAAAAATCCAGAAAATTCTCTCTTTTCCTTAAAAAGATATAGAGAAATACTAGATATTACTTTTCAGGAAGAAAACTATAAGCTGAAAGCTTACCGCGAGTTCTCTTAATTCGAGCTAGTACTAACTTTCTATTTAAGATCAAGAGTTCTAGTATACGGGAAATAATATAGATAATCCCTAAAAACCAAAATTCTTTTAACACAATTTTAGGAAATTGTTTTTTTTTTTAACATGTTTAAGCGGATCCAAATCCGAAAGAAGAAAAACTGAAGTTCTCTTGTTATATATGAGGTGCTATATTGTTAGCTTTAATGTAACAACAAATTTCGTTGAGACAAGAGGGTATATCTTAATGGTAACACCTTAAATTTATTGAACATATGGTATTTTTCCCGAAAATGTATATACATCCTTTTCACTTGTCTTGTGCTAGACAATGAATATCTACGAACTATGTCTTTCATTTTCTTTAATTTATATGTTTCTTGAATTTTTGAATACAATATTCTAAATATGATATTACGATCACCACAGGAAGTAACGAATCCGTGCATGGCTCGGGTCACATGATAGTTCCTCGTATACATTAGTCCAACCTTTGTAATAGCAATTCAGGTGACTACAAGAATGGAAGAATATTGATAGCCGAAGATAAATGGAGAAAACAATAAGATCAGTATTATCAGATGATGATAAGAGTAGTTGTGGAAATAGCATGCAGAATAGTAACTCATCTTCGTGTCAAAAGTCCTCATTGTTTGACTTAAATGAAGTGGCTTTTGAAGAAGGAAACAGTAGTACAAGCAATGCCGCCATTGTTAATGATCAAGCTGAAAGCAAAACAAAGGAGGAGAAAGAGAAGACGACAACAACAACTAGAGTTAGGCAATATATTCGATCGAAAATGCCTCGGCTTCGATGGACTTCTGATCTCCACGGGGCTTTTGTGCATGCAGTTGAAAAGCTTGGCGGCCAAGAACGTAAGTCAAATCTATAACATGCTAGTTATCCACCGATGCGATGCACGGAAATATGTCGTTGATTATCTTTTTTTACTTAATAATGTAAATGTAAATACGTTAAAAGTCAATATCTTTTATCAGTAATCAAGTATGAAGATAATTAAGACATGAAAAAAACAAATTGGCAGGATTGTGATTAAATTATGTCAGGGAGTGCTTTTTTTTGTTTGGTTTGGGTTAAATTTTGAACGATAGATTATGTTGGAAAAGAAACTTACGTGTAAGGCAAGGTATTTTGTTTGAGATTAAGGGATAGTTCAAGTGGTTGAGACTATCTCTCTTAGCAGTGAGGTCTTGGGTTCAATCCCATGGGAATGGGGATTCAACCAACAAAAAAAAAAAAGGTGAGGTATCTTTTATATATAGTATAGATATAAGCTAAATTCGAGCAATACTATACATCACTTTCTTTAGTTAGGGTCAAAGTCTTGAATTCATTCCCATGGGTAGAAGTAGCAAATGGGTATTCGTGGATCAACCCGACCCGTTTAACAAACGGGTCAATGGTATTAAAACCCTAAACTGACCCTAATGGGTTGGTAGGTTAGGTGGGTTGTTAAAGCGGGTTAGGCGGGTTGCTTTGGCTGGTTCCCGGGTCATTTTTCGGGTTAGCGGGTCGCTTTGGCGGGTTAGGCGGGTTCAAGGGTCGTTTTTTCATGTTTGGTGGGTTGGCGGGTTAAGCGGGTTATTTTGACGGGTTCGTAGGTGCGGGTTGGGTCGTGGTTGACCCGTTTGTCTGGCAAGTTACTAAATCATCAACCCTAACCCTATTTTTTTACGACTTAGTTGGGTCGACCCGCGGGTTTCAACCCGTTTTGCCACTTCTATCCATGGAAATGGGGATTCAACAAAAAAAAAAAAGGTGAGGCATCTTTTATATGTTGTACAGATATAAGCTAAATTCGAGCAATATTATACATCACTTTTTTTCGTTAGGGTCAAAGTATTGAAGTGGGTACGGTATATTACTTCAAAATTTATTTCAATGTCGCTTATGACTTATTTGAGCAACATTATTATATTTTCGTCTTTGCTATATGAAGGGGTGATTAATCGCATGACATAAAGTATTACTCTATGTATTTGGTTTTTTTCTTAACCTTTTTTAGTTTCTTAAGGGTGCTTCATGTTGTGCTCAGGAGCAACTCCAAAATTGGTTCTTCAATTGATGAATGTGAGAGGACTTAGCATTGCTCATGTAAAGAGTCACTTACAGGTCCTAAATCATGACATTAATTTGGCTTCTAAATGTTTGAAAACCATTTTATTCAACTTATAATTAAAAACTGCTTTAAATTATCCCCATTTTCTTTTTAACGGAAATTTTGCTATATATATATCCAGATGTACCGGAGCAAGAAGCTTGATGAATCTGGGCAAGGTAACAAAACCATATCTATCAACACATATATACAACTGAGAGATCTATTTTTCTTTTATCTCCTGCAACCCACATATTAATTTAATTCACTCGGTGAGATTATACTACTAGCTAAATAATTGTCCAAAAAACTTTTGACTTCTGTACGATGAGATCATGACTTTATCTTGTACGCTGCAATTAGATGTGTACTTTATTTTCCCGGTCATGGGTTTAATTGCAAAATAGTTTTTCGTAAAATGCAAGATAACGTTGTGTGTATATGGCAAATGCACCTAGCTATTTAATGCTCAAATACTCAATAGAATAAAGTACTAATTAAGCGAATTAAATTATTTTAACCTAGGGATGATATCATATTATTTCCACTTAAGTCATAGCACAAATTCATTCGTCATGGGTAGTCCTTGATATCCATAATAGTTTCATGTTACATTTGCATAATTACTACTCGTTTTATGTGCGGAAACTGACATTTCAAGAATGAATCAGATAATATTATAGCTATGTTAGATCTAGCATCATAGCGTCTCGTACTCAAACATCCGTTCGAACCTTTTTCTCTACCCTTTCTTACCCTAAAAAGATAATGAGATTTGCATTCGACATTTAGATCTAATGCTAGATTATCTTGATGCTAATTAACATGAAAGTTGCATCTGATACAGAACTATCTTATACCAATGGATTTATGAGTCGAATGGATCACATTACAGAGATGTATAAGAGGTACAATCCCCATTACAAGACGAATGACAAAAACCGGTTGTTGTCATCACTCACCAGATACTCATTTGATCCCAAACCAAGCTCATCAAGGTAAGCCAATAATATTCAACATGACCATGTGACATATTTTACATAATTTAGTAATAATATATCTTGAGTACGGTCTTTTACGGACCTTGATCATATAATGGTATAGTTTCGAGTACTAGATCACTCTTTTATATATTCCTTGAAAAATCCCAAAACTTTTACGAACATGTAACATGATCCCTTAAAGTGTTAAACAGGTCTTGGCCCTTCAATTTTCCGATAACAAGATCACATGCGTTGTGGAACAAGGAGCATCAAGGACTAGAAAGATGTTTGAGTCACCCCTTGACCTTCAAGAATATGGAGAAGTTTAACCAACGTGACATAGGGTTTGCAATTTCACCTGTTACTAGACATAGTCGATTTCTTCATGAAGACTACACAATGTGGCCTCCTGATCATCAAGAAATTGTGAAGAATCATGGACCTACTGGCAACTTGGCTCAACCTTGTATATTGAACCCTGCCATGGACGCCAAGAAAAATGAAAAATATTCATCTTGCACTACATGTGAAGACGAGTTTGAACCATCCTTTCGCCAGCAGGTAATAATATTACACATGCACGCACACGCACGCGTACATGACATAGAGTCTGTTTAGCATAATTTTTAGACATTCAAAAATGCTTTTTATGTGTTGAAAAATTGAAATTAACTTATTTGGTTCATTTTCAAAAGTACTTTTACATAAAAGTCAAAGTTAAAAAGAAGTTGAAAACCCAGAAACTTCAAATTAAAGCTTTTCAAAAAGAACTTCAAAAAATATTTTTACATCATGTCAAAAATTATTTTTCTTTTTTTCTTTTCCAAATGTACTACTCCATATTTTTAAAAGGTTAATATTGCCATCAAAACACCTAAAAGCTTTCCTATTAGAATACAAGACTAAACAGTCAACGACTTTTATTCAATATCAATTTTAACCAAAACTCTACAACTCAACAGTTGAAATCTTACAATTAGGTCAAACAAAGCCTATACTCATACATATATCGATCCATGCACTCATACACACACTATATGCACTCTCTTTATCTTGCATGCGCACACATGCATATAAGTGAATGCACTATACGGTCATTGAAGTCTGTAGCAACCACTAACCCCAAAATATATTAAAATTAAGTATAAATGTAGTTATAGTACTCTAAGAAATTAATTAATTTTGACTGAAAAATCACTTACATAATCATTAAATTTAATTATATCTTATAGTCAAACACATCCATTTAATTATTCAAGCATTTTGCACATGCAGCTTCAAGCAGGTCCAGAAGGAAAGCAATTTCAACCTGTAAGTGAAGCATTATTGCGAGGAGAAAAGATCGCTAAGCACAATGGCGTGCCGAATTTACAATTAAGTTTGAGCAACAACTGTGAGAAATTGGAAGATATTCAGGGCACAGATGACACCAAGACCATGTTGTCTCTTTCTCTATAACCAATTATTTGATCCAAAACCATTTTATAGAACCATTTAGATTGAAACTATGAATATGTTAAAGAACTATTGAGCACCAAGGCCAAACTGGAGCCGAGTACTCGTCAGGGTCTGACCGTGTGTATTTGACTTGAACATCAAAGTGAGACCATGTAAGTACTTGCCTTCGATGCCTGGCATATAATTGTTATTTTAAGCGTTGTATCTAAATTTAGTTCCTCCTCAAAAAGATAGTTAAGAAAAGGTTGATTTGATTTTATTGTCCATTAAAGATGTGTCAATTACAACTAGGAAGTTGATAAATCAAGCTGTTTTAATTGCTCTTCAAGTTTTTCTAATCCATTATGACTTGGAAGTTGACAAAATGACATTATAAAAATCATTGGTCTATAATTTTTAGAAGTCAAAGTTGATCATCATAATGGCTATTTGCTCACATTCCATGGAACCGTAAATCGTTGCTGTATACCACTTTATATGATAGTCGTGTAATTATGGGCTATGTTAGTTGATGAGGTTGTTGAGAACCAAATTATAAGTTAATCAACACATTTGTCAGTCGCACGGTAAACATAATTAATATGAGATCTTTTTTTTTTTGTGTGATGAGAGAAATTCAGCTGGCCGAGCCCAAACACGGGTACACTCAGCAGAGTCCGACCAACAACTGACAAATTCTGGATGCACAGCACGTCTCCAATATTGTGCACCAAGTAAGTCGAGAGCACTCAACCCAAGGGAGTGAACTGGATTCGAACCTGAGTCATGAGCCGTATCCGTCTCCAACTCTTATGGCTGGACCATTTCTAGGGGTTAAATTTGAGATCTTTTCTAAGCTCGCAACACTTTATCTTTTTGTCAAAGAGGGATTTCATTTACACAACAAATGAACAAAACATCACGAAAAAGTCCACCCAAAGTGACTGGACCAACAAGAAAAACAAAACAGGTAATACACAAACAGTAATGGCCTAAGGGTAGAGCGGAAACTGCAACTACCAAGAATTGGATCAAAACAACTAAGCCCAAACCCTGAGGCAAGCACAATCTTTGAAGTGGACTATGCACTTACATGTCCTTGCATAGGGCCAATTGCCATACAAATTTAACAAAATTCTTTTATTTGTCTATTTCCTTTTCATTTGCCAATTAAGTATATGATTAAGTAATAGTAACAGTGCAAATTATATCTTGCATCTGTAGGTACACCTTGTAAAGTGTATCTGTCTATTTATTTAATACCCTATAACTATTTATCCAGTAAGTGTTTGTTCAATACCGTACAACTATTTATCCAGTGATTGTTTATTCAGTGTCTCATAACTATTTGTCCAATACCCCACAACTATTTATTCAGCGGTACACCTTACACTATATACTTGCAGACATATGATATAAGTTCTCGTAGTAATAGCCTTTTTGGCTATGCTTATTTTGGGTTTATAAGTCTCAACAGTAAAAAGTATGTGAGAGGAAATTTTTACTGTTAGGACTTATAAGCCCAAAATAAGCAGAGCCAAACAGGCTCTAAATAAATGATGAACATAGAGTAATATTCAATAATCCTTTCTAACTAAATATTATGATGAAACGAAGTTTATTATTTGACCCCTAAAAAGAGAAGAAAACTATGAAGTTTAGGTCCAACTCAAGTTCTTTTTTGTGTGCACATGATCAAGAACGAGAAAGAGTTAAAAGGTATTAAAAACAAAGTAATAAGAAGAGATGGAGAGTTGAGCATTCATATATGCTTGCTACAAAATACAAATAGCTAGCTAGTCATTATTTTACATTCTACAATAGAAATACTTTTTCTTTTAAATGGAAAAATTACAATAAAATAAACTTAAAAATAAATCTAAATCTAAAAATGATTAAATGACAACGAAACCTTAATTAGCAACAAAATACAAACAAAGAAACAATGCCTCGTTTTTTTACAATAGATAAAACTTACATTGATATATGATAATGCCTCTCATTTGCAATATCTTCTCTCAAGCTCAAAAAAGACTAGGTAGTACCACCGCCACAGCCACCTCCACCACCACAGCCACCTCCACTGCCGCCATCCCCAGCGCCTCCACCATCACCACCACAGGCGGCTCCACCACCAGCACCACCATCACCTTTTTTCTTCTTCCCAGACGAGGAACCTGCATCGCTGCAGTCACCACATGCAAAAATAAGCATGGACATAATTGCAATTGACACCACCACCATGTAGAGCAACAACAAGCCTCCTCCACCACCACCACCACCACTCAACGTGTGGCTATTTTCGGCGAAATGCACCCCATCTGAAGCAACCAAGAATCTTGCCATTTGTTTATTTATATTTTTGAATCTCAGTTATTCTTCTCTATCTTTTCTTTGTTTACTACAATGTAATGCACTGGTGTGTTACTATTTATAGAGCCATTCTATACTTACTAGGAGGACAATGGGGGTTGTTCACATCATGCATGCAGGGGTCCATCAAAAATATCTCAAGATATTAAGGCCATGCATGAAAAAGACAATATATGAATAATTTAATAGCTATATATATAACATTGTCCCTGAAATATCTAGTAGGATTTCTGCACAAGTGCACTGGTCATGATGTCCTCGAAAACAGCCCAGTGGTAAGATAACAGAGTTGAACGTGACTCAAAAATCGAGTTAAATTTAGTTCTTTACAAAAATATTAGACATTTTATCCAATTCCTAGGACAATCCTATGATAAAAGTTGGGATCCATCGCAGCTTAAAAATTGAATTCAATCTTATTCTATCCCTACTCTAAATTGGAATCCAAATTTATTGATGGTTAAAATCATAGGTCAATTTATAATTTATTCATCCAAAGTTTACCACATGATGAAAGTCTTCTCTTTTGAATTTGAAAGTGCTGTGCTGAGTTATTCCAGTACAGTGTGTGGACCAAATCCAAATGATTATAGAAAGAATGAAAATGACATGGGTAACTCAAATTATAGATCAAAAGGATATTCTTTTAAAATCAGCGGGAATTGGCTAACAACTTGTATTCTGGTTTTCTTGTACGAAATCATTTGACCAAAAAAAGAAAAAAGAAAGGTCTCACCTGCTTTATAGTTTGCGAAAACCTCATGCATTTGCACAATGACAAATCATGATGCGAACGTCATTCAAGTTAGTACTGTAATTTTCTTTCTAAGAAAAGAAAAAATAAACGAGTTAGTTTCAAATATTTTTTAAAACTCAGCATGTTATTCTCATATTTTTCAAAAAGTGAGACGTAACTATTTAATTCCCCAGCCTCAATACTTTTCGTGGGAGAGTGCACATTATATTTTTATTAATTTTATTTATTATTCAAATTATTTTAAATTATTTATTATTATATTTTAGTAATTTTTGTTATTTTATATTTTAATAAATTTAAATTTTTTTAATTTTAAATTATTATGTTTTATTATTTTATTTATTATGAAATTATATTCAAAAAATATTAATAATAAAAATAATGCCGATATTTCTACCTAAAGAAATTTTAAAACTTCTTCCTGCAAATTACAAAGGGAGAAGTATCCATTTAAGTCCAAAACTACGTTAATTTTGGGCTCAAGCCGAGTTTTAAAATGAAAAACCAAACTACCATTTTTTTTTTTCGACATGGATGTTTACGTTAGAAAAATCAGTTTAGCTTTTGAAACCAGAAGACCAAACTAGCTCAATAGTCAGTTTCAACGTTCACTAGTTGCCAAAACTGAGATTTGTGTCGTAATTAGGTACGCTAATCTTCTATGATTGTTGTCACAACATGCTTTTTGGCAGTGACTCAGAAACACTTTAACATTGGGAAATGAAAATAACGTTACTAAAGGAACTAAATAGTGTTACCGTAATAATAATAACTCTATGAAAGGAACCAATGGTGAATTATAATGATGATGCGCAATGAATTGGCCATCACCATTGATTGTCCACACCAGACCACTTTAGTCCCGTTTCCAAATAATCATTATAAGATCTATTTCATAACGTTATAATGTTTCGAAGGTCTCTATTTTCTCAACATTGATCATAATGAAATTATACACAAAATGAGAAAACTGACAGTGCAGAGAGTTTCATATTACAACTACACTTTATACTTTCATATGTATATTTGGTTTTAAAGTTATAACCATTTACAAGTAAAGATGATAAAATTTATTTCTAACTATAGCATTGGAAGTGTAGATCAAAAAAATTTTCAATTTTCAACCACACTATACTACCAACTTTTGAAAAAAATGTACACTTTTTAACCACCTTTGAACCCACACGAGTGAGAGATTGGCCAATAACGCCTGTTGGCATTCCAGCCTTCCTTCTCCTTTGAGGACCTATCCGAGAGAGAATCCAGCACTTCTTGGTCGTGAATATCTGAACTAGTTGGAGCACATAGAGCAAGAGGAATGCAGACATGGCTTCAACTATGTTTCTGGTATTGGTGTCAATCTTTTCTGATAGAAAAGGATATATGTGAGTGTTCAGCAGTTTACAACGATTAGGCATACAAGAGTCTGATCAGGAGATTTTCGACTACTAGTTAAAGCTATAAAATAATTTACCTCAGAGAAGTTCATATGTTGATGCGGTGCTTTTGTTGTTTTAACCATCGTCTCCCATTTAGGACCAGAAGATTTTAGCTTGGATGCCTGGTATTTAGGAGTTATGCCTGTTCCAAGATATGAATGCATGGATGCATTCTTTGCAGATATGGAAGGCAATGTCCGGCCAAGCCAAGAATCTGTTGGAGATTTCGGTAAAGGTGGGGGAGCAGGAAGCTCCAAATGGTTTTCAATCTCATCAGCTTTTGGAGGTGCCTTTTGAGTAGGTTCCTCTTGAGGCACCTTTAGACTTGCTAAGATAGTAGACTCCTTGTTGAGGTCTTGACTTTGGCTAAATGGTTTCAGTGCCACTGTTCTCGTATCCTGTTTCATTTTATCACTTGCAGATACCACATGAAATTCTACTGGTTTCTGTATATCAGGCTGAGACTTAGCTCCTTCGTCCACAAGGCCCAACTTATTGATGCCAGTAATTGAAGACTCTATATTTGGTTTTTGCTTGATCCTCTCTCTAAGCATTTCATACTCCTTTTCTTTTATGTCTGAGTGTATTTTTGAAGAAGAAAATTTTGTGTTCAGAGATTCCACCTTATGTACAGTATCTACATATAAAGTTTTCTCAACCACAGGACTTCCTGTATCCAATTCGTTGGAGTCTTCCTCATAAGCTAATAATTCCTGAAAGCTTGGCAAGACTCTTTTACCCCACTCAGAGCCAGGAGCCTCTGAATTATTTGCTTCTTCAGGAATGGTAATGGCTGCTTGGTGTTTGTATGACTTAGGTGATCCGTTACCATTGGATAAGGCACCACCTATGTCCGAATGCCTGTATGGAGACATTCCTTCATGCTTCTTGTAATTGTTCTGGTAAAAGGTTTGGTAGTTCTCATTCTTCCTGTTGTTCCTATTTACTTGCAGCTTAGTCGTCTGGAAACCTCTGGTTGATCTTTGTTCGCCAATATCAGATTGATACTGCAATAACTATGAGAATATAACTGAGTATGAAAAAGTGGCCTAAAGTAAGCACAAAAATCGCAAACTGAGGGGTGTGGGGAGGGGGCTTATTGTTAAGAATGAAACTCAGTACCTCATAGTCAAGTTCACTGCAAGAACCAGAAGATGAAGATCTAGCCTGCGTTTTACTGAGAGGAGACATAGGTGCTCGGGTACGGACACTCATTCCGGGTACCGGATTTAGAAGGCAAAATGAGCTTCTAAAACCAAGACGCGGAAGTAACCCGCAAACTTTACTAGGAAAAACTTCTTGCTCGTCATAATCATCATCGCTATCTTCTTCTCCACTATCATGGTTGTGAGAGTAATCTGGCATAAAATTTGGCCCATACCTGAGTCGAGGCTGCTTGTCCGCATTTTTCACCTTCTTTAACTGTCTCGGATGCTCTTGAACTATTGGTGGTTTCCTAGGAGCATGTTGGGGAGTTTCTAAAGCCATTGCCTTGGCCGCTGGGAGAAATCGACCCATCATGAAATCCCGAGTTTGTGGATCCATAGCAGGGTTTCTAGATGTTTTTATATCTGCATCATCTAGTCCACTCAAACCACTTACACTGCAGTATATAAAGAATGACTCAGTCCTTGAAAGTGTGTCGAGGGCATCTAAATATGCTTCGTCCCCATCACCTGAACTGGAATTTTCCTCCTGCTCTTTTGTACCTTCAGGACTTTCACATTTTCTAATATCCTCATCTAAAGGTGGCAAACTCAGTGAGCCATATGAAACATTTCCTACTTGGTTATTTTTGGCACTTATCTTTGCAGAAGTGTTATCAGTATCTTGTTGGTCAGCTTTTGCAACTCTACCTGGAGGAAGCTTGGGTGCAGCAGGAGGTCTTTCAACTGTCTGAGTTTGTGGCTTGGTTTCATCCTTAGGTCTTCCAGGGCTCTGCTCCCAGAAAAAAGGCACGGTTCCTGGATTACTCACTGGGCCTGATTTCAAATCTGATCTGTAATGAGGAGGTTGAAGCACATTGGGAAGAGATTTATCAGTTCTACTCTTGCCATCACTTATCAAAGCTGCTCCAGTTGTGAAGTGTCTCACTGACAGAAGTGGTTTATCAAAGTTTAGCTGCTTTTCCTCCATCACATTCTTCTGCAACATGAACTATCTTTATATCTGTTAAGAGTACCACTAATGATTAGGATCCAAACTGATATATATGAGAAAAATACTTTAAATATCCCTTATTACAATTTTTTTGTTTTCATAGCTCAATAATGCTTTATTAACTACAGAATTTGTACCCAGCAATATGCTGTAAATCTTTCTTTGTGTTCAAGGAACAAATTAAAGAAAAATTTATCAACCCAGCCTCAAATGGACTAATTTGAAGTGACTCTCCAAAACAAGCCTTTTGGTTGATGTCCAAATATTTCACTAACAGGACTATCTTGCTGAAGTGCTATTGATATGATCAAACAGTCAATTGCCTTCTTCTGATCATAATTTTCTCTAACCAAAATATACCTATGATGTCAATGCTGTCAAGTAATTTCTAGCACAACATATACAAGAACACATAGGATTAAGGGGAAGCTCAAGTCGTTGACATTACCTCCCAAAGGAGTGAGATCCTAGGTTCAAATCTCGTGGGGGATGGGGGGTTTGGGGTTGGCAAAGAAGTTCAAAAAAATAAATAAATAAATAAATAAAAAGATATATACATGAACACATTAACTTTCATTCAGAAAATTTTTACCAGGATTCCGAAGATGTTTATCTGGATAATATGACCTAAGAAGTCAAGGTGATCCATAAAAATTTTTCCTGCTAATATTCATCATTCCATTGTAATATCAATCACCTTCTGCACAGCCTCTCACATTAACTTATAAATAACACAAATTGATTAGTGACCCTCTAGACTTCGAATATCGAATATGAAACAGGAATAAATTATATATCGCAAAATTTAAAGAAACAAAAGTGAGATAAAGAAGAAGAAGATGATGATGAATATGATGAAACTCACAAAGTTTAATATCAATACTAAAAATTTTCAATTTTTGATTTGACAGAATCAAAATATTCAATCTTGAAAAGTCCTGCCTCCTCTGCCCCTAATCAAAACTTGTCAACCCAATATATGTAAACATATCCCCATGTCTCTTAATCAGTCAACCTATTTCTACATATATCAAACCATTTGTACATATACACTACTGTCTTAACCAGTCATGCTTACTGTTATATTTTAAACTCACATCAGAAACTATCAAAATTCCAATAAATTAACCCAAAAAAAGAAGATTCATAACAAGTAACATCTCAAGATTCAAACTTCAATATCTCATTAAAATATATAAATCTAACCAGAATGACCCAAAAAATCAATATTCTAACACCCCCTCATAATATCATAAATGCATCCATCAAGCAACAAGCAAGAATATTACCAAAAATCCAAAAACAAAGGCTGCAAGAGAAAGAAAGATTGTACCTTTGATTACTGAAAGTTCTGGACTCTTGGCTGCAGCTATTATTTTGGTTGAATAATTGAACATATGCATATAAAACATATATAAAAAAACAGTTTTTAATGTTTGTGCTTGTGGAAGCAAAGCTGTGAAACAGCAAGAATCAGATAAAGAAAGCTTTAACAAAAGAAGGGGTTGATGAGTTGGGTTGGTTGGGGGGGGGGGTTGTTTGGCACTTTGGTTTAAACTTAATGCAGTTTATGGCTCTGTGTGTTTGTGTGTGTGTTTTATATCTTAACGATGATGTCTGAACAACAAAAAAACCTTGTTAAAATATTACAAGAATCAGTACCCTTGACTTTGCCTTTTAGTCTCGCTGGTTTTGGATCATGTGATGACATTTATAAAAAAATGTACATGGACCCCTCCAAAAGTCAGTGTCCTACAGATGCATCATTGTGCATTTAAGTGTGAAATCTTGGAAAAAGAACGGATTTTTTCCAAACCTTGTCGGGGTTCCCAACTCTCAACTTGGTGTTATTGTAATGTAATCATAATGGAATTATTTTTTTGCACCTCAACTACTCTGTATCATTGTGGTGTTGTATGCTTCATTATTTCTGGTCCACTCAAAAGATTAGCTTTCTGGACTGAGCTTTTACTTTCCACAGTTGCAAAAATGATTTAAAAGCATTTTTACTTTGTTCTTGTCTTTTTCTTTTCTCTCGTTCTTTACTCATGTTTTCATGTCTGTAGTTTAAAATCCAACCTCGTAAACTAAATTAGCATCATAGTATTATACATTTAGAAAAAATCGTTTTGGACAATTGTCATACTAAATCCAAAAGTACGTTAGTTAAACTTGTAATACTTATTTACAAATTGCTTTTGCATCATTTTCACACAAATATAAGACATCAAATGATGGCGTTCATTTTTTTCTTCAATTATGAGCTTAAAATTATTCCCCAAGAAAAACTTGTATTCATTGATTAAAATTTGGGAAGTAATGGATTAAGTTTGCTAGACTCACAAAATCTAAGTAGACTTGCATAACTTTTTATTCAATTATCTTCGGTATAAGCTTCTTCTCAAAAAAAAAAAAAAAGATTAAAATGTGAATGATGACAAATCTTTGAATTTTACCTTCAGCTGCACTCGTGACTTTGATTGACAGTTACGGTTTTGTTGCTTTATGTTGTGAGAGAAGGTAATACCCATTATTACAACGACAAAAATCAGTAGCTGATTCATTTGGCAAATATTTGCTTTTTGATAATCATAATTTAAAAAATTGTCAGTAATTTTTTTGCCCGAATATGATTAGCACAACTTGAATGAAACTGCAAAATAGGGCTCGTTTGGATTGGCTTTTTTTAAAGCGTTTTTTTTAATAACTTTTGAGGAACAATTTTTTTTGAGAATTAAAATTTCTGACTTTTAAAAAAAGCTGTATTTGAGCTTTTTTTAGAGTTTTAATTTTTTTAAAACCAAATTACATAATTTTTACAAATTTAATGTAACTTTAAAAAAAAATATTTTTTCCTAAAAAAAAAAAACCCATCCAAACAAGCCCTAGAATAGGACAAACAAAGCCAGGTTAGTACTAATTAAAAGCCCTCCGGCACTCAAATCCTAATGATTCAAATAAAAATAAGAGTTAGGAATGCTTTGAAATTTGAAAATATCAAGTATGCGGGGGTGTCGTCCCTTTAGCCCTGGATTTGCTCTACATCGATAAATTAAGAGTGAAGATACTTTAATATAAATGGAACTTTGGCTACATATAAGAGCACGACTCTTGTAAAAAAATTCAACTACAATTATTCTAAGACTCGTTAAACAAGGGGTCTAATTGTTGCATGTAGGTAAGAGTCCTAACTAGAATTCTATTGAAGGTCTTTTAGCAACTGGTTAGGGTGTAGGGCCTGACCACGATAAAATCGTAGCTGCATGGAATATGATCTCAAGATCCAAATAAGTCGAAACCCTTTTTGAGTCCAATATTTTCTGAACCAAGAATGCATAGGTGACCTAATAAGTCAAAACCCTCTTTGAGTCAGGTGCACCCGTCCAGGGGTTGGGGAGGGAGAAAAAAGAAGAAAGTATTGACAATTCTAATCTTTTCCTAACCACAATTACATTAGACATTAGTGGAGCAAAAACTTTTTTTTCTTATATTGCATCAAATATAAACTTCAACCTTTTTTTAAAACTTCAAGTGTGTCAATATTTTCTATCATGAAATATTTTTTATTTGAAGATATTTATCAATTTTCAAGTTCTAGAAGCAAAATATTATAATGACCAACCTTTTTACATGATTGGAATTCAAGGAGTAATTTAAGTGGTTGAGACTTCTTTCTTTAGAGGTGATTATCTGGGTTCAAATCCCATGGAAGGCAGGGGGTTGGATTGAATAGATTGTATTGGTAATTTTCTTTGGATTTGAATCCCATGGAAGTAAGCGTTGAATAATATGTTTTAATTGATGCATCATATTTGTGGCTTGGATATCCATAGCTCACCTTTTTTCTCTCTTTTTTTCTTTTTTTTTTCTTCTTCGATTCAGATTTGCATTGGTAATTTTCTTTGGATTCAGATTCCATGCAAGCAAGGGTTGAATATATGTGTTTTGATTTGTGCATTATATATGTGGTTTGAATATCCATAGCTTACCTTTTCCTCTCAAGATTTAGATCCTATGAAAGCAGGGGGTTACCAATGACACGACTAAAGGACCGACCATGGCTCCGATTTCAAGTCTTTTCAAAATTCAAGTGTTTTGGTTGATGCATTACATGTGGTTTGAATATCCGTAGCTAACTCTTTTTAATGTTTTTTCTGCTACAAGTAAACAAATAGTTTTGAATCTGTAACCGACCTTTTAAAACTTTTTTTGGGATTCAGATCCAATAGAAGCAGGGGGTTGCCAATGACACAACTAAAGGATTGACCATGTTTCCCATTTAAGTCCTATCAAAATTGTAGTGTTTTAATTGGTTCATTACATATGTGATCCGAATATCCGTAGCTAACTTTCTTTTGGGCTATAGGTCAACAAATATTTTTTTTTTTTGAAAAATTAAGTATAGTTGGGTTGAATAGATTCTACCAGTGACCCAACTAAAGGGCGATTATGTTTCCGAGCAAGGGTTGAATAAGTTCTAACCAATAACACAATTTATTCAAGTATTTTAATTGTTGCATTACATATGTGGTCTGGATATTCGTAGCTCACTTTTTATTTTTTAACATACAAAAGTAAAAAAAAAAATTAAAAAATTTAAAACTGTGGGGTGGCAGCGGTCATCAGATGCCTCAACTATGGCTCTGCCCCTGTTTGGAAAGCTCATACAAAGCTCTCATTGCTTTAGGCAGAAAATGACTCAAGATCCTTTTTGCAAAATTTGTGAAAGTGAAGTAGCGACCCCGGAGCACGTCATTCTCCTCCGCCGCTAATGTCAGGCTTTTTGGTTTGCTTCAATTTTCCACTGTTCTTTCGAACCTTCATCTATTCTTGTTGATAACTCTATGAGATAGAGTTATTTTGTGGCTATTTTGTATAGGATTTTGGCGTTTTCCGTATGAATTTGAATTTTTATATGTTTGTTTTTAATAAATTTTAAATAGTACCTACTCATGTCATGTTTTGGTATATTTTGGGTAGGAATAAAGTTAGTAGATGCTATGGGAGCAGAAGATCTATTTTTGAGTTGTTTTGGGTGCTAGAGGCATGGAAAAGTTGAAGAGAAATAATGCGGACAGCAAAGCTTTCGCTTAGTGACACTAATTTTTGCCTAGGCGAAACTGAAGAACTTGAAGAAAAGATAGATCTAGAGTGATATTTGCTTAGGCGAGACCAATTTTTTCATAGGCGAATGAAGTGGAGTTGAAAAAGATGTTGTCAGAATTTTTCTCACTTAAGCAAACTCTAGGTCACTTAGGCAAGACGTGTGTTTGTTGGGCTAAAAAATAGGGTATTAAATGTAGTCCAACAACTATAAAAACCTTGTTTTTGACTCCCTTTTTATAAGAAACAGGTTTTAGAAGTTGGAGAACACTTTGGAGACCAAAAACTCTATGAGTTTTCTTTCTTTTAACATCTTTTTAATTATTTTGGTCATGGATTTTAGATCTTTTGAATGTTTTATTTTATTTTTTCTTATTCTAGCATGAACTAAACTCTTTTTCTAGGATTGCAATGGAACTTTTCTGATTGTTTATTTGAATAGTTTCTCTTTATTTGTTCCAATTTATTTTTTTGGTGTTTATTCAATCCTATGCTTGATTTATCATATTGCTTGGCCACCAATATATACGATAAACCCTAATTGAATTGGGAAAGGAAATTAGGGTAAGATCTAGATTGAATAGTTAAGAACAAATTAATTTAAGTGGTTTAGGTTGATTTGTTTTGTGATTGAGGTAGGAATAACCTCGTTGCCCTAGGTAGTCCAAAGGAATCCATTCTTCATCAATCCAAATTAATAATCTAGCATAGGAATATAGCTAGAGGTTTAAGAAATGTTAGGTCTATTTGTATTCGGGAGGAACATTTAGAAACATTAGAATTTCAGATTAGCACCAAGGATTAAATTGGGTAAATATAAGAATTGCTAGACAATAAATCAATCGTTTAAGGGAAATTGTAATCCTAGGTCTTTAATTGTTAGAAAACTTTGCCTTTTTCTCTATTTGCTTTGTTTATTTACTTCCAATTCCTTTAGTTTTAATGTCCCAAAATATCCATATTCTTGATTGTTTGAATTAGATAGAGTAAACAAGTTGGTAGTTAGCAGATTCAGATAGTAATTTTTTGTGAGAACGATCTCTTATTCATTCTATATTATTTGTATGCCATCACATGCACTCGCATGTTATCACGGAATCCGTTGTCACTCGTCTGGATACTTGGCTACTTGGTCTTTTCTCTAAGATTGACCGATCCGGACACTTGAAGACCGAAGCCCTCCCTCTTTTTGGAATTTTTTGCTTCTACGTGTGGGAATGAAGAACAATTTCATCTTCAATGGAATTTGAACCTATCCTCACTCTTCACGTGGCTCATGCTGCTCACCATTATTTTTTTATGGCTCAAACCTTTAAACCAGGATCATTCAACTTCTAGATCCACAGTAAACTCATCTCACATTGCTAACACTTGGCAATGTCATATGCATTCATGTGAATAGTCTTTAAGTTAACGACCTCCACAAAGAAAGAAAAGCGAAATATTCCCCAAAAAATATCAGATGAATTCATCGACTTCCCTTTAATTGAGTTGCAATAATGTAGATACTGTGCACCATGAAATCATAAAATTTATAACTTTGAGATTTAATTCAAAATAATTTGTTTGAGTTTAAATTTTCATTATTCAAAAGTAAAATACAAACATGGACTAATTACATTTTTATTTTTCCTTCGATAAAAAAGAACTCATCTTAAAAATAACTATATTGAATTTATTACTACATGACTATAAACTTACATCTTACTATGTATTGTTTGCAAAGTAGCTATAATAATTTGGGCTTGAATTTCATGAGGGGCGAGGGATGGATTTAGGGGTGGGGGATTTAAAAAAGAATCAATTAAGTGTTAATAAATTGAAAAAAGCTTTTCTTAAATAACTTTAATAAGATAATAATTTTTTGAATATTTTAATTTTTAATTATATAACTATTTAAATTACATAAACTTAAAGCAAATAAAAACATATAACACTCGTAATTCTGTGGATCCAACCCTTTTTTACTGGGAAAGATAATTTATATTAATAACTCAATTTAGCAAATTCTAGCATGATCAGCATAATCCTGTACAAGTAAAATTATATTTCTAAACAAAAGTGTGTGTGTGTGTATATATATATATATATATCACCATATGCATATCAATTTTTTTAATGAGCACAATATTGTGCCCATTAAAGTTAATAAGTACTAGTCTTTCTAGGTTTTTGTTGGAATATTGTAAAAGATTTTTTGAATGTAAAAGGGATTTCACTTTTTAATATGTGTAGCGAGAAGTTAATGTTTGTGCGAATGAATTTGCAAGCCACTCGGCAACCTATTGGACTTTGAGCATGGCTCGACAATCCTAGACTTTGAGTCTTATTTGATATTTCGATGTAATTCTAAATTCTTTTGGAGAAGGGCAAAAAGAGGATCATCCTCTTCAAAAGAAGGGTTAAATAAATAGCCTTGATCTCTATTAAAGGAAAAAAAAATGATGTTATGTATATGAAAAATTTTTAATTTTACATTAGAATTATTAAAAATAATAAATTTAATATAAAAATTATTAAAAATAATAAACCTTTATTATCAATAAAAATATTAATCCAATATTGACCCCTTTAATGTTGTATTTTAAAAAGACTAAATGAATATATATTCTCTAAACAGTAATTTACAATCGAATCCAAGCCCCGCGTCTCTGATTTGCTTCGGTTACATCTCTTTCTCTCTCTACATTTCTTTCTTTCTCTCTCTCTTTCAAATTTATATGTATGTATATGTATATCTATCTATCTAGCTATATATATAATATATATATATATATATATATATATATATATGCATGTATACACAGTAGCAACTTATAAGTCGTAGATATAGACAATGAAGCAAAATCTGTCGAGGTTCTAATATTTAAAAATTCAAGCTCTAAGATCTGCTGGTGGTGTAATCTCCTCGATCACACTCATACAAACACAAACATATATGTTTGTATTTGATATTTCTGTTTATGTTTTATGTGATGCTTAGAAAGAAGATTTTATTTCAAGTTTGTTGCATATGTGCGTGTCTGTGTGTGCGTGCTGTGTGTAATGCTCATACTCCAGCCAATTCTTTAAGTTTGAGTAGTTTTTTTTTTTTCCCCTAATGTATTGTTGTTTATGAATTAATATGAATTTGAATTGAGACGTGTGATTAGGTAATGTTTAATTGTTATTATTATGTTTTTTAGAATTATTTCATGTTTTGATTAATGCTAATTTTGACTGAACGTAACCGATCAAATTTTGTTGCGGCAGAGAAGTGAAAAGATGTTATTTGAGGTTATTAGTGAGTAGTGAAGATCTGGAATTTGATAGAAAAATTGACATTTCCAATCTTTGGAATTAATTGGAGTATTTATTGAATATCTTCTTTTCTAGTCGAAATTATTTATGAACAGAAATTGATTATTGATAAGGGGCTTTCTCTCGAATGTATGAATGTGTTTGTATTTATACTCTTATAACTATGGCTGAGAATGCACTGTGAATAGTAGCTATGTGTCCCTACTCTGTGCAATGTCGTTGAAGGGTCAATGTAATTGGTGAGTTTAATGCTGGTAATATTGATACTAGATTAAATACTTTGACGCCAAGGTTACTTGATATTTATGTCAAGTGGACATCTTTTATAGTGTTAGAGGTGTAGTAATCAAATTAGTTTTAATTGTCATTGGTACGTCATAGTTAGAATAGTTTTTTATTAGTTAAATTGATCAGTTTTTCATGGGTAATATACTTGGCCGTGTGAGTGGACAGACACCTCTGTGTGTGTATTACATGTTTCTGGCCAACGGGCGAGTGCTTGTTGCAAGTGGCGCTAGCTTTATTATCTTTAGGCTAACTGCTTGATAACAATTTGGTGAAAATTTGCTTTAAGTTGAATCTTCAAGAGGGGCATTCCTCTCTTTAAGAAGAACCGCGCAGGTGGGCCCTGCACTAGAAAGAGAACAGATTATCTAAATCAATTTCAGCATATCTTTTTCTCTTACTTGTCTGCAATTTCTTCATAGAGACGTTGTGAAATTTCTTGAAGCTTCGGAGTAGAGTGGTCTAATTGTGTAAAATAGTTGGTTCTTTATATCTGTAGTCTATTTGTTTTCTAAGGCTGTATCTTCTCATGGTCAATTAAATCCTCTTGATTTTGATCAAAGCTGTTGTGAGTTTTAGATATTGATTGGAAGAATCAAATTGGTCAGATGAATATGGCGTGTGTTTTATGAATCATGGAATGAGTAAGAGAAGGTGGGAGGGTGAAAGGTGTAGGAGAATGAATGGCCACAGGTAGGCACCTAGTTAAGTCATGAATGAAATTCTAGAGTCAATGGTTCAGTTAATTATGATCAAAAGATAGAAAACTTAGGCAAATTGGAAGTCACTATAGCATCAGAATCACCATCCCTTGAGTTCAGTTATTAGGTCACTGTAATATATTTTCGATCTTTTGGGTTTATGTAACTTGATGTTGGATGGTTGTCCCAACTGTTTTGAACTGCTGGGAGAAAGATTCCCACTTAATATGCCTCCAGTGTCTTATTTTTGTGTGGTGTGATTTGGTATTTGCTATGACTTAAGAAATGGTGTAATATTTGCAGTCACTTTCTTGGGTCTGCGTACACGCACAGGTTGTAGCAGTTTCTTCTATTCTAAATTGGATGTGTTCTAACTTTTCTTTGTTTCCTGTTGTTTCTTTTATTGAACGAATTCGTATGCTGTATTGGACATGAATCCGCATAATTGTTTCTATTTCAGGTACATTGACTCCAGCCAATGGGAATCTGAACGAAAGAGGTTTTGTGGAGTACCGAGTTCTTTTCTGGTGGAACTTTGAGGTTTACAAGCACTTTTATGTTAGAAGTGATGTTCTTGCAGCCCAAGTATTTAATGATATGGAAGACACACGAGATGAAGCTGGATCGTCAGAGCAGAGACATCCTGGTGCTGCATGGTGGTCTTCAGATTTTGTTGAAAAACTTAGATCTGTTTCCTTGGATCCTAGAGAAGAGACTCTAACGAATAAAGTATCAACTGAAAATGATGAATATGATAGGTTCTCACATCAGACGGCATCCCAGATCCTCTGGAGCACTGGGATGCTTAGTGAACCCGTACCAAATGGATTCTACTCTGTTGTTCCTGTGAGCACTGGGACTCATCTTTTAATTGCTATAAAATGTTGCTGTTCTGCTTGCTGTTTAGGACCACATATTTAGTTATTTGTTTCCCCTTCATTTGAGAAAGTGGGAGCTAACCAAATATAGAAGAAAGGAAATAGGAACTCTCTACTTGAATAAAATGACTTCAGGTTCACCAAACCTTAGGCCTTACTGTTAAACTGGTCAAGATATTCTTTAAATTCTTTAATTTTAACATTCGAATAGTCTTCTACAAGTCATAGGAGAGCCAAAAAGTCTGCTATTATCAAATACAAAATATGATAGCCTAATTTCCACATCTAAGGTTTTACTTTTCAGCTGCTGAAATACTTTTGAGCTCTATAATTTTGACAATTCAATAGCTTCTTTGGGTCATAGGAGAAATAAAAAGGACTGCTAGAGTTAGCTATCAAATATGGAAACCCCACATGTGAATTCTTTTACAGAAACTGCATTCAGACCAATGCCTTGCATGTTTTTGTCATAAATCACTAAGCCAATCCTATCACGTAATTTCGATGATGTGTCATTTGTGGAATAGCAATCTTAAGTCCAATTGTACATCTTGCATGCTTCTATATTTGGACTTGTGATGCAGAAAGTGATTTATGAGGATTTGATTTTGTATGACTTGATGATGTTAGACAAAGAATACAGAAGTCTACTTAATTTTGTCAGTATTGCTATCAGATTATGTATCAAAGGAAAGTATTATTGTCCTTATGGTTGTATGCATTGCCTTTTTATATTTTATGCATTAGATTTGTAATTCATCTCTATTCTAAGCAAACTGTTAATTGAATTCCTTTGTATCTAGTGGTCTCAACTCGCAATTAACTTCTAGTCATTCTTCTGATCAGAGAGGTTCATACTCTTAGTATCATGTTTTTATGATATCTTAAAATTCTTGTCAGGGAACTTGATTGTAATGGAAGGTGTTAGTCCTATTCCATGAAGTGGAAAGATACTCTACTAGTCTACTCGTAAAGATTGATTGTTCCCGTCATTCTGTTTCTTAGAAAAGCCTAAAGTCCAACCATGTGGTACTAAAATTTGTTTCATCTTGTGGTAGAACAAATTTTGGGCTGTGGATAAATGTCATGATACTTTACACTTGACCTTCTGAATTTTTCTCTTAAGTATGAGGCTGAAAAAGAAAAAGTGACAAGTACAACAATTCTCTTTAGCACAAGAAGTAAAATACTGGTCTCTATTCAAATGAATTTTTAACATGGACATATTTGTTTGATCAGTATATGTGGCAGCAGGTCATAACTTTTATTTTTCTTTTACATGACAAATTTTGCGTTTGCTTGGGCTTCTAATTGCATTAAATTATTATTCCATTTTAGTCTATTTTTCTTTTTCTGAACTTGAAATCCCTACAGGAGAAAAGGCTTAAGGAACTTTTTGAAGATATACCTTCTTTGGATGAACTCCAAGCATTGGAGCTTGAAGGTTTAAGAGCTGATATCATTCTTGTAGATGCAGAGAAAGATAAGAAGCTTTCCATGTTGAAGCAACTCATTGTTGCACTTGTTAAGGGTTTGAGCTCCAGTCCTGCTGCAATGATAAAAAAGATTGCTGGATTGGTGATCACCTTCTATTTTTCTTCTTCTGAAATGATAGTACTTGCCATTTATACGGCTAAAAGTTTTATGTTTTCTCTACTACAGTTAAATGTTGTTAGCTGGATTGATCTTACCATTATTTAGTTGTATTTTTCCTTTTACTACTATGTTTATTCAGAAGTACATATGTCCAATGTATGATTGATGAAGTACCTGTAGTAATTTCAAAGTGCTGAGATATCAATTGTCTGTCAGAGTAATGAACTGTTCAAACACTAATTGCAATGACCAACTGCGTGAACATCTTTTTACTCAGTATGCCCCTTTCTGCACTCTGCAGGACCAGCTTACATATGCTTCAAGTTGAGCATGCCCCTGCAGGCACATACCCCCCACACTCAAAACACAACACCCTTCCCCCCTTCTTTCTTTCCAAGAATTTGTAAACTTAAGCCCTTGCATTTCGTGTTGCATGGATTATCCACTCTCAGGAAATATACAATGTATATAGATATTGTATTATTTGTATATATGTGTATGTTTGATGTCTTTTATCTTGAACCCACTTTGGCATTTCTAAGTCCCATATGCAGCCCCTCTATCTAGCTAGTGTACTATCGCATTTAAGGCGATCAATTTATTGACTATGCCATTCACAAATCACAATCTGCATTATTGCTTTTGTTATTGTGATGGGAGACTTTTTCTTACCTCATTTCACCCACATACAGAAATAATTCAAAATTTTACCTGTGGGCATGAATGGTTTTGATGGTTCCTTTGTGGGGTTTTGAAGCTGTATTCATTACATTTGCGTTGAGATGGGTCATTAGCCTTTTGTAACTTCTTAACATATGTTATTTTGTGAATAGGTGTCGGATGTTTACAAGCGATCGAATCCGGAACTAAGTCCTGCAAAGGCTGTACTTGAGGAAGCTTCCCATGTCCCTGATCACCGTGGTGTTCAACTGCTGGGTCAAATAAAGCACGGTTCATGCCGCCCACGAGCCATATTGTTCAAAGTTCTTGCAGATACCGTAGGTCTTGAAAGCAGGCTTATGGTGGTAACTTTTCTTCACTTGGAAGTTCACTTGTTTCAAGATTTCTCAGATGGATCTTGTCCTCTTTCTTGCTTCTTATTTAGCTAGTTCTCATTGCCATAGATTATTTGCTTGGTTTATATTTGTTTACACAATGCCGTTCGATTTAATGTATCTATTGGGTGGTTGAATCAGGGTTTGCCTACTGAAGGAGCTTCGGAGTGTGTAGACTCATATAAGCATATGTCTGTACTGGTTGTTCTGAACTCTGTTGAACTGTTGGTTGACCTCATGCGTTTCCCGGGCCAACTTATACCCAGATCTACCAAGGCTATTTTTATGACCCATATATCTGCTGGAGAAAGTGATTCTGCAGAAAATGATTCCTGTGATTCACCACTAGAGCCGAACAGTCCTCTTTATGGGTTCACAGAGAGAGGGGACCCTGAAAGGTTAGAAGGAAGCATTAGCTTTTTTCCAGCTTACAGTTTTGTAATAGATTGTTAGAGTTTCTTTTGTTAATAATTTAGTGTTTAGAAATTGTAGATTCTTCTCAGCTTCAATGACAAAATACAGATTAGTATACCTTAGTTCCATGCTTTCTTAGCATCGATTTGATATCTGTGTTTTCTTTTCATATTCTACAGCACCGAGAAAGATGATGGCCTTCATTACCAGCAGAGACTAGAATCATCTTTAAATGCAGTGGGACCTTCACTGAGGAATATGATGTTGCGCTCGTCCACTATGGTTGATAGAAATTTAAGGTATTGTATAAGTGCCGATTCTGAGCAATCTTTCATTAATGGGATATCATTTGAGATGTTCTGTTTTCTTCCATTAAATATTGAGTTTAATTTTGAACTATTCCAGTTTTATGAAGTCTTAACCTTCCTGTTATTTTAAATGAGCTAGGTTGATCAGGTTTATTTTACATTTCAGCTTATCACATAGTGTACCCAATATTGCTAACGCGTTTTGGCGAAGGAGCCGGAGAAAGGTCATTACTGAACCAAGAACTGCAAGCTCAAGGTGATTCTTCATTTTCAGGATCTTATTTAACACATGTAAATTTGTGGTCTGACTTATTAATTTTTAGAACAGAGTTTTCTGATCCTATATGTCATGTTGGTTGGTTAAACTCTAGGTATGGGTGCTGATGAAAACAATTTTTCACTGAATAGAATTTTCATCAATTTGTTAAGTACCATATATATCCACTGGGTCAATTATCATTTTGTTGCTCAGAGTCTCAAAACTAGCTATACCTTTATCAGAGGCGGATATCTTGAAATGGTTTCACAGATTTGCGTGTAAGAACTAAAGCTAAATACATTGCATCAATTGTTCAGCAACTGAAGAGCATGATTGGTAACACTTGTATTATATAGAACTATTTCATCCATTAACTTTGTTGCATGTGTTTCTCTTGATTTCTGCCTTCTGTATAATTTTGATCTCTTGGAATTTGTAGTCCTGAGCATCCTTCACTCCGAGCACGTGGACGGTCCATTCTTAGTGGTGATAACAAATCAGTAAGAGATTATTCTGATGATATTGCTTCGAGAAGGTGCCTGATTTTCTCTCTCCCCCTGGATTAGAACAAGCTTATTTGTTTTTAATACATTTTGATTTATAGAACTTAACACATTGTCTGTTTGCATTCCGTATTTGATAAGTTCACTATGTTAAAAATACTCATATGTGCAAGAACTAGTGAGGTCCTGCTTCAAACATAAAGTAATATCCTGTGTAAATTATTAATTGGAAATATTTATGATAGTTAGATGCCCATATATAACAGTGTTGTTTCGGAAATTAATGTTGCAGTTTCTGGAAATTTCAACAGTGTTCTCATCCTTAACAGAATTCAGTATACAATTCAAATGGTTGGAACAGAAATTAATTGCCTGTTCTTTTCCCTCATTTGAGGAATATTAACATGAATTATGGTGATGGTGCGGTTAGTTTCTGTCATTGTTTTTGGATCTGGATTCGTGTGGCAGGCTACTTTTCTGATAACTGAATCTGGATGTTGACTATTATTGCCGTGGCCTGACGTCTTCACTGTGTGGAATGGCTAGAGTGGTCCTACTGTTGTTTCAATGAATTAAATATTGTGCCAGGCTTTTGGGAAGGAGAATGTAGTGGTTATCAGGAGCTTGCAAAGGATGGCATAATTCCAACGTTCAAAAAGATGTTTTTGACGGATTAAGGGAAAACAGAGGAACTGGTAGAGGAACTCAATAGGTAAAAGAGAAGCCAATATTTTTCTTCCACTTTCCTGCCTATGGGGCAACCACTTAAGGAATGGGCATGACATTGGGACTCGTATAGAAAAAGTCGAACAATAGCTCTGGGTTGATTTGTAATATTTATGTGTTTTGACCAATCAATAAGAGTCACTTCAAAGGGTCAACATTGAAAGTGGTTAGATGATTGTACAGGATGTTAGCTCTAGTTACTGGCTTACTGCACTGCTCCACGAACATTATGCTGACGGTATCACGTGTCATTGAAAACATAGCTATATGGATCTAACAAGACCACATGGTCCCATTGAGTACTATTTCCTTTTTTAGCTTTATAAACACAAGATCACACTAAGGTTTTCTATCCAACTCCTCTTAGGTTTTCCTTTATCCTTTTTAAGGTGGGTGACCTCCATGACTTTAGACTTAGCCTCCGCGGGTCTTCTTTCTGTATATCTAAATCATCTCAAACAATTTTCATTCATTTTGCCTAAAATTGGTGTCATCCCACTTTTTTGTGAATCACATGATTTATAATCCTATCCTTTTCGGTGTTGCCTTTGTGATAAGAAAGATGGGGTTCTTTCCTAAAAACAATTGGCATTAGAGAAAGACAATTTTGGGATTATTGTATTCTTTAGCCTTCCCGAGATGCACGACTCAAGATTGATGGAAATAGCTCAATTGCTATGAAGAACATTTGATATGAGAAGAGCAAGAATGAGTTATTGAAGGCTCATCAATGTGGGAAAATGCAGCCTTGAGTCAAATAGCTTCTATGAGTGCAAATGTATATGCAAGACGAGAAAACAATGGACTGTCTTGTGCAATATTGGACCATGGCTCAACTCTTGTGCAATATTGGACCATGGCTCAACTCTTGCGTAATATTGGACCATGGTTCAACTCTTTTACTGTCACAGGGGTGATAATTGCTTGTACCTCAGGTTCCTCGCTACAAGGCTCTAGCCATACGGGAGCATTTTGTGCTTGGAACTAACGTGAAATGTCCTTGCAGGTAATAAGCTCCGTAGTGTTTTGCGTTACGTGTTTGTCAGTCATGTGTGATTAGCTGGCCTTGTTGAGGGGGCTAGGGCGCCAGGCAAGGCCAGCCTCCGGCCTCGTCACAAGTGGTATTAGAGTTAGGTCAGCAACTCATCTACTCCTTTAGGGACGATGACAGTGGCGAGAGGAGCTTGTCGCGCTGCTAGCTGTCATTGGTGTGTCTGCTATTGTCGGGTGACTTTCTAAGCTGGTCTGTAAAGTGGTAAGCAATGAGGATATGATAGAAGAGGCATGGCTACTTTGCTTGCTACGCGAGTGTTAGTGGATTAGATGGAGGTAGTTTGTCACAAGGGTGCCAATTGCCTATAGTCTCAGGTCCATCGCCGCAAGGCTCTAGCCACACTGGATGCATTTTGTGCTTGGGACTAATGTGGAATGTCCTTGTAGGTAATGAGCTCCGTTGTCTTTCGTGTTACGTGCTTGTTAGTCGTGTGTGGTTGGCTAGCCCTATGAAGGACTAGGGTGCTAGGCTGGCCCTGTCACACCTACCATGACAATAAACATTGGTTTCTTAGAACCAATTGGCGGTAGGTGGAATAATCTATGATCTAATATGGTGGTCTTGGAATTCATGATTTACCAATGTGGCATGTTTGTTTCGTCTAAGTCTTTACATACATTGCAATGTGTTATTTCAACTGTTAGCATTGTGATCTATATAGTAAAGCTGTTATTATATATACTTTTTGTACTTTTAACTTTTATCTGATTCCAAGTCCCTTGCTGCAGTTCTCCACTTTGATTGTCCTGTTTTAGTGTGTAACTTATAAGCATCATTCATTGTCGTCTGTCAAACCATTGACCTAAGCTATATATTGTGCTCATTTTCTTGTGTTCTTTCCTCGTCTGACCTCTCTTGGTGTTGTACTTCAGTTGAACTTGCATTCTATGTATTCCGTATTTGATGTACCCAGTCTAAAGTTCTTTGCTTCTAGAATCTTCATCTTATACTCCTCCATCTTTCTGTAGCCAATCCCGGCTGCAATTTCACGTGAGCAGCTTGATGCCAACTTTAATTGGCTCCAGTTTACATCAACTGTACTTTTATACAAGCGAAACATGACTTACAGCCTGTTTGGCTTTGCTTATGTATAAGCACCAAAATTAGAAAGCAACACCCACTAGCTTTTTGTAAAAAGCTCTTATAAGCACCTGCCCAAAATAAGCATGGCCAATCACCCTCTTAATCTAATGCCTTGTTTGTATTTAGATCTGGACTCAGCAATTTATTTCTTTGCTTGCTGTAGTGGGATTGGAAGATAATTCTACTTGTTTAGATAAATTTTTTCTTTGCGCCTGTTTGTGAGAAATATTTTAAATTTTAAATTTATGTCAATGCATGATAAAGTTGACAATCTAACCAATATGTACTTTAGGCTTGATCTTTATACATGTACAAGATGAAAGCTACTTATGGAGTATTTTTTTTACCTGTTTGAGTACTTTGGTAAGTAATGGAAGCATTACCTTAATCAAGAGCTTCAAGTTAGCTTGTCGTATCAATCCAAGCTGAGTTGACCTTGGTCACTATTTAATCACCAAGCTTGATGTTAGCCTGAGCATGAATTCTTTAAATTGGGTGAAGCTTGAATAGTTATGACATCAACTTGACTAGATGCAGTTACACCTCTAATAATCTTGACCTTGGGTTATGTGAGCTGAATGGTGGAAGGTTTCAGTGGTGACTAACAGATAAATTGTGAAGTGGGGCCTTGTTAATGAATTATTGTCATCAACTCTTCTGTCCATTTGTTTCTTTGGGTATACTTTGTGCTGATCCTCTTCCTGGATGTAGCTTCAGGTCAGTGGGAGCATCAACATCAGAAACGCGAAGAGTAAGAAGAAGAAGCATTAGCATAACTCCAGAAATTGGTGATGATATCGTAAGGTTAATATAATAAATTCGATTAACTTCTCTATGATCTTTAGAGTTACAGTTTTTTCATATGGCTTGACTTTTCTCAGAAGGTTTAGGAGAAAACTCTAAAAAAGGAGCATTGGTCTCAGAAATTTTCACATTACCCCCAAATACAATGTTATGCAACCTCTTAAAAACAGCAGAAACCTACCATGATTCTCACCCTCCTGCAGAATGGAGGGGTTTACCAGATTTTTGCTTAATTATACAGTTCATCCAGTTATTGGCAGGCATCAGAATGTTTCCTAGCTTCTTCAAAATTCTTAATCTTTTACGTATACATTTGATGGTTTTTATGTCCTTAACTGCACCAGGGCTGTTCGGGCTATGAATGAAACATTGAAGCAGAATCGTCTTCTAAGAGAACAAGGGGATAATAGATTGCTTACCTATGTGTCAAATGAAAGAACTATTGCACCAGACTATCAGAAAGATGTGTGTTCTACTTATTCTGGTTCTTCACAACCTCTTTTGTATTATATGTATTTTGTGTTAAATGCATATATAGTGATGTTCTTTGTTTTCTTGAATTTTATGTATAGTGTCTGATAGATGATGCGTAATAATTTTTTTCTCTATTAGTGGAGATGGTTTTTGACTTCATCTATGTGTTTATCCTCTTGATTTGCTTATCTTGTGGTGAAACTTTTTATCAGAAGCTGAATTTTGCGATCAATGTAATCAATATCCTTATAGTTTTATCTTTCTCCTATCTAAATGCAGAAAGATCCAGCCTATTCTAAGTTGCACCCTCTAGAAAAGAAAGTCACCGGTGGATGTGGACTGTGAAAACAACAAAATTATGGAAATGATGTAAATATCATGGCAGTTATATGGATGATGTCGAAATCTATATATATAAATATCTAAATGTAAACACTGCTGAAGGACATTACATTCATGGATGTGCTTAAATGAGAGTTAGCGTAATGGAAAAAATGTCTCTAGGACCTGCATGTGGCTTTGGCCCAATAGGAAATGCCACCTTCTTCATCATCACCTATAGTTCCACAGATTTATTACCTATAGATGCACCTGGACATGCAGGCTCGCATTTAAACTAAGATTTAAGATAATCTGAAAGGAAGTTGCTGTTATTTTTCAGAAAACTTAAGATGAAAGTTTTGAAATAAAGCACAGATATTTTCTACATTTGGTATATGCTTAAAGGCTAGTGACCAATAGTTGAAAGCATATAAACATGGAATGGCTCAATAGAATGCTCTCATATACATGCAACTTAACAGCTTTGTCATTTTCTGGTACATGAGATAAACATCATGTAAGCTTTGGTTGAATTAATAATCTTTATCTTTTGACCTAAAGCCTTTTCTTTTTATAAGAGAGAATTACTGTTGGTAAATTGCAAAATGTCGTCCAGATGCGCAAAAAGATGAATTTTGTGGGTTATATATGTCATGCTTTTTCAACGTGAACCTTTCAATCTTTTATCTTGCAGAGCGTCCATGTAATAGTATTAATGCATCCTCACTCATTGGTGATTGTTCTTATCCAGGGATCTGGTGATTGTGATGAAATAACTGGTGAAAGATCTTCCCTGTATGTTCGTCCAAGAGAACTCATGAGCTCTCAAAGGGCAATGTCATTACCCTCATCTCCTCATCAATATAGCAGCCAGACTCCTGAGAGAATTGGAACTTCAGAATATCAAATAAATGAAGAAACAGTTTCTACATGGAACAGAATTCTGGAATCACCAATGTTCCTGAATAAGCCACTGCTTCCATTTGAAGAATGGAATATTGACTTCTCAGAGTTGACTGTTGGCACTCGTGTTGGGATCGGTATGAACTACGTTTCTGTCTATACAGACACAGTTTCTCTTTAGTTATTTTCCTAGTGTGATTACTTTGGTACTGCATCTCACGTCTCCTGCTTATTTACTGTTGGATAATTGCCATTAAGTTTTTATAAAATGACATTTTGGTGCCTGATGTTTGTGCTTGTTGATCCTTCAGATTTTAAATAAGTGTTTCTGTTAGTGCCACCACCATTTTTATTCAAAAAAATGGTAAAATTTATGTGCCTTTTACTACGAAAGTGGGGGATATTACTTACATTTGTTTTTTGAATGGCAATGTTGACTAGACTAATGGAGTTCCTTACTTAAAATGTGAAGGACCAAAGGCACAAAATGAAACATTGAGGAACAAGAAAAGAATTGTTATCCTGTGAAGGGCTGACAGTGGTATTGACCCTTTAGATGAGGAAGAGAAAAAAGAGACAGTGAAGTAAGGACTTTGTTTCTGGACTTGCTTGTTTCCATTGTATGGAACATCTGAGGTTTTATCGGAGTAGTAGTAACAAGTTTGTGTGCTTTACACTTATCTTTGGATCACTTTCCCTTTGTCTGTGTCATCGAATTTCTTTCCCCTTTTTTTCTTTTCTTCCCCCAAGTTAAATATGCTGCAATGCTATGATTTTACTGAAGAAGATTGGTGGTCATAGTAATACCCACATCTATTAAGTTAGCAATTTGCTTTTAGATTTTACTGAATATATAGTTGCTGCTCATAATCATTTTCACATCTATTTAGTAATTTGCTTTTGGTTTCTGATTATATAGGAGGTAAGATGAAATTGGAATTAAAATATTATAAGATCTCCATTGTCCACTAAGCTGGTAAATGTCAGCTTCTCAGACTGCCCAGTTTTAAAAATGGAAGTTCTTGTTTGATGCTAGCAATGCCTACAAGCTCAGCAATGATATGGTGCCTCAGGATGTAAATATTTTTGCTCCTACCACCCTCACTCCAAGGCTATGAACTGGCCATGGCTCATTGGAGAGCGGTCTTAGAGGTTTTCAATTGTCCTTACACCTTCACTGTTAAGAGATGTGGCCATATGGTTGACATGTAGCAGTCCCTTGGAATTCTTCTCTGAAGACCTTGTGAGTCTCATGGCGTATCCAAAGAGATCTCCTGAGGAAACAGACTACTGGGAAAAATTTTCTCAGTTCTAGTGTTGAGCACTCCCTTATTTTGACTTCTAGCTGAAAGCATGGCTCAAGTTTCAAAACTTCTTCGACTAATCTAAATGGTGGAAGAGCTAATCTAAATGGTCAAAGAGACAATTATCTTCCTTCTTGTTTCTGATGGATGGAGGGGAAGCAAAAATTAATTAGCAAACATACATAACGGTACACCTTTGATGTATGAGTTAAAATTCTCAAAAGTACTTGATAGAAAAATAATAGTGTAATATGAAAAAAAAGATTGAGCTATTTGAAAGGAGTAAATCATATAATGAATGAAAACTTTGTTGACCAGGACTGACGATTGAATAGAGGATCAAACTTCTTCAGATGATGGCTTAGGTACCTTAGAAAGTTGTGAGTACACTTCAGCTTTGTTGCCCATTATGGTGTATTTAAACAATTCTAATGGAAAATTACCCCATCATACGGGAGAGAGGTGAGGAAATAATGATGAAGGTTTTGCCATTGTGCAGTCAGCAATCAATTTATGAAGCTGTAAACTGGCTTTTGGTAGCCATTCCTTTTCCCTTTACTGTCCCTTCTCCTTGAGCAAAATATCCAAAGTTCACCAGATTGATTTTGTGTCTGCTAACTTTTGATTTTGTGTCTGCTAACTTTTTCTTTCTTTTCTATTATTGATATATATGAGCATAATCTAAGCATTAGGTTCTTTTTTAAGGATTCTTTGGAGAAGTTTTCCGTGGCAGTTGGAATGGAACACCTGTTGCAATCAAAGTTTTTCTGGAGCAAGATCTGACTGCTGAAAACATGGAGGATTTTTGCAATGAAATTTCCATTCTCAGGTATTCCAATTTATAAACAATAATTTTCATTTTCTCCTAGTTATGTTCCTGCTGACTGAGTTTTCTTCCTTTGCTTCTTTTGGTCTTCAGCCGCCTTCGACACCCAAACGGTAATTCTCTTCCCTTGCTTTGTTCACCTCATGTCTTTTCACCCTTAGTTGCATGTTTAGGGGGTCATTAAGGATGTCTAGACACCAGAAATGGACGAGCGTACCTCAATGAGAAAGAACGGAAGGGAGGGAATGGAAAGAAGAAAGCTGTAGATTAAGTATAAGCAAAATATACCACGTGAATCTCACTTATAGTATTTTTTGCAGTTATATTGTTTCTTGGTGCTTGCACAAAGCCTCCACGCCTGTCAATGGTTACTGAATACATGGAGATGGGATCATTGTATTATTTGATCCATTTAAGGGGTCAGAAGAAGAAACTTAGCTGGCGGAGGATGCTTAAAATGTTGCGAGATATTTGCAGGTTGTCTAAATTTACCATTATATTGAAAATATCCGCTGCTACAAAATGTGGCATTGAACTGTCTTATGAGATTACACATGCAGTAACTGTAAAACTATTCTCCTGATGATTCAAAGTTTGGTTGGTCCTAGGATATGTGATTGAACAATGGGGTCTCTTTCTCTATGCAAGATGGTCTAGTTTTCATGACCTATATTCTGGATCTTACTTTGTCTAATGCATGATGCTTGACAACTTATAATATGTTAATAAGGTTGGGAAACCTCATTTTAGTTGTCATTGTGGCATTTATGGCATGCTCTTTCTTATTCTACTTCTAGGACGTAATAGTTTTGCCACCTTTGAAAATATTTTGATGTAGATAGCAGAAGTACATCTAGTTTTTCCTTTAATTTTTGTTCATTTTTCCTTGAAGCCTGGACCCATACTATGCAAAGCATAATTGCACGTATGCGTTGGCCTCTCCCAGAGGAGAGAGTAAACCATGTGTGTTTATCAGCCATTGCCACCCTCATTTTGAGAATAACCTTTGCCGGGAGTTCTGTTTATTGGTTTTATCGCCGAAAATTGCATAGATTTCTTATCCCCGTGTTTTTCCCTTTTATCTTTTGTTTTTCCTTGTGCATGGTCTGCGTGGATTTATCTTAACAGGTCTTGAATCCCTGAATTGCTAGTCATGTTTACAGTTATTTGCCATTAGGCTGGTCATTGTCTTAAGTAGAGAAAATGTGAAAGACAAGACTATCCAGGCAGCTAGTTCTTTGCTCTAATTGCTTGCTTAAAACTCATTTGTCCTTTGTTATTTTCTATATCCATTTTAACATCTCTGTAATTTTTCGAGAAGGTAGTATCTAATAATTCTTGCTATTTTACCTGACTACCAAAAATTTTCATTTTGTTGGATACTAGAGGGCTGATGTGCATACATCGGATGAAGATTGTTCACCGGGATCTAAAAAGTGCTAATTGCCTTGTGAATAAGCAATGGACAGTTAAGATCTGCGACTTTGGGCTCTCTAGGATAATGTCAAGCACCCCAATCAAGGATTCATCATCTGCAGGCACTCCAGAATGGATGGCCCCTGAGCTTATACGTAATGAACCCTTCACTGAGAAATGTGACATATTCAGTCTAGGTGTCATCATGTGGGAGCTCTGTACTTTGAGTAGACCATGGGAAGGCATACCACCAGAGCGGGTATGTTGCATGTCATGTCATACATTTGCCCAACTTTGTGTGGTCTTTTAAGTTTCTGCTTTCCGCCATTTTCTGTTAAATAATGGGAAAGGACATGTAGTCTCTTAGTTTTCCCCCTCCCAGATTCCTTGTGTTTCACCTTGTTGGTGGAATTCAAGCCTTTTGACTCTATGAAATTCCACGACTTTCGCCCTTGATGTTTTCTATCTAGTTGCTGCAACCAGTGGGGGCAAGCCATCTGGACACCACCTCAGCTGCCAACCCACACCATTAAAATTTGTAGAGACAGGGGAAAAGAACACTAGGGAACCTAGTTGAACTAGATTTTAGTGAGTGCTTATATGCTTCTCTATTTTTGATTAGGTTGTTTATGCCGTTGCCAACGAGGGATCGCGGTTAGAAATCCCTGAAGGACCACTCGGCAGGCTAATCAGAGGTACTTGACAAATTTTGACGAGAGATTTTCAAAATCTAGTTCTGGCACTGTTATTTCATAATCTTAATCTTTGCAATATGTCAAATTGTAGATTGCTGGGCGGAACCACATGAACGACCAAGTTGTGAAGAGATTCTCACACGTTTGTTAGATTGCGAGTACTTTGTCGACTAAATGCAAAACTTCGTATGGAAACACATGGTAGAGGTGTAAACAATCGCTTTGTCGGCTCCAATTGTAACTTTTATGTGGTTTTCCAAGTTTGACATGTAAGATCACATTTTTGAACATTCAATGAGAAAGGAAAAGAAAAAGGAGAAGCGTAGCAAAAAAAAGGGAGAAATTTCCGGTTAGCTCTATCCCTGTCTTTTCAAATTATAGTGCCTTGATGAGTTATGAGAAGATGAAATGTAGGCTAGGAAATGTGTAGATGGAGAGATATGGATTGATGCTGGCGGTTAGGCGCCAAATTCCGAGCTTTGGTTCTTGTGCCTGAAGTCAAGGGATTGAGCTACTTGAGGGTTTCCCTCGGTTCTGTAGTGATGCTTGTGGTGTTTAACGGATACTTGCCAAAGCGAGTTTTCAACCTTCCCGGTCCTTCTTCCTTGGGCCCATGGCGCTAGGGCCATATATATCAACGGTGACTGGTTGTCAGGCGCCAAATTCTGGGCTCTAGTTCCTGTGGCTGAAGTTTAGGGATTGAACTGCTTGAAGGCTTCCCTCCGTTCTATGGTGATAACTTATGGTGTTTAATGGATCCTTGCTGAGGAGAGTTTTCGACCCTCTTTGGCACATCTTCTTCGGGCCCCTGGCGCTGGGTCCGTATATCAACGGTAGCTGGTGATCAGGCACCAAATCTGGGTTCCTGTGGGTGAAGTCTAGGAATGAAACTGCACGAGGGTTTCCGTCCGTTCTACGGTGATGCTTGGGGTGTTTAATGGATGCTCACCAAAGCGAGTTTTCAACATTCTTGGCCCATCTTTCTTGGGCCCATAGTGCTCGGGCTGTAGATCAGCGGTGAGACACTTGTCCATGTGGATCTGATTCTCACCATGGATCATCATAACATGTATAACATTATGCATCATGAAAGAATTTGGATTTAACAGAGTCTTTAGACTTGGACACTATCAGTACTCGATACGTTAGCCTTCTAAAACGTAAAATGCAGGTACCATCTTTATGCCAGGGTGCAATATCATCATAAATAAATTACCATAAAATTACAATTTCACAAATCTAGAGGCATCCATACATCAATCCTAACCGTACGGTGCTTAGAATCTGGGTGAGACGCTTGTTCACATATTTGGTTCGATCAGTCAAAAAACTAATTCTTTTGCGGTCAATCTCGATAAGTCAGAAAGAAGCAAAATTAGCAGACACTTCACACTTAGCATACTGCTGATTCAAAATTATGCTGAAAATGCTTCAAAACGTGGAATGGAAAGGGAAAAACAGAAAAATTTACACTCAGAAACAAGATTTCCATTTGCATCAGTCAAATATCTGCCGCCTGTTTAGCGAAGCTTCAAAGCGGCTCAAGGAGTCTGCCCTCATCTCTGTGCTCATATCGTTCTCCGGTGCAGGGTAATAATCTTCCCTCAACTGCACATCCCTGAGAGTCGGAATCCTCAGAAAGAAGTTCATGAAGTGCTCATGAGCAGTGCCATGGATAAACAGTTTTCGCAGTGTCAGGCATTCCTGAAGCAACCCAGCTGCAGGCAGAGATAGGCTTCTTCGGTTAACATCTCGGTCTTGTGGAGGCCAGTAATCAAGTTCATTCAGAGGCACACTACCAATCCCATATAGGAAGAATCGTTCCCACAAGCTCAAATCCATCTGCCCTGATGGCGCGGTGTGTGCATAACCTATGGTGTCTCCACAATCCAGATGCATTTTCGACAACTTTGGGTATCTGATGAGGGTACTCAACCCAAATTCGCGTCTTGAAGGCTTCAACCACGCCCTGCAATCGCCTTCCACCTTAATCCGGATCTCCTCTAAGTTGGGACAATCCTCGAGGCCTATATCAGCCAGCGGATTCAAAAGCTCTCCTACAGGAATCCATAGCGAGAGAGATTGCAGCTTATCCCATTTCCTGCCATCATATCCATTGGCATTGCTGCTAGTTTCCCCATACAATGAATTCAGATCGTATTGCAGCACCTCCCCTGTCCCACTACCATATCCATTGCCATTGCAATTAGCTTCCACATAAGACGAGTTCAGATCATACAAATACTTGCGTCGCTTGTGTCTGTTACACATGTGATCACCATGATTATCATCTTCGCTTCCAAAAAAACTCGAAGATTCAGCAGGTTGGTCTGTTTCACCATTCGAACTATTGAGATCAAAATTGTATTCTACCCCATCAAGATTCTCAAATTGTTCAACATTATCCCAAACACAGTCAATGTAAAGCCTCTTAATCTGATGCTGTACTGGCTCCAGTGCTTTCAACGACGAAGCTGCACCAAGATTCCTACAACAAGATATCTTGACCTCAACCAAAGTCTTTCTAACCAAGGTAGCCAATGTCCTCATTCCCTTAACCGTAATCTTCTCGCAACCTTGAACCTCAAACTTGGACAGCCTCCAGCACCCTCTTCCAATCGCAATCAACCCCATATCAGTCAAGTCCTTAACATTCCCAATCGACAAAGATTCAAGACCTTGACACAGCGCGACACCATCCAACTTGGACTCAATGGGCACGGAGATGCCCTGAAACATCCCCAATTTTAACGACCTCAACTTAGTACACTTCGAATTAAGCACTTCCAATGCAGGGCCACTATCCCTAACACTATTTCCCACATCTAAACCGAGCTCTTCCAACAATGTCAACCGCGAAAACACCTCAATCAAAGCCACCACACTAATCCTCGCATCCTCCTCCTCCCCCTCATTATCATTATTCTCACCCCTCAAATTCGACAAAACAGATGCATCGACCAACTCAAGCACTACCAATCTCTCACAATTGCTAGCTACGGCAACAAGTGCTTCATCACCGACATAACCAATATACCTCGGATCAAACATACACGCGACACGCAGTGTCCTCAAACCGGGACAAGCTTTACTAATAGCTTTAATCTCATCAGACTTGAACCCTTCAGAAAATGAAGGGTTCAAAAGATTGAGACTTGTTAACCTCAAACACACATCAGGGTGTGCTTCAAGCGATGCAGGAATATCATCAGTCCAACAATAAAAACTCGACAAATCTATCGAAGTAAGATTGGGTGATGAGCTGAGCAGCTGGCTCAGCTCTTCCCCTGAAGCTAACTGAGGCCGCTGATGCCACCGCACCAGCTTGATGTGGTTCAGAAATGGCCACTGCGGGGCCAAGTAAGCTAGCGTTGAAGGGTGGCGAGCATAGACGACGAGAGACGTGACTTGAGGGAAGGCGTGGCGGAGGAGGTGGGAGATCAAGAGTGGGTCGGTGGCGCAAGTGGGGGTGAGGGCGGCGGAGGTGGTGGAGGAGAAGATGGGGTGGCCCCATGGGGAGAGGAAGGAGAGGTCGAGGTGGGTTATGGATTTGAAGCAGGTCGGAAGCATGAAGAGGTCGCGGATGTTACCCCGGAGGGTGAGGGAGGTGCGGGAGGCGCGTTCGAGGATAAGCCATTTGCGGCAGACAAGTGAGGCGGAGTTGCGGCTGCGGACGTCGGAGATGGCTGCTATTATGTTCGAGAGGATCACGTCCGGCAGGTCATTGACGGTTGCCATGGGAATGGAAAGTTTGCTTCTTTAGAATTCAAGAATTGGATTGCTTGTGTGTCTCGTGTGTGTTTAAGGGAGGTTCAGGTTGATGGGGGGTATTGACTATGGAGGAATGACGGGATGGGGGTGGGTTAGAACTTTGAACGTTAGAGCATATGGTGGTGGGGTGGGGTGGGGTAGGATGGGCGAGGGGAGAGAGTCTAGAACAGTAGCAGAGAGAGGACTATGCGTTGTTGTTCTTTGGTGGAAGGAATGGATATTTTTTCTGGTTTTTGTTTGTATTTTGTGTGTGTTGGTTGGGATATGAATAGGGTATTAACAATGGGGGATGGTTGGTTGCCGGGGGGGGGGGTGGTTTTATAGGATTATCTCATTTTCACTGTGAAGTCCATTAAATACAAGTTTCAGATGCTCTAAGAGTAAGGATTAAAGACGAATAAAACTCATGATCGATTTCAAATCTAGTTTACTGCTTTGATTTGAGCGCTATTGATTTATCTGATGCACAATATAAGGGACATGTTGCGCACTCGAAACTTACCAGTTTGTGGTTGAACTTTGTTGAGTGTACTTAGTTGAATTTCTTTCGTCACCAAAAAAGAAATTCATTAAATATGAATAAATAAACTACAAGAAAACTTCATAAACTTTAATTTTTAGTCTGTTATGGATTATCTCATTTATAGATGATCTCATTTTTGGTCTTTTAAACTTTAATTATTCATATGAAATCCATAAATTTTGAGAAAATGTTGCAAATAAATCTAAAACTAAGGATTATCAAAATTTAATCTATTGTAGCATATTTTGTTTTAAACATAAGAGCAACAAAAAAATAAAATAAAGAAAGGATTCAAATCCTTTTTGATACTTATTACATGAGTGACATGAGAGCATCTAGTAACTGATTATATCGGTCGCGCAGTTAAGATAACTTTTTCTTTTTTGTTACAATTTGTACTACTTAATTAATTATCTAGAATATTGTTTGTTTGTTTATTTAGTTTTTCTTTACTAGGGGGAGGAAAAAACCAAAAAAAAAAAAGTACTTTGAGCAGCTGTGTGTGAGGGTGTGTGTAGGGTGAGGTAGGTTATGGTTTGGCGGTGGCCTATGAGGATGAGGAATGGGTGGGGACATGGGGCGGGGGCCCTGGTGAGGGGTTGGATAAGACCATAGGGACCAGGTGTGGGGTAGAGTTATGGTACTACATCTGGTACAATGTTCAGACCAAGGGGAGAGAGGTACAATGTCAGATGAGATGTCATGTAACCTGTTCGTAGATTTCTCAGAATTTTGTACAAAAATGAAACTACTTATTTGATGTCAAAATTTTTCTTCCTGTTCCTTTTAAGAGGGTGTTTGGTTTTACTTATTTTAAATTTTTATAAATATTAAAAAAAATATTTTTTTATATATTTTTTTAATTATTTAAATAATTATAAGCACCAAATAAGTAAAGTCAAACTCTCTCTAAATTTTACCGCTAAAAAAAGTTAGTTCCCCCCCCCTCCCCCTTTTTCAATAGGAAAGCTAAGGTAAAAATAGAGTTTTAACTAAATTAATTATGAATTCCGTGATGCCGCAGTTGTAACATATATATATATGTGTGTGTGTGTGTGTAATATTTTTTTTGAAATTTGTTAATTTATCAAAATTGCAGTATATTTACTCATTACAACTCTCACATCAATGTATGCTCACCCACCTTGCCGTTGTAATTGAAAAAGAAAAAAGAAATATTGGGGGTACAATGTGACGAACCACCTTTGTCATTTGAACGTAGTTATAGATTACTGTGTAAAATTCCACGAAAAAAAAGTGTGTAAAACCATGTCATGCCACAGGGATTACATGTTTATTGTAATTTACATTTTGCATGATTAATTCGAGCTTGCTCAATCTATTCAATATATCTACCTTATATTGCAATAGCTTTCACTGCTTCATAATGATACTATTAAATATTAAACAATTTTTTTGAAAGGAAATATCATTTTATTGAAGATATACTTTTTAAAATTCTTTTAACAATTTGTTTGACAACACAGTAGTTTACCCATAAAAAATAATAATTGAGATTAATTAGTAGGAAAAGAAACCAACATAAAAAAATAAAAATTAAAGAAGCAATAGAAGTACCTTTTTTCAAGCATTATAATGCTTGTACAAATAGATCCTACTGGTGGGTAGATTATTTTGTCCCATTCATATAGTCATATTACTTATTGATTGAAATTGAGATTGTAAAATCAATACCCACTCCCTAGGGATTATGGTTGGATTTGAAGAAGAAACATTTATTAGTTATCAACAGTGCAACACCCACTTTGATGATTGCAAATGATGTAGCAAGTTGGTCCTAATCTTGGACAGTGACTAGCCTCCCCTATTTGTTTCCCTCCCTCTCCCTCTCCCCATAAAATTCAATGTAAATTATTTAAATTATTTTATTACGACTGTATTATTACGTTATTATTATTATTATTATTATTAAAATTTTCTTATGGTACTGTTGAAATGTATGGACAAGACTCTCACCTTGTGAAAATAATCTGAAAATTATGTGCACCTTCTTCAGTCAGAGGAAAGCAATAAAAAATGGAGGCTAAAGAGAAGGTAAGACAAGGGGAAAAAAAATGCTTATTGATCCTTCAATAATGAAGAACAAGTTCCCCATATGGTCAAAACATTGATGTAGACTTCTTTTTTTCGTTTCAGTCTCGAGAGAGATATGAACTCAGATGTGTTGCACATGCATTTCACACTAACTTTTGTTGCCCACTTGGGTTATTTTAAGGAAATATAATTCAACCATTATAAATATATGTAAGTTAGACCTTTTAGTTAACACACAACTAAATTGTTTTTTTCAAAGGCACACGCAACTATATTGTTTTTTTTTTTTTAATTTCTTCATGTCACTTTTTTAATTTAAATTCCTTTATTGTGCTAATGTGTAAAAGAAAGATTATGGTGACAGAATAATAATATAGTTGTGATAAAAGAAAAACAATTTTTAAAATTTATTACTATTAAATCTACATACTATTATAAAGAAAGTCAAACTCTTTCGTAATAACTCTTTGTTTTCAAACTCCTTCGTAATATCCAAACCAGCGTAAATTTAAAATTCTAATCAATCTCATCATCCCCACTGATTATTCTTATTTCTTTTTTTACTTTGGATAAATCTAACAGTGTTTGAATTGAGATGATTATTTCATTTAGTAGACAAGAAATTGATTGCATATAACCTTATAACCTAGTGCTATTTGATGTTCAATAAGAACTTCACTCTTGACAAAAAATTCTTTGATTGTGAATAAACTTGCAAGATAGTAGTTTTTGATGTTTGGTAAGAAATTTACCCTATTACTTGACCCAAAAAGAAAAAGAAAAAAAGAAAAAGTCTTTAATTCGAGTCCACCAACGACTTAGCTTTGCTTTGTTTGGGACATTGCAAGATCATTGTCAAAGGGAAAAAAAAGGCCAACATGTTAGGCTTTTCTGTAGTGTAAATCTTACTTTATTGACCACATTGATCTCCACTCTTCATGAAACATCTACTGTGATATGCATGTTGGGTTAGTGTCTACCCACCCTCTTTAGAAAATTGGCTAACTCTCAATTGATTGGCCATGGCCGAAAATTTTATTGCCGACTCTCTGTCTCTGTCTCTTACTCTCGAGTTAAGATTATCTCATAATATTATAAAAGAATTCTATAATTGTAAAAAGTTAAAATCATTTCAATCAAAATTATATCGATGATTTTCGGCCACGTAAATCCATATACATCTTCCTCAACGGTCATCTCATGTCAAAGCCATCTTACCTAAAACAATCCATCAAAGAAACATATGCATTGACACCAGATAGATTAATGATTTCTTTGATGATTGAAGGTGACAAATGGATAAAAAGCAGTAGTTGTTGTGATTGTAATAAGACAGCAACTGCGGTGAGCGAGGATAATTTTTACTAGACACCCAATACAACGATGCGCGTCTAAATTTATAAATTTATATAATTTATGAAAAACAAAAGTGTAATTACCCTTGCCTTGTTTCGAATGTATATTATTTTTATATAATCTTTCTAATTGTTTATCATATACAAAGCCAAAATATATCAAACAGTGATCGAAAAGGACAGTCATTTTCTAAAAAAGAACTCATGATTTGTCATCAAATGTGAGAATGGACCACTTGGCAATTCCAGTTCACAGAGAGTAAACAAAGAGGGGGGTTGAACCAGTAGCAACTTTTTTGATAGAACATTCTCATTTCTCATCAAGAAAGTTGATGGAAAGAGTGTGTGATACACAGCTTAAGCAAATTGCAAAACAAACCCCAAAAGTTGCATATATGCTTTTAAGTATTCTGAACTTGAAATTAGTAAGTTCTCTTTTATTTGTCTTATCTTCACATCTATTGATCATAGTGGTGTAATCTTGAAGCCTCACCCAAAATCTTTATCCTTATTAATTGCCATAAAATATTCAGTGGAATAATAATGACTTTGCTCAAACAAGTTAATGCATAATATGAAGGGGGCATTGTCTGTCAACATCAGCATATTGAAATTGACTAAGAGGGTGTTTGGATTGACTTATAAAAAAGTTATTTAAAATACTTCTGGCTATAAGTGTTTTTTTTTTTTAATTGACAACTTGAAGTAGTTACGTATTTGAATAAAAGTTGTAGTTATAAAAATAAATTGTGTTTGACTAAAAAAAAAAAAGCCAAACCAAACACCCTCTAATGAAATTTGCGCTTGGAAGGGTTTTTTCTTTTGTTTTTTTTCCCCTAGCTATATTTTTAAACAATAATTTCATATTTTTCAACTTTGATTATCGACATCTTGATTTTCATAGCATATTTCATTTGAATTTAATCTGAATGAGTAAAGGTAAAAATCAAGAGGTTTACGATATCAGTATAGGATTACACGCTAATCACATATTTGTAACAAAGCGGGGGTTTAAAAGTCAAATGAAAGTCATCAAACGCCAGCTTAGAACTAACAATGTATGGCACTCTTCTTTTTTTTTTTTTTTTAAAGGCTACTACTAATGATGTGTGGCAGATGAGTCTTTAATTAGTGGTGAACAAGAGAGGCAAACTTGACCTTGGGTGCAACACCTCTCTTTTAATCATCTCTTTATTTATGACAAGGTAAAATTTATGATACTTAAATATCTGGGTAGAGTCTTTGAGCTAACATGTAAAAATTAATGAACAGAGGATAAACTTTGACGATCAAGCTAAGTCAATATCCATCCTAACACATATAAAACATTGAGATTCTCAATATCTAATAGACTCGAGTAACAATCATCTAAGTAACTCATTGTCACTTTAATCTTTACTTTAACAAGGTTACCAATTTGCATCATCTAGCTGGCAGAATATAGTTCGTGCTCTAGACTAAAAAACTTTATTGTAAATTATCATATTGGACCTTATTTTTAGTTGTTGATCTAGTTAGACCAAAATTAGGGCTGAAAGTAGATGATTTCTTTGAGATTGGAGGATTGATTACCTTATTTCACACAACTATTTATATAAATTGATATTAATGAGAAAAAGTGTGAGATAGCTTGAATGTATGACAAACCGACAACTAAATATAGATATGATATAACTCTCGAGGATTGAATGAGGTTGTCGAATAACAACTTTTTGTGACTAAAATTTTGAAACTTAGACATTTATATCGTGTAATTTGATATTGTTTGACTCTTGATTAATTTAAAACACACATTAAAACTGAGATTTATAACATTAAATTAGATCTCAGATCATTTTATCTAAGATATTCTTCTCTTGTGTGAAACATGAAAAATTGTTCCAAGCCATGTGACATCAAGTTGGCTAGTACAATACAACAGACAAGAAAAAACACACAATTATCACTTGATCAATTCCACTGTGTCACTACTTTCTTTCTTAACAGACAATACAGTTTTTTTTCCCAATCAGCGTGCCTATGAATAGGGAAGTCACGATTGCCGTAGTCATTATTTTATTACGAGCAACTCATTTTAAGTAAAATTAAAAATTATAAATGCCATAATATAATAACATGTATATAATATTGACCAGGAAGCATGTAAAATCTAAATAATATTTCTAAGAAAAACACAAATCTAGCAATTTAAAACCTTTAAATATGATAATAAATTATTACCGACTATTCCACCCAACCACTTTTAAAAAAACTATCAATTTTTCTAACTGATACAATGTTGTATCCGTTAACCCAACTACAAAAAGAAGTAATTACTAAAAATGATGCACTTAATGTGAAAACGGTTTAAAACAATAATTTTTTATATTAATAAAAATATTCATCTAATATTGACGTATGTAATGTTATAACAGTTGAAAAGATAAATTAACTATTTTTATTAAATAGTTGTTGCTTATCCCAAAGATGATGAGTGTACTGTTTGGATTAGGATATTGGTATATTTTGGGGGTCCCACAAAATTTTCTTGGTTATTAGTTGATCACATGTTTTTCTTTTGTCTCTGGAACGATAATCTGGAATTTCAATAACAACGACATTCATTATCATAAGGGCAAATCAGTTGTCAGAATTTAACAGAGGCATGATGTGTCCGCTTGCGCAATTGCCACGTGTCCCTTGCACACAGCAAACTTTTTTTAGAAAAAATTTCCACCACCATCTTTTATCAGAAAATAGTACAAATAGCTCCACATACAAAAAAATGACTTTTATTTTGCTAAAAACGAGTTAAATGTCTTATTTAAAAAAAAATTTAAAATATCATATTTTTTAAATTAATAAATTAAATATTACAAAAGTACAAATTCGAGTTTTGAAAACTCGAAGTTATAGCAAATTCGAGTATTCAAAACTCAAAATTGCTAAAAATCTGTCACATAATTTGAAACCCACTAAATTGGTATTCCAAGTTCGAATTTTCAAAATTCGAACTTCAATTTGTAGCATTTCATTCATTATTTAAAAAACATGACATTTTAGTTATAAATATTTTGATACTTACAATTAAGTAATAATTATATATAGAAATATTTGATTAATATAAGTTTATAATAAAAAAACAATTAATTGTGTCACACCCAAACTAAGGTATCTCATGCATCTTCATACTGTTTTCTAACAATGTGCAACTTACGTAAGCAGCCTTGGCTTTATATATGTTACATGTATGACGTAATAGTAAAATTTATTTAAAGCAACTTTGGTTTTAAGTCTTTTTATTTTTAATTTTAAATAATTATGTATTTGAATTAGAAAATAATTATAAAAATTAGCATAATTGTTCGGTTACACTAATAATAAGATGTTTATATATTTGATAAATAAGTATTTATACGTAACCGTTTTAGTTAAAATGACTTACATAAGCACCTAAACCAAACATGCCATTTGGGTTTTTAGCTTACAAACTAATTAGACCAGCTTATAAACTTAGCCGAACATACTTGACTTGCAATTTTTAGACACGAAATATACTTCGGAGCATTGGGGGGAAAAAAAGATTAAAGAGAAACCTCAGTGAAACAAATTTTCGTGTCTTATGCTTGTAATTCCAAGTTTGTAAACGAACGTACACTTAAAAATATTTATTTAAACTTTTAAATAATTAATTTCTAACAATTTACTTAAACTAGCAACACTATATAAAATAATTTTATATTTTCTCTTACCTTTCACATGTGTATAAGTAAATGTACATATATGAGATACGATATGTACACTTGAAAACTTATATGCGGTATTGATAATATCACATTTCGTTTTCCTTTTCATGTATTTATCTGTAGTCCTCTTTCAATTGCTGAATAATCTTATAATTATACAATAAAAGGTTAAAATTAGTGTCTCATATTATTATAAGAAAGTAATTGATAGAAAAAGGTTAACTCCCTCCTTTGACGTAAATGGATTATCTTCACTAAAATAGTGCAATTTTTTTTTTCCATTTATTTAGTCTTTTCATTGTATAGATCAATAGAGTTAACTTATATTATGTTCTGCATCAATACCACAAATAGTTTTGAACTTCTACAAATACATTTGGACTTCGAATAATTTATTATTATATTGAAAATTATATATATTTATCACTGTTAATTATTTTTTTAGAGAGAAAGATGCTGATTAGATTAGCAAAGTGTTGTACTTAATAACTGCTTCTTCTTCTTCTTCTTTTTTCAAGAAAAAAATAAAAAATTAGCTGAGACCAGTTATTAAGATTTTCCACTTTTTTGGCTAAGTATCATATTTTATGTAATTTTTTAATTTTTTTACTCAATAATCTCCAATTATCATAATTACATAATTATTTTCCAACTATTTATCTACATCATAACATCTCTTCAATCACCATTGCATATTTGACTCAAATAGTTGAAAAAATTTTCGTGCAATAATGATTTGGGCTTGAATCTTATCGACGATATTCATGACACAATATGAGATTACGGCATAAATATTGTCAATATGTGATTATGGCATGAATATCGTCAATAAATCCAATAGGGACTGATTTGGGGGGGAAAAAATCACAATAACATTATTTTCTTTGAGAATTTCTTTGTTTTTTTCCAAGTTTAAGGATATTATAGTCACCTCACCTCGAACCACAACACCGTGTAGTGGGGGCATCGCATTGAAAAGACATGGCCTAGGCGTGCAAATGGGGCTCACAATTTCTTAATTTTTCTTATCTCTTTGCTGCCAAAACTGATGTTGTCATGCCATTGGGAGATCGTAATACATCTAAATGTGCATGTTCACTTTTTATTCGTGGCCTTTTATTTCTTTGTCTGTCTTTTTTCCCCAAAATTTTTATGCGTGGCCTGTTATTTCTTCGTCTATCTTTTTTTCCCTCTTAATGTCGAAGCAGTCGTCTTTAGTAAATTCATATTAAATCGATCTTAAAAATTATTTTGTGTCGTTCCGAATACATGTTATAAATCAATTGAGAACTAGGTAATATTTGCAGCGAAATGACTTGTGTTTAAAATCTTAACAAGTCGCTCTACAACCATTCCGTTCAACCCTTTTTTTTCCTTATGTTTTGTGGTTTCTGATTAATTTGATGGTTTCAATTGTTTCCTTTGTTTTTTGGCCAGTTTTTTTTTTTTTTTTTTTCCTGGGCCCAAGTGATAAGGTTTAAGATCAGGTGCAAGGAAAATAAATCCGATGAGAAACAAAAGTGTGGAGTTTAGCCCAATTAAGTCCATTTCAGTTTGATTTGTTATCCACTCTTCCATGCTAAGATTGAGGCAAGAGTACTTCTAGACTTATTGGATATTCCCAATATTGTATGACATGACCCCACTTAATTCTTTCTTCTTTTCTTTCTTTGTTCAAAAAATGTAGTATATATCTGTGTATGTGTGTGAATATATATATATATATATATATATACCACGTATGTACGTATGCATATATTTGACAATTAACACTGCTAAAAAATAAGATGAACCCATAGATTACAGTATTTCAAAAAATTTATAAAAAAAGTGTCAACATGAGTGATGCGTGTGACCGGAGATGGAGAGAAATATAGAGAGGGGCGAGGGGGAAAGGGAGAGAGAGAGAGAGAATGTGTATGTGTCTGTGAAGGTGAAAAAAAAAATCTTTTCTACTCTCAAATGTGGCAAATTCGGTTATATAAAAATTAGTTTAGGTAAAGAGACTTCCTTCCCAAGAGCAGTTTGAGAAGCAAAATATAAATTCCAAGTCAAAGTTGCAACTTGTAGTTAGCTAATCAATCTGTTCATTTATTGACCTCACGGTAGACATGTGTTAGAATGCAGCTTCGTCGATTTGTGAGCATTTTCTTGCATTCTTCCACTAACGATAATATTGGTGCAATCTAGCAATACTTCCTATTCACCCATTGATTGAAAATTTGAGAGTCGGATTCAATCTTCAAATGAGTGAATCCTTGTCGCATTTGAAAAAGGGAAAAAAAGGAAAAAGAGTCGGATTGAATATCCAAACGAACGAGTCCTCATTGTATTTTAATGTTCATCAAATGTATGATCAAACAATGGTTTCTTCCTTGGTTGAGGCAAAGAAAAATATTGTATATCTTTCAATTTGGAAGAAAATTTTTCGTGATAAATATCGTCTAATTCAATTGAAATTTTAATATGCTATGGGTTTCTGAATAATTATTTAGTTATTTTTATTGTAAATAATATATATATATATATATATTCTAAAAAAAAAGCAACTTTTATTCACAACGAAAACATAATTACATTGGGAATCAGATCATAGGAAAAAATTATAGTCTTTTTACATCAAAAAGTTATTATCAACATTCCATAACCTACAAATCTTCCTATCTTGTGCATTACTTTTGAATTTGTTAGAACAAGTAAGTTCGGCCTTAATATCAAAAGAAATATCATGCAGCAGCTGGTCATCATCTTTAAAGCCTTCCGTTTGAAATTTTCTGCGATTTCTTTCGTGCCAAACATGGTTAATGGCTGCCTCCAAAAACATTTTGATAACAAAATTCTGAAGGGAGTTACCATCACATCTGCTAGTGATCCAGGTAACGATACTCGTCCAATCATAAATTTAATGAGGTCCAACCGATATTCTCATCCCCCTCTTCCAAGTACGTCTTGTAAAGCTGCACTCAAAGTATAAATGATCCTTAAATTCAATCACCTTCTACAAAAATCACAATAACGATCCAACTGTAAGCCCCAAGAAAGAAGTCTAGATTTAGTTGGGTTTATGTAGTAAGCCATGTACAGAAGGCATGCTTAGGAGTAGAACCTTTAAACCAAATCAACTTTTACCTTTAATGAGTGCATTCTGAGTATTTGAAACAATATTCCTAATGTGCTATTGCAATCTATCCCCAATGATTTTAGAGATGCATTTATAGATCGTGTTACAATATATTTGATATTGTTGAAAATGAAGTTACTAATTATATCTATAATACTCACTTATAAACCACTAAAATACACATTGCTTTCACCGATTAATTAGTTGATTGGGAGTCTTTCAATTTAGTGTGTGATATTTGATGAGCTAGTTGAGCTCCAATATTGTTTGCTCCAATAGGCTTATTTATATGGGCCCAAATGAATCCTGTTGTAGAAATTGTAACCAGGCGAGCTGTTTGGACTTTGACAAATACTTGGCGGCCCCCAAAAAATAGGGACTTTTACAAATACAACAACAATCTATAGATACCAAATCAATATTTTTGATATAAAAAATGTCCACCTAGAAAAAGAAAATGTACGTCAAGTCAAACAAAATTAAGCCTTATTCTATTAAGTAGATCGACTATATAGATCTAACAATATTATTATTTTTTGTTGAGAATCGTCTCGTCTGTTAGGTAATAATCTTAGGTTCGGTTATTCAAAAAAACAAAAAGGGAATTCATGTTATATATGTTAATAAATGATTTAAGTTTTTCTCCTAAATTGTCACAATGAGCCTCGTTGAGAGCTCTTTGAGTTGCACCTTGAGGTTTGCCTTGGTAGCCCAAAATCTGCACTGTGACTAATATGAAAATGAGTCATATAGGGCCACAATCTCCATTAGCCCACTTCTCATAGGGCCCAAGAAACTTGTAACTTCCAATTTTATTCGATTTGAATTTCCTCATAGCTATTATAATTATATTACCATTTTCTTCGTTCCAAGTCGAATTAAAAAGAAAAAATGAATTTTGAATCTTCTTCTATTTCTTTCTCTCTTAAAGTCAAGTGTTCAAATCTCGTTTTCCAGTCAAATTTCAACTAAAATCGCATAAGCATCTTTTTGACTAATTGTCAGGAAATGTATAGATTGAGGATTCTAATTTAAACTGCAAATCAATTCACTATTATTAATCTTTCCCAACATTGTACTTAAATTCAAATTTATAGTACTTCAATGAAATGTAATGTTTTTTAATGAAGAGTTGAGCAATATCTATAATATAAAGAACATAAACTCGAACCTAAAATCTTTAAGTTGTTATGCAATAACTTTACTTAATCATTAAATTTACAACTGCCGACTTGGTTTTAACTTGCATCCCATCAGATTATGATACTCAGACAAAGAAAAAGAATATATTTTGTACAGTATATACAAATGTAAAAACCATGAATTACATATTGGTTCCATAACAAAATTCACTTTATTATATCATGTCACGTGACAATTATATCTACCTTTTTTTTTTTAATTATCTTTCAACATATTACACACGTGCAATCTTAAAATTCGCCTTACTTTGCAAATAGATTTAACATATATGACATAGTCAATCTATTCTACCCATAAAATTCAAGAACTACAAGTCCTCTAATAATTAACAGTTGTTGGTCACTTATGATTTTTAAATATTGTTTTAACATTTACTTTTAAATCTAAGCACGTAATTATGCATAGTGTTCAATATATATAAAGGTATATATATATTATAAAATTAACATTATGCATGGGTAGATTGCTAGTTAGGCTGCTTTAATGATCATATGAAATTCCCTCCTCTGGTTTGTTCCCTCCAAAATCTCCTCAAACCCCCCAAAGTCCAAACTTTTTTTTGCTTACGTGTCAACCTCACATACGCCCTCGTCGCCTCCTCCCCCCCCCATCATGGCTCTGCGCAAAACTCCCAAGCCGAGCCGTTTCTCTCCTTTCTTCTATCATCCCTTAAGCCATTACGCCGTAAGCCGTAAGCCATTAAGCAATTAAGCTCAACACAAACACGCGCGCGCACACACACACACACACGGGACGTCGTCGGCGCACTCACACGCTCGTTATTTTCCAGTCCTCTGCCCCCTTAACCCTCCCATTTCTCGTAGCCGGCTTTTGCATCTCCTTCGTGTTTTCCCCCTTTCTCTCTCTCCACCAATCGTCACCTCTCACCACCAACCGATGTCCGACGACGACGATTCCCCCGCCGTCAACTTTAACGGCGATACCCACCACGCCGTTAACTTTAACGGCGTTGCGAATAAGACCAGCATACTGTCTCCTTCTTCTCCGCCGACAGAACCGAAACCCTCACCCTCGCCGTCATCGTCGCAGTCACTGCCGCCGTCGAGGTCGCCTTCGCCGTCGCAACCGTCTGTTCAACCGGTTCCTCCGCCGCCGCCGCCGACGCGGACGCCGCCGGCGTTTCCTGCTAGGGAAGACTGTTGGACGGAAGCCGCGACTCATACTCTCATCGAGGCGTGGGGTTCGCATTACATCGAGCTCAACCGCGGCAATCTTCGTCAGAAACACTGGCAAGAGGTGGCCGACGCCGTCAACGCGCTCCACGCGCACACCAAGAAGCAACATCGCACCGATATACAATGCAAAAACCGCATCGATACGTTGAAGAAGAAGTACAAGATCGAGAAAAACCAAACGCTTCAATCCAACGGCCGTTATGTTTCCTCGTGGCCGTTTTTTAACAGCCTCGATGCGCTTATCGGAGACACGTTTGTGAAAAACTCGCTTTCTATTTCTCCGTCTCCGGTTTCGACTCCGGCCAGGGCCGCCACGACTACGCAGTACCGTAAAACATCACCGGTGCCGCTTCAGCCTTGGAAGGCTTCGCCCGCCTTGCCTCCGCCGCCGTCCGCGGTCCCGGTGGCGCCGAGGTCCAAGAGGCCGGTGTCGGAGGAGGTGTTGTCAAGGAGGAATTTCTCAGCGATGGCCGCAGCTGCAGCAAGAGCTAAGGAAGAGGAAGAAGAGGAGGAGGACGACGAGGATGAGGAGTCCGAGACTTCGGGGGCGGTTGGTGGGGGTGGTGGACAGAGGGCGATGGCAGATGGGTTTAAAAGATTGGCGGCGGCAGTTGGTAGATTCGCGGAGATATATGAGAGAGTGGAGGAGGCGAAACAGAGGCAAATGGTGGAGTTGGAGAAGCAGAGAATGCAGTTTGCTAAGGATTTGGAGATTCAGAGGATGAAGTTATTCATGGAATCGCAGGTGCGGCTTGAAAAGCTTAAGCGTGTTAAGCGAAATTCGCCTAATGGTGAGAGCTTGGATCCCACTAGAATTCGGTTGATGAGATAGTTAGCACTTTTCTGTTATATAATGTGAATGCCTGATCAAGTTAATAGAATCATTTAATCTGTTGTATTTACTAAATATGCCAGTGCATTATCTTTGATGTTGGAATTGTTGTTGATGATTTGAAATTTTTGAAAAGTGCAACGAGCAAATCTGAACATTATGGATAAGTACATTGGATGATTTTATATGTCGACATTGTTAGCATGAAGTATTATCTGTTAGCTAGTCAGCTGTGGAGCTGGATGTTGCTTGCTTGATACCTTTTCTTGACCATAAAACTCAATTTTATACGATGTATGTGGTTCCTCGATATTTGTCAAAGCTGGATATCCATTGTTCACTGTGGTAAGTTTTTTTGCATTCTCAGCCCACACTTGACTAAGGTGGAGCAGTTATTGTTAAACAATTTACTATGGTTTGATTATTTCTAATTGATCATAGGATTTGATTTTTAAGTGTGATTCTTTGTTGCTTTAAACTACTCCTTGTCCACTCCTGCCTTCCCTGCTTCTCAATCCAACTTTTGCTCGTGTATTTATGAAATATCTGACAACTTCTCTTTTTGGTCCTTACTGTCTCTCCCTTTTTAAATGCTATTGTTTGGACATTTACTTGTGATACGAGTGGTAGCAGTTAATGAAACTTTTAATGATGTCTTTGTAGTGGTTGTCGGATTCCTCGTTTATTTCATTATGATATTGATATTACCAAACTTTTCTTTGTCTATTTCATCCTAAATTTTTCAAAAATGCTGTAAAATGTCACCTGGGCCTCATCTTTCTCGAATCTGCTTGAGTATTCTGTTGGAACAATATTTCTCATTTAACGATTCACTGGTAATATCACTTAGCAGAACTGAAAAATAAGCCTAAACTGGGGGTTTTAGCCTCCGGATAGCTTGTCCTAAACCCCAGATACAGTCGGGTTGCATCAGGTAGTCAATGGTGCATAAAGGCCACGCCAGATTTTGGGTATGAATGAGTGGCCTTGTCTGATCCACACATAGTTGACTTCGGGATAACACTTGGTTTGGTAATAATCAAGATTTAATCTTGTACCCGCATGCATGAAGCCAATTGATAAGTCACAGCTGTGTTAAAGTGTTCGCCTTTGTTTGGAGCAGCCAACATCACTTGAATGGCCATTCTTGTGGGCATTCCATTCCCCCCAAATACCCCATTTTCATACCCTCCAATTGCCAAAAGAATGGTTTGGCTTCTGTATGATACCATTGATCCCCTAGCTCCAAATATAAAATGATGTTTATGCACTCATCTTTTCCCTCCCCCTCCCTCTAATACCAGGGAAACCAGCCTTCCTTTAACATCACCGTTGACATTGTTGAAATTGTATCCCTCAACCAGAACTACCACCCCCAACCTATTGTTACCACCATTGCCTTGCAGCACCTACCACTAATTGCTACCTACTGACCCAAACACTACTTTCCACCAAAGGCCATGGCCATGGTCACTACTATTGCGTAAGATCTGTTAACCACGATGCATCATCATTCCTTCCACCACATTGCCATCATCATCACTGAAGTCACATAAAGGTTAGCAATTATCTTTGCTGAATGTTACCCATGTAACAGACACCTCCACTTTTAGAAGCCACTACCACAAGTACCACTTGCAACTCAACCATCACCATGATCACCATATGCGAAATTCTGCCTCATCGATACCAGAGCTAGTCACTGTTGGGTGCAAAACCTTTTCTGATGAATTTGTGTCTGAAATTTTACATATGTGTGTTTTATGTTATAGTTGTGTTATATATATTGGAGACATAAGTTTAAAGTTCATGTTGAGTATGCGGGGATAGAACGGGAACACAATTGTGATTCTGGGCTCCCATTCTATTCCCGTATTTGGTACATTCAAAACTTCAAGGACCTAAGGAATGGTCATTCCTTTCCCCTCAAAATCCCCCAGTTTATTTCTTCTATTTGTCTATGGAGAATGGTGATACTCATTCCCATGGAAGAAGGAAGAAGCCTATATTTCCTGTTTATCCATTTTCCCTCAGATGAAATAGAACTTTTCGTTCTGTTCTATTCTCATTTCCTTCTAATTCTTGACTCCATTCTATTTCTGCCTTAATATATGCTTTTGTCCAAACACGATTTAAAGGTGAAAGCTTGCTGCTTTATTATCTGATTCCTAATGTAAATAAACAGTGATTTTTGTAACAAGCCTGTTCTACATTCAGGAACATCTTTTGCTTGATTATATCTAGACACTTGTGCATATACATACAAACATATATATGTCTGTGTATATGTACCTGAATGAGTGTATAATGTATATATGTTTGCATGTTCTTATATATATTTTGATATATGTATCTATATGTATGTGTGCTTTATATATATGCACATGTATATGTATGTACATTCATATACATATACATGAACCTAAATAGAATAATTCTTGTGTACATGCATATACATGTCATTTGGTTATAGAAAGAGTGTAAGTGTCTATGTGGTGTTTCTGCATTTCGCAGTCCTGCTTTGAAGTTATTTTTGTTCTTAAGGTGAGATTCTGATTTTTGTCATGATTGTATTTCAAAAGCCCGCTCTAGATGTATTCAGGTTCAACTTTCAACTAATTAGTTGATACCTTTTTGGTCCCATTACTGTTTAAGTGTCTAATTGGATTTATATGCGCTTTTTTATAGGACTTGCATAAATAAAGTTATTGGAATTGTCAGCCAGGCTACTTATCTCTCTTGTGCAATAACCAAAGGCGGGTTGGTGATATACTATTAAGAGTGTGACGGGGTCCACCTCTGGCTTAGGTTCAGTTAAAAGTAGGGAGATACATCTTAGTCTTTGCTAATTCGTATTACGTTTATAATGTTAGGTGGAATTAATTGGCTTATGTATGATAGCTGTTCTAAAAGAAAAACAACTCTAGACAGAAATACTACTAATAATATAGAGAACGAAGAGATGGTGTTGCATTCCTGAGCAGGAAATAAGCAATCTCATGCCTTAGTTGAGTTGTAGTTTACTTGAATCATTTTGACAAGCCAGCGAACTCCAAGGCAAAGGTGGCTTCAGGTTTTCCTGAAAAATACTTTAAGATACTCGGAATCATCTTGATTGAACATCAGAAATACCACTAATCAAAAGTTGAAAATTTAAATGTCAGACCTATATTCTTATATGAATTCTACATACACTTACATCAAACAGATGAGCCATGTTTAGTATTGGGAAACCTCTATTATGGGGGAAACAGAACTTGGAGGCGAAGTCCTCTAAGTTTGATACATATGAGTTCAGTCGAGTAACAAGTTTAGCCTTCAGGACTGGAGTTGCCATATGAGAACTCCCACATGCTTCTTGTTTTTGTCTCCAACTTGTCTTGGTTTGATGATCATTGTTTGAGTTTTAATTGGTTTGAAATGCTAATTTCTTACAATAGTCTTGGATATCGAGTATTTTGTACTCTGCAACTAATCCAATCTATAAAAAGCGTGGCATTTTTAGGGATATTCATATTATCCTCCTGAGGTTTCTGCATCTAGTGGTAGTAGCATAATTACCCTGCTCCTATACAAATGATAGCCAGATCTTTAGTATATTGTGATGCAATTGATTCGACTCCTTAGTTATGCTGTAACTTGGGAAGAGGTTGATGTGAAGCTGATAATTTTACCTGAATGTCTGATTCTGATCTCAAGTTGCATCCATTTGCGCCCTTTCTCCTTTCTTCCAGCTTTTTCTTGAAAGTTTTGAGATACAAAAGGAATCACATCCAGTTGTCTTGCAAATTCTGCGTATAAGTGATGTTAGACGTTGGCATGACTCTTCTATTCTCAGATTTTCATTTTGGTTTTGTTACATATGATGATCATGAAATGGCATTAAGATATATAAATCAAATGTAAATTGCAAAATCTTTATGGAAGAAATTCTGTTTATGAGAGAACAACTTTCCTACGCTGCTTTTCGAATGTTTTCTTATGGAAATGTCAGAAAAAAATGTGTCAATCAAGTTGTGACTAATTTTGTTTATGAAAGAATAAGTTTCTAATGATGCTCTTTGAATGTTTCTGCTGCAAAATATTTCTGCTACAAAGTTTCTTCTGACATATGCAAGATAGCTGGAAATGCTTTACTGGTGACTCTTAATCTTTCTGGATCTACTAACAAGATCTACTCTTCCTGTAACAGATGGCTACTCATAATCGTCATGGATCGTCCGCTGATCGTCTGAGGGCTAGGGGTAGACAGTTTAGCTCTGAATATATTTATAGGGTTGGCGACTGGTTGGAAAGGATATCCGGCTTCAAGTTCCGCGGGTCTAATTCTCTAGGATTATAGTACCTCTTTTGTAAAAGTAGTTCCCATCTTGTCACTTTTGGGAGATAGTAGGGAATAGCAAAGGTTGTAAATGTCTACTTGTGGTCTTTTATTTTTTTGACAAAGTTCTTACTCTTACTATCAACGACAACATTCCTTGTATCTTGGTCGTGATGTGGACATTGAATTCTCGACCACTTGCCTCAAGTAATCCCGTTATCATTGTTGGTGATCTCTTTCTTATTTTTTGCTGAGTGAGAAATTTATTCATTCAAATTTTTGCCCAATTTTTTGTGAAAGGATCCTTGCTTTTTGTCGGATTCGGGTTCGGGTCAGCGTCATCACTCTTGCTGAAAAGCAATCCTAACTAATTGAGCTGCTCTCTAAACCTCTGATGAGGTAACCAGATTGATTAATGTCGGAGGTAAAATTGGGACGAATTTATGATTACGAACCCAACCTTAATGAAGACATCTACGACTCAGCTTGATTGGGGTTTATTTGAGATATTCCGTTAACTAAATTAAGGGTGGATTAGTGTTACAACTTAGGTAGAGTGGTTTGATAGTTATTTATTACATTATAAGATTTTAAATTTGATTGATATTTTTCTCATTGCAAATATTATTTGACTTTTATTAACTTGAATATAAGTACAGTAGATCCCGTAAGATCCTTTCGTGTTGACATTTCCAATTCCAGTTACACTTGCTATGATCAAGAGAAGATGTAGAATTTCTTTTTAAAGACGGACGTCGCTATTTGATTATCATATAAATAATATATATACATATATATATATATATATATGTATCTATATATATGTGTATCTTTTTTCAGAAAAGACTTATTAATCTTTTTTTTTAATTAAAAAAATTATGGCAGCTAGCTGCGTCCCATCAACCCATGGTTGCATCTATCCACTAACCGTGACAATGGTTCTCAACCCTAAAAATTGAACAAATATAATGAAGTAGGACAATCCTTGATTTTTGCAACAAATATTAATTTCTTAAAAATTCATCTCGCATGAGGATCGCAAAACAAGTTAGGTGCAGGCAATTACCTGTTGATTAGGTTAATAAAAAGCATAATTTAGGTGCGTTTCCCTGATATGGAGTTGGTTAAAATAGACTGTACAAAGCTTTAGTTAGTACTTAATTATATAACACGTAATATTTTTCACAAGAGCTTAAGAATCATCACCTAACAGCTCAGAAAAGAGCTCAAGCTAGGCAAAACAGTTTTATTGAGCACGGCAATCAATTAATACATATTCATACACATGACTGCCACTTTAATAGGATGCAACAGTCGTAGCAGCTCTCTTGTCTATCCATATATATGAACCTGCTCAAAGGGACAAAAATCAGTAACATATATATATGATTACGACTAATTCAATGGATATGGTCATTAGTCATGTAATTGTCTTTAATTAATTTGATAAAATTACTAAAAGAATTTGTATTCAAATATTATAGATAGGTGCACAACGAACAACATACATAAGCTGATTGGAGCTATAGAAATGCAGCCACTCAGTTGCTTCAAATTATTTGTTTATTTTGTTCAGGGAATCAATGCATCATAACCTAAGAAAATATTAGGCTATGGTTATAAGTTGGTTAAACATGTTTATCAATAACTAATAAAATAAAATATTTGATAAAGTGATTTTTAAGCAAGTATAAAAAAGAAAGCGACGCCCTACTGCTCTTTTCTTTAATTTACCTGCTTATAAGTAACCTAGTGTGACTAACAGACTTTCATGTCCCTTATAGTGTTCTAAAACATTAATTAATAAAGGTTCGTTTTCTGTCATTTTAACAAATACATGCTGCTACCTAAAAGTACTTATATACCAAATAGTTCAAAAGCTAAGCTCATATTATGCGAATATTTCTTTGTTTATTTATCACTTCTTTAAGAGCAGCAAAAGTTAACTTATAGGTGTCAATTACTTATAATAACCACGTTCAAATAAGCAAAGTGAAACAAGCTCTAAATTATGTGCTTATTTCATAATATTGTACTAGAGAGTAATCTAGGGTAAAAAACTCCTAGGGGATTAATGATAATCAGGAGATGTAAATTGTTGGCCTTTAAGGTGTGAAATAAACACATGTTGAGGCAATAACTTATTCACTTGTTTTCTTAAGATAAAACGAGTACAAGTTAAATTGTTCGCCAAAAATTCTTAAAGACAAAGACAAGCTTTTGGTGATCTACGAAACACATCCGTGACAGGCAAACTTAATCACCTCTTAATAATAGTGAACCCTTCTCACAATGCAAAATATAGCTAGTTTTTCTATAACTAATAAGAATTCAATAGTAGTGAATTAATAATGCAGTCATGATGAATAATTTTATCTCTTTGAAAACATTGTAATATTATAATAACACAGAGGGTATCCAAACTTGAAAAGGAGTTCTAGTTTGTATTATGTATACAAATTAAACATACAATGCCTGGTGAGGCTTGAAAACAACTGATCAAATCTTCAATGAGATTCAGGATTTAAGTGGACGTGACTTACATAATAAGTAATGCATGGGAAGTGATTAATGAGAAAATGAAGAGAAAGATAAGAAAAGCTTCATAAAAGGAAATACTTATATTGATCTAATATTCAGCATTTAAAGAAAATCTATTCATATTTGATCTTTGAGAGTAAAAGAAATAGTTACTATTGGTATATCTTCTTCGTTCTGAAATCAAATGATTTAATTTACCAAAACCTTCATGTAATGAAGTAGTCATTAAGCCTCAAAGAAATGTTTAAACCTAGTGATGTTTGATAACCATTAATTCTCAATCTAGGTACTATATGTGGTGTCTCATAAAAGAGAGAATTTCTTTCTACTACTATTAGACATTTTACCATATTCACTTAAGAGTTTCTTTAATTGAATACATCTGAGACATGCATGTAAAAGTTGAAAAATTAATTATTCCTTCCATTATTAGTCTTAAAGGAGTCATGTATAAATTCACAAAATGCAACATATTTAACATATATGTCATCTTCTATTCTAGTAACTCAAGCACTAAAAGTATGTCAGCATTTGTGTGGATCAAAAGAAAGAAAAAGAGTGCTATACATTAGTTCTCTGATTAAGAACCATGTTTAATTTTAACCCAAAAAGAATGGGCTAGAATTTAATGATGCAGTGCTTTTTTGAGGAGAAACTAATATTTTAATGACAGAGTTTTATCTTCTCCACGAGTTCTAATAAAGTAAATCTTAAACTCTTCTATAAGGTTATAGTTTTATTTCTACTCTCTTATACTACCAAAATTTCCCAAACAAAGCTTTAACTTGAACAGTATTTTTAACTTTTTTTATTTTTTAAATATACCTGTAGGGATTTTCACGTTGGGTTATATTTTTACAAGTGGCAAATGATAGCTAGTCAGTTTATAAATTTACAAAATTTCACTTATAAACTAGTTTTTTAGACTTGAGAAAGCCAAGAGTCATATATCAACTTTTATTTAGTATATGTTAAAGAAGAGCCAAATCATCAAGGCAAGATTATGAAATTAGCATTTGGTTTCTCGTACCATTCCTCTAGATTGCAATGATGATTATGTATTTTAAAAAATCCCACGTGAAAGACGTAAGAAAAGATCATGCATGGTGTTGGAATATAGTAATTAGATTGATTCATCAAAAGAAAACTTAATCATGCCTATAACTCTATTTTTTCCCCTAAAAATAGAAGTGCTATTTTTGCTACCCCTAACTAATGATAATTATTTTTGCAATTTGATTAGTCATTGATTATAGGGTTAATTCCATGCATCTAGTACCCTTAATGTTTATGGTGAGTGACACTTATTAACCCTATTCTAAATTTGTAACCACTTAATATCCTTTAAACTCATTCAACATTAACAGACCTTAAACACTGTTAACTAATAATTATCCAATTACTAAAATAACCTCATAATTTTATTGCTAGGACAAATTTAAACTTTTTCTAGAGGAAAACATCAATCTCTTTTCTTTTTGAAGCAGACTGATGCACGTCTTTGAGATAGAATGATACTTCTCTCTCTTTTTGGCTCCCAATTATTTATCCTCCAGTCTTCAGGTAACTTAGTTTTTCTATCTTTTGCTTTTCTTTTGTCCTCTATTCTCATATGTGTTGGTTAATTTTGTCAAAGACTAATGGGTTGTGTGTTGTTTATCAGCCACAGATTATCTCTAATAAGCTAGATGCTATTGTAAAGCTGAATCTATAAGTTTTTCCTTTTCGTTTTTCAAAGAGAAATTTGAGCAAAAATCCATGCATGTAGTCATAATTAAGGATCTCTTACAATGGAAGGTCTAATGCATACATACTGAATGCTAGATATTTCTAATGAATATAAAAGCTTTTTTACGTTTTTAAGACAATTGTTCAGTCAAGAGGTGCCTGGTGTTTGGTAATTAATTAGCGTCCCAAGATCAGATAATCAGTGTATTGGTCCAATAATTTTAGTGATTTTGTTTGAAAGCGTATCCGAGGATAAGACTGAAGCATCAATTGGGCAATTAACCTTAATTAGTTGCCTGCATGATTTAATTGATGTAGACAACATAAAGAGAGGCGTCTCTTTTTCATTGTGAAAACGTTTGGCTAAAAGATTTGCTGTTATAAAAGAAGACAGACAAGCCCCAAGGTGAAGAAAACAAGCTTAAATTTTTAGTGTGTTTGGAATGATCTCATTTTAAGATACTTATTCTATTAAGATTTGAAGATATCTTATAAAATTTAAAATATCTTATCACATGCACCGTATATTCTATAGTTGTAAAAAATAAGATAGGATAGATTATTTATTTCTTATAAGATAAAAAGTATAATTTGCTTTAAAATTTTTAAAGAATCTATATAATAAGATGTCTTAATCTTATAAAATTTTCCTCTATTTCAATAGGATAAACATCTTAAAATAAGGTTATAATAAACAGAGTATTTGTGTGAAATTACTTTCGAGGCCGGGCAAAGATATATGAGATTTTTCTAGATCTTTACAGACAACACACTTTCATGCCATCTTGATTTGAGTACTTATGTATACCCTCATGTCATAGTCGTGTGGTCGTATTTATGGGCGCATACAAGAGCTAATTAATAATCTTCACTGTACATTGCATTGTTTTTGTTTTATTTATCAAACCAATACAACGTAACTCATGCGCTACGCCTACATGGAGGTTTGATTTTCTGTTGTTTTTGTCTTTGTCTAAATGAAGACTCGAGACTTCGAGTGCAGGATTGAAATAGTGAGGCTTTTTCTCACAAGAGATATGAAGACAGTAACACCCTCACTCTTCAGGGACATTTTGGTCTAACAAATTATTATTTGTTAGCTGAGCCGTTAATTTTTTTAACTGCAAGTTAAAAGAGGGACAATAAGTGGCTAAACTTTAAGATCAGGATTAATAAGTGACACTAACAATAAACGCTAGGGTTATGAGATGGAATTAACCCTTGATTATAAAAAAACTATATGTCCTAGTGAGCTAATTTATTTACCATTTCTAACTAAGCCTATTAATGTGTATATCAGTGTTCAAAGAAGCATCATCTTTCACCCCTATCTTATGGCAGGAATTTAGTGGATTAAAACACTAGTTGGAGCATTTTATAGCACAAATTAAATTAATTCTTCATATAAAAGAAGGGGTGAAGGTGAAAAATTAATGAAACTAAGGGGAGTGTGACACAAATCATTTCTCTAAAATTAATGTTTAAGTAAACGAGCAAAAGCCATTTTAGCCCATGAGTTCTCAAGTGCATACATATCCCAAATTAAACCTGATCATCACGAGGTAAAAATTTATTATTCAATCCCACCATATAGTCAAGACATAGAAATGCTATAAATTCTGGGAAAATGAGATGTACATGTTATCGCTTCCTCCTCATAAATAAATGGTTTCAATGGTATATAGAGACCTAATGTGTTTCTGGCAAATTTGTTTGTTATTGTTTAGCAGGCAGGGTTTTAGCATCCCTGCAGGTTTAGACCTGCAGAGTGTTACATCTCGAATTTCAGTTTAGAATTCGGGGCGTGACAAATACTATCAGGTCAACCAGTATACAGGGGTTAGACAAAAGAATAACGAGATGACATATAGCAACAACTCGTAGAAGACTATCCCACGAGAACAATAATTCAGATAGTAAAGCAGCATTGCACGGATATAATTATGCAAGTTAGCGAGTTACCATTTTGCATGGAGCTAGGAATTGGATTTCTTTTTCTTCTTCTTGAATTGGATGCCTCTGGCTTTGGATTGGTACTCCTTAACTTCTCGAAGAAACAGACGTATTGCATCACCAGCAAAAGGGTTTATCTCAGGAGACCCACCATTTTCCACGTAGGCAGCTCGGAGCCGTCCGATGAGGGCATCGAGGCTACCCCAAGATTGCCTCAGCGGACAATTGCACGGCCCAGGTGGCTCGGGCTGGCCATAGAAATCACACCCTTGTGTATGAACTTTAGTCTTCCCAAACTGATCGAGATATCTTAGAAAATCAAGCACATTGTTGCTGGTGCAGTTTGCTAGTGGGACTGGTGGCCTCTGTGTCCTTGAGTACTGGCAAAAAGTGTTCCAGTCTCTTCGCTTTTGCGACTCGTAACGGCTAGGTTTAGCTGGCGGCTGATGATGATCACCATCTGTCAAGGATCTTGATGAGGACCCCTCTGCAAAAATTAATTTCCCTCTATTTATCGACATCGTGTGAGCAGATTGAACGTTGTGCACATAGATACATAGGACTAAATAAATGATTACTTAGATGGGTTTTTGTTGCTAAATAAGGCAAAATATTGTAAACTACTTAGGGCTAAATGACTAGAAAAATTAATATCATTGTGTACATAGATACATAGGAGGAAGAAACAGTTACTTAAAGAACTAATAAAAAATTGATCGATTTTTGTTACTAAATAAGGCAAAATATGGCAACTATTGGGAGTTAAATGAATAGAAAATTAGATCATCGTGCACGTAGATACGTAGGATAGGAGGAAGAAACGACTACTATTTAGGAACTAGAAGAGATTGATGGATTGTTGTTGCTAAATAAGGCAAGGTATGGTAACTTCTGAGGGTTAAATGAACAGGAAAGTTTAAGGGGGAGTGGAGGAAGCTGATGCAGATCACATCAAACACCCTGTTGAATTGACATGCAATGCGGGCCATTGGGAGTTGCTTTTTCCTTGCTCTTTTCTCCATCTTTCTTAGCATTCCATTTCTTTATTTATATTGTAATAACACTGCTGGAGGGATTTCTCTTTACATTCAATAGATTGATGTTAGTTCATAAATATTTATAAATTTAAAACAAAAATTTGTAAGATTTTTTTAAAAAATTATAGTGGTACAAATTTCTGTTTTGGATATACAAATTCTTTTCTAGTCTAATATTAATTTTTTTAAAAAAAATTACAAATTTTTATTCTAAATTTATAAAATTTTTCTATTGATGGATGTCAATCCGGATAGATGGAAGAGGAAACCCCAGATGGAGATCATATGTTTGTTTGTTTCGTAAGGTTAATTTTAGCAGCCTTTCTATCCAAATTCAGGGGGGTCTTTTATATTAGTTTACAGACTTTTTACCTTTTTTTTTTAAAGGATTTTCGATCTAGTTTACACCAATAGATCTCTAATTTTTCATGCCTTAAAGGCCTGTTTGGATTGATTTTTTTCAGGAACAAATATTTTTTTTCCTTAAAAAAGTTACTTTAAATTTGCAATAACTATCTGATTTGCTTTGAAAAAAACTGAAACTCTAAAAAAAACTCAAATACAGCTTTTTTTAGAAGCCAAAATTTTCAGCTTCTAAAAAAAAACTGTTTTTTCAAAAGTTGTTAAAAAAAAACGCTTTTGAAAAAAGCTAATCCAAACAGGCCTTAAATGGTTTTGCTTTTAACATTTCATTATTTAATTTTCATACGAATTATTTTATTATATATTTTTAAAATATCTCAAATATAATATTTAATATTTTTAGTTTTTAATATTAATTTTTAATTTCACAATTATTTTTTTAGTTTATTTTCTTTCCATCGGTTGATTTTTTTTTGGGGTCAAAACAAGTGAAGTCCTTTTGGTGTACACCGTACGAGATAGGAGGATAAGGAGGCTAGATCTAGCAAGTGTGAGAAAAAAAATATTGGGGCTCCCTACCATCTGGCGACCTATTTGCAAGTCCATTGAAGCTTAAACTCCAAATCAGCCTCCCTATCTTGGCAAGTTTTGCCAAGGTAGGAGGCTATTGCACATAGCCCAAATCACATCTATTGTATCTAAATTTCTCACTAATATTTAATTTGATTTATAATTTTTTTTTTTGCTGATGAGATATATAGCACATTATTTAATGCTTATATCAATGTTCTTTTGTGTTAATTAATTTTTTGAATTATAAGTAACTTAAAAGGATTCATACATTCAAAACTAAATTTAAGGTCAGTAGAAGTTATAATCTCATCTCCACATGCTATTACCCTCACTGGATATTTCCTTATTGTAGTAGTTATGCAGTAATAACCAAGCCTAGCTAACAATATAATTAGGGAACGTAACAAACCCAAAATCATATCTGATATTTTTCTTAAAAAAAATTATACTCAAATTTTTCTTAGATTAAACTCTCTTGACATAATAGAACTTAATATGATATGAGCAATATTCATACTTAATACTTTCTTATAGATGGGAGAAAATTCTTGGTATTATTGAAGCGTCCCCGTGCAATTGAGCTGTATGCTAATAAGAGAGTTGCACATAAAGTAATCTCTTTTAAGTTTTTCGACAAAGGGATTCATTATTTCTCTTCTTATTTGTTATTCTAGATGTCAATATGATAAAAAAATATAATATTAATTATTTTTTTATAAACTTAAACCTTTAGATTATGTGGTCATTCAATATAGTATTAAAACCCACTTTAGCGAAAGGTGATCATAGGATTAACTCCCATCGCTATTTGTTTAAATACATTAGAGTAAAATATATTTTACCTCCTTGTATGTTTCGCCGAAATCGTATAAAATTTTTTATACTTTTAAAATTCACAATACCCCCTATGTTTAAAAGAATATTGCACAAAACCTTCACAAACTGATTTTTTTTTGCATCACTTTTTAAAGTATGGGGAAACATTAGCCGGTTCGTAGATACAATCTTAAATAACTTTGACAAAATATATTTTACTTAATTCACAATCTTTCTCATAAAGTTGCCGTGTAATGAAGTTTTTGACCTTAAAACTCTAGAAGCCTACTTCATCTATCTATTAACGTCCAAAGATGAAACAAAATTAATTAGAAAAGAACGCTTCATATAATAAATTAGAGTAAAATGCATTTTACCTCTTGTATTTTGTGAAAGTTGCATAAAACTCCTTGTGTTTTCAAAACTCACTGATAGAACCTTGTGATTTGAAAAATGTTGCATATTAGCTCCCGCCATTACTTTTTCCGTTAAAATTAACGAAGAATATAAAAATACAGCTAAAATGCATTTTGATTTGTTAATAATAAAAAAAAACTCAAGTAAATTAGTGTAAATTCTCCCTTCTGATTTTTAAAATTAGTGCAAAATATCCCCCTCTATTTTAAAAAATAGTACAAAATCCCCCCTCTAGTTTCCAAATCTTTGGTTTCCACATCCATTAACTTTAATAGAAAAATTAACTAGGGGAACCAATATGCAAGATTTTTTAACTTACGAGGGTTTATTGGTGAGCTTTAAAAATATAGAGAGTTTTATATGACTTTCACAAAAAATAGGAGGGTAAAATGCATTTTACTCCATAAACTATTAGTACCTAACATATACACTAAATTCGTCCAAAAGAAATATAACAAAGTAAACCTTAAAACCAATCAAAGGTTTGCAATATTGTTGAATAATCATCTTATTATATAATAAACAAGTATCAAATAGGGACACGCCACTTTACTATAAGATTTATAACTTTCAACTGGATATAATATATATAATTATATAATGCTTCCTTAAGCAAGTTCTCGTTATAACAAAAGCTATCTAATTGTAGTTGTTGAATATTATTAATTGTCACGTATCCATAGCATAAATCAAAAAAATAAAATTTAAAATAACTGAAAGGACATTTATATATCACAAATATTACTGGCACATCTTATCGATAAAAGCGAGGGTAGATCCAAGTGTGGCGTTGTGGGACTATAGTTTTTAGAGACTAAAGACCTGTTCAACAAAATTAGTTGTTAGAGTATTTATAGTGATTTGGGTAACTAACAAAAATTGAAATTAATTTTGTGTTATTTGATTTATATTTATGAAAGAAAAATATAAAAATCTAGAGGAAGATTAGACTTATAATAAAATTCAAAAAGTTTTTAAAGTAAGTGTAGAATTGCTAAAAATAATTGAAACACTAAGACTTATTCTGAAGCGTCAATATAATTAAAAACTTATTTCAAACACTATTTTGAATACAAACACTACTTAAAATATTATTTTATCGAATAATAAAAATGAACAAAATAATATTTTGACTAAATCAAAATCCTAAACACTACTGAAAACACTGTTTTCGATAGGGCCTAAAGATAGCTTCTAAATACATGATATTTTTAGTTTAAAAACTAATTAAGTCCCGCAATCTCATTAATTTTTATCTCTAAACTATGTACTGTTTATTCATAAAGCATACTAATACAGATAGTATGTTGTCTGCTCATCAAAACTGTACGTTCACATTCCACCACCAATATAGTAAGAATGACGAGGGAATCAAAGAGGAGGGCCATGTTTTTGATCTTTTCATTTTCCTTAAGCTCTTCTCATATATGTTCATGTCCTTATTGGCCAAAAACTTCTTTTCTTTTGTCGCTTGAATGTTAAAATAATGAATCATTGAATGATAGAATTCACGTATTTTTCTTTTACTAAGTGAACAAGTGAAATTCATTGGTTGCAACCAAAATCAATGTACATCAAAGAGTAATCAGAATCGACGTGTTTTGTCTACTTATTACTTGACAAATATACAATTGTTTAACATTTTCCCACAATTTTAATTCGGTTCGATTTGCTACACGAAAATGAGCATGAAAGTCTTGCAACTTTCTCCTTTTTGGGGCAGAAGAGAGGGTTGAAAATTAGTGACATCATTAAATTTATATAACGATCTTTAGTTAATTAATGAGATAGATTTTGATTTGATTTTGACAAACATCTTTGCTATCGGAGAATTATATTATGAAAGAATATTTGGGGCTGCGATACCGTAAAATGACGATGTTTCTTGCTCCACACATCCTCAAAAGCTTGCACATAGAAATTCCTTATATTTTAATCTCTTAGAACCAAACATGACATGAAATTATCCCAATAGAAAATTGAAATTGCTCATATAACTTTCTGTTTATTAATTACAAAAACTAAAAAGTGATTGGTTGTATACGTAAAATAGGGGGAAACTTAGAATTATATAGTAGGTTATATGAAGAGAACCACATGTATATCCACCAAAATGATGTTTCTGCTTAATTTTCACACTGAAAGGAATACGGCTTAACAATGATCGGGATCTCAAAATATTATCTCTCTAAAAGTAATAGGAACCTCATTACGTATATTAATATAATGTTATACGAAGAGATTCAACATTGGTAAAATTTTCTAAAATAATTTATTAGAATTATATTATGCATTCACTTTTTAAAATCTTCCTCGTAATGTATAATATAATGAGGTAATTCAAATCCAATATAAATAGACTATGTGAATGAATATATGTAATAGATCTAAGCAACTAACCATGGAACCAGGGATTTAGTCGTCTAGGGAATAGTTCGAGTTAATGAAACTATTTCTTTTACCGGTAAGGACGTTGGCTTGGATCTCATGAGAAGCGGGAGTTTTAGACTGAGGGTATCAGGAAGAGAAAACTCAATTACCCCAAATAACAACAGGATTACAACATAAGTAAAGGTCATTGGAAAGGGATGTAGGACGGATGATGTATCTGAAAAGTGGGTAACCCTAACAAAATGCAAGACCTAAGCAGTGAAGAGAAATTTTCAGAATTACAGTACCTACACAAGTAAAAGAAAAAAGAATAAATTAAATATCAGAAATATATCCTTACTAATCTGCAGCTAGCAAAATTAAACAACACAAAAACTGAATTTCTCTCAGAATATTGCATTTCTTTTCTGCTTTCCCCGGGAACCCCCCCCCCCCCCTTTCCTTCTCAGAATATGTAGAAACTGATAGTTAAGATGCATCCAATTGTGTTGGTCATTGTGGGTTGTTTTGAGTTGCTTTATGCAATATAATTCAACAATTTGAGTAGGGCCCGAGATACTCTAGCTGTAGCCTTCGTTTTTCTATTGTATTTTTGGACCAAAAATACTTCTATTTGATATTTTACGTTCGATAAATTACTTACTTATCCAACAAATGAACAATTTGTAAATCTTATATATGCTCTCCCAACAAGTGAAATATGACCTGATCAGTTCAGTACAAAAGGATCAGCAAGTTAATAACATAGTGTTGAGGAATGTATAAACAACATTAATCAGACTGTAGAGGTTTAAGATTATCTAGCCCAATATTTTGATGCCTATGGGGTTTTTAAGTTATGAAAGATGATTTAAAGCTCCTAGCCTCTAAGGTAATTTAAATAAGTTGACAAATTGTAAATTAACGTAAGATTATGTATTAATCAAAAGGAATCCTACGTTTGTTAGATGATAGATAATGAACAAACTGACAATCAATCTTATTATTTAACTGTTAAAAGATCTTTCACTCACGAAATCTCAACAACTTTACCCCACAAATCAATGACAAGAGAGAAAACTTTCGTTTGAGGGCAAAATATATTGATCTGAGTCACATTGATTATGACAGAAGTGTCATTCATTTAACCTCTGACTCACCTCTCCACCAAAGTGTCATCATAATACATAGAACTAATAGTGCACATAATAAAACCTTAAACCAAGATTAGATGTTTGATCTTCCTACGGAGTTTAGTTTATCTTCTTCAATGCTGTATCTCTTGTAAGAACTAGCATCGATTGATCATGTCTTTGAAGTGGTATAAATTCTTTTTAAGTTTTGTTTCTCATAAATAGAAAGAAAACATGCTGCATGGATTCTGCACGTAAAGCAATTTAACTTCTGACAAACGATTGTCAATTTGTTAAGAATTCTAATGTTCCAACCTAAAACAAATTAATACTAGATAGAGTTATTTAAGCTTTTTTTTAGGGATAAAATTCTAACACTCTCCTCATTGTGACCGGATATTGCTCTTTTCTTTTTTTCTTTTTTTCTATATGAGAGAAAATTCTAACACCGCCCTCTCACATGTAACAAGATTTTTTAAGGAATTGGGTTATATATAGATGAAGATGACTCACACATGGTTAAATATAACTAGACCAAAGGCCTAACTCTGATATTATTCTGATATTTCAACCTAAAATCAATTGATGCTCGGTGTAATCCAAGATCTTCTTAGGGAGGAAATCGAACACTTCCCACTTGACCGGAATACCGGATTTTGATTTTTTTCCTACTAGGAAGAAAATTTTGACACGATTTCTTACAAGGAGCCAACACTCCTATATAATTATCTCCCCAACAAAATTTTGAATGCTTCCGAAGGTTCTTCCAGTTAATAGTAAAACGATTATCGGATCCTTGCAGACGAAGAAACAAACAAGCCCTGTAGTCACCTTTGATTGCAGAGGTTTTCCATTTCAGAGTCTTCTGCTTTCGTCCTTGCAGATTATGATATTCTTCTTTATGTGTTTGGTCTGATTAGTAATACTCCACTCGTACGTTTTAATTAAACTGGTGCAACCAAAAGAATAGCATTAATCTGACAGAAAGGTCACCCCGCTGGCATTCTCTTTGCCTGATTGGACAGAAATTGAGCCGTTTGATTTGAATCTACTCGTTAAATTTTGACCCTAAAAAGAAGAATCTACTGGTTAAATATAAAATTATATAGAAATTCAGTAGTTATGATCTTTTTGATGTAAGCATAGTATGATAAAACAAATTAATAAGTGGAAAATAAATCATACTTACCTCTAGCTAATTTTGACCCTAAAAAGAAGAATCTACTGGTTAAATATAAAATTTTATAGAAATTCAGTAGTTATGATCTTTTTCATGTAAGCATATTATGATAAAAGAAATTAATAAGCAAAAAATAAATCACACTTACCTCCAGTCATTCTTGTTCAAGTATCATCTCCTTATGAATCTCACAACCTCCCTACTCTCAAATATAGGTGTCTTCTTGTTCAAGTATCACCTCCTTATGAATCTCACAACCTCACTACTCTCAACTCTCAAATATAGGTGTCTTTTGACATATGTCAGGAACTTTTGATGCCTTGATTTGATGATAACAACAGGATATTTATAGACTAGTCTAAGAACCTTACAAATAGACTTTAAGAGTTTGACATAATTTCTTCCTCCCATCAAGGAAGCTTATCCCTATCTCAAAATATATTTATTCTTATCCATGATTAACATTTATCTCAATATTTGGACTTATCAATAACATATTTACTTAGATAATTATCTCAATTTTGGATTTATCACCAAAAATAATTATCTCAGATAATTACCCTTAATTCACCAAAAAATAATTTTACTAATTTGATTTAACCAGTGAGCCTGTTTACATTCTCCCACAGGGCCCACATAGCATAATCAAATGATTAAATTGGTGACACACAACTTAATTATGTCCAAAAGACTCTAATCATGGTACACTCCCACTCTAACAAAGAGCTTCAATACATGAACCATGACGGTCATATCCTTTAATATTGAATACTTCTTTCCATATGTTACATGCATAATTCTCTTCAATTGGGTACTTCACGAGTGATATCCTTATAAGTCATTCAAGATCCTTACTTATACATGATATATACTTTATGTGCACAAAAATATGTCATTTTATTATAAAAGACTAAATAATGTGGGCATGTAAATACATAAAGAAGCACCAATAAACTCAATTATGAACTAACAAGTCCCATACAATCCATATGACTCTTATACCCTTTAGTCGGCAATCCTTTATTCATGGGATCTATAATCATTAGCTCAGTACTAATATGTTAGATATCTACCTCATGCTTCTTAACATGGTCTCTTACAACAAGGTACTTAATATTGATATGCTTGCTGCGACTCCCACTTTTATCATTTCTAGGGAAAAAAAACTGCAGTTGAGTTGTCACATTATATCTTTATTAGCCTTGCTATTGAATCAACAACTTTTAATGCAGAGATGAAGTTCATTAACCATAATACCTGTGATGTGACTTCATAGCATGCAATGAATTCTACTTCCATGATAGATGAAGCAATTACAGTTTGCTTGGTGCTTTTCCAAGATGCTCCACTCCCAGCTAAAAGGAAGACATATCTTGAAGTAGACTTCCTTGTATCCATACATCCACCAAAACCAGAATCTGAATATCTAACCAATTCCAATTGATTGGTGTACTTGTGTGTTAGCTTGTAATTCTTGGTTCCTTGTAGGTAACGCATCACTTTCTTGGCTCCTTTCCAATGTTTAAGGCCGGGATCAATTTGATATTTGCCAAGCATTCCGACAGCAAATCCTATATCAGGCCTTGTGCATACATGAGACTACTAATTGTTGATGCATAAGGTATATTTTTCATCTCTTCTCTTTCCAAAAAATTTTGAGAACACTAACTTAAATTGAATTTATCCCTTTTGACAATGGGTGCTACTGTAGGTAAACAAGTTTGCATTCTGAATCTTTCTAAAACTTTTTCAATATAGGCCCTTTGAGATAGACCTAACATTCTCATGGATCTATCTCTGTGAATCTCTATGCCAATGACATATGACGCTTCACCCAAATCCTTCATCTCAAAGTTTTGAGAAAGAAATTGCTTTGTTTCATGTTGCATTCCCAAGTCATTATTTGCCAAGTAAGATGTCATCAACATATAGGACTAAAAACATAAATTTGCTCCCACTAACCTTAAGGTATACACATTGATCAATAATGTTCTACGTAAAACCAACAGAGGTAATAATGTTGTGAAACTTTGTATACCATTGACGAGAAGCTTGTTTAGTCCATCTATTGATTTCTTTAACTTACAAACTAGGTGAATATCTTGTGAAAAACCTTCAGGATGCATCATATATATCTCTTCCTCAAGATCCCGATTTAGGAAAGTTGTCTTCCATCCATTTGATAAAGCTCTAAGGGCCTATTTGGATTGGCTTTTTTTCAAGAAAAAATAATTTTTTTCCTGAAAAAGTTACATTAAATTTGCAATAATTATTTGATTTGGCTTCCAAAAAAGCTAAAACTCTGAAAAAAGCTCAAATACAGCTTTTTTTATAAGCCAGAATTTTCAGCTTCTCTAAAAAAGCTGTTAAAAAAGTGCTTTTGAAAAAAGCCAATCCAAACAAGCCCTAAGTCAAAATGAGCTACTAAAGCCATAATTATTCTAAAAGAATCCTTCTTAGAAATTGGAGAAAATGTCTCATGATAATTAATGCCTTCTTTTTGAGTAAAACCTTTAGCTACAAGTCCAGCCTTAGACCGTTCAATTTTACCATGAGCATTCGTTTTGGTCTTATAGACCCATTTACAACCAATGGTTGTTGCCATTTTAGGTAATTAGATGAGATCCCAGACTTGATTTTTAGCCATAGATTCCATCTGTTCCTTCATGGCATTGTACCATAATGTGGACTTTCCCCACTCATGGCTTGTGAAAACGAAGCAGGATCTTCTATGAGTCCAATATCAAAATTAAACTCTTGTAGGTATACTACAAAATCGCTAGAAATAGCAATTTTCCTTGTTCTTATAGACCTTCTTAACCCTACAACTTTTTGTATATTTAGATTATTTTGGATAGTAGGCTCAGTGGCAATTTGTTCCTCTTGTCGAGGTTTTTGACTTGATTGCTCTTCAAAATCTTCTGCAGGAGTATTTTGAAAAGTAATCAAAATCCTCCAGTTCGAGGCTCAAAGATTTCCTTATTTTCCTTAAGATTAATCTTGTGAGGAATATCACTCCCACTGATATCAAGGTCCTCAAGGAACTTATTATTTCTAGCTTCAACAATTCTTAGAGTGTGCTAGGGATAATATCTAGACCCCTTTGAGTTTACTACATAGTCAATGAAGAATCCACTAATTGTTCTAGGGTCCAGTTTCCTTATGTTCGGGTTATAAACCCTAACGTCTATTGGACAACCTTAAATATACAGATGTCTTAAATTAGGTTTCCATCCATTCCATAACTCAAAAAGTGTCTCAGGATCTACCTTAGATGGAACTCTATTTAAAACACAAACTGCAGTTTTTAATGCTTCATTTCATAAACTCAAAGGAAGATTAGAATTACTCATCATGCTTCTTACCATGTCTATAAGTGTGTGGCTCCTTCTTTTAGCCACCCCATTTTGTTGAGATGTTCTAGGCATTGTATGTTGTGCAATAATGCCTTCTTCTTGAAGGAACTTTGCAAATGGATGTGGCATTTGACCCATTCCAATATATCTCCTATAATATTTCTCACATCTATCTGACCTTACAATTTTTATTTTCTTATCCTTTTGTTTATCTATTTTTGCTTTAAATACCTTAAAGGCATTCAAAGCCTCAAATTGATCAAACAGAAGATAGAGATACACATATCTTGTATGGTCATCAATGAATGAGACAAAATATTTTTGTCCATTTATACGAGGAACAAAAGAGGGTCCCTATATGTTTGTGTGTATAATCTCAAGTATCTAATTACTCCTCTAAGCTCTTTTAGTGGACTTATTGGTTTCCTTACCCTTTACGCAACCAATACAAGTATAAAAAAATCAAAAGCTTTTAATACTCCATTATTTACTAATCTTTTGATTCTTTCTACAGAGATATGTCTCAATCTCCTATGCCGCAACTTAGAGGTGCTTTCGTTGACGATACTCCTTTTGCTACAATATCCTCATGTGTAGTCAAAAGACTACACTCGTATATGGGATCTAGTGAAAGTTTATATAGATTATCAATCAATTTTTTTAAAACCAATGAAATTTTTATTTTTGAATATTTCAAAAACAGAGTAATGGAAATTAAATCTAAAACCAACTTTAGTAAGTTTGGAATAGAAACTAGATTTCTAGAAAAGCTTGGAATGTAAAAGCAATTGTCTAAATCTAAAACATAAATAGTTTTCAAAACCATCCTAAATGTTCCCACATCTTTCACCTGCAAACGCATCTGATTTCCTGAATAGATGTATTGTTCCCTTCTTTTCGGATTCCTAAGGTTTAGGAAGCCCTGCAAGATAGTAACAATATATATTGTGCATTCAAAATCAATCCACCATGTATTATTAGGAGCATCAACTAAAAGAGATTGAAAAGATGCAAAAGATATATGTACCTTTCTTTTCGATCCATTTCTTGTATTTTAGACAGTTTTTCTTCAAGTGTCCCTTTTTCTTGCAGAAGAAACATTGCGTATCTTCTCCTTTATGCATCATGTGTGTTTCTCCATCTTTCTGTACTTTGGGAACATATTTATCTTTTTTTCCATTTCCTTTTGCATGAGTCACTAAATGAGCACTTTCTAGCTTCTCATGGTTTAACCTTTCTTCCTCTTGAACACACATAGCTAAAAGCTCATTAATAGAACAATTTTCCTTATGTGTATTATAAGAGATCTTAAATGGTTCATATTTATTAGGAAGAGAGTTAAGAACAAATGTGACAAGAAATGACTCAGAGAACTCAACTTTCAAAGAGTTTAGTTAAGCAGAGGCATCCCTTATTTCCACTGTGTACTCACGCACACTCTTGGAATTGTCAAACTTCATGCTCGAAAGCTTTTTCATTAGGGCGCTAGCCAATACCTTATCAGATTTTAGAAACTAATCCTCAACAGCTTTCATAAAGCCTTTAACTTTATCACAATCAGCAATAGAACCTCGAATTCTTTTGATAATATGAGACTTAATGAGCATTAACTTAAGCAATTAGATTGCTCCCACTGCTTATATAAAGTCTTCGATCAGAGGCGAATTGAAAGCTAAGTAGTGGTAATTCTAAAGATTCCCGGGGGAAAAAATAGAGATGTCTCCTACGTTACCCATAATATGTGGAAGTATCGACGTAATTTCATAGAGTCATTCGGTCTGAATGCTACATGAAGAACATAAGCCAGATAACGGAACGGGAAGACCTAGGATGTAGAAGATCATAACATGAGTGATTCGGCAGATTTGGATTCATATATATCCACCCATGTGGTACTTTATTGTACGATAAGATCCATCTGTATAGATATCATCATCTACATCCAGAAAGCCGTATGCTTTGGAAAAAGCTTGTACAGTTTGGGAAGGGGTTTTGATTGATCAAAAAGAAGAATCTACTTCAATCGATATACCCTTAGGCATGGCCATACATAACATAGAAATCACACTTGGAAAGGGTGGACAATTAGCTAGAGCGTGGTCTTTGTAGTGAAACCGATTGCAAAGAGGGGAAATCGGCCACATTAAAATTACCTTACGGAGAGGTCCGTTTGATATCCAAAAGCGCTCAAACGATCGGACAAGTGGGTATTGTTGGGGTGAACCAGAAAAGTTTGGGTAGAGCCGGATCTAAGCGTTGGCTAGGTAAGCGTCCTGTAGTAAGAGGAGTAGTTATGAACCATGTAGACCATCCCCATGGGGGTGGTGAAGGGAGAGCCCCAATTGGTAGAAAAAAACCCACAACCCCTTGGGGTTATCCTGCACTTGGAAGAAGAAGTAGAAAAAGGAAGAAATATAGTGATAATTTGATTCTTCGTCGTCGTAGTAAATAGGAGAGAAAATCGAATTTATTTCTTCGTCTTTATTTACAAAAACAAAAACAAAAACAAAATAGGAGTAAGCTATGACATGTTCACTAAAAAAAAAATCATTTCGTAGCCAACCATTTATTAAAAAAAATTGATAAGCTTAACACAAAAGAAGAAAAAAAAATGATAGTAACTTGGTCCCGGGCTTCTACCATTATACCCACAATGATTGGCCATACTATTGCTATCCATAATGGGAAGAAGCATTTGCCTGTTTATATAACAGATCGTATGGTAGGCCACAAATTGGGAGAATTCGCACCTACTTTAAATTTCTGAGGACATGCCAAAAGCGATAATAGATCTCGTCGTTAAGTAGTTAATATTCAAAAAAATCTATATAGATGCTTATGATTCATTAGTAGGAGGCAAACCTTATGCTAAAGAAGAAAAAAAAGAAGTATATGCTTTAGGTCGACATATATCCATGTCTGCTGACAAAGCACGAAGAGTAATTGATCGAATTCGTGGACGTTCCTACGAGGAAACACTTATGATACTAGAGCTCATGCCCTATCGAGCATGTTATCCCAACTTTAAATTAGTTTATTCAGCAGCCGCAAATGATAGTTACAATATGGATTCCAACGAAGCCAATTTAGTTATTAGTCAAGGGGAAGTCAACGAGGGTAGCATCGTAAAGAAATTCAAACCTCGAGCTAAAGGGCGTAGTTATCCGATAAAAAGACCTACCTGTCATATAACTATTGTAATGAAAGATATATCTTTAGATGATGAATATGTAGAGATAGATTCGTTAAAAAAACCTAAATGGAAAAATAAATATACAGCTATGGCGTATCATGATATGTATAGTAGTTGGGGAATATGGGACAAAAAATAAATCCACTTGGTTTCAGACTTGGTACAACCCAAGGTCATCATTCCCTTTGGTTTGCCCAACCAAAAAATTATTCTGAGGGTCTACAAGAAGATCAAAAAATAAGAGATTGTATCAAGAATTATGTACAAAAAAATATGAGAATGTCCTCTGGGGTTGAGGGAATTGCATGTATAGAGATTCAAAAAAGAATCAATCTGATCCAGGTCATAATCTTTATGGGATTTCCAAAACTATTAATCAAAAGTCGACCGCGAGGAATCAAAGAATTACAGACAAATTTACAAAAAGAATTTAATTGTGTGAACCGAAAACTTAATATTGCTATCACAAGAATTGCAAAACCTTATGGAAACCCTAATATTCTTGCAGAATTTATAGCCGGACAATTAAAGAACAGAGTTTCATTTAGAAAAGCAATGAAAAAAGCTATTGAATTAATCGAACAAGCGGATACAAAAGGAATTCAAGTACAAATTGCGGGGCGTATTGACGGAAAAGAAATAGCACGTGTCGAATGGATCGAGAAGGTAGGGTTCCCTACAAACCATTCGAGCTAAAATTGATTATTGTTCCTATACTGATTCGAACTATCTATGGGGTATTAGGTATAAAAATTTGGAAATTTATATATTAGTAATAATAAAATAAACTTTTACTTGTCTTTTCCTTCTATCCAAAGAGTGGAAGAAAAAAAGAAAAACTCGTCCATTTCTTAATTCTATAGGGTTGAATAAAAATTTGATTGACCATTTATTTGATATAATTGCTATGCTTAGTGTGTGACTTGTTGGTTTTTTTTAGGGTTAGGATTAAAATCAGCCCCACAGTATAAACTAATAACTATAGAACTAATAGCCAACTCATCACTTCACATTATTTGGATCTAAAGAACCAGTCAAGATATGATATTTTGATCATATCTTTGTAGCAACTGAAATTTTTTTGGCATAAACAAAAAATGAATCTGATTCTAAATTGTAAAGCAAAATAGAGAAAAAGGATATGGATAAACGGAAGTATGAGAGAAAGAGAGAAAAAGAATATCAATGATATATAATTCCAATATGTAAGGTCTATGAGGCATCTCATAAAAGGCAGTGTAATAAAGCATGACTCGATTCATCCATAACATAATTGAATGAATTTTCTTATAAATCAAAAGCCAAGAGCTTGAGCCAATAAAGACTGAGAAAATTGACTCAAGAATAAATTGAATTTCATCATTAGCTCCATTGTAAAATTCAGACCTAACCATTAAATAAGAAGTGATGGGAACGATGGAACCTGTGAATGCAAAAGATTTGATTCAAAAATGAATCTTAATGATTCACTGGTCGGGATGGCGGAATGAACCGGAAATCAATTCATCTATTCTAAGAAGTCGCGAGCTAACCCTACAAATGAAATAGAGATTGAAAGAGTAAATATTCGCCCGCGAAAACTTTCTTTTTTTGAATTGCTAAATTTGGGGCAATACGATAGGTGCAAAACAAAATAAAGATTTGTTAAAACATTATAAAAAACAATATTATTTCTAAAATAGAAAAATAAAATGTTTAGTTATCTATTCAAACAAGATATACAAATTACTAATAGATTAGATTCGATGAAATCTCAAAGAATCGACCGATGGAATGTATTATTCAATAAAATAAATACATGTATATCTTAATTAAGATTATATCTTAATTCTAATTAAATGTTTTTGAATCCTTTTATCTTTTATTTCTTATCTTTTATTTCTTCGCGAGGAGCTGGATGAGAAGAAACTCTCACGTCCGGTTCTGTAGTAGAGGTGGAATTCAGAAACAACCATCAACTATAACCCCAAAAGAACCAGATTCCGTAAACAACATAGAGGAAGAATGAAGGGAATATCTTATCGAGGTAATCATATTTGTTTCGGTAAATATGCTCTTCAGGCACTTGAACCCGCTTGGATCACATCTAGACAAATAGAAGCAGGTCGACGAGCAATGACACGAAATGTACGTCGTGGCGGAAAGATATGGGTACGTATTTTTCCAGACAAACCAGTTACACTAAGACCCGCAGAAACTCGTATGGGTTCGGGGAAAAGATCTCCTGAATATTGGGTAGCTGTTAACCAGGTCGAATACTCTATGAAATGAGTGGAGTAACAGAAAATATAGCTAGAAGGGATATTTCAATAGTAGCATCCAAAATGCCTATACGAACTCAATTCATTATTTCGGGATAAAAATGTAGAACCAAGAGAAGTGGGTCTTGGGGATGACAAAAAATCGCAGGTTTCTTTTTTAGACAAACAATATTTCTTTTTTTTTTCTTCGTCCTTTGCATTGAAATAACAGATTCAAAAATGATATGATTCAACCTCAGACCCATTTAAATGTAGCGGATAACAGCGGGGCTCGAGAATTGATGTGTATTCGAATCATAGGAGCTAGTAATCGTCGATATGCTCATATTGGTGACGTTATTGTTGCTGTGATCAAAGAAGCCTGACCAAATATGCCCCTAG